>JAJHPC010000004.1:9923522-10651022 GCA_024447665.1 Juncus inflexus
TATCACTAGAGATGGTTTCGAATGTCATTCGTTGGTTCACAGTTCTACTATCAGAATCACGTATTCTAATGATGTGAACCCAAAGTGTCATTCATGGTCGATCTAATATATGTATATATATATTAGTCATCCATACACTCATTCCTATATGAATTGAATAAACATGTTTGTCATAATCTAATTTCTAGTACAACACTTTGGCATAGGGTATAATTCCTTCAGTCTCCCACTTGCACTAGGCCAATCCTAAGCATCTAATGCTCATTAGGCAACATGACCTTCATGTACTACTAGCGGATAACATATGCATATTAGATTATAGAAATTTACGTTGAAAACTTGTAATGTTTACTAATGATCTCTATCATTAGTCGAGAACCTTTTGAAACAGGTGCTTGAATTCTTATAGCCTTAGTCTGAATGATTCTTTATTCACAACATAGATTGCCAGGTTTTATGATTACTTGAAACTACTTCTAGTTTCAAGATCAAGTGCTTGATCCAAGCATACCTATTGTTCGCTTTTAAAGTGACAATATGGTCTAATTTCAGTTACAGTACCTTATTTGGAACTCTTTCCAAATTACTATATTAAAATAAATGAATTGCGATAGTGCTTCATGTTAGGAAAGTATAATCTCTTACCACTACCTAGCTCCTGATAGATGAGAATATCTTAGTTCTTCATAAGAACTTATATATATATTCGAGTCATCAAATGACTATAATTTGCTCTCTTATGCTCCAAGCATATTGCACAATACATTGTATGGCTTGAAGAATCTTATTCATCCCGTTATCAAGAACTATTTCAATAAACAGATAATAAGCATATGAATGTCATAGGCAAGAATTCTTTCTTGCATATTGAACTCCTTCAATAAATTGTCGAAAACATAGAATCCAATTCATGTGTATTTCATTGTTCATATTAGTGCGAAAACCAAGAGCTCTTTCTTGCATATTGACTATTCAATATATATGGTCGAAGGTATATAATCTAATTCTTATATCCTTGTATTGTTCAAGTGGATGCTATAAGCAAGAACTCTTTCTTGCATAGTGAACACTTCAATATATGGCTGAAGGCATAGAATCTCATTTGTATGTCTTTCCTCATACATATGACCACCAAAAGCAAGAACATTTCTTGCGTATTGAATTCTTTCAATATTTTACCAATGTATTTTATCTTACAACCATAAGTCTACATAGACTTCAATTCCCAATTATTAGGATGGTGAAGGTTCTTTGTTGTAGCACTAGAAGACTGTCATACTCTCACTGAATTTCTTGAAACCGATGTAGTCTTATCTATATTGATAAAGCTAAATTCTGCAATTTACTTTGTCAAATAAACTCATCCTGAGGTGCTTGCTTTAATCCATTCATGGATTCGAATACTGTTAACTTTCCAGAATTCTTGGGATCATAAAACGCTTGCCATGTATCAAAGATACATCCACAGTAAAGTTCCTACAAAGGAATGTGAGTTTTATATCTTTGTTCCATTATTCACAATCATATTGTACCATGGAAGTTAGAATTCATAATAGCAACAAGTGAGAAATTCTTTCACTATAGTCCATACTATAACAACTTTCTTTGCTATTTATAGGTTAACTATTCAATGATCATCAAGCCGTTGGATACTCCAATCATGTTCCAAACTTGACTGGATTGCATCTCAGTTATCAAGGTCCAACCATTGATTCTTCATAGTCTCCTCGGTAGCACCTTTTATGAGAGATCATATCTCTCAGCCCAATGTCTACTAGGTCTGTGAGGAGGACCTTATGTTTCAAGTATAGCCTTATCAACAACTTGATAGCCTTATTAATTGTTCATCACTAGTATGTGGATCTCGAACCTTTTGAGATATATTACACTCTCACTTCTTCTTTAGGAGATGATTTTAAAGAAGTTTGAATTATGAGTAGCAAATAATTTGAACTCATAATGGATGTAAAACGATATCAAATTGATATTCCACAAACATTTATAATATTGTTGTGTTTGACATCGTCAAACCTTTTGACACGAGTCATACTTCAACCTTTTAAAGACAACTTGGGACCAACCCAATCCATATCACATATGGTGTCCTTTTGAATCTTATGATATTCAGTGTTTAGTATGTTCAAGAGTATAAACCTATAAGAATTTTGGAGAATATGTTTGACTTATCATAGATCGAATCTTATCCAATAAGCTTCATCATCTTCGTTATGAACATATCGTAATATGTTCCATATAGAGTTAGTTGTGAAACCCCTTTCCCCTTTCACAATCTCTATGATGATCGTCGAGCTATTTGTCACCTCGATCCAATCAAAGTGCTATTATTGGCAAGTCGATATCGAATTTCATTCTTAAATACTTTGAATATTTCAAACATTTTGTGTTTCATTAAGTAAACCTTTTACTTAAAATACTTTAAGATGAAATATTGATATTTCTATTTCTAGCTTTCTTGCTTGTTGTCTGTTGATGAGTCTCAACAAACCACTCAACCTTTTGATGGTTGTCTATCCTTGTCATCTTGTTCGATAAATAAAGTTCGCATATCTCAATTGATCCTAGATCTAATGAGTCTACCGTTCCACATAGGGTGGAGTTTAGAAATGTGATTCTCATTCTGTGACTTAGATGACATTCCTAGAAGTATGGAATAAAAAGACTTATCATTTAGCATATAATGGTCATTTTCTAAGTGAACATTTCAAATAGACAAATCTAGAAAAATCTTATTATTCCAAATAATAAATTTTACAACCACTTTAATACTAATATAGAAATAACATTTATTTCATTACAAGTCCACAATGGCTAGGTCAATATACTCCTTGAGCTAATGTATCAACTCTTACTTCATTTCCTACTCATAGGTTGACTTCTTCTTTAGCTAATCTTCTACTTCTGAGTAATATCCTGCACATTCAAAATATGTGAATTGTAGTGGATATCCAATATCCAAGTAGAGATTTAGGAAGAGAAATACCTGAAATGGCATCTATTGATTCGTCTTCTTGATATATCTTATATCATCCTCTCCAGTGATCATGCATAGAACATGCTATCACTTCCTCAGATTCTTCAGGTTTAGGCAACACTTTGCCCTCACTCTTGATTAATCTCTCCCATGTGCCTTGTCTTCTCGACTCCCTTTCCTTTTCAATCCCGAGGGCATCAATGACAACTTTTACCGCTATATCCTTCTCTGCCTTTTTAAGCATCTTATACAATTCCGTGATCGTCGTCTCCATCCGACACTTATGATATTCAGTAATGAACAAATAAATGCTTGGAAGAAGTGATCCAAAAATCATGTCAACCGCGAATTCCTTTGGAATAGGCAAACCAAGTCTCTCTAAGTAATCAATGTGGTTTCTCATCTTGAACACATGAGTATCCACAGAGGAGCCCTGATCCATCTTGCTCTTGATTAGTAACTTGGTGATCTCGTAGCATTGAATACTAGCCTGCTTTCGGAATATTTCATTAAGCACCTTGATAATATCATAGCAATCCATAAAACCTATCTGCTTCCGAAGCTTAGGTTTCATTCCTGCTAACATCATCCAGGCTACTTCATCAGAATTATCAATACACTTCTGATAAGTGTCTTGATCGACTCTAGAAGCGGTCGAAGGCGGTGGAATTGGGATGGGTGTCTCAAGGACGTATCAGTTTCCTTCACTCTTGAGAACAATTCTCAGAGTCCTGAACCATTTAGGGAAGTTTGTGACATTGAGCTTATCCTTCTCAAGGATATATCATAAGTCCATAAATTTCGAATTCATTCTACAAGTTTAATATGCAATATATAGTTTATTATTTAAAATTAGAATTATCCTAATTTTGGTTCATATATTGTACTCCCACTATTTTCTTTAAATCAAACACCTTCAGTGTCAAGATCCGTATTTCATTGAGTACTAAGTGCGCTTTGGCGCAACCCTTATTGCTGAACTATTTACGTAGGAACATTTCCAATTATATCATATTCAACTCTTGTTTTTTATGGAATGAGCATCATATGCCCGTTGTATTTTCCCAGAAACGGATGTAAGTCTGAACGAACTTTCGCCTTTCTTTCTTCTCCTTCCAATGTGAAGCTCGACTCCTCAATCTTCGTTGAACTTCCTAGGATAGGTGTAGATCGCTTGTGAGTTTCCAAGGCAGAAGACCTCTATTCATATCCACACGAACAAACAGATCAAAGGGCCAAGAGGAAACATTTTGGTAGTATGGTTTTTGAACGATTTCCATACTCCTATCTCTCTCTTTACTTCTTTTGTTGCAAAATTATTTGTAGAAAAATTATTTCGGCAGAGATTGATTAATTCATCTGGTCACAGCGTGCATGATTATATAGTGCATATGGAATCTTGCCGACCTAATACAAGTCATTTTCTTGCCATTAATTGACTTGCTTTATATATATTTCATATATTGCCTTATTATTATTATTTTTTCTTGCAAATAATATTACATGCCATACAAACATGTATATTGCAGATCATGTCTAGAAATCTTTCCTTACATACATAACACAACCATATAAGGAAAGATCATTACACGTCTGAATATATGGTATATACTATGAAATAATGGCAAGGCCAATCATGAATAATTTCCATCAAATCATGCCATTGACTTGTCAAACACCATCTCATGGTGACAATAAAATATGGCAGCCCAAATAATTTTGCAACCGTTATAGAACAAATATAACAATTATATTAGCCTATAATTCTCAAAAGAAGATAATTAAAATCAACATGCTTTGATTTTCTACACTCTTTTATTTGTTTTTTGTGTGTGACCTTGTAAGTTTACTTAATGTTAGCAACAAACTCTAAGTCCGTAATCACAAGCAGTCTCTAGGAAGACATTATGACTACCCAAATTAGGTAAATGATCAGCGATCATAACCTAACCAAATAGATAAATACTTATTCCTTTTATTCTACGATATACGTATTGATCATAAGGCATGGATAATGTCATCCTTGAGTTTGATCAACATCTCTTTCCTGATCGAGAATTAGAAAGAATAAATACAAAATGATATTAACAACACATGTTAATCCATTTTGAGCATGACCCTATATTTCCTTCAGTCCTAGTTCATCAAGGGGACCAGAGATATCTCCCTCTTGATGAGAGGAACAAATCACATCTTGGTCACTCACATTTCTCGTCATGATTCAGTGCATACCTAATGATGACCTTAATGATCATTCAATTACGGATGATGTAGGATCATACTAAAGTATGCAGTTCCACATATTTATCTTCTTTATTTATGCATCTCATTTATCATTTATTATCAATTCTTGTAATAAGACATCTTCTAGGATGGTAGATGTTAGTATCCTAGTGAAATTTGATATGTTACGTTATTTATTTGCCTTGGTTGTCATGTTTTATGTTGGGATTTATCTTAATGCAATTTATTATAACTTGTGATGGCCCCATATATTCACACATACAAATTGGTAAGAGAATAACAAATGAGAATCCCAAAGCTGGAACCATATGATGAAACTATATCGATGAGGCTAGAAAGTAGTCTGAGTTAGTTGAGATATCAAGAATTGTCAAGGAGCACAAAAGGTCAAGGTCCCATTAGGCATTTCGAGGACCTAGACACTGCAATTCACTGCATCATCCGGCTTTTCAACTCAAATACAAGATTCTCTCTCAAGTCAAAATTAACACCAAGATAAGAACTAATAGACTAGTCAAGTAGATGAATGGTCGAACCATTAAACTTTAGAATCACTCTCAACTAGACTCTTCTATTTCCCCATGCATGCCAGCGATACATACATCATTTTATCTGCTTACCCATTGTTGTCTTACACAGATGCGTACATGGATGCATCGAGCAACTGGCTCGCGGAATTTACCGTGAACGTTTCTGATACCAAGGACGATTATTCATAGATATCCATTGTTTCTTTTATTTGTTTGCAAATTGTATTCTGATTTTTTGTGACTCGGATATGGTACATGTATCTATTATGTGCATGATGTTCTCTACTAATTTGAGAACATGTTATTATATGTTTTGTAACAATGCATTTTAGATTACTATGTGGTATTTACCGTGCATGTTGTTCACATTACATTTGTTAATATACGAACCTAAATTCCACCTTGTATGCCTCAACATTCTTTGGTTTTTTAACACCATTGTTCGTTGCCGTAAATATGTTTCATGATGCGTGACATGATTTGTTAATTAATTGTGTTCCATTGCGAATTAACCATGCGGATATCAAATAACCCTTTTTTCGGACCAAAGCAGGGGAAGGAATTGCAGCGTCCGTAGGCCACGCTTATTATAGTGTATGGAAGGATCTCCACATAGTCCTTTTCTGCACGGATAAATATGATGAAACTGTTGGGTGTAGTGGCTTCATAACATACAATACTCCCGCCATGTTATTGCAATCGATGCAGCGATAAGTCTTCCGTCCACGTGATTATCGTATGTAGTACTTCGATTCCGTATTATGACTCTTCCCTCCATATCCGCTCCAAGATGCTACCATGGCGCTTTGTACCACACTCCATTTCCCACCCTGTTACATCATCTATTGTCCACCTTTTATTTTGGATGTGACATTCCATTCACATTTAATCGAATTTGTCGGATGTTGCATGCACTAATGCTCACACTTCACACATTGCTCCCCTTGGTTCAATAAAGTACTGTTTAGGGATGGTATTTTGCTTCTCATCTATCGGCTCATGTGAAAAATCTTCTATGAAATAACATAGTAACACGAGGCGTCAAGGTGGAGGCGATGACATGACGATGAAAGACAAAACATCGATACATCGATACAACTCCTCATCATCATGAACTACTGTTGAATTTTCCACGGACTTATTTTGCTATTTACATATCTTTATCATGCAGAAAATGGAAAATCACTAAGGTGTACACTGGACCTACGTTGTGCACTCTTAAAAAGTAACATAGCCTAGAACACGAAGTGGTTGCATGTGTGCATCAACCACCAGACTCCTTATTCACTCTTCAGGGATTTATGGAGGAGCAACATATTAGCACTTCAGACCTCTCGTACAAGAAGAGGGGAAGTGGTTCTTACTTGCTGTTCTTTAGGAATAAATACCTTTAATAATGAGACGTGCGGAATGAATCACTTTCCTGTCCTTTATTAAGATCTTGTTTCCATCCATATATCATCCGTTGCATGAATTCTGGTAATAGTTGTTTCGACCGATACCATATTTCAGCATTGAAGGCCCGAAACCCCTGTGTTAACGCAGCGCTGTAATTGCTGTCAATCAACATAATGTTTCTCTTCTCTAATGGACTGCTAATGTATGTATGCTAGCCCTTAATGCATTCGTCAGGAGTTGGCATACGTCCTGCGGACATGCATGCGTCCCTTTAAAGTTTCATCCGATGTAAACAACATACATGAAAACATAATTTCCGCTCCTAAATTAGATATATGGCCTAGTACTACCAAACTTAAGATCAAAACATAATGATCTCGTTGGTCGAAAAACGATTAACCCATTCACAGTAGCACTAGATGCATCTCATTTACCAGCCCCGTGATCAATGTGGAGGTTGTTGTCCAATTATCCTTCTCTACCGCAAAACAAATGGAATATGTCCCATTGTTATTTATAATGTCATCATACTATATTAACTTGACAAAAAAAAAGAACAAACCTAATGTGGGAGGGACGTATTGACTTCTGGGGGGGGGGTTCTCCGGAGATGGACATAATCTGTGGTGCTGATACTTTTTGCCTTAGTCATACTGTGCCTTACCTTGTATCATGTTTCACTTCTGATCCCCAATTTATGATAGCACATTTTGGTGGGTGTCATGTTGGGCTACATGCGCAGCGTGTGTAGATTGTAGCGTCTGTGGAGTTTGAGGGTTTCCAGTTACGATAACATTCTTGCTAACTAATGACAGAGGAAGTTTGTGGCAAGTACTGAATCATGACCCAGTGTTATCACCATGTCCATCTCATGGAGGAGTATTGACTAAATATGTGGTATGCAATACCTTAGGGGATACTGCTGGGGAGTGCATGGGATATGTCATTGCATTGACTGGAATTAGGTCCGCTTAGGGTCGTATAATATCTGACCGAATCATGCCCGTATCCGCAAAAAATCTATATCTGAATCAAATTATCTGTATCCGGTCCGATACGGATATAGATAGTTTTATTCGGTAATCAATTTGGCTCCCAGATATGGATACATATAATATTGGGATTCAGATTATTTGTTATTCGGATAGTATCTGCTTTTGGATATTTCACTATATATCAGATACAGATTATTTGGTTTTTTATATCATATTCGGATATGGATACAGATATTATCCATATCCATATTAATATTTTTTTTCTATTTCTTCAAACTTTTCCTTATAAATTGCTATATTTTATTAATTTGATCATCATAGATAATTAAATATTTACAAGAATATGATTTATTTACATTTGAATATATCCGTTTAAATATCCGAAATGAATCCATATTTGTATTCATATCTACTAATATCTATACTGTATTCATATCCGTATTATATCTGAACCAAATACGTATCCGGAAATATCCGTATTCATATTTATATTCGAGAAAGTAAAACGGATACAGATATGATATGACAACTATCTAAATCATTTACATCCCTAAATCCCTGGATGGTCGGATGTGACATGATATCAACGGATGGATTCTCGCTTGGGGGCAAAACTCGCCATTATGGCTGGGTAAATGTTGTACATGGACTTACAGGAACCCCGCGTAATGACTGTTGCTATTACAACAAGGAAGAATGATGCCCCTCCACTGTTGTGAGAAATATTTTATTATCTTAACCTTAACAGATGTCATGTCCGTGTGGGTACTACATCATGCCCTGCAACATATGACTTTGAGCCTTTGTAGTAGAATCGATAGTATGATTTGATTCATTTAGTGATATAGTTTGCATCATCGTGTCGTCATTGATTCATTTAGTGATATAGTTTGCATCATCGTGTCATCACTGTTTGAGAATAATTCCTTTGAGTTGTCAGATAACATCTCAAGTTTGAGATCTAGTGGCATTGCATCTGATTAAAACAAATTTGTTTAACACCTATTACTTCCTAACGAAATCATATGAATTGCACTAACTTACCTGCAGCCGGTTTGCTCTTCTTGTCTTTCAGAAAATTTGTTGGTACCTTCTGGCCCCCATACAAAACCTTCAAGCTAGTCAAGTTGTACCTCGATGCTACATCCTTCATTTGGATGCCATCATCATCACATGCATATTTCGTGAACATGACATGTTATAATCACAACCATACCAAGAACGTAGAGAGCCTTTGAACATCAACTCTATCACCTATTTTAATGATCGGCCAAATTTATATCTATATTTTAGTATCATATTTACTTTCTATGTATCTTATTTTCTGCACTTTTTATGTTATTTGAAGTATATTTTATTAGAATCCAGTTAATGCTGATGTTTGTCTTCAATTTCGGGAAATAAGCGAAATTGGGTCAAAAGGAGATTTAAAGGTCGGAGTTACATAGAGTGGGGCCGAAATCGGATAGTAGGCCAGGCCTTCAGGCCTGATTCTCATTACTGCAACCGCGGTAGCTTACACAGCTACCGTGGGTCACCTAGCAACGGTTGAGATGAAGATTGTCGCATTTAGTTTTGGAAGGCGGCGAATGATTCTTTCGGAATTATGCATATATGGTTATCCATCTCATAATCATGACGTGGATTGCATTTGGACCCACCTAACTGATCTGGGATCGGATGTGGATGCTGCATATTATTTCGGTCTGGAGCATTATTTGCGTTGTCATATATTTTTCATTAGGAATTGGTTTCTTGGCAAATACTCAAGCCTTCTCTTTATAAAATATATATTGATTTTATTATAAAAAATATCAATCAATTAATAAAAGCTATTTTTAGGGAATTACAATCTAAACTGAGTATATTCCCTTCATATCAAAACCTATTGATGGAGAAGGTTGTGTGCTCTATGCTTTTAAGTTTTGGTGAACAAAATGATATTAAAAGAGTGCATCACAAATTCATCTCTCAAGAAGAATAATTATTCATAAATGAAGAATTTAAGAAAAAATTCTGCCTATGAGGCATATCCATAGTAAAAAGTTTGAAAGCTGCATCCCAACATGTTGATCGCATATCCTCATAGCAATTACTACTCAAGAAAAATGATAAAACACGGCCACGTAAAATTTATTACACAACACATGCATAATTGAATTTTCTAGAGCATTTGTTTTCGGAAATTTTCCACATATAGACACGTTTAAAAAGAAAATACGATAAATACGCATAATTTTTTGAAAATTCAAAAAATAACATTTTCGGTCTTTCAAACGCCGGTAAAATTAAATTTTCGGTATTTGAAAGACCGGAAGTTGCTTAGAGAATTAAATCACAATTTAAACCAACCAGTTAGATGAAAATAATAAAAAAAATAATTATCGGTCTTTCAAAGATCGAAATTTATATATTTATTATTTTTTATTACTAGCCATGAACTGAATTTGGGTATAAAGGAAAAAAACCGACCTTTTGAAAGGCCGGTAAAGAAATCAGATTTTTGCAAATAACACGCTACTGTGCTATCCATCTCCAAATTTCATAAAATTTATGAATTTCCATAGTAATTTACAAAGTAATCTTTTTTTACAATGAAAAATAAAATTAATCTATGTATGTATGTATGTATGTATATGTTATGTATATATAAATTCACATACAACTGCCATAAAAATTTAATTGTACCATTAATATCCTTTAAAAAAAAGTATACACAAAAAGATATTCTATTATAATAAATATTTTAAATATTTTCAAATTTATTATGCAATAAGGTTCTCAACATAAACAAAAATAATATTTTTCTGTATATTTCAAGTGACATGTTATTGTTGTGAATATTTCTATTTCCACTTAAATTTAAAAGATATTTAATTTCAATAAAGTGGAAATGGAAATATTCTCAGCAATGACATATCACGTGAAATTTGCGGTAAAAATATTATTTCTTATGTTGAGCCCTATTGCAAAATAAATTTCAAAATGTTTAAAATATTTAATATAATAGAACAATTTTTTTTTTTGTATACTTTTTTTAAAGAATATTAACGGAAAAATTAAAATTTTATGATATATATATATATTATTAGTATGAAAAATAATAAATTGTATGCAATTTGGAGATAGATAGCATGGTAGGGGGTTATTTTAAAAAATCTGATTTTTTTTCTGACCTTTCAAAGGTCGGAATATTTTATTTTTTCCCTTTTTTTAACTGAAATTTAGTTCATATGGCTCGTAATAAAAAATAAAAAATATATAAATTTCGGTCTTTGAAAGACCGATAATTATTTTTTTATTATTTTCACCTAATCGGTTGGTTTAATTGGTGATTTAATTCTCTAAGCAACTTCCGGTCTTTCAAATACCGAAAATTAAATCTTACCTCTGTTTGAAAGATCGAAAATGTTATGTTTGAAATTTCTAAATAATCATATGTATTTGTGGTATTTTCTTTTCGAACGTGTGTGTATGTGGAAAATTTCCTTTCCTTTCTATTATCTACAGACTTACGATACAAACTTTCTTATATTAATGCATGCAACTCCCACGTGGTGCACAGTTTGCATAGTTTTACGCACAACGACTTCATTTCGAGTTATGGGCCTATGGTACGAATCGTAATAGACACATGTTATATTGCATGCCTTAACGTGCAAAATGGAACATCTATAAAGAAAGATCAAGTGTTATATTGAATGAGACGATCAAAATTAGAGATCTATCAGTACTTTACATGCAAAATGGGAAAGAATATATTTTACAGTCACAATGTTTGATTACAATTCCATTTCTGAGGATCAATGGTAAATAAGATTGTAGACTAGTATGATGTTATTATATATACAAACATGATATGTCATGAAAAACTAGTTAATTTACAAAAGATTAAAAATTCTTTATTTGAAAAATATTTAAACATCATATTGATAGTTACATAAACTTTCAACAATACTGTATTTATCTTTGGATTGATGATCATACATTCATACTACAAATCAGCTATATCACTTTGTAATTTCAGCATGGGAAGTACCACAAGGGATCAGAGCTTAATTGGGTCGAGCTGGCTGGTGCACATGTGCACGGCCATGCGTCATCTTCTCTCCATTTTAGGAAGCTGGAGATGACCTTCTCATTTATGCTTTTCAATTATTTATCATACTTTGAAGAGAATATCTCAGAGAAATGTTATATTATTATAGTTTTATTTGACATGTAAGTTGTTTATTGTCTAGAAGAATATACTGATATATAAAGAATGAGGAGGTCTGCGTTTAATGCTAAATGGAGAGGATGAAGGGATGGAGGGAGGGGACAAGAGCCTTGGACCAAAATCTCAGCTGGTGGAGGCATGTGGTGCAGAAAATGACCTGTGCATTCACAATCTCATAAATTATTGATATAACACAATCAATTTGTAGAAATAAATCAGAGAAAATGTAAAACAAATAAAGTCCTAGCACGAGTCTAAATCAAATTAAATGGTCAGGTGTGTGTGGAATTGGATGTGAAATAGAATTTTATTTTCTGATGAAAGAAATAGAAGAATGGGTAACTGATCATAATATTGAACATGAAACTTGTAGAGGATAGTGAGGTGTTTATGTTGCATTCTTTTGTTACAAATAAAATAATACTAATAATTTAAATATTTAGTTTTGACTAATGGAATATAATTGTCTATTTTATTTAGTATAGATGGTTACTTGTTTTATGCATATCAGATGCATTATCGTAAGGTGTTACAGAATATTTAATAAATCCAATAGATAGATCAAGAAGAAAATTTAATAAGTAAATTTTCTATTTTTTTTTTCTTATGTCTTCATTTTCAAAGCTCAATTAAGTTTTGTTGTATTGTTTGATCTCTCTATTGACATATAAGAAAATTGAACTATACATTTTTCTTTGACTCTCTCATATATTTCACTACTTATGAAAGTATATTCCTCAAATTTAGAAAGCTTTTCCTCAGCACAAAATAGGTGGTGTGATACGCACTGCCCATGTTAGCACCGCTAGCACCATTGATCAAGGGGTATCGTTACATTGCAAGAAAACACTCAGTATTAACATCGCTAGCACCATGTGTTGACTTCCTGTATAAGGTTTTTAAGGTAAATTAGTGGTTTTGCTTTTGCTTGAACAATTAGTGGTTCATCTAGTCAAAATATGTTATTGAATTTCAAAAAGTATAATGAACCATCTATAAATGTTTATGGAAAAGTGAAAAAAAAATTTATATTAAAAAAAGCAATGACAATGGAGGACTTAAACCAAGTATTTGGACTGCCAACTGAAGGTGCCTGGGATGACCGGAACGGTTGTGACAAGAATAAGTTGATGAGCAGTCCGGATCTTATCCATTTTTGTCCACCTGTAGAGAGCAATCGAGTCAATGCCCCACGATGTGAAGTTGTGATTCCTTTGGGGCAATGTTGCAGAAGGGGACGAGGATGATGAACATTGGCAAGGAGATCGAAAACTATTTGATAAAGTGTGGCAGTAAGGGTCCCGACAGAGATAAGCTGACGGGGCCCATGTGATACAACTCGTGAAGTACTACAAGATTAACCTCACGACAACAAAGGCCGATGAATGAGACAAGGTCCTAAATTTGAAGGCCCACGAAAGGTAATAGTTCTCGACGATTGTCGGGATGAACATAGTTTCGAAGATGCATAACCCGGAAAGGGGTGTCCTTCTGGTCAAGGTGATTTGAAAACATCGAGAAAGGCAGTTGTTAAGGAGGCTGAGAAAAAAAGAGAACATGACAAAATAGGAGGAGAAGACATGGATGTGAACCAACGAGTCCCATAACAGCAGCCTCGGGCAACCAAGGCAGAAGACCGCTGGGACGCTTGAGACAACCTGTTCGAGCCTATGTATGGGTATATGAAGAGGAATGAGCAAACGTTGAGCCACATCTGGTTGACCGAAGACCACTTCAGAGCTGCCCACCACCATATGATCGATGAGTCGTCCATATCAAAGAGATGATCTACCGGATGTATGACTCACATGACTAGCATATTGGCCAAGGACACTTCCCTCCGGCTCCAGATCAGTGAGTCTCTCTCTCTCCCCCCTTTAATTTTTACTTATTTAGTGCCCCTAGGACGAATGATCCAGATATTTTATATAGATAATTATCGCCGACTTTGTATCTTATTTTATATATTTTTAGGAGTTAATTAAGTATTTTATTTTAGATTTTATACAAGAATCAAGTTACTACTGAGTTCCTGTGTTTTTGCAGAAAATGAAGCAAAATAGAACCAAAACATAAGCACAAGGAAGTAGATTCGTGAGCGAGTAGAAGACGCTCCGAAACAATTGAAGATTCGTGACTGATGTTGAGTGCTTCGCTGGCATCTAAACGAGGAAAGAGAATGACGCTTAAGCCCGAGATTTGATTGAAGAATAAAACTGAAAATCCAGCCGACTTAGAGCACCCGCCTACATGAGGGAGCAAAAACAAAAAGTTATTTCTAAAGGCTCACATCGTGCTTTGCGAAGATCTCCAGAAGATTTGGATGTGCTCGAACAGGGACGGAACTTTACCCGAAATAATGGAGGACGGGAAAAGGGGGGGGGGGATTTCCTTATGTCTTATAATATTTGTAAATATATTTAGGGTCCAATACACTTAGTTTTATTTTCTCTGGATAATATAATACACTATAACTCTATAGATATATACTAAATACCAAAAATCTTGGGGGGCCACGCTCCTCCGAGTTCGTATTAAGCTCTATTCTTGTGATCAACAGATTATGAATTGATTGACTTCCGTGTCCAGGACAAACCCTATTCTCGCCCCCTATAAAAATGACCTAGCGTGCAACCACAGACTATAGGATTAGAATGTACTTTTTTCCTTTAACTCTTATGTATCTTGATATCTTATTTATTTTCAGTATGAACTATAACAAAACCCTCTTCGAGGATGAGACGTTTGTAGCTTGTTGAAGCTTGTTGGTTTTAATAAAATCATATTATCTTTTATATTATATAGTTCATATTGTTGTGATTGATTTATTTCTTACTTTGAACTAGGAAGGGCCACACAATTTTTAGTACTTAGGGACGTAGGTGAAGGACCAGAAGAAAAAGTCGAAAGCAAGATTTATAGAGCAGATTTAGACCGACAAGGTACGAGAGTAGTCGGGACGTTTACAGGGAGCAAGAAGCATCGCATATCCCAAAGATGATGCACCTTGGTCGGGTATCTCCGGGGGTGTGGACGTTGCGATTCACTGTGAGAGTCGGCTTCATGATATAAGGGTAAATCATCCTCACATACAGAACTGGAAGTGGAAGTATAAGATCCAAAAGACCAACAAGTAGAGACAAGTTTTTTTTTGGAGCCCTAGCTCTCTCGCAATCAAAGACCAAAAACAACATTCATTCCGCATGCACGAGTGGCAATGCGAGTGCGGGAATTCCTTTCTTTTTACTTTTTGTTTACTTTCTGTTCAACCAACCAACATATTGATTAGGTTTAAATTGCTACGCCAGTTACAATTCCGGTACTCCATATTTTTCCTCCCTTTGGACCAATACTCCAATTATCTACAACATAGGTCATGATGGCTCGACCGCATTTAGCTGACTGGGATATAAATTTGAATGGAATTGCATCCCAGCGATCAACGGACTACATTTTAAACTTGGATGGAGCCCACCATTATTCTTTGTATATATATTGTGCTTGCATTAACCCTGCATTAACACTTATTTTCATGCATTTGCATTTAAAAATTTAAAAATACTAAAAATTAAACAATCTGAACATAAATAATAATAATAATAATAATAATAATAATAATAATAATAATAATAATAATAATAATAATAATAATAATAATAATAATAATAACAACAACAACAACAACAACAACAACAACAACAATAATAATAATAATAAAGAAATTAAATTAAATATATAATAACATTCCGACTGATGGTGTTATGTCCTAGGCCAAAGTGTTTGTGACCTCGATGATGGATTGTAATAACAAACATAATAATTATTCTAAGATATTTCATATAATATGTGCGTATAGGTTATTTTAATATAATTAAAATAGACCATGAATATGCAATTCAGCTTTATGTCATCAAAGTGCGTGACTTTGATAGTAAAACTATAAAGTGTTATGAATACTATTCTAAATCGTCCCTGGTCATTTATAGGATATTTGTGGAGACAAATATACTTGCAGATACATATAAATATATATATTTATATACAAGCTATAAATGTACACCAGTATATTAGTTGACCGATGATTATGTGTTAGTGATCATGGATAAATAGTTATAAAGTCATTAACATAGCTATATAGATATCGCATGACAAAGGGACTAAATACGTGATTGTTGATTAGGTAAATCGGATCACCGATATTCACTTAAATTGGGTAGTCATGATGGCTTGCTAGAGCCCGCTCATGATTTATAGACTGTCAAGTCTATTTTTAACATTAAGTGAACCTACAGGGTCACACACAAAGAACAAACTAAAACGGGCGCAGAAAATCCTAGCGACTTATATGATGAGTTGCATAAGAATGTCACAAAATATATTGTCATCTTATGTGATAAGATGTGATATATATGTATATAAAGACTATGAGCACAAAAGATCATGTAATCTAGAAGAGTCTAGATGATGGCATATGGATAATGATGAGTGATGTCATACACATCTTTTAGTGTGAAGAGACATAATTCTTCACCTCTATATAAGAACATAGAGGGATCCAAATTCACAACACAACACATCATTCTCTCTCTCATTATTTCTCATTCTCTTTTGTGAGACAAAAGAGAGAAAATATACTTTCTAATTTGTATGACAAAATTAGGAAAGGGTGCTTTACTTTTGTATAACAAAAATGAAAGAGTGCGATTATATGAGAGAAATTATATACATCTTTTGTGAGATAAAATAAGAAGAGTTTTCTTATGCAAGAGGAGAACAAGCTACTAGCATATATATTGTTCTTCTTCCCGTTTTATGAAGTTTGTTCGTGTGGACACCGGTAGAGGCGTTCGTACTTTCGGCGCTTGTGATCTATTCGGCCTAAGAAGATGATAACGGGTTGTTGAGAATTTCGGTGGAGGCTAATTATATGTGCGGTAGATGATTTTCACACGATCTGACCTAGAAGGCCTAGACGGACGGAAAATTGGTTAGGACGGTAACCGGTTTAGAGGCGCATGGACAACACGCATGGTTTGAGCGTCACGGATTAAGCGTAATCCGAAAGGTATCTTTAAGATTTATTTCTTTGATTTAACCGATACGCACGGATCCTCGGATTGGTTTTGGATGAAATTTTGTTTTTTCGCTGCGTTATGCACGTCCGAGACCCAACACCGACTAACATGGTATTGTACATACCCCTTACCATAACCATGGGACTTCGATATAAGTCGAGTGTAAGGCCGGTGAACTATTCCACCCACTTTTGCCGAATCTGGTCATGTACTCAATGCTCTAGCGGTTGGGAAGGGAGTGGGGGAGACTTCGCAAAAACTAATTGTAGCTGAAGATCCAGAACGTATGCATTTATAATAAGTGTACAACTAAAACTGTATGATGGACACTTCTTGTCACTCCAAAAGCTTGACACTCCGAATAATTTCTCTTACAATCAAAACACGCCTCAAGAATGGCACAACGGGGTTGAAGCACCATTTTTGTCCAGGACTAGATTGCGCTCATACAGCTACACCTTGTCTGCGGTAGGAGTTAGAGATGGACTTTTCATTTACAAGGGTACCATGCCAATCTTCAATGAGAGAGTGAGCAGCTCATTAACTGCATGACAGTAAGAGACATCATGGCAGCAGCTCGCATTATTCTCAAAAAGTAAAACCAATCCAAATGGAAAAAGAAAATTAGTAAAACACCTAATTATAATGTTGAAATCTGAAAATATCAAAAAGTTAAATTCATTTTTTTTTGTTATTTTTGTTCAATTGAGAAGCCGAGATTCAACCAATTGTACCATACAAGTTGTTGGAGTTTTTCAAAATAAATTTATTTTTGTATTTAGTAGAAGAGAAATAATAATGATAAAATATCTTGTTTCAAGTGGTGCACAAGTGGTCACAAATAATTAAGACTGATTAGTCATGTGACATATAATTGTAAGAATGCGAATTTGTCGTTTTAATTCACCACTTAACAAAGATTTTTATAAGTCTACTAATGCAATTCAATGTATATGTGGTATGCGAGTTTAGGATGTCGATACACAAAGAAGCAAGGCCTTAAATTTTTAACTTTTAATCTCATATTTATTAAGTGCAAGTTGTTGATCAAGATGTTGTTGTTGCTGTTTTTAAAAGAAAAAATGCAAGAGAAAATAATAGAAACAAATTTTATTTTTAAAAGAGAAAAAGAGCAAAAGTTGGGAAATGTCGACTATTCATATGACATGTTAATATTTCATTACAATACATAGCAATTTATTACTAAGATTTAAAACTAAGGTTTGTTCAATTTATTTCCACAAATTAATGAACAAATAACTCAAATATTAATTTTTACTCAAAAACTTCTATTTTTAAGTATCACAAATACTCGATTTAAATCCTTATTTGAATAAAAGAACAACCATTCCAAGTTATTATTACTCAAATAAATCTCAACACTTCTCACAAATTATTCAATTTAAATCGTTCTTCCAAACAACTTAACTTAAGATTTGATGAATTAGTGTCAAAATTTAGTCTTTCAAATATCATAATAAATGCAACTTTTTTACTTAAAGTTTTTTTAACATATGTCACATGAAAAGTCTTTCCCTACTATGAATTTACACACTCATGTCCACAAACATCAAATTTACAAGTCCTTGAGTTATACTATTCATCCAAGAAAAGAAAGAAAATAAAAGAAACGAAGAAAAAAATAAATCAAAACTTAAATATGACAATCGTTCTCGAATTTTTCATCCTTCATGGTTGATCTTTGCACTTCCTCCTTCTAGATTTGGTGTTCTCTTCTTTGAAAATCTCACTCTCTTTTTCTACTCTCAAGAATTTAAACTTGAAGCTTTGTGGACATTAATGCTGGAAATGAAAAGAATGAGAATGGTGGAAATGAAAGAAGAAATGAGTGTGATAATGGATATGAGAATGGATGTATGAATGAATTTATTTATAGAGCAATTGTTCTTGCAATATTTGAGAAATAAGGTTGTGGGACTAAAGAATTAAGCTTGTTCCATTTTTTCATTGGGTAGTAATTTGGGGGGATATTTAGCACTCATTTTCTTCTTTTCTATTCAAATTCTGCTTGGGTACACCTTTCTGGGTGCATTTATCAATTCCCTTCGTTCTCATCCACTTCCAACAATCCTGAACACGTGCCACCTTCGGATTGGAGTAGAGAGAAACGGACTAGCCATGTGTCATCTTCTAATTAGTGGAATATGGATGCCTCGGACTGAATGCTGCAGGTACTGCAAAAAACGCATGCTAAATTGCCTCCATTTATTTCCACTCCACAGTCCATTACTTACTGATTCCTGCATTAATTCTGAAACGGAGAAGTCTGCTTCACGAATAATTGGAGATGATAATATCCTGAGTTTCTGAGACGCGTTTTGGGGTTATGAGATTCGCCACGTGTTGAGATATTATTGGATTGATGAAATCATTTCACTGAAATATTCCTGCACCTCATACTGACGCGTCATCAGACTGCAGAAAATGTGTGATCCTTTATCTCCGTATGATCGCAACAGATGGTCCAGTTCAACTCTCAGCGCATATTAATATTCAAATGGAGGTGTCCCTTGAAGAGTAACCAGAGGTTTTGTTGGAACGGTTGAATTTAAACGTGATTTTTGGAACGTATTGACACGTTTTGAATTCCTATTAGCTCGGAGAAGAATCTCGTACTGAGAGAATGTACTCAATTTCGTTCTTTGTGTGGACAAGGTCTGAATTTTGCCACGTATCACTTTTGTATTTGCTAATTCTTTGCAGTTCGTTGCACTGGATTTTGAGGAGAATTTAAGGAAGAAAATAGGGAACACATGTTAGCACCTAAGTGGAGCTGAAAAGAAACCTCGTAAAATTTGGGGAAATTGAGGTAGCAAAAATGGAGCCCGCGGTGTCTCTGGTTTGGCGGAAAAAAATGGGTTGACCTGGCCAAACGTTGACTTTTACCAAGGTTTAGCAGATTTTTTTTCACATTTTCTGGGAGTTCTAGAAAGTCATTTTTTGTAAGGTTTGTACCGTTGGATTCGTATCGTTGTGCTCTTCGATTTAGTATCCATTTTGACCTTTTTTGGAACAGTTGACTTTTGGTCAACTGGGCGATTTCCTGAGTTTGACTTTTCGTCTTTTTTAGATTTTGTAGGTTTTGGCTTGGATAGTTGGCGGATAAGGGTTATAAGAATTTTGGAGAAACGTGTGTAGGGTTTTCGCGGAGATTTATCGAGAATTCGGCCACCCTTGGCCCATGATTTGCGAATCAGTCCTTTATTTGGAGTTGACTTTTTGCCAAGTCCTCCAAATATTCTTTTCTTGGTCTTTTTACATGAAAAATCACACAAAAGTGTATTAAGAGTTTCAAAAGTGATTTTTACTCATTTTAAACACTTTTCATATATTTTATGTGATTAAAGGGTGAAATTTATATGATAAAAATCCTAAAAATGTGTATAAAAATACACATTACAATAATCTAGAATGAAAATAATTCAATAGAATAATTATTATGATATTTAACACATGTTTTCTAGATTATTCTTGAGCCTTTGGATAAATGCATTGTGTTGAAATATGTGCATGAGACAATGTGATATTTATTGGTTAGAGTCTATGAATAATATTGAGAATTGAAATTCATGAACTTATCAACATGTATGTATTAATGATGATGTATCGTTAAAGCCTATATAAGGCCAATGATTGAAAGAACATAAGATCATCCAAAAATCATCTTTATCATATTTTTCTCTTCTACAAACCTCAATTCCTCCATTAACATCTCTAGATTAAGACTTCTTTGAATCAGCCCTAGTTCTAAGGGGTTGACTTCAAGTTGTGCATCTTGCCGTCAACTATAACTCGAGATATCCTGGAAGGAAGCTTGTCAGGACCCGTTTTGCACAATTAGGGGACGAATTAAGCCTAAAGGACAACTTTATTTCTTGAAGCGCTTGAGACAAATGAATTTCAAACTTTGAGTTTTTGTGCGACAATTTTCTTAGTGTAACAAAATCAGTTTTAACGGGAACTTCGACATATTAACACCAACAATCTTTAGGCTTAAATCCCGTATTTCAAGATGTCGATGATTCCGTTGGCAACCGGCGGTTTTTCTTCCCACAAGGAGATGACTATCGATAAGTTCGAGAGGTTTGACGGTGTGAATTTTTTGAGATGGCAAAGAAAAATGAAGTTTCTCCTCACCTCCCTAAAGGTGTACTATGTGATCGACTCGCCTAAACCAGTGTTTGAAGGACAAGGAGATCCGCCTTTGGCACATGTGCGAGACGTGAAGAAATGGGAGAACGACGACTTTCTTTGTCGCGGCCACATCCTGCATGGCGTGGTGGACTCGCTCTTTGACATATTTCAAGTCGTGAAGACGGCAAAGGAGTTATGGGACAAACGCGAGAAGGGGTACATGACGGAGGATTCAACTAAAAAGAAGTTCATTGTAAGCCGCTTCAATAATTTTAAGATGATAGACAATAGGTCCGTCCTTGAACAATTCTATGAGATTGAACGTTTGTTTAACAATTTTACTCACTCTTACATGGAAATGGACGAGTCTATTGTGGTTTCATCAATTATTGATAAGTTACCACCATCGTGGAAAGAATTTAAGAAATCCCTTAAGCAAGTTAAGGAAGACATATCTTTGGAGGACTTGGCGACTCGACTCCGTTTGGAGGAAGAGTATCGCAAACAAGAAAATTTGGAAAAGAAAATTCTGAATATTGAAGTCCATGTTGTTCGTAGTAACAATAATGATAATAGAAAAAAGAAATTCAATAATCATAATAATAATTATCAAAAGAAACCGTATGGTGTCATGAATAGACCTAATTTCAAAAAGAAGAAAGATGCATGTTTCCATTCCGGGAAACAAGGACACTTTAAGAACGAGTGTCATAATTTTCTTAAGATGAAAGGAAAGGAAAAGGATGCACAAGGCGCCAATGATAGGTTTGTCACCATGATTTCGAAAATTAACTCTCTATCCTTGGAGAATGGTGGGGCTTGGTGGATTGATATCGGTGTGATGCGACATGTTTGTAATGACAAGAGTCTTTTCAAAACTCTTGAATCGGTTGAAAGAGATGAAAATGCTCT
The DNA here is from genome assembly GCA_024447665.1 of Juncus inflexus. Lineage (NCBI taxonomy): Eukaryota > Viridiplantae > Streptophyta > Magnoliopsida > Poales > Juncaceae > Juncus > Juncus inflexus. Next base: position 9,946,043 of record JAJHPC010000004.1, read on the forward strand.
TTACATGGGGAACACTTCCAAGGCACGTGTGGAGGGAAAAGGAGTCATGGAACTCAACTTCACATCCGGCAAGGCGCTTACTTTACGTAACGTGTATTATGCGCCGGAAGTGCCGAAGAATCTTGTGCCGGGTGGTTTGCTCAATGAGTTTGGTTTTAAGCTTGTGTTTGAAGCAAATAATTATATTTTGTCTAAGGGTGGTATTTTTGTTGGAAAAGGAGATGTGTGTGATAGTACGTTCAAACTTAATATCAATAAATTTGTTTTAGCTTATATTGTTTTTGGTTCTTTATATTTATGGCATTATAGATTAGGTCATGTTAATTATCAAAGAATGTTTGATATGACTAAGTTAGATTTAATACCTACTTTTGATAAAAATCTTGCTAAATGTAAAACTTGTATGCACACTAAAATAGTTGCTAAGCCATTTCCTAAAGTTGAAAGAACAACAAAATTATTAGAATTAATTCATTCCGATGTATGTGACTTGCATAGTACCAGTACCATAGGTGGAAAAAAGTATTTTGTGACATTCATATATGATTATTCTAGATCTTGTTATATATATTTGTTGCATTCAAAGGATGAAGTTCTAGATAAATTTCAAATCTATAAGAAAGAAGTAGAATTAAAATGTGAAACAAATATTAAAATCCTAAGAATGGATCGGGGAGGAGAATATTATAGTCCTCATTACTTCGAGTCAACGAGTATAGTTCATGAAACAATGACACCATATATACCACAACAAAATGGTATTGCGGAATGCAAAAACAGAGTGTTGACCGATATGATAAATATAATGTTATCTTACTCGGGTTTGAGTAAAGGTTATTGGGGTGAAGCCTTATTAACGGCTTGTCATATTTTGAATAGATGCACTGATAAGAGGAGCTTAACAACTCCATATGAATTTTGGAAAAATATAAAACCTAACCTTAGTTATTTGGAGGTTTGGGGATGTCGGGCTATCGTTAAATTAACGGAGCCTAAGATTAAAAAGTTAGGAAAAAAAGGAATCGAATTTGTATTCCTAGGTGATGCTCATAATAGAAAAGCATATAGGTTCATGGTAATAGAACCAAATAACTCGGTTTCGATAAATACTATCATAGAGTCAAGAAATGCAATATTTGATGAAAGTAGGTTTACTTCAATTCAAAGACCTAAAAATGTAGTTCATGAAAGAAATGAAAATGACGAAAGTCAACATGATAATATTGAGATTAGAAGAAGTAAAAGAGCTAGAAAGGATAAGGACTTTGGTCCGGATTTTCATATGTTCTTGGTTGAAGGAAATAGAAAAGAACATGAAGTTTCTACACAATTTTCATATTGTTTTAATGTAGAATCGGACCCGCTCAATTTTGATGAAGCAATGAAGTCGCATGATTCCATGTTTTGGAAAGAAGCGATAAATGATGAGATGTATTTCATCATGGGCAATAATACATGGGTATTAGCCGATCTTCCGACGGGAAGCAAACCGATCGGATGTAAATGGATTTTCAAAAAGAAAATGAAAGTCGATGGTACAATCAATAAATATAAAGCTCGTTTAGTAGCTAAAGGAGGGAATAGACTTTTTTGACACATACGCTCCGGTTGCACGTATGGCAATGATTCTTATGCTAATAGCACTTGCTTCGCTGCATAGATTTGTTATACATCAAATGGATGTTAAGACCGCTTTTCTCAATGGAGAATTGGATGAAGAAGTTTATATGATACAACCCGAAGGCTTTGTAGTGCCGGGTCAAGAAAAGAAAGTTTGTAGACTAGTTATATCCTTGTACAGATTAAAGCAAGCGCCAAAGCAATGGCATCAAAAGTTTGACCAAGTTTTGATAATTAATGGTTACATCATTAATGAATGTGATAAATGTGTTTCTAGTAAATCCATTAATGGAAGATGTGTCATCATATGTTTATATGTAGATGACATGTTGATATTTGAAAATGATATAGAAATAGTGAATGAAACTAAAAGTTTCTTGTCTAGTCAATTTGACATGAAAGACATGGGAGAGACGAATATAATTCTTGGTATACGAATTATTAGAGAAGAGAATAATTTAACTCTATCTCAAGAACATTATGTTAAAAAGGTGATTGGCAAATTTGATTGTCATAATAGCACTCCTATTACAACGCCTTTTGATATGACTATTAATTTATTACCTAATAAAGGTAGAATGATAAATCAATTGAAATATTCGCAAGTGATTGGATGCTTGATGTATGCTATGACATGTATGAGACCAGACATAGCATATGTGGTCTCAAAGTTGAGTCAATATACAGGTAATCTAAGTGAAATGCATTGGAATGCAATACATAGATTACTTCGGTATTTGAAATGCGCAAGTAATTATGGTATTACATATTATGGTGAACCTTCGGTATTAGAAGGATTTGCGGATGCAAGTTGGATAAATAATAGTGAAGATCACGCTTCTACAAGCGAATATATATATCTACGTTAGCCGGTGGGGCTATTTCATGGAAATCAAAGAAGCAAACTTACATTACGGATTCCATAATGAGTGCGAAATTTATTGCCTTAGAAACGGCAAGTAGAGAAGCGGAATGGTTAAGGGATATGATGTATCATATACCGTTATGGACAAGACTAATTCCTCCGATTGCTATCCATTGTGATAGTCAAGGGGACCCTGCACGGGCGTATAATGAAGTATATAATGGCAAGTCTCGGCATATTGGCAGTAGACTTAGTACGGTACATCATTTGATTACCGGTGGGATAATTACTATTGACTATGTATGTTCGAGTGACAATTTAGCCGATCCGTTGACAAAGCCTCTTATGAGAGTTTTGATTAATAAGACGTCACTAAGGATGGGATTAAAGCCCAATACATTATCTCGTCAATAACGGGACTTCGACCCAACGTCCGGGGGTGCATCGGATCTTGTGGTTCAATGACTTATTCCGTTAGAAGAACGATTGCATATACTCGACTAAGAATCGTTATGATTCTTTTCATCCCAAGGTTTTAAAGAGTATTTGGTCCCTTGAGTAAACGGTAGGATGAGCTAAGCTCTCAATAGACCTATTAACCGATGTCAGTTGGAATGTCTAAAGTGGGGACATTCTTGATAGAGTCTACCTAGAAGAATGGAAGTGAGGCCGCTTCTAGGAACCTAAGAGCTTGGGTTCTGTTAGCATTCATGAAACAGGATATAGGCGCATGGCCATTCAAAGGCATCATTAAGTATGAACTTTGGTTGAGTCAATTAACTCTAATGTAAAGACGAGTCTGGTTATCCGAAGATGTTCGTCAGTTCAAAACTTGGTCTACTGTACAAATATGGGTAACTTTGATGAGTCTCTACTAGATGAACGGTTCAAATCGGAAGATACCCTCATTGAAAGTTAGAGTTAGGAAGTTATTTATGATCTAGATAATTTTATGTATAAATCTAATAAACTATTTTGATATATATAATAAAACTTTTGTTTATTTCGAAAAAAAGTGGGGAATTGTCGGAGTTTTTCAAAATAAATTTATTTTTGTATTTAGTAGAAGAGAAATAATAATGATAAAATATCTTGTTGCAAGTGGTGCATAAGTGGTCACAAATAATTAAGACTGATTAGTCATGTGACATATAATTTAGAATGAAAATAATTCAATAGAATAATTATTATGATATTTAACACATGTTTACTAGATTATTCTTGAGTCTTTGGATACATGCATTGTGTTGAAACATGTGCATGAGACAATGTGATATTTATTGGTTAGAGTCCATGAATCACATTGAGAATTGAAATTCATGAACTTATCAACATGTATGTATTAATGATGATGTATCGTTAAAGCCTATATAAGGCCAATGATTGAAAGAACATAAGATCATCCAAAAACCATCTTTATCATATTTTTTTCTTCTACAAACCTCAATTCCTCCATTAACAACTCTAGATCAAGACTTTTTTGAATCGGCCCTAGTTCTAAGGGGTTGACTTCAAGTTGTAAATCTTGCCGTCAACTATAACTAGAGATATCCTGGAAGGAAGTTCGTCAAGACCCGTTTTGCACAATTAGGGGACGAATTAAGCCTAAAGGACATCTTTATTTCTTGAAACGCTCGAGACAAACGAATTTCAGACTTTGAGTTCTTTTGCGACAATTTTCTTTGTGTAACAAAAACGGTTTTAACAGGAACTTCGACATATTAACACCAACACAAGTGGGCTCGATCAATATATACTTCTAAGGTCTATGTTACTAATTACCATTATACAAGTTGGAGTAATTAAAAAAAGTTCATATTAGATATGCAAAATCACATTTTGATAATTCATCAAACAAGTTGGAGTAAGTAAAAAAAGTTCATATTAGATATGCAAACTCCCATTTTGGCATTTCATCAAACACATGATAGACAACTAGTTATCTGCTCGAGCGGATCATGCTTATCCAATATTGGCAAACAATATGCATACATTAAAAATATAAAATACAATTACATTTGAATGGTAAAAGGTCATGAGAGAAGAAATGAATCAATTCATAAATTTTTGTACAAAGAAAGCAAGAAAAAGAATCTACTTACCTTCTTACAATAATTAGTCATTCGTAATACGCGAATCATACGATGCGGGATACGTTCGTGTATAATTCGTATAAAACTTTTCTAAGTCAGTCACATATTCGGTCAACTAAAATATAGACGGTAATAATTCGTTAATTCGGCTCGTAGTTAAAAATAATTTGGTATATAAAACTATATAAATATAAATTTTTTATTTAAAAATAATTGAAAAATATTATTATTTGGTAAAAACAAAAATCGGAAATTTTTTTTTACGAATGAATGTGTTTTATTGAAATGGATATGCGAACCTTCTTTTTTTTAATTAAAATTCAAAAAATACATATTTAATACGTGAATTATTCGCGAATTGAACAATTATGCTTCTTACAACAGCGAATGGAGACTAGAGACGATGGCGGTCACTGACAGTGATTGGCAGCAGTGTCTTTTTCGTGGAGGCAAGTGGGTAGCGGCGATAATTCAATTTCGGAAGAAATATGCCAGTGGATGAGTTGCTTATGAAGGAAGAAAGAAGGAAACAAAGAAAAAAAGGAAAAACATAATAGCGGACCGGGCAGGGCCGAGAAAATGGGCCCGGCGAGTTTAAACGAGACTTGGTGGGTTATGGGCAGAAAAAAATGTCTAGAGCCATCGATTAGTTTGTTTTCTGGTCGGTACACCAGCGCCTAGCTTGCCACCATTGTTTCTTCTTTACATTTGCATTTACACATGTCACTTTCACCTTAGGCAAGTGATGTGTAAGCAATGTTTACATAGCCGGTAGAAATTATCTCTCTATAAAATATAATCTTTATTAAAAATATGGTGTATATACATCTATTGTAATTCTAATTTAAGATCCCTCACTAAAATTTAAAAATATCTAATCACTTAAGCTAACAAACTTTAGCATGATGTATATCTTATTTATTCTAAAGGCCAACATTTTTTCTTTTATACAAATGTGTTCTGCCATAGCAATACAAAGTAAAAATAACTAATCCAGCACAAAAAGATGTTAATATGTCTTCACGACAGTAACAATGTAGTTTCACTACTATATAACGAACTTGTCTCGTTCCAATATTATTTTTTATTAATTACATGATAAATTTATTTGGCTAACTTTAGACTATAACCAATCGATGTATGTGCTTGTTTGAAAATTTTGTCCGTTAGTGTTTGTAGCATTTTCTAAATAGCAAATTAACATATGCATATGGAAAGAAAATACATTAACAGAAGCGCATTATGAGTTGATCATGGACACTGTGCATAAAAAAGGATGGAAACAAATTACACGAGCTTTGGAGGGGTCTTATTGTGTCAAATTTTAAAGGGCTATTTTATAAGTATGTAAGATAATTTGAATCAGAAAATGATACACATCAAAGAATTAAAAAGGAATAATAATATAGGTAACTTTGAACTATGCGCATTTCTTTAATCCGGGATTAAAATATCTGTCAACGTGCACAACTGGCCATTAATGCGCTTTGGTTTTGGGACCCTTTTCTTCACGCCATCGCGCACAGAAAATAATCTTCTGACAGATATAAATTTCTTTCAGATTTTAGTGATAGCTAGAAATCAGCTTTAATTACTTTGGCATTTTTATATAGATATCCCTTAATAAAATCTTAATTTGAACATAATATATGTGACCCTATTATCTATATTTTCATCTTTTGCATGAACAATCTGAAGTCATATCAAAACTTGCTAGATCAAGCGGTAAAAATATCATCTCACTAACTAAAAGATTGTGGGTTCGATACTGATCAAGAAAAATTTCTTTCAAATAAACCTACTCACTTGAGAAGTTCAAGAAAGAAAAAAAAGAATAATTTGGAGTCACAAAAAGATATTTAATATTAGTTGCTTCCATTTTTTCTTTATAAATCATTCCAGGGTATATAAGGCGCCGAAGCAGGATTATTTAACATTGGGGGTGATAAAAAATAAAAAACATAAATGAAAATTCACAAAGCATTATGAGATAAATTTATATAGTGTAAATTACAAATATAATTTTATGTTCATATAATATCTTCATTATTTATGTAAACTGTTTGCGGAAAAATATACAAATTGAAACCTAAACCTTAAATATTAATTACTATGTAAAATTGAGAAGCCAAACTTTGATTTTTCTTTATGTAGCGATATTTTGGCCGCGGTTGGGTTATTTAAGCATGACCGTTCAATAATACTCGATTAACAATATGATGGTTGATCAAATATGTATTAGTATATATTTATTTCATCTTCAGCATGTATGTACTCTCTATTTAGTTCAATTTTTACTTTGAACGATTTACTTTTTTTTATCAAGTTTAGTATACATTTTTATCATGTTACTATGTTTTTTTTGTGGAAAATGCATATTTTAACATGTCTAAGATTGGAATCGGAACTGGAGTTGGTCACTCGGGATTCCGATTCAAAATAGACCGACTTGGATTGGAATCGACAAAATCAGCAGAAAAAATCAGACCAATGTGTGTAAAAAAAATAGTTGGATTATGAGAATCAGCTAAATTGAATTCAAATTGGCGGACTCTGGGAACCATGTGTCTAAAGTTCACCATATATATTGTGACCTTTTAACATTTTTATTATACAAAGGGAAACTCACGCTTTGTGCGAGATATTCATAATCAGAGTCAATAGCTTAATAAGCATAAATGTTATAGAGAATAAAAAAATACAAACAGTGATGTGATAAATTCATATGAATAATAAGGAAAAAAATTGAAAAAAAAAATCCGTAATAACAAAAGCTCATATATAAGTAAATCATACAAATAGAATTCCGAAAATTATTCTAACACTATTTGTAAACTGCATACGATTAATATTTGATTCAATCAAAAAAATATTTTGTTACATTATTTATATCCTTGCTATAAACATAAAGTTAAAGAAATATAAGCAAAAATAAAGAAATTTCTTATATCCTTCCTTACACTTATATCCTTAATTACATTAATCAAATGAAAGATTTTTTGCTTTCAAGAGGGAGGAAAATTGGTTTTTACTTGACACTGTGTAAAGTTCATCTCCAGCATGCAATACCAATAATGAATGGGGGAGATTGTATTTTGATTTAATCAAACGTTCATAGAAAAAAAAACACATATATGGCACTTTGAGAGATGATAACTGTAGGAAAAAAACATGCAAATTATATATACTAGAATCATTCTCGCTCTTCGCTGCGAATATTTAAATTTATTACTCATTTAAAATTTATGAATAAATTGTAATTATGCATAATAATAAGAAAAAAAAGTCAAGTATTAATCGGACATTGAAAGAGATCTAAAAACTAAAAATAAACAATAAATTATTTCATAGATTTTAGTTGAAACCCTATAAGACTTAATTATAGATGATTAACTTTAAAAAAATATAAAAATAATAATTATATTTAATATGATTGTAAAAAGAAAATATGGTATTACATATATAGAAAAAGTATATTTACTATACATAAAAAAATATAACATTACTGATTTTTTGATTATCATGGTTATTTTTCTTATTTATATTTTGTTAGTTATTAAAATGATACATATTATATGTAATACATTAAGTAATATATTATAATTTTTAATATTCTGGAATTTTATTTGATATGATAGTTTTCACGTAATTGGTGATATAACACGAATTATTAATCTAACCGAACATGAGATATTGTGGTAATAATTTAAATGAAAAACTAAAATTTGAAACAAATTTGATCCAATGGCCGAGATAAAATTGAAGATAGGTCTGTTTGAGAATACTTAAAGAGAAATAAAAAATAATATATAACTTAATGAGCATATCATTTTTTACATGTTCTTTTATATAGTTTTATTCACATATTTTAGTAAGAAAATAAATAAATTAGAACCATAACAATATGAAACTCAAAATAAAGAGAAAATGTCAACAACTATATATTTGATGATTTTAATATGAGAAATAAAATATTTCATTAAGAATTATAATTATTTTAAGAAGAAAAGAAATTTATATTTTAATGAGTGAAGTCTTCATTAACTATTGGTATTAATAATTGAACATAATTTTGAACTATGATTCATTGAATTCATCTGATTAAGTCTTGATGGTCACAAACAAATTTATAATGATTCTCATTAAATCGGGAATGAAACACAAAATACCAATTCAGTCAATCATATGATTATGTTTTAATAACTACACACATTTTGCCATAAAATATCAAAAAATTTGAGAAAATGAATGGCTAAGATTTGATAAAAAAAATTGATCGAACGGTGAAGATAAAGTTGATGATGTGGCCTCTCGAGGAGGCTCAAAAGTAGGTGAAAAATAAGGAATTGAGATTAATCACTACTACAAAAAAGACTTTTAGTAACACCACTTTAATAACGGTTTATAATAAAACCGTTACTTAAAGAGGCCAATGGCAGTTTTGAAATTAATTTCTCAACTTTCCATATCGGCTGTAACTCAGAAATCGATGCTAAGTGAGACAAGAAAAGCTTTAAAAAATTGACAGGAATATTCTACAACGGTTTCTTCAAAGAATCTATGTAATTCTGTAACGGTTCATTGGAGAAACCGTTACTAAGAGGGTTAGTGTCGGTTCCTCCAAGGAACCGATGCAACTCTGTAACGGAACCGATGCAGAATGTCCTGTTCACCTTTGGTAACGGTTTTGTTTTAAAACCCTATGCCGATGCAGAACGTTGTTTTATATCTAGAGTTTAAAATAAATTAATTCATTGGCCGCCTCTCTTCTCCTCCAACCAGCGAAATAGAAGAGAAAGGAAGTTCGCTGTTATTTTCTTCTCTAACCAACGCTGCTCGCCCTCTTCTCCTCCTCCTCTCTCTTTCTAAGGTAATATTATATTCTCCAACCTCTGCTTAAAATAATTTTTGTCGGTACCCATTCGAGATTAATCCAATAGGGATTAATCTCGAATAGTCCCCATTTTTGGGACTTGATAACGAGTATTTTTGCAGTCGTTTATACTTACCAAAAGAAATTTATAACCCTAGACTTAACTACAACAAAGTAGATAGTGGAAGTAGGGGTCGAACCACAGAGAGCTATTTAGACTAAAACTAGGTGAAAGGATTACTCCTCTAATGAAAACGGACTCGAACAAAAACAGAAAACTAAAATAAAGAGAAACCAATACCGTAAATAAAACCAAACACAAGACCTAAAACAAGACACACAATTGGGGGGGTTGTTGATTGGTTGATTGGAACAAAATGAAAGTAACAAATAAAGAGAAAACTTAAAGTAAAGACTAAGAGATGTGGTGGTTTTGTGAAATGAGGCATAGTTTCGTGTAGTGAATTTGTGTGTAACTTTATCCTTGATTATAATAATGAATTTGGAATTAATATCTTAAGTGCAGTAAGATGAGCTCTAACCGATAAATTAACTCAAACGAAAAGATAGAATTTTAGTTTAGATGAGCTCGTAAATAAAAACACTAACCTACTTGAATATCATAACCAATGCAATAGGAATCATTGGTTATTTAAACAAATCAAAACCTCCTAAACAATGAGCTTGTTCAGAACTGTTTAGTTTGTTATGAGTTATTTGCACTTGGCTATTATTCAAATTCTAATGGAAGCTATTGAGCAAAGCAACCAAAGGAATTTTGTGGCCCTTGTTAATTACTACTCAACATAGAATTGACCGAAATAAACTTAAAACAATTCATTGAGCATGAAAGATAATAAGTAAATAAAAACAGAATATAACTGTTCAAGTGAAATTCATTATTAATGGTCTCAAAAGTTACAACACAAAAACATAAACACTAACTATGCCTCGAAGGGCTTACTCGAAATACATGGAAAATAAAGAAAATAAAATAATGATAGAAACCATTAATGAAGCGTGGATGGAAGGGTGAAGCTTGCTTGACTTGCCCAACTCCAAGAGAGAGAATGATGAAGTTCAAAAGTGATTGGAATGGATGCCTTGCACCTGGTTATATAACCCTCTCAAAAGGTGATCATGAGGGATGAATGAAGATCCATGCAAAGAGTGTGAAGGAAGCATGGCAAAGGCATGAAGAGTGCATGCAAAGTGCATGAAAGATCTGTCCAGACGATGGTCAATTTGGGTCATGTAGACTTGGGAATTGGGCTCTGGTGATATAGAATGAATTGTGGGCTTTGTTCTCTTCTTTCCAACGGTATATAGTATGCATATAGAGGAGGCCCAGATTATGAGTTATGGCCGAAATACTGAGATTGTGTCGGCAGGCCCGAGTCTTGATTATTATCTCTCTCTTGTGCTCCAACTTCTTTTCCCCAAGTTATGCTCCATCTAAATTGCACCTGAAATCACATAAATATATTATTAGTAGTATCAACATTCAAGTTATATTATTATCCATTTAAACACATATAATGGTGCAATATTACATATGTATAGGGTATAAAATGTGTATAATTAATGACTTATCAGGACTGCTCTTTGAATATTTTGTCTCATTTAGGATTAGCACACATACGTTAACTGCAATGTGGTGTTTGAGAAGAATTTGGTAGTATTTCTCCTATTGCTTCCACGGTTACGTACGCACATTGAAATGTGCGTTGGCGTACTCGGGGAGCTTAGGGGAAGTGCTGCCGGATTTTTCTCAAATATCATATTGCAGCTAACGTATGTGTGCTAATGAGACAAAGTATTCAGAGAGTGGGTTAGGATTGTTGACCAGCCCATAGCCTTATAGTAAATCTGATCACATTAGCGCTATATAATTTATTTTTCTTCAGATGGATCGTAGCAGTTGGATGTATGGGATCAAGCGAGTCACAATTGAATATTTGAGAGGCATTGATGAATTTGTGAATTGTGCCATGGAAGATATGAGGCTGAGAGGTGTATGGACACCTCTTTGTCCTTGTCGAGATTGTCAGAACTTGCGAAGATTGCGAAATATCGAAGAAGTTAGAGATCATTTAATTTGTCGTGGATTTAAGGAGCAATACACCCATTGAAAATGGCATGGAGAGAGCGATAATGTTGGGACAAGCATGCCTGTATTTGATGTACCCGGTTTGGGTGAATTTATAGAAACTGAAAATATAGAAAATTTAGATCGGGACACTCTCGTACAAGATGATCAATTAGGGGATGAGAATGAAGAAAATTTAGATATTCCATAGTGTAATGAACATAACGATGATTTGAATGAAATGATAATTGATGTAGCACAAAATTTTAATGATATTCCTGAAATTTTTGAAAATTTCTGTAATGAATCTAATATACCGTTATTTCCCGGTTGTACGAAATTTACCAAAATGTCAGGTATTTTTAAATTATACAACTTACAAGCCAAAAATGGATGGAGCGATACAAGTTTCACATCTTTACTCAAACTATTAAGAGAAATACTCCCGGAAAAAAATTAGTTTCCGGATTCAACCTATCGGGTGAAAAAGTTGTTGTGTCCTTTGAGTATGTCCGTAGAAAAAATCAATGCATGTCCAAATGATTGCATATTATACCGAGGAGTGTAACATGATTTGGATAAATGCCCGAAGTGTAACTCTTCGTGGTACAATAAGAAGGATGATAAGAGTGATGATCGAAAAAATCCCGCAGCGAAGGTGTTTTGGTATTTGCTAATAATACCTAGGTTTCAGCGTCTTTTCGTAAATCCCAAGGAAGTTAAATTGTTATGGTGGTATTACGATTGTCGTAAAGACGACGGAATGCGCAGACACCCCGCTGATTCTCCCGAATGGAGGAACATTGACAGGTTATTCAACGATTTCGACGGTGATGCTAGAAATTTGAGGTTAGGGCTATGTACGGACGGGATGAATCCTTACGGCAATATGAGTAGTCGTCACAGTATGTGGCCAGTTTTACTATGCGTTTACTATCTGTTAGTAGTATGCCCTTGGCCAATATACTTTAATATAATCTAACATCGTCTTTAACCGGGCGGTCATAAAGATTATAATTAGGTATATAAAGAATTATGCGGAGGAAAGAGTTTAATTAAGATAGGATTTGTTCCTCTCATAAATTGAGAGAGATATCTTTAGGCCTCTTGATGATTTGATTGAAGAAACGCACGGTCGTGCTCGAGTGAATTAATAAGGAGTTATTAATGTCATTTCATATTCAATCAAATTCGGTGTCAACAAATATTGATTGACCAACGTAAGGTTGACACTTACCATGCCTTATGGATGATATAGATATCGTGTAACAAAGGGATACAATGCATGAAAATAAATTAGGTTTGATCGAATCATCCATACTTGCTTAATTTGGATAATCATGATGTCTTGCTAGAGGCCGCTCATGATTTATAATCCGTTATGATTATTGCCAATATTAAGTAAACCTACAGGGTCACACACAAAGAACAACTATTGATACGCACACAGAAAAATCATAACTTTTGTGATAAGTTGTATGAAGAGCTACATAGCCAAGTAACACATCCAATCATATATCTTATATGATAAGGTATGTTGCATATATGGTTATATAGTTACCATGTACATAGGATATGAAACTTATGGACTATATAGGCACAAGAGACACCCCAAATGATAAAAAAAGGCATATTATTTTTGTCCAACTTTTGTGAGACGAAAGGAGAGAAAAATCCGAAAATTATTCTCTTGTTATTTCTGTGAGAAAAATGAAGAACGAATACTAGCATATATTGTTCTTTATCCGTTCAAAGGGGTTGTTCGTGTGGATACCGGTAGAGGACGAAGTGAAGTGCGGCATCTTTGTGATTCGGGTTGAAACCGTGGTTTGTTTGGAGAATCGGTTTGCTTGGAGATTCGGTTCGTTTGGAGATCGGTTTGTGAGACCGGTTAGGTGAAACATACAAAAGATCGGTTTGAAAACTGGTTGGAAATTGGGCAAAGAAAAGCGTCAACCTAATTCGCTTTCGATCATCACAGATTAAGCGTAATCCGAAGGTACAAAGTTATGAACTTTTCTTTGATTTAATTGTAATTCACAGATCCTTCTTTTGGGTTTCGAATTCGATTTTGTTTAGTTTTTGTTTTTCCGCTGCGTTATGAACGGTAGAAACCCAACAGTGGTATTAGAGCCAAGTGAATTGCAATTAAATTAAGACGGATAAACCATTTTCGAAATATTTCTTTTGATTTTGAGGCATTATTTTACAATTGTTGAATTTTTGTGATGAACGGTTGCGATTTCATGAAAGGATGTGACTTCATGAAAGGGTGCATGTAATGTATCTTGATCATGAGCGGTTACGATTTCATGAAAGGATGCGACTTCATGAAAGGGTGCATGTGATCTATCTTGATCATGAAAGGTTGTGACTTGATTGAAAGGATGCAACTTCATGAAAGGGTGCATGTGATGTATCTTGATCATGAAAGGTTGCGACTTGATTGAAAGGATGCGACTTCATGAAAGGGTGCATGTGATGTATCTAGATCATGAAAGGTTGTGACTTGATTGAAAGGGTGCCTTGGGTATGTCATGAAGGGATGCATGTGATGTATCATAACTTTCGGAGGGGTGTCTAAATTTTATGAAAAGGTGCGAAACTACGTATATGATACACTAAATAAATTTCGAAAAGATGTATTCAACACATCAAGTTATTAAAGAAATTTTGAGTTTCGGCACTATATAAAATAAAATTTCTTCAGGGGTGCTGCCCCTTGAAACCCTGCAGGGGCTCTGCCCCTTGACCCCGCGGGAGCCCCGTTTTTCGGGGCCACGCCCCAAACCCCGCACTCACGCATAGATTAATCGTAGACCCCGAATTTCATATTCGTAACGCCTTATACATATTTCGTAAAATGGTTTAAAGTACAACGTCATGCATATAACATGGCCTATTAGATATGTGATGAATGGTTGTGATTTTTGTGTGATGATGTGATATATGTAATATATGTATGTATGGAATAACGGGCATGGTTCAGTTCTTGATTGATGTGATGTAATTTATTTTGATGGTTAATTGTGATGGCTATGGTTCCGTTCATTTTATATATAATATAACTACAACGATCATACGCATCATGGAGATGAAAGAGTTCACCGTCCACCTCATACACATTATGGAGGTGAAGACACCTCATACACATCATGGAGATGAAGGAGTTCACCGTCCACCTCATATACATCATGGAGATGAAGGAGTTCATCAATGCTTTGTGGTTGAATGTATCTTAAGAAATGATCTTAATGATTGGCTCATTTAAATCATCAAGGCCATGTTATATCATATCATATTTATTTTATCTGTACATGTGATGTTCTGTGATGAAATACATGATAAAATAAAATAACTAAAACAAAAAGGTTAAACATAACAATCCCTCATATAATATTGAATAATAGAAATGCCTCCCATGTATCTATACTTATCATCCCTTCGACCATGCAAAATTTGGGTATGCCAAAGCATAGTGAATTAGCATAATCTTAGGGTGATAACAAGCGAGAAATGGTGATTCTCGATATTTAGACATAGTTAGATTTAACTGAACTATCAAGTCGGACTTGGGTTCGGGGCATATGATAGGGTGCATACGCTGAGCATATGATGCTCATCCTATGGATTAATCAAGAGTTGTATGAGATACAATTGGAAACGTTCCTACCTAAATATTTAGGTTCTAGGCGATGAGCCAAAGCTCACTTGGAACTTGATGAAATATGGATCTTGGCCCACTATGAAATTTAAAGTTAAAATTTTCGAATCAATACATTTGAGGGTTATTGATTTGAATAAAATAGTGGGAGTTAAAATTATATTAAATATCTCAAATTACATATTACTATAAACTTGCATTTAATTCTGTGAAGAAAATGGCAACAAACAACACATCAACTTTAACATTGCGATCCGTCCTTGAGAAGGACAAGCTCAATGGGAAAAACTTCCTTGACTGGCATCGAAATTTGAGAATTGTTCTCAAACAAGAAAGGAAGAACTATGTCCTTGAAAGGCCCATTCCTAACCAGCCCGCTAATGATGCTGATCAAGAAGTAATAGACACTTATGCCAAGCATACAAGTGACTCTAATGTTGTGACATGTCTCATGTTAGCCACCATGGATGCCGATCTTCAAAAGCAGTTTGAAAATTTAGAGGCATTTCCAATGTTGGCACAGCTCAAGAAAATATTCCAAGAGCAAGCTAGAAATGAGAGGTATAATGCACATTGTGCATTAGCAAGTTGTAAGATGGTTCCCAACTCCTCGGTGAGTGCTCATATTTTGAAAATGAAGGGGTACCTTGATCAACTTGAGAAACTAGGGGCAAAGGTTGACAATGAGATGGCTACCGATTTGATCCTTAGGTCTTTTACTCCGAATTTCAAGCCATTTATAATGAACTATAATATGCATAACATGGACAAGAGTCTCACGGAGTTGCACGACATGTTGAAGAACTTCGAGGGGACTATGAAGACAAATGTTGTCAACGATGTTCTCTTGGTTCATAAAGGCAACGGTCAGAAGAGAAAAATCAAGGGCAAAGTCAAGGGCAAAAGGTAAGGGCAAAGGTGTTGTCCGAACCTAAGAGCAAGAAACCCAAGGAGGGTGCTTGTTTCTTCTGCAACAAACCAGGCCATTGGAAAAGAAATTGTCAGGCCTACTTGGAGGATCTAAAGAAGAAGAAGAAGAAGAGTAGTGAGACTACTACTTCAGGTATTAATGTTATTGAAATTAATTTATCTACTTCCTCATCTTGGGTATTAGATACCGGATGCGGTACTCATCTTTGTAATAATGTGCAGGGGTTGCAAAGGTGTAGAAGATTAGCGAAAGGTGAAGTTGACCTGCGGGTGGGAAATGGAGCAAGAGTTGCTGCATTAGCGGTGGGCATTTATTTATTATCTTTACCTACTGGGACTTGTAATAAATTTAAATAATTGATACTATGTACCTGCTGTGAACAGGAATATTGTATCTTTGTCGAGATTGGTTTCAGATGGTTTTAAGTTTGTTATTGAGAATAATAACTTTACCATAAGTAAAGAAAACATTTTCTATGCGAATGGTCAATTAGAAAATGGTCTTTATGTTTTAAATCTTGATCATGAACATTACAAGTCTATCTATAGCATTAATACAAACAGATTTAATTCTAATGATTTGAATCCGACATATTTCTAGCATTGTCGTTTATGACACATAAATAAGAAACACATTTCTAAACTCCACCAATATAGACTTTTAGACTCATTTGATTTAGAATCATTTGAGACGTGCGAATCTTGTTTATTAGGTAAGATGACAAAGGCACCTTTCACAAAGAGAGGTGAGGGGGCAAGTGAGTTATTGGATCTCATACATACGGATGTATGTGGACCAATGAGCACACCAGCTAGAGGTGGTTTTCGATACTTCATTACTTTTAATGATGACTTAAGTAGATATGGATATGTTTACTTAATGAAACATAAATCCGAATCTTTTGAATTGTTCAAAATTTTCAAGAGTTAAGTAGAAAACCAGCTAGTAAGAAAATAAAAGCACTTCGATCAGATCGAGGTGGCGAATATTTAAGCCTAGAGTTTGACGATCATCGTAAAGATTGTGGAATAGTTTCACAACTTACTCCTCCTAGAACACCTCAATGGAATGGTGTCTCGGAAAGGAGAAACCGAACTTTATTTGATATGGTTCGGTCTATGATGAGTCAAACAGATCTTCCGATATCCTTTTGGTGTTATTCCATTGAGACTGCCGCGTTAATACTAAACAAAATTCCATCAAAAGCTGTTCAAAAAACTCCATTTGAGATATGGATTGGGAGGAGTCCCACATTGTCTTTTATAAAGTTTTGGGGTTGTGAAGCTTATGTGAAGCGTCAAATTTCTTACAAGTTAATACCGAAATTTGTTAAATGCTTATTTGTGGGATATCCTAAAGAAACTAAAGGATATTACTTTTACAACCCATCCGAGAACAAAGTGTTTGTTGCTCGAAATGGTTTCTTTTTGGAAAAAGAATTTATTTCTAAAGGAACTAGTGGGAATAAAACACACCTTGAAGAAATTCAAGAACCACTAATTAGCAATGAACAGCCATTGGAAGATCCACTAGTCTCTTCAAGAGTTGATGAGTCCGGTCTTGAAACACAAGATGCTCCTCGTAAATCTGGTAGAGTTCGTTATGAGCCTGAAAGATGTGGATTTCTCATGACTGATGATAAAAATGTGGCACTAATAGATGATGAACCCACATCTTAACAAGAAGTTATGAAGGATCCTGATTCTCCTAAATGGTTAGAAGCCATGAAAACTGAGATGCAGTCCATGTACGATAATCAAGTTTGGAACTTAATTGATTCAACTGAAGGTTCTAAGACCATTGGGTGTAAATGGGTTTTCAAAAGGAAAACTGACATGGACGGGAAATGTGCATACCTATAAAGCGAGACTTGTTGCGAAAGGTTTCCGACAAACTCATGGTATAGACTATGACGAAACTTTCTCACCAGTTGTCATGCTTAAATCAATTAGAATTCTGCTTGCCTTATCTGCATATTACGACCATGAGATATAGCAAATGGATGCCAAAACAGCTTTTCTTAATGGAAATTTACTCTAGGATGCGTATATGACACAACCCGAGGGTTTTGTAGATCCTAAAAATTCTGATAAGGTTTGCAAATTGCAGCGATCCATTTACGGATTAAAGCAAGCATCTCGGAGTTGGAATCTTCGTTTTGATGAAGTAATCAAAGGTTTTGGTTTTATCAAAAATGAAGATGAACCTTTTGTTTACAAGAGGGTTAGTGGGAGCGCAATAGTTTTTCTAGTACTTTATGTAGATGATATATTACTCCTTGGAAATGACATTCTGACTTTGACAAATGTTAAGACATTTTTAGGAAAGCCTTTTGCAATGAAGGACCTAGGAGATGCCGCTTATATACTCGGCATTAAGATCTATAGAGATAGATCTAAAAGGCTCATAGGTCTAAGTCAAAGTACCTATATTGACAAAGTGTTGACACGATTTCGAATGGATGATTCGAAAAGAGGTTTCATACCAATGTCACGTGGCATAAAATTGAGTAAGACTCAACGTCATGCTAATCAGGAAGAATGAAATCGCATGAATAAAATTCCGTATGCTTCGGCTATTGGATCTATCATGTATGCCATGCTTTGTACTAGACCAGATGTATCATATGCATTAAGTGCAACTAGCATATATCAATCTTATCCTGGTGAAAGTCACTGGGGTTACACGGACTCAAGCTTTCAAACCAACAATGATGATTTTAGATCGCAATCTGGTTATGTGTTTTGTTTGAATGGAGGTGCAATAAGTTGGAAAACTTCCAAATAGGACACTGTAGCGGATTCTACGACAGAAGCAGAGTACATAGCTGCTTCAGAAGCAGCTAAGGAAGCAGTTTGATGAAGAAGTTCATTGAAGAACTCGGTGTGGTTCCTAGTATCGCAAATCCTGTGGATCTTTATTGTGACAACAATGGGGCAATCGCACAGGCAAAGGAACCAAGATCACATCAGAGAACCAAACACATACTTCGACGTTTACATTTGATCAGGGAGATCATTGCGAGACGAGATATTAAAATATGCAGAGTTGATGGTGATGATAATGTTGTCGATCCGTTGACTAAACCACTTTCTCAAGCAAAGCATGTGGGTCATGCAAGGTCGATGGGTATTACATACTTATTAGATTCGGCCTAGTGCAAGTGGGAGATTGTTAGTAGTATACCCTAGGCCAATATATTTGAGACCTAGATGTATGGATTGTGTTAAACAAACATTGTGTTTATTTAGAGATATTTTATATAATAAATGCGTATTGGTTATTTTATTCTTATTACTAAAATGAACCTTGAATATGATATTCAGCTTTATATCATCAAAGTATGTGACTTTGATAGTAAAACTATAAAATATTATAAATGATATTTTAAACCGTCCCTGATCATTCATAGGATGTTTGTGAGACAAACATACTTTATGATAAGCTATAAATGGACATCAGTATGTTAGTTGACTGATGGTCACATTTTACTGATCATGAATAAGAGTTATTAAGTCATTAACGTAAGTATATGTTAGAGACCATATACTAGATTGTCCCACCGTGAGAATACTACATGGTTCGTGTCATTAGTTATTCTCAGTAAAGAATGTATCTGTAATCCATAGACTTGAGATTATCTCAGTTTTCTACATGAGAAATTTTATACTTTAATATAATCTAACATCGTCTTTAACTGGGCGGTCATAAAGATTATAATTAGGTATATAATAAATTATGCGGAGGAAAGCGTTTAATTAAGATAGGATTTGTTCCTCTCATAAATTGAGAGAGATATCTTTAGGCCTCTTGATGATTTGATTGATGAAACGCACGGCCGTGCTCGAGTGAATTAATAAGGAGTTATTAATGTCATTTCATGTTCAATCAAATTCGGTGTCAAAAAATATTTATCGACCAACGTAAAGTTGACACTTACCATGCCTTATGGACGATATAGATATCATGTAACAAAGGGATACAATGCATGAACATAAATTAGGTTTGATCGAATCATCCATATTTGCTTAATTTGGGTAATCATGATGTCTTGCTAGAGACCGCTCTTGATTTATAATCCGTTGTGATTATTGCCAACATTAAGTAAACCTACAGGGTCACACACAAAGAACAACTATTGAGACGTACATAGAAAAATCTTAACTTATGTGATAAGTTGTATGAAGAGCTACATAGTCAAGTAACAGATCCAATCCTACATCTTATATGATAAGGCATGTTGCATATATGGTTACATAGTTACCATACACATAGGATATGAAACTTATGGACTATATAGGCACAAGAGACACCCCAAAATGTTAAAAAAAGGCATATTATTTTCGTCCTACTTTTATGAGAAAAAAGGAGAGAAAATTCCGAAAATTATTCTCTTGTTATTTCTGTGAGAAAAATGAAGAACGAATACTAGCATATATCGTTCTTTATCCATTCAAAGGGGTTGTTCATGTGCATACCGGTAGAGGACGAAGCGAAGTGGGGCATCTTTGTGATTCGGGTTGAAACCGTGGTTTGTTTGGTGAATCGGTTTGTTTGGAGAATCAGTTCGTTTGGAGATCGGTTTGTGAGACCGGTTAGGCGAAACATACAAAGGATCGGTTTGGAAACCGCTTTGAAATCGGGCAAAGAAAAGCGTCAATCTAATTCGCTTTCGATCATGACAGATTAAGCGTAATCCGAAGGTACAAAGTTATGAACTTTTCTTTTATTTAATTGTAATTCACGGATCCTTCTTTTGGGTTTTGAATTCGATTTTGTTTCATTTTTATTTTTCCGCTGCATTATGAATGGTAGAAACCCAACACAATCTCCATCCATAGTTGTGCATGAAACGACAATATTTAATGATGCCTTTGTTAATTTCGGGTCCTAAACAGCCGGGTAATGATATAGATGTGTTTTTGGCTCCATTCTTTGAGGAACTTGATAAATTGTGGAGGGACGGAGTGCTTGTATTTGATGCATGGAAGAAAGAATTTTTTTACCCTCCGTGCCATGATTTTGTGCACGATTAACGATTTTTCCACATACAATAATTTGTCGGGTTTTAGGAATAAATGAGCCAAAGCGTGTCCTATTTGCGCGGAAGAAACGTGTTCTGTACGGTTGCCTAATTGTAAGAAGAATGTGAATATGGAATATCGTAGGTTTCTTTGCCGGAACCAACCCTTCGGCGGAAGAAAGAGGAATTCGACGGCACCATTGAACTCCGGAATGCGCCAATGGTATTAACCGGGAAAGAAGTTTATGAAGAAATAAAGAATGTAAATGTTCAATTTGGAAAGAAATATGACAAAATCTCGGACGGCCTATGGAAGAAAAGATCTATATTTTGGAATCTTCCTTACTGGTCTAATTTGGAAATTCGGCATTGCTTGGATGGGATGCACATAATTAAGAACATTTGTGAAAGTCTGGTTGGGACTTTGTTGTATATTCAAGGAAAAATAAAAGACGGTGGTTAAGCTAGACAAGGTATGGTTATAATGGGATTCGGCCTAGACTAGCACCTCGGGATGGAGGAAAGCGAATTTTCCTACCTCCAGCATGTTTTACTTTATCAAAGTAAGAAAAAATCAGTTTGTTGGAATGCCTGAAGTCCATAAAGGTTACATCTGGTTATTCTTCGAATATCTCCAGAAATGTATGGATTAAAGAATTGAAATTGATTGGTATGAAGTCACATGATTACCACGTCATATTAACCCAGCTTTTCCCTATTGCAATTTGAGGAATTCTCTCCCAAAATGTCAGACACTCCATCACCAAATTGTGTTTTTTCTTCAACTCAATTTGCTCCAAAGTGATTGACGATGTCGCGTTGACCCTCTGTGAGCTGGAGATGCATTTTCCACTCTCATTTTTTAATATCATGGTGCATTTAACCATTCATTTGGTCAGGGAGATAAAAATATGTGGGCCAATGTTCTTGCGATACATGTACCCATTTGAAAGAGCGATTGGTCAATTAAAGGGACTTGTCTGAAGCCGTTGTCGTCCTGAAGGAAGCATAGTTGAAGGGTATGTTGCAGAAGAGGTAATCGAGTTCTACACTGATTATCTAGACAGGGTCGAACCTACTGGTCTTCCCATGTCTCTACACGAGGGTAAACTCTACGGTACCGGTACAATTGGATTCAAACTTGTTAAGGTGGGCCTCGAATTACGAAACAAAGCTCATCTTAAAGTCCTACAACACCTTTCTGTTGTGTCTCCATATGTGGATGTGCACATTGCCGAGTTACAACAACATAATCCTTCTAAAGAGGAAATCTGAATAAACAACGAGCATAATATTAATTTTGTGAAATGGTTCGCGTACAAAGTACACTCCCATAGATCATAAAATATCGACGAATCTTTTAAATGGCTGTCTAACGGTCCCGGAGCAATAGTGTCCACCTATCAAGTTTACGACATGAATGGTTTAACTTGTGTACCAAGCAACAAAATCGTAAGAGCACAATGCAAAATAGTGGAGTGACATTAGTAGCTTTATCAGGTGCTGAAGATACATCAATTTTGTATTACAGTTGGATTTAGGAGATATGGGAACTAGATTATTTCAAATTTCGGATATCCCTATTTCTGTGTAAATGGATCGATAATCGCCATGGAGACAAAAAAGACAAAGAAGGGTTTGTATCTTGTCGACTTTAACTAATTGCGTTATCAACACGACCCTTTTATATTGGCAAAACAAGCAAAACATATTTTTTTTATTGTCCACCCGGTCGATAAAAAATGTCATGTTGTTCTTTCGGGTAAAAGACGAATTGTTGGTATTGGGGATGTGGTGGACAAAGACTAAATAGTTATGTTTTAATTAAATTTGTAATTTTGCATGTGTAATTTTATTTGTAATTTTAATGTGTAATAATATATATATATATATATTTTTTGAAGTGTACAATTTTATTTTTTTATTTAGATGTGCAATTTTTTTTAATTGAAATCTGTAAATTTTTTTATTCACATCATGCATATTTTGATTGCAGATGCATTATACAAGGATACATTTAGTATCGGTTCTTTGGAAACAACCGACACAGAGTGAAATTTAGTATTGGTTCTTTGTTAAAAACCATTACTGAGTGCCTTTTATTTTTTTATTTAGATGTGTAATTTTTTTTAATTGAAATCTGTAAATTTTTTTATTCACATTCATGCATATTTTGATTGCAGATGCATTATACAAGGATACATTTACTATCGGTTCTTTGGAAACAACCGATACAGAATAAAATTTAGTATCGGTTCTTTGTTGAAAATCGTTACTAAGTGCCTTAATTTTGATTTTCCCGCCCGCTCAAACATTAGTATCGGTTCTTTCATAAAAACCGATACAGAGTGAATATTTAGTATCGGTTTTTTTGTTAAAAACCGTTACAAAGTCTCTTAGTTTGAAATTTTTCTTTAAGTACCAGGGGTTTCATTTCGCCGCCCGCTCAAATAACGGAGAGCTTCCTTTCTCTTTCTGTTTCGCTGAACCATTTTCTCTTCGTCCTCCTCTTTCTCTCCTCTTCTCCGTCAACTCCATCGAGTTTCTCCGTCGAGTTCTTCTCTTCTGCGAGTACCACTTCTCTCAACAGGTTATTATCTTTATTATTTCGGTTTTTTTATGGTTTTTAGGTTTGCACATAAAGTGTTTGTTGAAATGCTTGAGTGAATTTTAGGGTTTGCAAATGGAGGGATCGGGAAAAAGAGCAAGGACAACATGTGAGAAATTATGCAAGAAGGCACCATCATCTATCTACGTTGACTTTCAAGACGATGGCACCCCTATCGGGCCATTTGTGGCCAATTTTATAACCTATCTAGCGGTTTTAGCGAGAGATCATGTTCCTTGCACGATTGAGGACTGGAGGCGGGTGGACGTGCATCTTAAAGAAACTCTATGGAATGAAGTGAAGGTAAACCATAGTTAGTCTCATAATTTTTTTTCAGGGTTAGTATCATAATTTTTTTAGGGTTAGTGTTATAATTATTTTTTTTAGGATTATTGGAATATCAAGGATGACACTCACAAGAAGAAAATCATCCGCCGCATGGGAGAAGATTGGAAGAGTTGGAAAGGCAGACTTGTGAGGGACTTCATCCACCGATCGAATCCCAAAAATCTGTGTGATGTATTCAATATCCGTGTGATTTTAGGGTATTGGATGTTAATTTTGATTTTAACTAATTTATTAATTAAAAATGTTAATATTAAAACTTCATTAATATTATTAATTAAAAATATTTAACAGAAGAAGAGCGTGAAAGGGAAAGAGGCGCAAAAGCACAACATCCATCCGCACAGACTCGGATCGGCCGGGTACAAAAGCGTCAATTGGGACAGCAATGTGGTCATTTTGTCGTCTTCGACCTTGTCGGGAGTTAGTTTAGTTGCTGACTCTTGAAGCTGGAGATGGTTGAGGGCGAGAGCAAAGCTGACAGCCGAGGGTTTTTTGACGGTCCCGAATCTGGTGACTAATGAGATCCTCCAGTAGGTGGTACGTGAATTAAGTTATTTTGATATAAATTTAAATATAAATTTAATTACATACCCTTTTATAAAATATTTTGTAACAGGAATCAAAGGTTCAAGAAGCATATCAAGTTTTCTTTAACTCGAACCGATAATATTGTTGGGAAATCCACAGCCATGTACGTTACATGCACAGCGGAACCTATGGATATAACCGCCCTAGGATCTACGTTAAGGGAATAAAAGTACGAGATTAACTATTAAAATTTATAACTCGGATCTTCCTGATCCGCGAGACGAAGAACGGATGTAGGTCTGAACTTTTCTGACTTGTAACCTTCTCCTTCTTGAAGCTCGATTCGCAACCGCCTTGCTTCTCCCAGGGATGAAGATCGATCTGTTAGTAGTATGCCCTAGGCCAATATATTTGAGACCTAGATGTATGGATTGTGTTAAACAAACACTGTGTTTATTTAGAGATATTTTATATAATAAATGCGTATTGCTTATTTTATTCTTATTACTAAAATGAACCTTGAATATGATATTCAGCTTTATATCATCAAAGTATGTGACTTTGATAGTAGAACTATAAAGTATTATGAATGATATTCTAAACCGTCCCCGATCATTCATAGGATGTTTGTGAGACAAACATACTTTATGATAAGCTATAAATGGACATCAGTATGTTAGTTGACTGATGGTCACGTTTACTGATCATGAATAAGAGTTATTAAGTCATTAATGTAAGTATATGTTAGAGACCATATACTAGATTGACCCACCGTGAGAATACTACATGGTTCGTATCATTAGTTATTCTCAGTTAAAGAACGTATATGTAATCCTTAGACTTGAGATTATCTCAGTTGTCTACATGAGAAATTTTATACTTTAATATAATCTAACATCGTCTTTAACCGGGTGGTCATAAAGATTATAATTAGGTATATAATGAATTATGCGGAGGAAAGAGTTTAATTAACATAGGATTCGTTCCTCTCATAAATTAACAGAGATATCTTTAGGCCTCTTGATGATTTGATTGAAGAAACGCACGGCCGTGCTCGAGTGAATTAATAAGGAGTTATTAATGTCATTTCATGTTCAATCAAATTCGGTGTCAAGAAATATTTATCGACCAACGTAAGGTTGACACATACCATGCCTTATGGACGATATAGATATCGTGTAACAAAGGGATACAATGCATGAACATAAATTAGGTTTGATCGAATCATCCATGCTTGCTTAATTTGGATAATCATAATGTCTTGCTAGAGGCCGCTCATGATTTAAAATTCGTTGTGATTATTGCCAACATTAAGTAAACCTACAGGGTCACACACAAAGAACAACTATTGAGACGTATATAGAAAAATCATAACTTATGTGATAAGTTTTATGGAGAGCTACATAGTCAAGTGACATATCCAATCCTACATCTTATATGATAAGGTGTTGCATATATGGTTACATAGTTACCATGCACATAGGATATAAAACTTATGGACTATATAGGCATGAGAGACACCCCAAAATGATTGATGAAGGCATATTATTTTCGTCCAACTTTTGTGAGACAAAATGAGAGAGAAATCCGAAAATTATTCTCTTGTTATTTCTGTGAGAAAAATGAAGAACGAACACTAGCATATATCGTTCTTTATCCATTCAAAGGGGTTGTTCGTGTGGATACCGGTAGAGGATGAAGCGAAGTGCGGCGTCTTTGTGATTCGGGTTGAAACCGTGGTTTGTTTGGAGAATCAGTTTGTTTGGAGAATCGGTTTGCTTGGAGAATCGGTTCGTTTGGAGATCGCTTGGAGATCGGTTTGTGAGACCGGTTAGGCGAAACATACAAAGGATTGGTTTGGAAACCGGTTTGGAATAGGACAAAGAAATGCGTCAACCAATCCGAAGGTACAAAGTTATGAACTTTTCTTTGATTTAATTGTAATTCACGGATCCTTCTTTTGGGTTTCGAATTCGATTTTGTTTCATTTTTTGTTTTTCCGCTAATTTATGAACGGTAGAAACCCAACACGATCGCTCGCAAGTTCTCAAGATAGAGAAATTCTAGTCGTATCCACGCGAATTTCAGACGTACGGAATAACCGGACTTGGCCAGACAAGTCCGGAAATACTTTCCGAAAATCTCTCAAAACTTTCTCTCTCTTTTTTGTGTAATAGACGGCCTCTAAGGCTTCTGAATTGTGTGTCGAATAAATGGGGGCTACCCTTTATTTATACTAGAGAGAGGGGTGAAAGAATGGCAACTTTCATTAAGGAAACAAATCCTGCCTGCCATGTGACAAGTAATTCTTGCTTTGAATGGACCATCATTTCCATATAAAGGATGCTTGTCCGTCAAGCAAATCAGCACATACCATATGTGTTCCGTTCGAACGCTTGAACAGTAATTCCTGTGCGTGAACAGTAATTCCTGCGTGTGAACAGTAATTCCAAAACAATCAATTATCAAATATTTGATTTATTCTTTCGCCCATTTATACATCACATGTATAACTGTTATTGAGGTATTTTCATCCTGTATGAATGGAGTTCATTGTGTGACCGTGTAGGTTCCATTTAACGCTGACAACGATCTTCTAAATATCGTAAGTCATGAGTAACCTCTAGATTGATGTCATGACTACCCATGTTAAATGAAATGATCAGCGATCATAAACCTATCTGAATAAACATTTGCTTATTTCTTTTGTTCTACGATATAAGTCTTGATCACAAGACACGGTAATATGTCATCCTTGAGTTTGATCAAAGTCTCTTTCCTGATCGAGAATTAGACTGAGTAAATACAAAATGATATTAACAACACATGTTAATCCATTTTGAGCATGGCCATGCATTTTCTTCAGTCCTAGTTTACCAGGGGACCCAGCGATATCTCCCTCTTGTCGAGAGGAACAAATCCCATCTTGGTTACTCACATTTCTCGTCATGATTGAGTGCATACCTAATGATGACCTTAATAATCATCTGTTATGGATCACGTAGGATCATATTAAAGTATGCAGTTCCACATGCAGGAATCCATGGTGACCTCAGATCGTAGGAACAAGCACACTATTCATATGAGAATCACTAATGACATATACCATGTATATTCTCATAGTGTGGTCAGTCCAGCACGTGTTCTCTAACACGAAGCTATATTCCAGACTTGACATCCCTATGTCCATGATCTGCAGAACATGATCATCCGGTCTGCGAGTATACTAGTGTAGATATGTAGCTTCTTACTTGAAGTATTTTTATCTCTATAAACATCCCACATATCACTAGGGACGGTTTAGAATGTCATTCATTGGTTCACAATTTTACTATCAGAATCACTTATTCTTGATGACGTGAACCCGAAGTGACATTCATGGTTGATATAAGAAATTTACATTCACAACCCAGACACACACATATTTAAGAAACAACCTTTATTGAATAAATAATAATGTCCTAATACATAATCCATTTCCTAGCACAAATACATTTGGCCTAGGGCACTAATCCTACAGCAATGACATCTTGAGTGCTTCGATTGGGATACCCAAGCATCCTGGGAGGCTACAGGAGCACTCCACATTTGCCACCTTGTCAACTGTTTACGGCAAAGGGCCAAGGAGGAAAACTAGTCGCCGGTTGCATCACGCAGGCGGAATTGGATGACACCTTGAAGATTGCATTGGCCAAACAAGCGGAGGAATTCAATGAGACAATACGGATCATGATTGAAAAATTGAATGATGCCCCGCATTTAGAAACTTCGCCGCAAGGATCTCGCCCCCCCCCGACTCCGGTGAGCTCAAATCTGGTGTCACCACAGCAACATTTCCAAAAATCCCGGTTAAGATTTTTTCTATAAAAGAAAATTATACCATATTCAATTAATTATATTTTCTAACTTGAAATTTTTTTTTCGGGGTCCCACTCCATGCAAACTCTGGGTCCAAGGGGACGAGGGTCCGATTTTCGTAGCGCACAGGAGGTTATATCCATCCGGTCCCAGCGTTGCAATTCACAACAACCCCCTTCTTGCCCGATCATGTTAGAGTTTATATCGACAGCGTTCTCGAAGGCCTAGCTCACGTGTGTGTCTTGTGTCTTGTGGACGATATGGCATACATAGGTCAATTGGTCAGAACGTATGTCGCATGGCCTGCACACTTAGTCGAGCTGCCCGATAAGGTATTTTTACTTTTCGCTACTTTATTAATATATACTAGTAAATTTTTTATTTCTACTCAATTTTTTAAATTTGTAAACGCAGTCCTTGACAGCGAAGAAACCGGCCCCCGTGAAGAAGAAACAATCCGATAAAGTGCAAAGTGCGTCGTCGGCTGTCAAACGGGACCCAATTCATGACGAGGCAATGGTGCGAGTTCTTAATTCTAAATCTCAGTGGCTATACACGGTATTGATGAGCCAACGCTCCAACATCTTCAGCTTCGAGATCCAATTCGGTGAAGAGGTGTTAGGAATTGACGGCACAACCATTATGTTGATTTCCGACATCGTTGATCTCTTTAAGGATGATTGGCTCAACGTCTCGATTCTACAAATCTTCTGCATGTATGAATTTTCTTTAATTTTGTCTTTATTAATATTTTATTTTAGTAAGACCTTATGGGGGTTTACCTGCAGGGTTTGTGAGCGTCTGTGCACGGCATTCGACTATCACAATTTTCTATTCCTCGATCCATATCGTTGCTCAGAAACGAACGTCAGATCCGATCTTAATGCGGTTGTTGGTTATCTGGACGATGGTATGCTTGGTGTTGAAAATCTAGACAGTTTCATCTTTCTGCCTTATATTTCACAGTTAGAATATTTTTTTACGAATAAATATTGTATTTATTTTTGCCGAATTTACCAAACTTTAAAATTTAATATGATTTGTAGGAACCATTGGATTCTTCTTGTTCTACAAGTGTCAAAGTTCGTTGTTTACATCGTGAACCTGACAAATCAAAACGTATCGGGGTTGCATATTCAGAATGCATTAAAAACGTAAGTAATTTAAAATATTACAACACCTAAATATATACTAATTAACACTATTTACTGACTTAATTTAATTGTGCTCTAGAGTGACACGACGTTTTCGTATGGAAAAGAACATGAAGGGCTGAAAGAATTTAAAATATTTAAGGATTCAGGTATTTTCCTTATTTGGACTTTTAATTTTTAATTCTGCGAATTATGGGTTTAGGGTTTAGGGGTAACTAATCATTTGTTTTATTTTTAAATTATAGTGCTCACAACAATCAGGAAGACGCGAATGCGGTTATTATATCATGAGGATAATGTATGGCATAATTACAAATTACAGCTAGCAAGGCTCTGCTCTTCCAAAGGTATGAACAAAAAATTTACAAATTCATTCATATTTTCTTTCAATTTTTAGATTTGTGCAACTTCTTACAAATTTTGATTTTCTTTTCTACAATTGATCGGACCAGATATGTATCCCGAGAAGGATATCGAGGAAGTGAAGGATACGGTTGTCAATTTCATAAAAGAAAATATTTGATTTTGTTATGAATAATATTTGTATGAATAATTTTTTTATGAATAATATATAGAGTGATGATATATTTCAGTGAATTTATTTGTATGCATGCTTGTTTTATAAACATTTTGGCCAGCAATGTGGGCTAGTCACAGAAAATCGGTTGTTATAAAAAAAAATTATATATGATTAGTAACGGTTATTAACAGAAAACCGATACTAAGTGCATTAATAAATTAAAAAAATAATTTTCCGGTGTAAATTTCGCTACGGTTCTTTTATAAAACCGTTATTTTTTCGGAATTATGTAAAGGTTCTTCATAAAGAACCACTGTGAAATTTATGTATTGTATATCGGTTATTTTTTAATAACCGATACGAAAGGTTATGTGTTTATGCGGATTCTGTAACGGTTCTTCTTAAAGGTTAATGTTTATATCGGTTTCTCCTTGTGAACCGTTGCGAAAGTTTGACCGCGTAAGATTTAGCAATGTGGATTTAATAACGATTATTTCATATGTTTAGCAACATAGCCATAGATAATGGTTCAAAATTGATATAGAATAGATTTAAGAACCATTATAGAATGCATACAGTGCTCACAATATAGTAGTGAATTATATAATATCATTATGATCCATACATTGCTCACAAAACATCCAACAAGTTTGAACTCCCAAATGGATGAGAGGTGCCCAATGGTATATTGCTTGATAATCATTACCACCGTCATTTAGTATGCTACGATCGCATGTTGAATTCTTAAGATTTTTTTTATCAAGAGAAGTAGATACTAGGTTCTACGTCCAATTTTATTAAATAATAAAGTTTATGAATTATTAAGATTATATAATATCCTACACTTTTTTTAGTATATACTTTTTTACAACAAAAGCTCCTACTAATCATAACCCCACAGTTTGTATATTAATCCGCCCTTTATCTTTGTTTGAGAGATGAACTAACAAAGAAGGTTTTATTTTTATCCGTCAAACAAACACATGATCATCTTGCATGCATGTACTAGCTAGTGTCTAGTACAAGTTACAAATTTCTTTATGAAACTAGTACAAGTTAATAATTGATACCATCTTCCTTAAAACATAATTTATATCAAATTCTCGTAATTTGTATACATTGATCACGTTAGTTGGCTTTTGGCCAGCAAAAATCGTACGAACTCATGCTGGTTAATGTGTGGATATTAATCCAGAATAATCATATATTAATCACAACTTGTAGCATCGATATCCTTGTCAGGAGCTTCTTTCCATGCTAGCTAGGATGGAGGCTTTTTTGTCTTTTTCTTCTTGACATTAAACTAGGGTTTTTTGTGACATGTTTTCTTTTGAAAAATAGGAATACAATAAAGCTAGGTTTAAAAAGAGAAATTTAAAGATGTAATAATAAAGAGACTTTTTAAAGTTTTATTTAATCTTTATCTTATTTTTCATCTTCGGTAGGCTTCTTTATAAAAAGCCACACCACCTTAAGTATTTCCACACATAGATAAAATAATATGGTGATATTTAGACCAACAAATTTTTTGTTTATTCTAATTTTTTGTGATGGGTTTATGTCTAATACTAATATATATAACAATGATTCATATTTTTAATAATCTCCAATGTATGTCTGATCATTTGAGAATTGTTAAAGTTATTTTTGTTGGGGACTCGTAGACATGTATGACACATGTGCAACGGAACTTATGGGTTTAACTCTCTCTAGGATCATCAGTAAGAAAATAAAAGTACGAGATTAAGTATTTAAAATTTATACCTCGAGTCTTCCTGATTTGGAGAGAGAAAACGGATGTAGGTCTGAATGAATCTGCCTCACAAACTTCTCCTTCCTGAATCTCGACTGTGCGAACCTCCTTGCTCTTTCAAGGGTTGAAGAACAAATCGCTTGCAAGCCCTCAAGCTAGAGAACCTCTATTCGTATCCACGCGAATTTCGGACAATGGGAATTGCCGGACTCGTCTAGAAGAGTCCGGAAATACTTTCCGAAAATAATCCTCACAGAACTCTCTCTCTTTTTGGGTATAACAGCTGTCTCTAAGGCTTGAATTGTGTGTAAAATAGAAGGGGGTTGCCCCTCTATTTATACTAGAGAGGGAGATGAAAGATTGCTCAGTTTTCATAATTGAAAACCTAATTTTCCTGTGCCGTTCCGTTCAGAACGAAATAGTGTTCCCAAAACTGGAAAAACCTAGCTGCCAAGAAACTGGCATCTTCTGTTCAGCACGGAAGTGTGCTGTTTTGCACAATCAATGATCTAATGATTGATTAGTTCTTTCAACAATTTATACATCACATGTATAACTATTTTGAGGTATTTTCGTCCCGAATGAATGAATTTCATTGTGCGATCATATATGTTTCATTTAACATTGACAATGATCTTCTAAAGACTAATGTCATGAGTAATATCTAGACTGATGTCATGACTACTCATGTTAAATAAACTGATTAGCAGTCATTAACCTATTTGAATAGACGTTTGCTTATTCATTTTGTTCTATGATATATGTCTTGATCACAAGGCATGGAAATATGTTATCCTTGAGTTTGATCGAAGTCTCTTTCCTGATCGAGAATTAGATTGAATAAATTCAAAATGATATTAACAACTCTTGTTAATCCATTTTGATCCGAAACTTGACAATCATGATTGTTTGGAATACAATATTCTAGTGAATGATTATCCGAAACTTGACAATCATGAATGATGGCCATGCATTTACTTCAGGCATAGTTCATCAGGGGACCAGAGATATCTCCCTCATGATGAGGGGAATAAAGCCCTTCTTGATCACTCACATTCCTCGCCATGATTCAGTGTATACCCAATGATAATCCCAATGGTCATCCAATTAAAGATGATGTAGGATTAAATCAAAGTATAAAGTTTCACATACAAGAATCAATGACGACCTCAGGTCGTAGGAAAAAACACACTATTTATATGAGAATCACTAATGACATGTAACATGCATATTCTCATACTGTAGTCAGTCATGTACGTGTTCTCTAATACATAGCTATATTTCAGACTTTATATCCCTATGTCCATGATAAGCAGAACATGATCATCTAGTCTGCGAACATACTAGTGAGGATATGTAGCTTCTTACTTGAAGTATATTCATCTCTATAATATCGTACATATCACAAGAAACTATTTAGAATGTCATTGATTTGGTCCTCATCTTCAAGATTCTCCTTCACTGATTTGGTCCTCATCTTCTCCAGTTGGTCCACATAATGACCTAAGTCATCATGTTTATAGGACCCTTCACAAAATTAGGTAAAATAACTTGCACAAGTGAAATACCAAAATCAAGATCAATCAATCACATAACAAAGATAACAAAGATAGAATTGAAAGACTACAAAATCAAAGAAAAATAGTCTATCCTACAATTAGGATTTAGATACAAAAGTACATAACTAAAATAACAAAAATAAAAATAAGGTACATAGAATAATGTAACGAACTACCCTTGCTTGTTGCTTTCTTCCCCATTTGCTTTCCATCTCGAAATTGGTGGCTCATTCTGTAATGGACCGATCACGTTTCAACCCTATTCGTTTGTCTTTAATACCATGGGTTGAAATCTTCTAAAAGGTGAGAATGAATCTTCCTAAATCCTGTCCCATTAGCTAAATCTAATCCACATAGAGACTTAATCTAATCCTCAAATTCACTCCCCAAGATGTCTCTCTTTCCAAATGTTGGAGCTGCTAAGGGCCAAGGTGCATTTTGGTCCTTCAGGACATAAATACGCTAACCTACTCGAGTTTCGATCTATAAGTCCCATGCCACGTGCGTAGTGGGTGTCTACCGTGATCGTGACCAGTCATATTTGGAGCCATTTCATACCCTGTTCCATTGCTCCATCTCTCGGCTTTCTTCTCAATAGCTCCTAACTCCTCCTTTTAGCCCCATCCTGCTCCTTCCAAGTAAGTAGCAACAAATTCAATAGTACTCTTTTTTTTCTAAAAGAATAAATATAACAAGAATACAAAAGTACTAAAAGTATTGTGGATAATTGATACAAAATCAACCTCAATGATAGATATGAATTCAGCCAATCAAATCTCCCTAGTTTATACCTTGTTTGTCCTCAAGCAAGATAATTCGCTCTCGTACTAGCTAAACAAGTATGGTACACATGTTTTATCAAGGTTAGGGTAATTGGTATAAGGCATGCCTATCGGTTCATATCTGTCATCTACCGCCTGATGAAAGGATCAAAATAACTGAGTTTCTATTCGAGATGTAAGGCAGTGATAAATATTCACAGTCTTTAACTGCAGGCTTAGAGGGGACCTTCTTCCTCACATTCGGTGAATTTGAGTGAAAATATCACATATACTACATAAGTTCTTCACTGGCATCGCAACATAGGGTGCAGTCATGGCATAGTTTTCTACCTGACTCTCACTAGTTCATATAGTCTGAAGAGCACTCAACAAAATTCTCTACTCCACTTGGGTCGCGAGGCATTTATGATCCTCGTACTCCACCATAGGAATTTGTCTCGACTGCGGGTGCGGTTCGTCTTGTTTTCTCCATGATCTTTTTCTTTATGATTTAGAACTGTACATAGCCGGTATTTGGGGTATTCAGCTCTACTCTTGGCTAACGGCCCATCCTACTTCTCTAAGGAGTGTAAGTCTGAATGGGTACTTCTAACCAAGGGTACTAAGGTTCATCCTACACGGAGATGACCTACCTGATTGTCGACCTTCTACTTGGTTGTATAGGGTCATCTGCACCTAGTCCTCTTTAGACTTGTGAGCTGCGAGGTACATTATTTTCTTCTTTTCTCCGTGTCTTTTCCTTGCAA
Source organism: Juncus inflexus (assembly GCA_024447665.1). Lineage (NCBI taxonomy): Eukaryota > Viridiplantae > Streptophyta > Magnoliopsida > Poales > Juncaceae > Juncus > Juncus inflexus. Next base: position 9,981,057 of record JAJHPC010000004.1, read on the forward strand.
CTTCACATCTTGGTTGTCGATGCTTCATCTAATGTGAGTCGCATCCTGATATTGATACTTAGTGGCCTTCTTGTGCGACTAGAAATCTCACTTTCTATCAGCTGCGTCCATTGTCAAAATTTGAGTCGTAGCAATCATTTTTTTCGATCGTGGTTATTTTTGTCTTTTCTAGGGAGACCGTTGGAGGGGTCTCAACTCCTTTATTGTATTCTATATCCTCCTATTGCGGGGCAAGTTGCTGGCCTAACTTACTCTTTCTCCGTGGCTGCTTTGAGTCACTCGCATTTCTTCAAACGGATAAGTAGAGGCACTTCTTCTTGGTGTGCTCTAGTGTGATTTTTCCTTCAGCGGTTGCTGTTTTGTCAGCACGATTGCCACTAGTCACAGCACGGGTTCTCCTTGTCTCTACTTGATCTATTCTAGTTCCTTGGGTCAGAGTGTTTCCTTGTTTTCTCTCGTGTGTTAAACTGCGCACGATCAGGGACGGAGATAGTGGGGGACCAGACTGGGCCTTGGCTCCCCCATGAAATGTAATTTTTTCATTAGTTATGTGTAAGAGAATTGATTTGACCCCCTCCATTGTACACCAACCAATCCAAAGCCAATTAGGTGAAGTCATGCAACAAATGAAAAGAGACTATTGGTCAAAGAAACTAGTGTAGAACATATTGGAGATGTTTATCAAAATAAAAAATATTGACAATATGCAAATATGTCCTCTATTTTTATTATTTCTTTGTTTTTCTCATTATCAAAATAACAGAGAACATAGTATACTTTTCCTATGCAAATATGCCCTCAATTTTCATTATTTTTTTGTGTTTCTCATTATCCAATTAGTAACATTTCTGTATTTTTTTTCAATTGATTATTTAAGAAGACTATTTGTATATTTAGAGTTTGCCCTGAAATAAAATTTGATATAGGCAATTGATAAATTTTACTAGTTATTCAAACTCGCATAACAATTTTTGACAATTGTTGTTAGTAATTTGTATTAAAAAAATTTATTACATATATACATTATATGTAATTAGTACATATACATTACATAGAAACTTAACATGGTTCATAGTTATAGTATAAAATTATGATGCATGAAAAAAGTATTCATCGTTGTTCATTCTTCCCCTAATGTGCGATCCTAGTTCCGCCACTGCTCCCCAACCCCATTTTTTTTTTGCGCTTTTCTACATTTTTTTTTTTTTTTGAAAAATCAAAACGAAAGCATCCAGATTCGAACCGAGGTCTGCAATTTTTGAATAAATGAGTTTACACTATGCTGGAGGTTTTTTTTTTGTTTTTTTAATTATTCGTCCCCCCTATATATCATTGATGTCTCCGTCCTTGCGCATTTGATATAAGGATTAGAGGGTTGGTTGGCAATGTAAGGCGCGTCTGGCCAGAGGTTGAACATTTGGTAATATCTCTAAAATACGAAGACTCTTTGAAATGGCCCATCGCTCTCATGGGCGTATTATCCCCTCTCATCTTACGGAAGAGGAGCGCCTGATCCTATTTTTCTAAGTTTTTCTTATGATATCTAAAATTCAAAGAAAAGTAAAAGAAGAGAAGAAAGTGATGCATGTGCAGTTGCGATATTTATAATGATAATTTTTCTCCCCCAAGTATAAATTGGGTACCATCCTCGATGCGCTTCCGTAGCTATAAATAAAACATAGAAATGGAGAGAAAGGAATGAGAGTACCTCAATTCCCGCCAAAAGGCATTACCTGCTGGCCAATGTGCCACTGCAAGAGTTGATATATCAACCCTCCATACATGTCTAGTTACCCTCGAAAGTCACCGACTTTGTGCTCAATCTGATAGACCAATATTCTGGTCTCTTCCACCAAGATCCTCACTTGTTGAAGAGAGGTAATCATATTGGCTGCATGGTGCTGGAGATCCTGCACTCTGTGACACTACCTTCCAATATTTTCCATCCAGGATTTCTAGGAGCTATCTATCCATATGTCAAAGTGAATTTTGATGTTGTTCTGCCTCATTGGTGGGTGGTATCCCTCCTTCGTGTTGCACGCTGTACGCCTTTTCAACTCGCTTGTCCCCGGTTGGGTCCTACATGAATACTTGCTAACCAACCGATAACAACCAATTGTCTCTATCCGTGATTGTTGTTCTTTTCGGATTGGGACTATCAAATATTGGGCTCATCATGTGTCCTTAGCCGGTTTTTTTATCGTTCGATGAAGTTATAACGCACGAGGGTCCACTCGTTCATGATCACCGCCTCTAACTCCAAGTAGTCTTAGATATTCCTTCTTAGGTTTATGACGACAAGAATAACGATGTGTCTTCACTGGTTCTCATACCCATTGTAACGTCCCCACCAAGTCTAGGTGGTATTAATCACCCTAAGTTAGTCGGGGGTGGTGGTTCTTAGAGTGTTGCCGAGAGAATTTGTACTTTCTGGTTGAAGGAGTGGATTCTCCCGTTCCTCGTGGGAACACAATCATGACTAAATTCGGCAGCACGATTTTAAATACCAAGCTTCAGACCTTACCCACTTAGTGTTCGCATTTATCTCCTCGGTAAGTTAAAATCTCCAACTAAAAATCATCCAGGTTGTACTAGGACAGCATATCTTCCCTTGTTATTGTCGCCAATCATAAGTGCGTCCATGAATGAACCAAGAGTATGTCACCACCTTTCGTTCGTCATGCACAAGGATACACTTTCTTCCTCTTTCTCGAATACGAAGGTGCTCGACTCAATTGTCGGCTCAGTGAATGTTGGCTCCATGGTTCCTATGAAGTTGCTTATTCTCATTCTTCCAAAGAGTCAGAACACTTCTTCTCTAATTTGAACCTTCTGGAGTATAGCAGGGTCGGCGTGCTTCCAGGACAACATACCCCTATATTTGAGCTCATGTTCCCTTGGAGGTGGATGTCTCTGTCGGCCGGGTGATGGCCGGTGGTGTCATTGTGTTCCTCTGCTCAATAGCTGGAGAGGTCTGCTTGGAGCGGCCGAAGGACGATATGGAGCATCTGATCTTCTTAAACATAATTGGGTTTCGGGTAGAGAAAGAGAGTGAGTGAGTTAGAGTGGGAGAGAGTGGTGGTTTCTATAGAGTTTAGTGAGAATGAGAGCATGAGAGCGAAGGAGGGAGAATGGTGTTTAAATAGGTTGCGGGTTTGACAGTTTGGGGAGGTGAATGATTTGGAGTTTTGATGGGATTAGTGGGCTTAACCATCATAAATATTGGTAAGTGGGGAATTATGATAGTTTTATATGTAGTTGTGGTTTCTCAAAATATGATCGTTTGACTTCCGCGAGTGCCTTGTGATGCACCCTCGTGAATCCTCCCCTTCATGCCTGCACCCTATTAACATTTCTCGCACTTGGCCTTCAACTTGGCCCTAGATTTTTTATATGGGTTGTTTCCATCGTTCATTGACTCTGTACACACCTACAATGCATCAAAAGAAAAATAAATAATGAAAAGGGAAAAATGCTCTGTAATGCAGAAAATAAGAACAATATAAAAATCCTTGGGTGGTTAATTGCATACCAAGAACAATGTGAAAACCCTTGGGATACGTGTCCTCCCGAGAAGATCTTGCTTTATATTGCTTGATTGATCCCATGTCTAATTTAGGCATTGGTTGGCTGGGAGAGAGGTCGATTCATGATCTTCCCTCTTAATTCCAGTCGTATGTTCTTGTTTCATGTCGGTTTTTCAAAAAATGGAAGCTAGAAGCTACAACGATGACTATATGTCCCTAAATTAACAAAATTACCTAATTCAAAGTAGAGGAAAACCAAATTCGGAGCATTGAAGATATTTAGGGCCAAGATGGAGAGAGAAAGAGGCACTGGATGGAGCTAGAGAGAGAGAGAGAGAGAGAGAGAACTTGAGAAATTGGGGCGTAGCTAGAGAGAAAGAGGAATGGGGCGAAGAGAGGGAGCTTAAGGTGGAGAGGGAGCTTGAGACAAAGAGATGGAGAGAGGGATGGACGGAGAGTGAGAGTGGTCGGCAGCTTCGCCAGAGAGGGGCTTATGGTTCGGACGGCTTGGACGATAGAGAGAGGAACGAAGTGTGACTTGAGAGGCGAAAGAGAAAGGAACGAAGTTAGAGACAAGAGAGGGGACTTAGCTTCTGGATTGACCAGGGGGCTTAATACACACCCATTAGCGACGAGCCTTCTATATTGGGCTGGCCCGTCGTTGCTGAGCACATTAGCGATGAGTTGGTCCAATAGAGACATGCCTTCGTTAATTACTGGGCCAACAACTATGGATTTTTTAAAATGGTAGCTAATACATAATCCCGTAGCTATTGAATAATTTTGTTGTAGTGTTTAGCCTTAAACGGCTCAAATCATCTTATCCATAAGTTGTTCAGTGACTCTTCAACTTTCCTCTCTTTGATGCATCTCCACCCCCAACACAACCTTGGGGTCGCGCACGGGGGCTTATTCATTGTGCCAGCTTATGGTGAAATTGGGTTGGCATGTCTGTCCCTTAAACGTAAACTCCATTTTATATTCTCCTAGGTTCAGCAACAGTCTTCCACTCTTCACATGGATTATTTCCCATGCGATTGCCCTGAATGGCCACCCAGGATCAGAGGTACCCTATTGTCAACTTCCATTTCTACTAACGATGTCCACAAGAATATGAAACTTGCCGGTCCTTATTGGCACATCTTCAATCACACTTACCAGGTATCGCACTAACTTGTCCGCCATGGTCTGCATCATCATTACGTCTTCTATATCTCAAATCCCCCAACTTGTCAAACATTGATAGAGGCATCAGGCCGCTCGCACTCGTTCCCAAGTCACTCAGTTCCCTTTCAAACTTCTCCTAACGTTCTTGCTTGAATTCTTCGCTCACGTATTGTGCTAGTTGAATCTCTATTTCCATGTTTTGCACTATCTGCGTATTGTGCTAGTTGAATCTTTATTTCCATGTTTTGCACTATCATCGATTCCATCCATGTTGGCAAGTTAGTGAGTTGAATATCTACTTCATCGGGCTCTAGCTGCCGAGTGACTATTTTATGAGAATGAAGAGAAAACACTTTGATTTTGTAATAAAAAATTTGTAACTCATGTTGTTATAATAGATTTGTTGAGCCGATCCAATGCTAAGGTCCATGGATGTAGGTGAAACCAAAACCACGTAAAACATTGTGTATTCTTTGTGTGCGCGCGCTCGTTTTCGTTACTTATTTTCTTGTTTTGTGTATTATGAGAGAAATTTTGTTCTGTGAGAGAATTTCTCATTATATTTGGCTTTTATTTATTATTTATAAGAAGAAGGATGCAAGAGGCTACTCGAATTTTTTTTTCAAAAATAATTGAACTACTTTCCCAATTTTTGTAATATTTTTTTAGTGAAGCTCCTAAAATTACTGTAACTTAATGCACTCATGCAGCCTAATTTATCTAAATATTAACTGGAACTAATATACCTTTTTCTAGTACCTGATATATTATTACACGCCACGCATTGTGCATCATTAAATGCGATTGGCGCGCATCACTTGCTTCCAGAGTTTTCTTGGAACAACCACATAATTACATAATTAAGCATTTCTTTAAAATTAGTGTTGACAAATTAACCAACTTTTTTAAGATTGATGAGAATGTGTTTATGTTTCTGTGTACAGTTGTGTACCCGAAAAACTAACTAACTGTTAGTTAGTTAGTTTTTCGGTTGTAGTATATATGCAACTTTAGTTTTAGCAGTAAAAATTGATTCTGAAACTTTTCTCTCATTTTGTGGAAACTTGATAGCAACGTTTTTCCAAAATTCCTACTTATTATTAATGCTTAATATTGGGAGGAAGAATGTTAGGCTGACACGTGTCCCATGGAGTATTGATATTGATCCCCAATTTGCATACCACTATATTTTTATTCAATATGAGTACCCACTTTGAACCCAATAGTATCAATTCATATTTGATATTATGATATTTTATTACTAATAAAATAATAATATAACATATTAGAATATTGAATAAATTATAATAAAATAATATGAATCTCACTCTAAAAAGATTTTTTTCATAAACTCCTAAAACATTTTTATTACATGTTTGCATTTTCTCCCTATTAAATGAAATATTTAAAATCATTTTAATATTTAAAAATCTGGCGTAATCCCTTAAGTAGTACAATTTTACAATATAAAAAAATTTATAAACTACTAATAAGATATTTTTTATGATAGTTGTGTTAGTCAAATGTATGAATCACAATATTTTTCAATTAAGACAAATACCAACACATAATTCGTTACACCATTTTAATTTCTTATGGATGTAGAACATTTGACATGTGGTCTTCTTTAAGATTTTCTATTAAAATTTTTATTCAATTTTATAGAAATATTTTTTGTATAATAATGTAGAGTGATATTAGATTTTGTATAGTACAAAATAAAATACATTATGTATATATGAAATTATATTTAATGTTCCGAAGCGGAGCGAGGGCTCCCCTAGTTGACTACTAAATAATCAATAGGAGTTTGTTTTTTCCAAATTGAGTAATAATAGTCAAGTCAATTTCATCAAAAAAAAGTAAATAGTCAAGTAAAGTGAGGATTTATATATACGAAATATGTCATCAATTATTTGAAATTAAACTGTCGAGTCTCTTAGCATAACAAGGGTTTAATTAACTTGTTAGGTGTTTTTAAGTTATTCACTTTAGCAATGATGGTTAATTAAGTTTGTTCACGTTCTCTCCAACTGTTTTTTCATTGAGACTCATTTCTTTAATCCTTCTTCGACAGTTTAACTTTTTTCACGTAAAATAATCCCTAACTAACTTTTGCTTCATTATTGTATTTGTACAAAAAGTTGGGTGGTTTTGAAAGGTTGAATGTTATGCCATGAACGTGGGATCTCAACTCCATGTCAGCTGAAAAGATATTTTAATTTCATAAGAAAAAGCACAAACATTGAGAAATAATAATTGAGGTCAACTCAACTAGTCTCAAATTTATACTTGGTTTTAAAAGAATATTGTTTAGTGGCCTGCCTTCAAGGTTTCATGCTAATCTTTTTCAGTCCTCACAGTATAATCGTTTTGGTCCTTATTTTTGTTCAAAGTTAGTGTTGTCTCCTTTTAAACAGTTTCATCAAATTATTAATAACGTCATACTAATAATTTACAAGCCTTTGATTTAGACTTCTTAAAAGAATAATAAGAGAAGGGTTAATTTGTCTAATGAACAAAAAGATATGATCCTTTTTTACATCAATATGTTATTCAATGATGATAATCCGGAAAAAAAAAATTAACTCCGCCCTTTTATTCCATCAAAAAAAAAAAAACAAAACTCAACCCTTTTATTTTTCTACTCTCTTTGAGCATTTTTATTATGCCGCATCACCTAATTATTTCAGTCATTGGATGGTGAGATGCGGCAGATCATAACTATTAATCAATGTTTTAAATAGAGGCGCTATAGCGCCGTAATTGCGGATTTCGACCATAAAACGCAATACACAACGAAAATATAGCTAAAATAACGTTTTGAGCGCTACGAGCGCTATAGCGCCGCTATAGCAGTCAAATAGCGTTCAAATAGCGGCTATAGCGGCCGCTATAGCGTTAAAAGTGTTAGTTTTGTATGTTTTTTTTTTTGCTTATTTCGGATAATTAATATTCATGTGTTTATTTTGGATGTTTAATTATGGACAATGAACTTTTTATGGTATTTTATGATAAATAATTATACTATTTTATTTAAAGGTTCAGATATGGAGTGTCAATATTTTGGAGCACCTAACAGTGCCCGATTACAAAAGGTATGATGAAATTACAAAAGAGTATTTTTGTAAACACAAAAGGTATAGCAAAATTACAAAAAGGTATATTTAAAAAATATATATATATTTGTAAACACAAAAGGTATATCCAAGTGCAAGTATATATGTGTACAGTTAAAGTTATATGGTGAGCGCTTCTGGGCATTCCAAAAGTTGGGCACTCCGAATAATTTCGTTTTATTTAATATTTATGGTATTTGGATTTTTTTGTTTTTTGTATTAAAATTTTATTATGATCATATTTTTATCATTAATATTTATGAAATTTTACGCAAATTATAAATTATACTGCACATCCGCTATCAGGCCATAGCGCCGCAATAGCGCCCACTACTGCAATCCGCTACAAAAAAAGACAATCCGCTACGCAGCGCTATAACGCAATTTAAAACATTGCTATTAATTAATCTAATTCTTACATTTGTAGAATTTTATGTGTCTTTAATTTACAAAAAGTTGTAAGCAATATAAGAAAGCCACATCATTATATGATATGAAACAATTATATTGGTTGAATTAGTTCAACGTCTTAAATTGAGTTGACATTAATTGCATTTTTTAGATTATATAAAACCTTTTTGTAGTAATTTATGTGTTTTTACATACATACAATATATAACATTCCTAATATTTAATGCTGTATTAAATAGATAATGTGGATTAATGCAATTTGTTTGTTCAATTTCCAGCATTCTCTTCTATTAATTATATATTTTCGTATGGATATTTATGGAAATAAAAAACTGATTTTTTTGAAGGGCAAAACATGCAAATAGAAATGAGAGTTCAGAAAAAATAAAATGATTTTGATTTTTTATTTTAAACGGTGTTTTGTGAAGATGTTATTTATTAATATCAAAGGTTTTAGAAAGTTAGTCTAGAACATATTATATACCATTAACCCTACATTATTTTTTTTACTCTCGTTTGGCAACTTCCATTGAGCCCAATTTTCTGTAGGCCATTGGATAAAATATTTCTCAACTCTTAGCATTTTTTTCGAGTTTGTTGATATTTTATAGCAACATGTTTGCGATTATTAACGCATAATCTTATTAGGTTGATTGTTGTTTTGTGTTTCATTGTAAATTTCATAAGAACCATCAAGTAGCTGATGAGTAAAACATCTTTTTATTGAAATAGAATAAAGTGGAGTACCGTTAAACTTCAATCATTCATTAATATAAAAAATATTTATAAATTTTAAACAAAACAAAAAAGGAAAAGTAAAAGTAAAAGTAAAAATATAAGAAAAGGCAACTTAAGAAAATTTTACCAAAACAATTGAACAAGCTAACCTAAACTTAAAATCAACATAGCACAAAAAAAACACCCCTAATCTAAAGACCATCATGTGTATTGTATTTAGTAACCAGAATATGAATCATGGAAATTTCTATAGCATTATGAAGCTTACTTGTCTAAGCTAACTTATACAAGGCATGTATATAGGTAATATGTTATTTTCATCATAGAAGAGAATCACTAGACGTGACATTTTACCATCCACGAATATGTCATGATCCCTTTTTTCAACCAAATTTTTCAAAATTCCATATCATAAGATTCCTACACATTACCAACCCGCCACCTCCACATTCTATTCTATACTTTAATTAGAATATGACCACCTTTAGTTTCATCTGAGTCCTGTCTATACAATCACTGGAGATCTCCTTTAGACTTGGATTTGATTTAGATTTTGTTTTATCATTTTTTTTCTCTCATTTTCTTATTTTTCTTTACATTAGAAAACTTAGTCACACATGATATATTCTTATGAAAGAAAAAATAAGTGAGTCTACTCTAATTCTCATTATAATAATTAATAACAAAGTTCTAATCTGAAGTTCTAATAGTTACGTGTTGCAAATTATCATTCACCTAGTCTTATAGGTTTGTACCAACTAGAGATCAGATAAACGCTATAACCTCTTCAAATTTCTTATATAGAACTTGTTAGTTATTTCAAGACAAGTAGACCCTCCTGTGCTTCTTGTAAATTGGAAAAATATTCAATTTCTCTTCAAGTATCTTTCTTTAAAAGAGAAACAATCTAATATTTATAGATAAAACTACTTTATAAAAGAAACTCTTACTTCATGGAAAATAAATAAATGCAATTATAGACTGAACCTCTTCCAACAATTAGAACAAGATTCATTAGTAAGCTAAAAGGTTCATATCACTCATAATATAACAAGTTTGATTTATTTGATATGGAAAAGGGAAAGATAAATTGATGGTAGAGATCAAGGTAATAGAATATTTGAGTATTAAAGAAATGAAAATTTGTTTAAACCATATATTTTCTCAAATTTATAAAATGCCCCAACTTTTGGAATATTAAGAATAACCTCCATTTTTTAACTTTCAATTTTCAAAAAAAAAAAACCCTGACTTTTAAAGTACTAAAAAAATACTTAACTTTAACTTCTATTTTAAAAAATTGACTAATATTCAGACAGTATAAAATAACTTGTAAGCATATTGTGTAATATCTGTTATATCAAAATAGAAGTTTGGTATTTATATATTATTTCACTATTCTCACAAATAAGCCAGCAGGTCTTTGAAATTAAAATTTAATGTTACGATTTGAAAATAAAAAAAAATTAGCATTAGGGTGTTTTTTGTATCTTGAAAGTCAAGGATTTTGAAAAATAAGAAGTTTAAAAAGGAATGTTTTTTTCATATTTGATATTCCAAAAGATAAGTCTTCCATAAATACAAGAAAAATAAGTATGTTTCTTAAAATTATGCCTCAATAAATAATCAACTAAAGTACTAAAAATATGACACTACTACAGAGAAGCTACATAGCAAAATAAACCATCATCAAATAATAACTATACTACCCTAATAAAGAGAGAGAAAATAGGAAAAATATGATCTCTCTTTACCATTCATCCTTACATAGATACTTAAAAAAAATTAAACAAAACAAAAATTCTACAAAATTAGATGCTGATTTAAAATTCTTGATAAATTTTATTTGAAAAACCCCTAAAAATATTAATCGTCAGAAACAAAACTCTTGCCCTCATAGTATCTTTTCTCACTCGCTTCCTTCTTTTCATTCCTCTTCTGCTCAAAGAACAATTTCAGTTAAAAAAAAAATTTAATTGAAAAAAAATGCAAGAATTTGCATTAAGGTCCATTATGCCAAATTTGTAAAAAACAAAACCTACATAATCAGAACTTGCGCAATATGAAAACCAAAAATGTTTACTTCTGACTAACAGTTGGAAGTTTTTTGCAATTTTGGCAAGAATGCCATGGCTATTTTGCAATTTTCAAGAAAGCAGGGGCTTCTTGCAAAATTCCCATAAAAAATAATATAAATTGAAGAAAAATATACCTGAAAAGCCTCATGATTAGAAACAATGCGTTTAATAATGGTGCTAGTAGTAATATCAAGAGGGCTATCTAATTGACGAAATATTCTCATTTCCAATGGGACTGAATATGGGTTTGAATCCTCCTGAAAATAAATATTAAATTAAAACTGTTAAATTTCTATCTTGAAACTTTAATATTTTTTATTTAATTGGAGGGTGAATTTTGTATAAATAACCTTGAGAAAATCCATATTCTCAGCAATGGTCCCATGAACAACCAATGAGATGTTGAATGTCATAATCTGCAGTAGAAAATGAAAATATAGAAGTTCAAAATCGTAGGAATAAAGGTATTAATTAGGGTTTAAGAATTTGAAGTTTGAGAGATATTGGGGTTTAGGAAATAAATGAAATGAAGAGCATCTTTGAAAGTTTAAATTGAGAGCGTTTTTTGAGGATTGAGAGCAGAGAGAAAGAACAGACAACATCTTTGAAAGTTTAAATTGAGAGCGTTTTTTTGAGGATTGAGAGCAGAGAGAAAGAATTATTTTTTTAATTAATACGTATTTTCCCCCTAAGAAAGGATATAGAAATAATTTTACGGTAATGGATTAAATAGGTATGCAATCTTTCTTCACTGCATACTTCAAAGTGCTCTCAATTTATCAACTCTTTTCTAGAATATTAGGGTTTAAGGAAATAAATGAACTGACCACCTATTCATAAATTTGGAAACTTTCCCACGAAGCGGATGATCTCATTATTTATCGCAAGGCAGATATTCATGAGGCAAAAAACCCGTAAAAGTCAAAAATATGCGATTTGGATTGATCAAATTTAAGGAAAATATTTTCCGCAAAGTACACTTTGGACGACGAATCGTAATTATAATTGTACTGTATTTTGGCGACCTATTCTGAAAGACTCAAATCGTACAAATTCTCTTGCTACTAATGAGATACAGCTATAGATTGTAAAAATTGAAATTCCATTTTCGATTATGTGGGAGGTTCAGATTGCGATGGAATAGTTAGATTATTAGGAAGGAAAAAGTCTCACGTGAAACGAATTTATGGAAATCTCAAGATATAAGTTACGAGCCTCCGAATTAATTAAGAGTACAAAAATAAAAGAATGTTTGTTATGGAAGAGAAGAATAAAAGACCCAACATTTGTGTATTTGAATCGATCTCTAAATACGGAAGATTTAGAGATTACTTGGTGAAACTAGCGAGAACTTTGAATATTACTCATTTAGATTTTGCAATGCCTTCAGTTGGATGAATTGTTCTGAGTAAAGTTTCAATAATATTTTAGTGATCTTTTTCTTATTAGTTTTGAGTTTTGTTTGTAATTTTTAGTCTCTTGTTGTTTTTTTAGGTTATTTGAACTGAGTACTCACTTTATTATGTTTTAACATGCAAAGCCTAAGATTTCAACCAAAAAAAAAGTGTTTCCCAAGATGCATCAATAATAACTGATATTTTATGAGCAATTATTTAGGAGAAATAATTTATATCAATACATATTTTACCCTTAGAAAGGATATAAATGATGTCACAAATTATTTTTCGCTTTAATTTTTTTCCCAAGTTGATGTTACTGTTAGTTTTAGAGTCAATGGTTGTACATTTATGTTATATTTCAATTTTTCTTAAACTATTATATAGTTCATATTAGCTGTAAAATATATTATTGTATACTAATTCAATTCATATATATTTCAAATTGATATTATTATCATTCATATGATACCTCATTTTATGTAGCAAGTATATTAAAAGTTAAAACATGTTTTAAGTAAATGAAATTGAATTACATATATTTCTTTTCTTCTTACTTTCCTTATGTTTTCACTGATTTCATAGGCAGCAAATTATTTATAGTTCAAGAAGATATGTTTATTATTTAAATAATTTGTTTTTCTTTAAATGAAGATAGCGAGAAAATCACATTATGTCTTTCTTTCTTTGTCTATACCTATATAGTTTCGAAAATTAATAACTTAAATTCTAATACTAATTATTCTGAAGTAAAATTACCAAAAAAACATGAGTGTTTTTTTCATTAATTACTTTGAAGTTATGGAAAACAATTGGTTCGAATATACATCAGGTTGCATGTTCGGGTCATTCAGGTATATTATCAGCTCTCATGTAGAATATATTAAGGTTTAAGGAAATAAATGGAATTAACAAATCATGGAATAAAAGATATTAGGGTCTAAGGAAATATGTCTTAATCTGCAGTAGATAATGAAAACATAAAAATTCAAAATAGTAGGAACAAAAGATATTAGGGTTTAAGAATTTCGACGAATTTGAGGTTTGTCGAATATTAGGGTTTATGGAAATAAACGAAATTAACAAATCGTATCTCTGGAAGTATAAAAGTGAATTTTCAGGCCTTTTAGGATTGAAAGTAGAGAGAGAAATAATTTTGAGCAATACCTATTTTGCCTGTAATAATGGGATATAGAAACAATATAAAGGCTGATGATAAAATGGGTATGAAATGAAATTAGTTCTCTTTCTCTGCTGAATACTTAAACCGTATTATTGTAATGAAAAAAGTGAACCAAGTTACTAAGTAACCATATATTTGGAAATTTCCCCGAAGCATGATAATAACTAATAATCCAAAAACACTTGTTTAGGTGGAAAGTTTCAATTAATACATATTTACCCTTTTGACTAGGAGCACCAGGTTCAAGAAGAATAGACTTGCACTTACCTATTATAATTACTAATTTAATTAATTTTGTCCTCGCTATTCTAAGTCTATTATTTCATTAACATTTTTAAATTATAATTTAGCTGTTTCTAATATGAATTGGTCAAAAAAGAAGATTGTTACAAAAATTCAAAAAAAAAGAAGATTGTTACTCACGTGTTTGCTAGTATAGTATTTGCTATATCTATTTCGTATAATTAAATAAAAATCAAGAATATTATTAATTCAATATGTTGATATGTTAGTATTTTGCTATATTTTATGTGTACGTTAAAAAAAAATTGCTGTCAATTTATCAGCTTTCTTCTAGAATATGTTTAAGAAAATAAATGAACCAAGTAACTATTATTCTATTCATATAATTGGAAACCAAGTAACTATTCTATTTGTATATTTGGAAACCAAGTAACTATTCTATTCATTAATTCATATATATTAGGGTTTATGGAATTACCTATTCTGGCCCTATAGAAACAATCTTAGGTCTAGGTACTAAACAAAACTAAAAATATTCCTCTCTCTTTCCACTCAATACTTAAAAACTGCTCTCAACTTGTCACCTCCCTTAGAAAATTAGGGTAAAAACAGAAGGGAACAGCCAAAAATTAGGGTTTTAGAACATTTAACGAAACAATAAAATGTAAAAAACTAACCATATCTCTGGAAACTTCTGAAGGAGCGCCAATAATAACTTCGTCGACATATCTGCACGCCAAAACGCTCAAACTCCTCTCATGGAGATTCATTATCGGCCTGTGTGGGCCCCGAGTTTCACTGCCAAATTGAAATAAATAAAATAATGTAAGAGTTAGATTTTCTTAGGATATACTTTTTTTTAAGATATATTTTCTATTTTAAATTATGTAGTTCGTGCAGGCTGTTATATATATAAGGCATAATATATTTTAAACATTCATTTTCCATTTTAAGGATTTGTTTGTTTATGTTTATGTTTCGTTTTAAATTTTGTAATTTTGACTTTCAAGTTAGATATATGGCTTTCGAGGACTTGGCACTCACAATTATTTAAAGAAACAAGGGCAATATATATAGACTTGCTATATACATTAAAAAAAAGTAGACTTGAAATGTGGTAATGAGAATTAGAAACTAATTTTTCACATTACACCTTGCACGACGAATATACTTGCTTCAAAACAAGGAGCTAAAATAAGAAAAAATAAAGGGCTTAAATGCAAAATTACCTGACAGTCTGATCAGTATGAATCCCTACGAGCAAGAAATCTCCAAGCTCTCTAGCAATCCTTAATATCTTATTATACACAAAATTCATTTATTAACTTTATTAGATTACTAAAAATTAATTGAAAATGATATATTTTTAATTTTAATTGAACATTTAAATCTACCTCAACATGGCCTGCATGAAAGAGATCAAACGCACCATCTATGTAAACTATCCTTGAATCTGGACCTGGACCCTATATTAAAAAATTAAAAATATATGATATAATAAAGAAAAAAACTTGCCCTCTCAAAACTGCAAATATACAAAACTTACCCTTCCAAAATTGCAAATATCATATTTATCCTTTTCAAACCAAATTAACATTGGACAAATAAAAAGGACAAATAAATAATGAATATAAGTACGTCATACAAATAAATGAACAGAAATTTGCAGTAAAGCCCCTGCATTTTTAGAAATCGTAAAAAAATCTCTACAATATTGCCAAAATTGCAAAAGAAATGAGAGAGATGTTAATTAATATTTAAAAATAGTATCTAAAATATAAAAAATTAACTTCTGACTTTTTTATAATCCCCAATAATACAGGGGCTTTTTGCAATTTCGCATAAATCCAGGACTCCTTCACAAATTTCCTATTAATAAATAACATAAACAACATTATATTACTACCTTTCCATTAGAGAACTGAACGATCCGGCGAGAAGTCGGAAGGAAATTAGAAATCTTAGTTATCGTACCGGTACCGGTACGGTCTTCCCCTTTTTTTTCATTTCCATGGCTGAACTGCCTCTGAAGTGACGAGTGATTTTGAGTGTTTTCAATTGATCTCTCTCTCATGCACAGCAGCATTCTTCCTGTAAACAATTCACCCCCAAATTGATAAAATTATCCAAATTGATCCCCTAAAATGAACAAAAATGATGAATTTGTTGAAAGGATTTGAGTTTTTAAATGGGATAAATGCACCTAGTACCTGTACTTTGATTGGAATGCAATTTAGTCCCTGTACTATTAATTTGACATACTCTGTCCCTCTACTTCGAGAAAACATGAAAGATTAGTCCCTGAGTTAAAGGAGTAACGGTGCACAGTTCTTTAAAGTACAGGGACTAAATTGCGATTCTATCAAAGTACAAGGACTACCGGTGCATATATCCCTTTCTTAAAATTACCAACTATATCAGTAGTAGAAACTCCTTCTGTACGTTTAATCTGTTTATACCGGCCAGCTTTTTTAGCAAGAGCATAAGCGTCAGTTCCGTCCGGAAGAAGGCAAGGATCATCCCCATGAATTATATAATCAATACTATACTCATTGAATAATTTGTGCATGAATTCCTCCGTTATTGCATATGGAGCATCTGGAATCACTTCATCCACCCATTTCACCGCTTTCACCATTATCATCCTGTTAAGAAAAGAAATTGTTAAATCAAAGAAATTTCTATTACAAATTAATGCTTCAGAAGATGTTATGCCTTGAAGAATTAAATAATTTTGTTACAGGCGATTTCTGTTAGAATGCTCTATTGAGCCATTTCTTGATGTTTTTCTTTTCATTGATGGAATTAGAATTGTACTGAACATTTCTATAAATGAAACTTTCCTACGGGATTTAAAAAAATCAAAGAAATTTCGGATCAAATGAGAAGGAGATGAAATAAGGAACGCAAACTTGGGGAGAATATTACGAATTAATGCTTCAGATGATGTTATGCCTTGAAGAATTAAATAATTTTGTTATAAACAATTGCTGTTAGAATGCTTTATTTAGCCATATTTAGATGCTTTTCATTTCCTTTCTTTAATAAAACTAGAACCGTACTCAACAATCCATAAATGAAATTTTCCTTTCAAATCAAATGAGAATAAAGAAGAGGAAATAAAAACGAACCTTTCATGCAACGGAGTGACGGGCGGGCCTTTATTCGCAGTAATCTCATCGTCGCTAACAACTCCAACAACGAGCACATCCCCGACGGCGCGCGCTTGCCTCAACGCGTTGCAATGGCCGTAGTGCATCATGTCGAAGCATCCGTCCATGTAGACCCTTACCGGCCGGCGTTTCTTGCCGTTGACGTGCGCGGCCACCGCGGCGGAGGCGCCGAGCAGGATGAATCCGCCGATCAGCGAGGAGATGATCAGCCTGGAGGCGTGCCGGCTCGTGCTTCCCTCCATGGACACGAGATGGATCTAAGCGGAAAGAATTGCTCTTTTTTTTTTTTTTTGCTTTGTTTTTCGTTTTGGTTGGGGAGTGAGAGAAGCGGAGGTGCTCGGTTAATTGATTAATTTAATGAGACATTTTTTTACAAAGTGGGTGGGGAAATTTTTATTTTTATTTAAAAAAGTAACTCTTGAATAACTTTATTGGGAGAAGTACTTTGGACCAGAGAATGAGGACATTTTACACGGTGACAAACGGGGAGTGCATATTTTCATTTTTTTTTGTATGTTCAAATATTAGCGTTTAAATATTTATTAATTATGATTAAATATTAGTTTCAATCAATTAATAGGCCAAGTTGGGTGAAATAGCTTTTTTTTATGCCTACAGACTTGGAATAAAAAAACATTCGCTTTGTCGCGGGCGAACTGGGATTTTGAATCTGATTATTGTTAAATTAAATAGGATGGTGCTTTAAACTAATTTCTCAATAATTCCGTTCAATGAATAAGCGAAATTTATTGTTTCTCCCAATAAAATGGTGGAAGGTGTTATTTCCGTAAATAAAGTTGAATTGAGAGTAAGAACTATTTTCTATACCCAAAAAAAAAAAAGAACTATTTTCTAAAATAAAATTGAATTAAGAGCTATATAGCAAGTGAATGAAATAATGTGACTTGCTATATATTTTTCTCGTAGAGATAGGAAATATAAGATTTTGTTTTTCTTTTCATATTTTGTTATATTAATAATCCTGGGCATCGGATGCTTGTATTCAAGTTAGTTGGATTTACGTATATGCTTGTCTACTTGTATATTTATTTTGTTTTGAAATAATACATCCAAATTTTGAGATATTTAATAATATTGCAACTAGAAGATTTATGTCTCTTTGAGGTAATATATCTCTCCTTGGCTAAACTTGGGTTAGTTTTTAATTAAAGAACAAGTTATTAGGTATTTGGCTTTGCTTTGTATATGTGGATTAATTGATTGAGAATAATATTTTTGTAGGGAAAAAGTTAGACAAATGAATGTAAATCTCCAATGCTCATGAAAAGTTTTATTCTTTTCCTACATGGAGCTTCTGCACACCACAAAAGCTTTAATTTGATTCTTGTTTGTGAGAGAGTATTTTCTTTTTCTTTTTCTTTTTCTTGGTCATGTCTCTATTTGAAATTTGATTTTAGTGATAGTTAGGAAAAATGGGAGGGGATATATAGACCAATTTTTCTACCAAATTTTCTACACATAACGGAAATTTTATATTTTCTGTTAAGTCTAACTTTTCCCGTCCCTCTCTATTCCGACTCTCTCTCTTTTCCGCTGGAGCTCTCTCTCTCTCTCTCACTCACTCTTCACCGCCTGTAGCTTCTCTCTCTCTCACTCACTCTTCACCGCCTCTCTCTCTCTCTCAACTTATTCATCGGACAGAGCAAGTTTTCCCCTTTGTTCGATCCTCTCTAGAGCAAACTCCACATGATGGCCTTGTTCTCCTTTCTCTTTCATGACCATAACTCATCTCTGATCTGCACGACCTCCTCTCATTCCAGATTATACGAGTTAGATTTATTTGTTTATTTAATTATGTCTGATTCAGTGTTTAATGGATCACCTGGGCATAATAAAGGTTTGTCAAGGCTTCATTACATACGACTTGATTTGCTTGCTTAACTGATATAGGCATATTTATGGTTGTTTTCGGTGTATATTTAAGTTTGTTTTAGGATTGTACCAGTATTCGAATTTCACTATGGCTGCCTTCTCTTCGATAATCTTTTGGTGTATTCTTTCGAATTACTTTTTATTGTGTTGTTAGAATAAATTAACATTGTACCAGTGAAGCGGGAGCTGTACCAATAAGAATTACGGTTATGTGGCCTGTACTATGTCAATTCTATTATTTGTTCTATTATATTTATGTAGTTTGATATAATTAGGGTTATTTATAAGCTTGGCATCGTCTTGGTAGTAGAGTTTCGACCTATGTATTGCTAGTTGTTTGATAACAGGTATATAATATGATCTTTTAGGACTTCATACTCGTACGTGATGCACACAAACTGAATCATTAAAATAAGTTGATGAATAGACAAGCCGTCGGAAGTACTTCAAGTTTTGTAAATTTAATAGAAGTTGTAAATGTTTAAATTTGTGAATTGATAAGATTGTCAGTTTTTTATTGTCTTGAATGAAACTTGTGCCATCTCTTGATTCGTTCATTGCTATTGTAAATATGTAAATGTTTCAAATTTCTTATTTGCTATTGATTTACAGCTGCATTTTCCATGGTATCATTTTGAAATCTTACAATCTGTAGGTGTTGAAACATCAAACCTCATTTTACAAATAATATTCACTTCATTCAAAATCAAAGTACATCCAATATTTACACAATTCATTCATTCAATCTTTACACAATTCATTCATCCAATATTAACTTTTTCAAAACAAATTTCATACAATGTTCAACTAATTCATTCCAACACTATATTCCTTGCATCTTCTGAATAGTTTATTCATTGAAAGAGAGAGACAGTGTTGAATTTAGAGAGAGTGGAGAGAATGAAAGGGATGGAAATAAATCTTCTCTGACAAGAAAGGAAATAAATTTTAACAAAATTGAGTGCTAATATGAATTGAAAGGAAATAAATCTTGACAAATTGAACTTGCGTTGGAAGGAAAGCAAACAAAGAGAGAGGAACGGAAATAGAATATGGAGCTAACGGAAAATTTAAAGGCTCTGTTAAGTTTCTGTTATGTGTAGAAAAATTGGTAAAAAATTTGGTTCATATATCCCCTCCCAGGAAAAATATATCTTCTTTTAGGATTTGTTCGGCAACACAAGGAACAATAGAATTATAGAATAGGAAAGCAATGAGTTTATTCAATTCTAACCCTATATTCCATCTCTATCGTGGAATAATTTTTTCATTCTTTAATCTACTTTATTTCATATTATTCTATTCATGTTTAGCGAAATAAAATCATTTATTCCACTTTATTTCATAAAACAGCTTTATTCTTCCCGTGTTGAACGGACACTTAGTTTTATACAGCTCCGTTTGGGAACAAGATAAGGTGAGAATAACTTATTGTAGAGATAATGAGTTACCTCATTTTATCCCTTAATATTAGAATGAGGTTTGGTAAGATTTTAGTGATAAAATTGGGATATGTTTGAATTTAAAATTATAACATTGTGTAATGAGAAAAATATCCTTGTATTTGTAATATAATTTGAACAAGAGATATTAATTCATTATATACTAATCAAATATTACTAAATAATTAATAAGTTAATTTATAGGTTAACTATATGTTACGTTTTAGTTATAAATATAAGAGTAATTTATTTATTTAACATTAAATATAGATCAAATTATCAATATTAAAATATTAATTAATTATTCATTAAATAAGTATATTACATTATTAAAATATTAATTATATATTACAAATATAATTATGTAAGTGTTATATATTAAATGCATTACAATTATATGTATTAATCACATATTATTATTAATTATATAAATAATTAATTAACATATATAACTAATTATTTTTATTTCATTATTACTATATATATTGTAATCAAATTATTTTAGCTAAATTAGAAAGTTATAAATCTAAAAGGGTAAGTTCGTAAAAATAAAGGAGGATAAAAGGGATAAAGCTTATCATCTAGTTGAATTTCCAGTTACTTCCCAAACATTACATTAAAGAGCTTAAACAATTTTGCAAAATTAAACAATTTTTCAAAATTAAATAATTTTGCAAAATCAAATAATTTTTCAAAATCAGGTAATTTTAGTGCCAAGTCGACCGAATCAAACATAAGGAAAGCGTTAGATCTGTATTTGTTCTGTGATGTAATCTTATGTATGAATGCTTGTAATATTATTTAATATCTATGGCAACATGTGAGTTGTCCCAAGTTATAATTTATGGCAACTAGTAAGTTGTCCAAAGTTGTAAATTACTATTTCTAGCAATATGATAATTGGTAAGAAAGATATTATGTCTAGACGAGACGAGGATCTTGGCGCAATCTTCGGAAGATGGTATTGGATCTTCGCATACACACAACGAAGGGTTTGTTGAAGATTCAACTGCAATCGAGAGATAGATCTTGGATTAGGAACCTCATGATCACTCGTGAGGAATATGCTCATACTATATTTATCTTGTTTCTATGATGTTTATATTTATAATTCTAAAAATCAAAATCTTTCAGAATGTTAAGTAAGGAAGTACCCTCCATGTCACTAAAGCTCTCGGTACTTAGACAGTCTAACATGTGGGTCATGCCAAAGCTGAGCATATGGGGGATTGTCTTTGTAAATGAGGGTATGAGGGAGATGGCGTCCAGCATGGGTCATGTCATAGCTGAGTGTGCTTGACTCTATTTCACCGATAATCATACATGATTAAAATTAACTGAGCAAGCAAGTCGGACTTGGGCACAGGGCATAAGATGGGATAATAGACCGGTCATATGATGCTCATTCCATAAAAGGCAAGAGTTGTATATGATACAATTGGAAGTATTCTTACCTAAATAGTTATGTATTGAGGATTGCGCCAAAGCGCACTTAATACTTAATGAAATACGGATCTTGACTCACTATGAATTCTCATTTAATTGAAGTTTTCGAATCAATACTAATAAAAGTGTTTTATTTGATAATTTTAAACTTTACATTGCATATTAAACTTGTAGAATGAGTTCGAAATTTATGGACTTGCTATATATCCTTAAGAAGGATAAGCTCTATGACACAAACTTCCCTGAATGGTTCAGGGCTCTGAGATTATTTTCAAGAGTTGTACGTCCTTGAGACACCCATCCCAAATCCACTGCCTTCGACCGTTTCTAGAGTTGATCAAGACACTTATCAGAAGTGTATTGATGATTCTGATGAAGTAGCCTGGATGATGTTAGCAGGAATGAAACCTAAGCTTCGAAAGCAGATAAGTTTTATGGATGCCTATGATATGATCAGGGCACTTAAGGAAATATTCCGAAAGCAGGCTAGTATTCAGAGCTACAAGGTCACCAAGTTATTAATCAAGAGAAAGATGGCTCATGGCTCCTCTATTGATACTCATGTGTTCAAGATGAGATGTCACATTGATTACTTATAAAGACTTGGTTCGCCTATTCCAAGGGAATTCTCTGTTGACATGATTCTTCGATCGCTTCCTCCAAGCTTTGATTTGTTCATTATTGAATATCATAAGCATCAGATGGAGACGATGATCACAGAATTGCATAAGATGCTTAAACAGGCAGAGAAGGACATAGACTCAAAAGTTGTCATTGATGCCCTTAGGATTGAAAGGGAAAGGGAGTTGAATAGACATGCCGCATGAGAGGGCTAGATCAAGAGTGATGGCAAAGAGTTGCCTAAACCTGAGGAATCGGAAGAAGTGATTGCATATTCTATGCATGATCACTAGAGAGGAGGATGTAATATATGACAAGAAGAAGAATCAATGATTGCCATTTCAGGTATTCCTCTTTCTAAATCTCTACTTGGATATTGGATATCTATTGTAATTCTCACATTTTGAATGTGCAGGATATTACTCAGAAGTAGAAGATTAGCTAGAGGAGAAGTTAGAGTGGGCAATGAAGCAAGATTTGCTACATTAGCTCTAGGATTTTATTGACATGGCCATTGTGGACTTGTAATGAAATAAATATAATTTCTATATTAGCGTTAAAGTGGTTGTAAAATTTATTATTTTGAGTAATAAATTTTTTCTAGATTTGTCTATTTGAAATGTTCACTTAGAAAATGACCATTATATACTAAATGATAAGTCCATTACTTCTAGCAGAGTCATTTATGTTATAAAATAAGAATCGTATTTCTAAACTCCACCATATGTGGAACGTTAGACTCATTGGATCTAGAATCAATTGAGACGTGTGAATTTTATTTATCGAACAAGATGACAATAATGGGCAACCATAACAAAGTTAATGGGTTGAGACTCATGCATATAGATGCACGAGAGGCAACAAGCAAGCCGGCTAGAAATAGGACTATCAGAATTTCATATTAAAGTATTTTAAGTAAAATGTTTACTTAATGAAACAAACAATATTTGAAATATTCAATGCATTTAAGAATGACATTCGATATCACCTTGACGAGATAATAAGATCACTTCGATCAGATCGAAGTGGTAAATATTTGAGTCAATAGTTTGACAATTATCTTAGAAATTGTGAAAAGGGTTTCACAATTAATTCTATATACAACATCTCAAGATGTGCACATAAATAAGAAGATGAAACTTATTGGATAAGATTCAATATATGTCTCCGAGATTCTTATAAGGTTAATACTGTTGGGAAATCCATAGCCATGTACGTTACATGCGCAGCGGAACCTATGGATTTAACCTGTCCTAGGATCTATGTTAAGGGAATAAAAGTACGAGATTAGCCATTTAAATTTTATACTTCGGATCTTCCGGATCCGCAAGATGAAGAACGGATGTAGGTCTGAACTTTTCTGACTTGCAACCGTCTCCTTCCTGAAGCTCGGCTCACGAAACTCCTTGCTTTTCCTAGGGATGAAGATTGATCGCTCGCAAGTTCTCAAGTTAGAGAACCTCTACTCGTATCCACGCGAACTTCAGACGTACGGAATAACCGGACTTGGCTAGACAAATCCGAAAATACTTTCCGAAAATCTCTCAAAACTTTCTCTCTCTTTCCGAAAATACTTTCTAGATTGATGTCATGACTACCCATGTTAAATGAAATGATCGGCGATCATAAACCTATCTGAATAGACATTTGCTTAGTCCTTTTGTTCTACGATATATGTTTTGATCACAAGGCATGGAAGTATGTCATCCTTGAGTTTGATCAAAGTCTCTTTCCTGATCGAGAATTAGACTGAGTAAATCCAAAATGATATTACAACACATGTTAATCCATTTTGAGCATGGCCATGCATTTCCCTCAGTCCTAATTCATCAGGGGGCCGAGAGATATCTCCTTCTTAACGAGAGGAACGAATCCCATCTTGGTCACTCACATTCGTCGCCATGATTCAGTGCATACCTAACGATGACCCTAATGATCATCCCATTACGGATGACGTAGGATCATATTAAAGTATGCAGTTCCTCATACAGGAATCCATGGTGACCTCAGGTCGTAGGAACAAACACACTATTCATATGAGAATCACTAGTGACATATACGATGCATATTCTCATAGTGTGGTCAGTCCAGTATGTGTTCTCTAACATGTACCTATATTCCAGACTTGACATCTCCATATCCATAATCAGGAGAACATGATCATCCAGCATGCGAATATACTAGTGTGGATATGCAGCTTCTTACCTGAAGTATGTCTATCTCTATAAACATCCTACATATTACTAGGGACAGTTCAGAATGTCATTCGTTGGTTCACAGTTCTACTATCAGAATCACATATTCTGATGACGTGAACCCGAAGTGTCATTCATGGTTGATCTAAGAAATTTACATTCACAACCCGTACACACAAATATATATAAGAAATAACCTTTATTGAATAAATAATAATGTCTTAATATATAATCCATTTCCTAGCACAAATACATTTGGCCTAGGGCACTAATCCTACAGTCTCCCACTTGCACTAGGCCAACTCTAAGCATCTTATGCCCATAGACCTAACATGACCCTCATGCTTCACTTGCGGGAGTGGTTTAGTTAATGGATCGGCGACATTGTCGTCCGATAGCACTCTACACATTTTAACATCACCCCTTTGTATGATCTCTCTGATTAGATCGAAGCGTCGCAGTATGTGCTTGGACTTTTGGTGAGATTTCAGTTCCTTTGCTTGTGCGATCGCTCCATTGTTGTCACAATATAGATCCACTGGTTTTGAGATGCTCGGAACTACTCTTAGCTCCTCCAAAAATTTCTTTATCCAAACAGCTACTTTAGCTGCTTCTGCAGTGGCTATATACTCTGCTTCCATTGAAGAATCTGCCACAATACATTGCTTGGAACTCTTCCATGTCATTGCGCCTCCATTTAGGCAAAATAAATAACCTGATTGCGAACTAAAGTCGTTTGAGTCTGTCTGGAAGCTTGCGTCGGTGTAACCCTTTACAACGAGCTCGTCTTCTTGACCTCCATAGACTAGGAACAGGTCCTTAGTTCTTCGTAAGTACTTAAGGATTCTTTTAACAGCTATCCAGTGACTTTTACCTGGATTAGACTGAAACCTGCTTGTTGCGCTAAATGAGTATGACACATCTGGTCTAGTACATATCATGGCATACATGATAGATCCTATAGCTGAAGCATATGGAATCTTAGTCATGCGTCTTCGTTCCTGCTCACTTGTAGGACACTGTGTCTTACTGAGAGACATGCCATGTGACAAGGGCAAAAATCCTTTCTTGGATTCTTGCATTCTAAACTGTTTCATGACCTTGTCTATGTATGTACTTTGACTCAGACCTATAAGCCTTCTAGATCTATCTCTATAGATCCTGATTCCTAATACGTAGGAGGCTTCTCCTAGGTCTTTCATCGAGAAATTATCTCCCAATCATTTCTTGACGTTCAATAATGTTGGGACGTCATTTCCCATGAGTAATATGTCATCAACGTAAAGTACCAAGAATACTACCGAGCTCCCACTGAACTTCTTGTAAACATAAGGCTCACCTTCACTTTTGGTAAAACCAAAATTTTTGATGACTTCATCAAAACGAAGGTTCCAACTTCGAGATGCTTGTTTCAATCTTCGAGATGCTTGTTTCAATCCATAAATGGATTTCTGAAGCTTGCAAACCTTACCAGAATTCTTAGGATCAACAGAACCCTCGAGTTGTATCATATGCAAGTCCTCGGTCAGATTTTCGTTTAGGAAAGCTGTTTTGACATCCATTTACCATATTTCATAGTCATAATATGCTGCTATGGCTAATAGAATTCTGATGGATTTTAGCATAGCTACAGGTGAGAAAGTTTCATCATAGTCAACACCATGAACTTGTTTCAAACCTTTCGCCACAAGCCTTGCTTTGTAGGTTTGTACCTTTCCATCCACGTTAGTCTTCTTCTTGAAGACCCACTTACATCCGATGGTCTTCAAGCCTTCGGATGGGTCAATCAAATTCCAAACTTAATTGTCTTGCATGGATTGCATCTCGGCTCTCATGGCCTCTAACCATTTCTGAGAGTCAGGACTCTTCATAGCATCTTGGTAGGACATGGGTTCATCATCTATGAATGTCACATCATCATCATTGGACATGAGAAATCCGTATCTCTCGGGCTCACGATGAATCATACTAGATCTACGTTGAGTCCGTTGTGTTTCAAGCTCGCCAACTCCTTGAGAGCTTGTTTGTTCCTCCATCATAGGTTCTGCAACTATAGGTGGGTCTCGAATTTCCATGAGTTGCACTTTACTCCCACTGCTTCTCATAGAGACAAACTCTCTTTCCAAGAAGGCTCCATTGCGAGCAACAAATACTTTGTTCTCCGATGGGTGGTAAAAGTAATATCCTTTGGTTTCCTTAGGATATCCCACAAACAAGCACTTATTAGATTTGGGCCCGAGTTTATCGGGAAACTGATGTTTGACATAAGTCTCACATCCCTAAATTTTAAGAAAAGACAACTTGGGGCTTTTCCCCGTCCATATCTCATATGGCGCCTTTTGAACCGCTTTGGATAGAATCCTGTTCAGTATGAATGCGGCAGTCTCAAGAGCGTAACCCCAGAAAGATATTGAAAGCCTCGTTTGACTCATCATCGATTGAATCAAATCCAACAAGGTTCGATTCCACCTTTCAGACACTCCATTCCACTAAGGAGTTCCTGGAGGAGTCAGTTGTGAAACTATTCCACATTCTCTGAGATGATCCTCAAATTCCTGACTCAGATATTTACCTCCTCGATCAGATCAAAGTGCTTTAATCTTCTTGCCAAGTTGATTTTGTACTTCATTCTTAAATTCTTTGAACACTTCAAAGGATTCAGACTTGTGCTTCATTAGATAGACATAACCATATCTACTGAAGTCGTCCGTGAAAGTTATGAAGTACCGATACCCACCTCTAGCCGGCGTACTCATTGGTCCACATACATCAGTATGTATGAGTTCTAATAAGTCATTGACCCTCTCACCAACTTTTCTGAAGGGTTTCTTAGTCATCTTGCCAAGTAAACATGACTCGCACGTCTCAAATGATTCCAAATCAAATGAGTCTAAAAGTCCATGAGAGTGGAGTTTATAAACGCGTTTCTCATTTATATGGCCTAAGCGACAGTGCCAGAGGTATGTCGTATTTGAGTCATTCAGTTTAAATAATTTAGTGTTAATGTTATATATGGACTTATAATTCTCTTTCTTAAGATCTAGCACGTAAAGACCTCTTTCTAATAGAACATTTCCATAGAGAAGATTATCCTTTAAGATAGAACAATTATTATTCCTAATAACAAATTTATAACCATCCAAAGGTAGACTAGAAATAAAAATTATATTTCTGCTCATAGCAGGTACAAAATAATAATTATTAAGTACTAATACAAGTCCACTAGGCAAAGTCAGTAAATAAGTTCCTACGGCTAATGCAGCAACTCTTGCTCCATTTCCCACACGCAGATCGACTTCGCCCTTAGCTAATCTTCTACTCCTTTGTAGTCCTGCACATCATTACAATTGTGAGTACCAAATCCGGTATCCAATACCCAAGATTTAGGAGTAAGTGAATTAGATTCAATAACAAAAATACCTGAAGCGGTAGTCACACTACCCTTCTTGATTTCGTCCTGATAGAGTTTGCAGTTTCTCTTCCAATGGCCAACCTTGTTGCAATGGAAGCAAACTCCCTCTTTGTCTTTCTTGATCTTAGGTTTGGGCAACACCTTGCCTTTACCCTTGCTCTTGTTCCCGGTCTTTTTACCTTTCTTCTTGTGAACCATTAAGACGTCTTTGACAATATTTGTCTTCATGTCCTCCTGTGCATTCCCATGCATCCCATGCAACTCGGTGATGGATTTCTCCATCTTGATGCATATTATAGTTCATGATGAATTCCTTAAAACAAGGAGGTAACGACCCGAGAATTATGTCAACAACAAATTCTCTGGGCATAGCTGAACCAAGCCTCTCAAATTGATAATGATAGCTCTTCATCTTGAGTACATGAGCACTCACAGATGAACCTTCAGCCATCTTCATGTCAGTTAGAGAGACAGTCGCTTTGTAGCGCTCAACTCTAGCTTGCTCTTGGAACATTTACTTGAGAGTTACGATCATATCGTAAGCACCCATGTCCTCTAGTTGCTTCTGAAGCTTGGAGGTCATGGTCGCTAGCATGAGACAAGCTATCTCCGTATCGTCCTTGACGTATTTAGCATACGCATCTCGGGCAGCCCTTGTGGCTCCCTGTTCTGGTTCCTCTGGGTAAGCCTTTTCTATGACATACAGTTTAGTATCAGCCTTGAGAATAATTCTTAGATTTCCCATAATGATATTAATAACACATGTTAATCCATTTTGAGCATGGCCATGCATTTCCCTCAGTCATAGTTCATTAGGGGGCCCAGAGATATCTCCCTCTTAACGAGAGGAACAAATCCCATCTCGGTCACTCACATTCCTCATTATGATTCAGTGCATACCTAACGATGACCCTAATGATTATCCTATTACGGATGACGTAGGATCATATTAAAGTATGTAGTTCCTCATACAGGAATCCATGGTGACCTCAGGTCGTAGGAACAAGCACACTATTCATATGAGCATAACTAATGACATATACCATGCATATTCTCATAGTGTGGTAAGTCCAGTACGTGTTCTCTAACACGCACCTATATTCCAGACTTGACATCTCCATGTCCATAATCAGGAGAACATGATCATCCAGCCTGCGAATATACTAGTGTGGATATGCAGCTTCTTACCTGAAGTATGTCTATCTCTATAAACATCCTACATATCACTAGAGAGTTTAGAATGTCATTCGTTGGTTCATAGTTCTACTATCAGAATCACATATTCTGATGAAGTGAACCCGAAGTGTCATTCTTGGTTGATATAAGAAATTTACATTCACAACCCATACACACAGATATATATAAGAAATAACCTTTATTGAATAAATAATAATGTCTTAATACATAATCCATTTCCTATCACAAATACATTTGGCCTAGGGCACTAATCATACAAATACTCTTATATATACTAAACACTAAATATCATAAGGTTCAAGAAGACACCATATGTGATATGGGTGGGACAGTCGCAAGATGTCTTTAAAGATTGAAGTACGACTCATGTCAAAAGTTTTAACTGTGTCAGCACAACAATCTTATAAATGTTTGTCGAATATCAATTTGATATTGTTTTACATCCATTATGAGTTCAATTGTTTGCTACTTCAGACTTCTTTAAAAGAGATCTCATCTCCTAAAGAAGCAGTGGGAGTGTAATACATCTCGAAAGGTTTGAGATCCACATACCAGCGATGGACCTTTAATGATCATATCAAGTAGTTGATAAGGCTATACTTGAATCATAAGGTCCTCCTCACAGACCTGGTAGACATTAGGCTGAGAGATATGATCTCTCATATCTAATAAAAGGTGCTCATAGAGGATGAGTGGACTTTCTACCCAGGATACTGTGAATAGTCAATGGTTGGAGCATGAGAATTGAGATGCAATCCATGAACAAGCAGTCAAGTTTATGATGGTATTATGCCCTAGGCCAAAGTATTTGTGACCTAGATTGACGGATTGAATTAACAAACATTATAATTATTATGAGATATTTTATATAATATGTGCGTATAGGTT
Organism: Juncus inflexus; assembly: GCA_024447665.1. Lineage (NCBI taxonomy): Eukaryota > Viridiplantae > Streptophyta > Magnoliopsida > Poales > Juncaceae > Juncus > Juncus inflexus. The sequence goes on from JAJHPC010000004.1 coordinate 10,011,187, forward strand.
ATTTTAATATAATTAAAATAGACCATGAATATGCAATTCAGCTTTATGTCATCAAAGTGCGTGACTTTGATAGTAAAACTATAAAGTGTTATGAATGCTATTCTAAATCATCCTGGTCATTTATGGGATATTTGTGGAGACAAATATACTTGCGAAGACATATAAATATATATTTATATACAAGCTATAAATGTAAACCAGTATATTAGTTGACTGATGATCATGTTTTACTGATCATGGATAAATAGTTATCAAGTCATTAACATAGGTATATGTTAGAGACCATATACTGGACTGACCCTCCATAAGAATGCCACAAGTTTTACGTCATTAGCGATTCTTGTAAAATAAAGTATTTACAGTCCTTTGACCTGAGATTGTCTCGGTTCCCAACATGAGTAATTTTATACTTTAACATAATCTAACACTACCTTTAACCGGGTAGTCATAACAGTTATGATTAGATATATAATGAATAATGAAGAGGGATGAGTGCAATCAAGACGGGATTTGTTCCTCTCATAAATGAGAGAGATATCTTTAGGCCTCTTGATGAATTGAACTGAAGAAATGTATGGCCATACTCAAATGAATTAATAAGAGTTATTAATGTCATTTGTTTTGTTCAGTTTAATTCAGGATCAAGAAATATTAATTTGATTAACATAAGGATGACATATTACATGCCTTATGATCGATGTGGATATCGCATGACAAAGGGACTAAAAACGTGATTGTTGATTAGGTAAATCGGATCACCGATATTCACTTAAATTGGGTAGTCGTGATGACTTATTAGAGTCCGCTCATGATTTATAGACTATCAAGTCTATTGCCAACATTAAGTGAACGTATAGGGTCACACACAAAGAACAAACTGAAACGGGCGCAGAAAATCCTAATAACTTATATGATGAGTTGCATAAGAATGTCACAAAAGATATTGTCATCTTATGTGATAAGATGTGATATATATGTATATAAAGACTATGAGCACAAAAGATCATGTAATCTAGAAGAGTCTAGATGATGACATATGGATAATGATGAGTGATGCCATATACATCTTTTAGTGTGAAGAGACATGACTTTTCACCTTTATATAAGGATATAGAGAGCTCCAAAATTTAGAACAACACATCATTCTCTCTCTCTCATTACTTCACATTCTCTTTTGTGAGACAAAAGAGAGAAATTATTTTGTATGACAAAATAATGAAACAATGCCGTCCTTTTGTATAACAAAATGAAAGGATGCTATATTATATGAGAGAATATATAGTCGATTTATACATTTTTGTGAGATAAATATAAGAAGAGAAAAATAAGTTTTTCTTATGCAAGAGGAGAACAAGTTACTAATATATATATTGTTCTTCTTCCCGTTTTAAGAATGTTCATGTGGATACTGGTAGAGGCGTTCGTACTTTCGGCGCTTGTGATCTAGTCGGCCTAAGAAGATGAGAATGGTTTGTTGAGAGTTTCGGTGGAGACCGATTGTGTGTGCGGTAGATGGCTTTCGCACGATCCGACCTGGACGGCCTAGACAGACGAAAAATTGGTTAGGACGGTAATCGGTTTAGAGGTGCTTGGACAACACGCATGGTTTGAGCGTCACGGATTAAGCGTAATCTTGAAAGGTATCTTTAAGATTTATTTCTTTGATTTAACCGATATGCACGGATCCTCGGATTGGTTATGGACAAATATTTTTGTTTTCTGCTGCGTTATGAATGTCCAAAATCCAACAGTTTAGAACTTGATTGGAGTATCCAATGGCTTGATGACCATTGCATAAAGTACATGAATAACCTAAATAGCAAAGAAAGTAGCTATAATATGGGCTATAGTAAAAGACTTTCTCACTTGTTGCTATTACAAATTCTAACTTCCTTACCACAATATGAGTGTGAATGATGGAACGAGGATATAGAACTCACATTCCTTTACAGGGCCATTATTGTGAATCTATCTATGATAGATGGCAAGAGTTCATATAATCCCGAGAATTCTGGAAAAAGATTCCGTGCTTCGAAATTTACATCTCAAGATGAATCTATTTTACTAAACAAATTGTAGAATTTAGCTTTATTGAAATAGATTAGACCACCTCGGTTTCAAGAAATTCAGAGGGAGTATTACAGTCTCCTGTACTACAACAACAAACTTACACCATCCTAATAGTTGGGATTTGAAGTCTATTTAGACTTATAGTTGTAATATAAAATACATTGGTGAAATATTCAATATGCAAGAAATGTTCTAGTAGATGGTGTTCATATGAATGATGAAAGACATATGAATGAGATACTATACTTTCAGTCATACATTAAAATGTTCTAGCTACAAGAAAGAGTTCTTGCTTATGACATTCCCATGAATAATAAAAGGATATTGAATATTCGATGTACAAGAAAGAGTTCTTGTCTATGGCATTAAGATGAACGATCGAAGACATATGACTTGGATTCTATGTTTTCAATAATATATTGAAGGAGTTCAATATTGAAGACAGAATTCTTGCCTATGACGTTAATATAATGAATACGTTTATTGAAAGGTTCAATGTACAAGAAACAGTTCTTGTTAACGGGATGAATAAGATTCTTGAAACCATACAATGTAGTATGCAATATGCTTGGAGCATAAGAGAGCAAATGATAGTCAATTGATGACTAGAATAAATATCTAAGTTCTTATGAAGAACTAACATATCCCGATCTATGAGAAGCTAGATAGTGGTAAGAGATTACAATTTCCTAACATGGATCATTACCGTAATTCGTTTATTTTGAATACAGTAATTTGGAAAGAGTTCCAAATAAGGTACTGTAACTGAAACAAGACCATATTTTCACTTTCAAAGCAGAGAATAGGTATGCTTGGATCAAGCACTTGATCTTGGAAGTAGAAGTATTCTCAAATGATCATAAAACCTGACAATCTATGTTGTGAATAAAGAATCGCTCAAACTAAACCTATAAGGATTCAAGTACATGTTTCATAAAGTTCTCGAATAATGATAGAGATCAATAGAAGACATTACAAGTTTGAAATGTAAGTTTCTATAATCTAATATGCATATTTTTCTGCTAGTAGAACATGAAGGTCATGTTGCACGATGAGCATCGGATGCTTAGAGGTGGCCTAATGCAAGTGGGAGACTGAAGGAATTATGCCCTAGGCCAAAGTGTTGAACTAGAGATTAAATTATGAGAAACCCGTTTATTTAGTTCATATATGAATGAGTGTAATGGTGACTAATATATTTACATATGTTAGATCAACCATGAATGACACTTCGGGTTCACGTCATCAGAATACATGATTCTGATAGATGAACTGTGAATCGAATGATATTCTAAATTGTCCCTAGTGATGTGTAGGATGTTTATAGAGATAAACATATTTCAGGTAAGAAACTATATATCCACACTAGTATATTCGCAGGTTGGATGATCATGTTGTGCTGATCATGGACATAGAAATGTCAAGTCTGAAATATAGGTACGTGTTAGAGAACACGTACTGGACTGACCACACTATGAGAATATGCATGGTATATCTCATTCGTGATTCTCATATGAATAGTGTACTTGTTCCTACGATCTGAGGTCACCATGGATTCCTGTATGTGGACTACATAATTTAATATGATCTTATGTCATCCGTAATGGGATGATCATTGGGATCATCATTAGATATGCACTACATCATGACGAGGAATGTGAGTGACTAAGATGAAATTTATTCCTCTCGTCAGGAGGGAGATGTCTCTGGGCCCCTTGATGAACTAGGACTAAAGAAAATGCATGGCCATGCTCAAAATGGATTAACATGTGTTGTTAATATCATTTTGTATTTACTAAGTCTAATTCCCGATCAGGAAAGAGACTTTGATCAAACTCAAGGATGACATGCTTCCATGCCTTGTGATCAAGACATATATCGTAGAACAAATGGAATAAGCAAGTATCTACTCAGATAGATTTATGATTGCTGATCATTTCATTTAACATGGGTAGCCATGACATCAGTCTAGAGGTTACTCATGACTTATGATCTTTAGAAGATCGTTGCCAGCATTAAATGGAACCTAAACTATCACACAATGAACTCCATTCATACGGGATGAAAATACCTCAAAACAGTTATACATGTGATGTATAAATTGATGAATGAAATAATCAACTATTGAATACTTGATTAAACAAAATAGCACCATTATGTTAGCAATGGAATAGTTCCATTCCCAATGGAATGGATATGGAAAGTTCTTATTCCTTGGCAGCGAAGATTTTTATTAAGGAAATACCTATTCTGTTGGGTACGGAATACGCACAGGAATAAGATTTTCAGTTATGGTAACTGAGCAATCGATTGCCTCCCTCTCTAGTATAAATAGAGAGGCAACCCCTCTCTATAATACACACAATTATGTCCGGTAATTCCGTATGTCTGAAGTTCGCGTGGATATGAGTAGAGATCTCTTACTTTGGAGATAAGCGAGCAATCAAGTTCTTCATCCCTAGGAAGAGCATGGAGAAGGTTGCCAGTCGGAATCGTTCAGAACTACATCCGTTCTCCATCTTGCGGATCTGGAAGATCCGAGGTATAAATTTTAATAGCATAATCTTGTACTTTTATTCCTTTTATGATGATCCTAGGGAGAGTTGTGTAGGATTAGAGCCCAAGGCCAAATGTATTTGTACTAGGAAATTGATTATGTATTAAGACATTATTATTTATTCAATAAAGGTTGTTTCTTATTTATCTGTATGTATGGGTTGTGAATCTAAATTTTATATCAACCAAGAATGACACTTCGGGTTCACGTCATCAGAATACGTGATTCTGATAGTAGAACTGTGAACCAACGAATGACATTCTAAACTGTCCCTAATGATATGTAGGATGTTTATAGAGATAGACATACTTCAGGTAAGAAGCTACATATCCACACTAGTATATTCACAGGCTGGATGATCATGTTCTGCTGATCATGGACATAGAAATGTCAAGTCTGGAATATAGGTACGTGTTAGATAACATGTACTGGACTGACCACACTATGAGAATATGCATGGTATATGTCATTTGTGATTCTCATATGAATAGTGTACTTGTTCCTACGACCTGAGGACACCATGGATTCCTGTATGTGGAACTACATAATTTAATATGATCTTATGTCATCCGTAATGGGATGATCATTAGGATGATCATTAGATTTGCACTACATCATGATGAGGAATGTGAGTGACTATGATGAAATTTGTTCCTCTCGTCAAGAGGGAGATGTCTCTGGGCCCTTTGATGAACTAGGACTAAAGAAAATGCATGGCCATGCTAAAAATGGATTAACATGTGTTGTTAATATCATTTTTTATTTATTAATTCTAATTCTCGATCAGGAAAGATACTTTGATCAAACTCAAGGATGACATACTTCCATGCCTTGTGATCAAGACATATATCATAGAACAAATTGAATAAGCAAGTATCTACTCAGATAGATTTATGATCGCTGATCATTTCATTTAACATGGGTAGTCATGACATCAATATAGAGGTTACTCATTGGTAAGATGTATTTTTGCAGTCGTTTTACACTTACCAAAAGAAATTTATGACCCTAGACTTAACTACAATACAGTAGACAGTGGAAGTAGGGATCGAAACACAGAGAGCTATTTAGATTAAACTAGGTGAAAAGATTACTTCTCTAATGAAAATGGACTCAACAAAAATAGAAAACTAAAATAAAGAGAAACCAAGACCGTAAATAAAACCAAATATGAGACCTAAAACAAGACACACAATTGGGGGGGGTTGTTGATTGGTAGATTTCAACAAAATGAAAGTAACAAGTAAAGAGGAAACTTAGAGTAAAAATCAAGAGATGTGGTGGTTTTGTGGATTGAGGCATAGTTTTGTGTAGTGAATTTGTGTGTAACTTTATCCTTGACTATAATAATGAATTCGGAATTAATCTCTTAAGTGCAGTAAGATGAGCACTAACCGATAAATAACTCAAACAAAAAGATAGGGTTTTAGTTTAGATGAGCTCGTAAATAAAAACACTAACCTACTTGAATATCATAACCAATTCAATAGAAATCATTGGTTATTTAAACAAATCAAAAGCTCCTAAACAATGAGCTTGTTCAGAACTGTTTAGATCGTTGTGAGTTATTTGCACTTGGCTCTTATTCAAATTCTAATGGAGGCTATTGAGCAAAACAACCATAGGAATTTTGTGGCCCTTGTTAATTACTATTGAACATAGAATTGACCGAAATAAACTTAAAATAATTCATTGAGCATGAAAGATAATAAATAAGTGAAAACAAAATAATAACCGTTCAAATGAAATTCATAATTAATGGTCTCAAAAGTTACAACACAAAAACATAAACACTAACTATGCCTCGAATGGCTTACTCGAAATACATGGTAAAGAAAGAAAATAAAATAATGATAGAACCCATTAATGAAGCGCGGATGGAAGAGTGAATGTTGCTCGACTTGCCCAACTCCAAGAGAGAGAATGATGAAGTTCAAAAGTGATTATAATAGATGCCTTGCACTTGGTTATAATGCCTCTCAAAAGGTGATCATGAGGGATGAATGAAGCCCCATGCAAAGAGTGTGAATGAGCATGGCAAAAACATGAAGAGTGAATGCAAAGTGCATAATAGACCTGTCCAGAAGATGGTCAATTTAGTACACGTATATCTCTGAATTGGGCTCTGGTGATATGGAATGAATTGTGGGCCTTGTTCTCTTCTTTCCAACAGTATATAGTATGCATATAGAGAAGGCCCAGAGTGTGAGTTATGGCCGAAATACTAAGCCTGTGTCGGCAGGTCCGAGTCTTGATTATTATCTCCATCTTGTGCTCTAACATATTTTCTCCAAGCTATGCTCCATCCAAATTACACCTGAATTCACATAAATATGTCATTAGCAGTATCAACATTCAAGTTGTGATTATTATCCATATAAATAGAATATTAACACATATAATGGTGCAATATCATATATGTATAGGGTATAAAATGTGTATAATTAATGACTTATCAAATCACCCCACACTTAAACATTTGATCGTCCTCGAGCAAACATTGTAACTTGTATTGGTAAGATGGGTCCCATGTTTTGGACTCACTCCTCACTTATATACCAGCCAATAATGATCTTTGGTCCCTTGTGTAAGGTTCCATGTGCTTTGGTAAAACTCGCACTCACTCTCTTTTTGTATAGTGGAATATGAATATGGAATATGTAGAGTGTTTCTCAGAATAACTCTTAGTTCTCAAATGAATCATGATTTCCTACCTTGGTCGTGAGGGGAATTTTCAAGTTTTGTTTGGTGGAATATGATGGGATATGGTGGATAATACATATATATACACTACGTAATTGGGTTGCTTGTCTACTTCCCCACTTTCGGTCAAGTTGTCACTTGGTTTTCTAAACTCATGCCTCTACTCTCCAACAAGATATCACCTATACCTCTATCTGCTTGGAATATTGAACCTCATAATGTGCATACCTCCTAGCACCTTCAGTTATCTGGCCCAAAATGTGTCAACCTAGCTGCTGCCCTGAGATGTATGACTGGGATTCACTCTTTCTCACAAATCGGGTAAACTAAGGTTTAGGCCATGTACAAGGGGAACAAGTTTGAGTCATGCAATCTTTTTTTATTTATTTGTTTTATTTTTATATTATAATTTTTTTTAAGATTGTGACTCAAATCTATTAGGATTATAGGGGCCTAACTTGCTTTTGTGTCAAAAATAGAGTTTACCCGAAAGTCTACTCTCATAAATTTGTCTCTAAGATGCATCTCCTCACGAATACACTCGGTGCACAAAGCTCATCTACTACACATAAGCCCTCAACTTCTGACACTAACCTCTACTTCCCATCCCCTATCTTCTTATATAATGCCAAACCCTCCTTCTCCAAAACCAAGCAACAAAGTGACTTTAGAAACTAATAGACTTGGATATTATTTATATATATACGAGATGATATAGTGGGTTATTATAGATATTATACTATAAACAACTTGAGTTCCGGGTCACGGTCCAATGGTAAGTCCTCACATAATTTCTCGCGCAAATCCCTAAATTATTAGCACTCAAACAACAAATCGAGTTCACCAGTGACAAAAGATCCCTAAACCAACGACCTCAATTCTTCTTGAACTGGTCTATATGATCCTTTTGAGTCTAAACAAGTTCCACCACATTATTCAATACAAGTTACAGTTCTCTCTCAATCTTTTTGATTTTTAATTGGGCATTTTTTTTAATTTGAGGCTTAAAAATGGGTTATTATTATTTTTTTATTTATTTATTTTTTATTTTTATTTTTTTTTAACTACCTAACATGCAATAAAGACTCCACCCCACACTTAAACTTTTACTCGTCCCCGAGTAAAGCTAAGCACAAAGTAGTGATGCAATGCAAGAAAAAGAAAATAAACAAAGAAAACACAACCTTTATTCGCAGGGTTGCCTCCCAGTAGCGCCTCTCTTTAACGTCATTGGCCCGACGTTTCCATCTCCTCAAGCAGTGGATGCTGGCTCTCCAAGCTTGTGAATGTCAATCCAACTCACATCGAAACTCTCATGAAACTGCTTCAACCGGTGCCCGTTGACCTTGAACACCTTCCCTGAATCCAGACCCTGAATTTCTGCTGCACCATAATCGAACAATTTGGTCACAAGAAAGGGCCCTATCCACCTACTTTGTAGCTTGCCCGTGTGTAATTTGAGTCTTGAGTTAAACAGCAACACCTTGTCACCCACTTTGAAATCCTTGTGGGCAAGCCTCCTATCGTGATACATCTTGGTCTTTTCCTTGAAGATTCGGGAGTTCTCATACGCGTCATTTCGGATCTCCTCTAACTCTTGGATTTGCAGCTTCCGGTTGAATGCATCGTTTGGGTAGTCTACATGGCACTTCTTGATGGCCCAATAGGCTTTGTGCTCGAGTTCAACCGGAAGATGACAAGCCTTTCCATAGACTAGCCGATAAGGGGACATGCCTACAGGGGACTTGAACGCAGTCGTGTAAGCCCAGAGTGCGTTATTCAACCGAAGACTCTAGTCTTTCCTGGTGGGGTTCACCACTTTCTCCAAAACGCCTTTGATCTCCCTATTCGAAAGCTCTGCTTGGCCATTGATTTGGGGGTGGTAAGCTGTCGAGGTTTTATGTGTGACATGGTATTGCTTCGTTAACGCCTCAAAACTCCGGTTGCAGAAATGGGTTCCTCTATCACTGATGATGACTCTCGGGACCCCAAACCTACTAAAGATCTGGTCCTTCACAAAATCCACAACCGTTTTTGCATCTGCCCGTTTTGTGGCCTTGGCCTCAACCCACTTGGAGACATAGTCGACTGCTAGGAGGATATACTCAAAATCGTATGAGGGAGGAAAAGGTCCCATAAAGTCGATACCCCACACTTCAAAGACCTCACATGCAAGAATATACTTCATCGACATCTCGTCTCTCTTGGTTAGTCCTCCCGTTCTCTGGCATCGCTCACATGACTTCACGAAGAAGTAAGCATCCTTATGTAGTGTGGGCCAGAAGAAACCACACTCAAGGACCTTATGAGCAACAATATCCAACAAAGAAGTCTCGGCTTGGATTCCTTCTTCTTGAAAAGATGCCTCAACGCGGCATGGTCAGAGTATATAATCACCTTAGCCCCTAAGAGGTAGGACCTAAATTTCTCCAATGCAAAAACAATAGCTAGCAGCTCTTTTTCTGTAGTTGTATAGTTGCACTGAGCATCGTCTAAGGTCCTTGAGGCATAAGAGATAACATGGGGTTCTCGCCCATCCCGCTGCCCAAGAACAGCTCCAATTGCCCTATCACTCGCATCGCACATAATCTCGAAAGGTAGATTCCAATCGGGAGCTTTAATGATGGGGGCAGAACATAATTTCTCCTTGAGAAGGTCGAATGCCGCTTTGCACTTCTCATTGAACTCAAAAGAAGCCTCTTTTTGGAGAAGGAGACAAAGAGGTTGAGCGATTTTTGAGAAATCTTTGATGAAACGCTTATAAAATCCGACATGACCAAGAAATGATCGAATGTCCTTCACACTGGTTAGGTACGGAATGGATCTAATGACATCGATCTTTGCTTTGTCCACTTCAAGACCCCGAGAGGAAACCACATGGCCTAAGACTTGCCCTGATCAACCATGAAATGACATTTCTAATAATTCAACACCAGGTCAGTCTCTACGCACCTTTGAAGAATCGTCTTTAGTTTTCCCAAACAGTCATCGAATGAGTCACCATAGACGGTGAAATCATCCATGAAAACCTCAATAATTCGGGTGACATAATCAGAGAAGATGGACATCATACATCTCTGAAATGTACCGGGCGCGTTACACAACCCAAAGGGCATGTGCCTATAGGCAAAGGTGCCAAAAGGGCACGTGAAGGTGGTCTTTTCTTGATCCTCGGGGGTGATGGCTATTTGAAAGTAACCAGAGAAGCCATCTAAGAAGTAATAATGGTGGCGCCCAGCAAGGCGCTCGAGCATCTGGTCAATGAAGGGAAGGGGGAAATGGTCTTTCCGGGTGGCAATGTTTAATTTGCGATAATCAATGCATACTCGCCATCCATTTTGTGCTCTCGTAGGAACTTTTTCACCATCCTGATTCTCAATTATCGTAATACCAGTTTTCTTGGGCACCACATGGATTGGTGACACCCATTGTGAATCAGAGATAGGGTATATGATTCCTGCATCAAGGAGCTTGATGATTTCCTTCATGACCACTTCCATCAGTGGAGGATTCATCCTACGCTGAGGCTCACGGGATGGTTTAGATCCATCCTCCAACAATATCCGATGCATACATGTAGTGGGGCTGATTCCCTTAATAATCAGCCAGAGTCCATCAAATAGCAGTCTTGTGGTCTCTCAAAACATTAACTAATTTCTCTTCCTGAGTAGTAGTGAGGCTACTAGAGATGATCACTGGAAGAGTGTCTCCTTTACCCAAGTATGCGTACTTGAGATGAGCTGGTAGAGGTTTTAGGTCAAGAGAGGGGGGGGGGGATTCACAATGGAAGGTTTGGTGGGCTCAAGAGAGGGTTTCAAGTCTATCAAGGGAGGAGAAGAAGAAGAGGAAGAAGCCTCTCCAATGGCCAAGGCAGATAGACTTTGAAGAAGATCCTGCTCATCTGGAGAGAGATCAAGAATGGACTCGAGTAGATCTATGAACTCAAAAGAGGATAAATTGTCGACACACTCATCAACTGGGTCGATGGTGCAAATAGCGGAGACATGCTCGTCAGAAGGATGCTTGATAGCATCAAAGATGTTGAAAGAGATGTTCTCTCCGTCAAATTCCATAGAAAGAGTGCCATTGTGCACATCAATCTTGGTTCGGGCAGTTTTAAGGAAGGGTCTTCCCAGAAGAATGGGAGTCGAACTCGGTGAGCTATCAGACTCATCCATACGCAGAATATAGAAATCTGCAAGGAAGATAAGGCCATTGACCATAACAAGGACATCCTCTATAACTCCCTCTGGCACAACAGTAGAACGATCGGCTAGTTGAAGGATCACCCCGGTCTTTTTCAAAGGTCCTAAACCGAGGGAAGAATAGATAGAAAAGGGCATGACATTGATAGATGCCCCAAGATCAAGCATGCACCGAGCAAATGCATGGTGCCCAATGCTACAAGGAATGGCAAACATTCCAGGGTCTTTTTGCTTCTCTGGAAGCTTCTTGCGAATAACCGCAGAGACATTCTCACTCATTGTTACTCTCTCATGACTATTTAGTTTTCTCTTATTCGTACACAAGTCCTTGAGAAATTTCGCATAGCGAGGGATTCGGCGAATGGAATCGAGTAGTGGAATGTTCACTTCCACTTTCCTAAAAACCTCTAGGATATCTCGCTCTGCCTCATCCTTTTTGGTGTTAACCACTAGACGGCTAGGAAAAGGGGCTCTAGGTTTATAAGGTGGTATTTCCTTGGACTTTTCTTTCATCTTCTCGGATTCCGGCTTAATTACTTCAATCTCTCCTTCACCTTGCATGTTTCCTTTACTCCCTTCTATTTCTTTACCACTTCTTAAGGTGATAGCACATGCATTCTCACGGGGGTTGAGAGTTTGGGAAGGAAGTTGTGAGGACCCCTGAGTTTTTAATTGGTTTAATTCAGAGGATATTTGAGCAATTTGGGTGACCAGGTATGTTAGGGCACTTTTTGTATCCTTCTGAAAAGAAATAGTTGATGTGGCCAAGGAGGTCACAATGTCAGAAAGACTTTTCAAAGCATGGTCAATTGGAGGTGAAGAAGAAGAAGAATTTTAATTATGGATTTGAGGAGGCTGTTGTTGGTTTCCTGGGTCACGCCATCTGAAGTTTGGGTGATCACGCCATCCAGGGTTGTATGTTTTGGAATAGGGATCATAATTACGGTTTTGACCCCCATTTGAATTTCCGTGTTGGTTTAGCTTGAAGATGCCGCAAGCTGTGGTCGTGACTTTCTTCTCATCATGGAGTGTTGGGCACGCATTAGTGGTGTGTCCTGTCTAAGTGCAGACACCGCATGCTTTTACTTCCATTTTGGTTCCCATGAAACGCCATAATATTAGCCAAGCTATCTAATTTGACGTCCATACCATTCACTCGTTTCTCCAAATCACAGTCTCTAATCTCACTAACTCCCCTAATTCGAGATCTGGTTCTACTAGATTGGGCATTTTTTGCCATGGTTTCTATCAAGGTTCGTGCTTGCCTAACGGTATTATCTATGAAAGCACCCCACTAGCAGAATCTACATTATCCCTAGTCTCTTGAAGCATCCCATCATACAAGTGTTGAATCAAGAGATTCTCTAGGACTTGATGGTTAGGACATTTTGCACAAAACTTCTGGAAGCGATCATAGTACTCGTAGAGGGTTTCCCCTACTTCTTGTTGAATACTACAAATCTGCTTCCTAATAGAAGAGGTAAGAGAGACAGGAAAATACTTGTCTAGAAACAACTTTTGAAGTTCTACCCAAGTTGTTGGAAAAGGTGCTAGATGGTAGTACCAGTCCTTTCTTTGGTCCTCGAAGAGCGTATGAAAACAGTCGCAGCTTGTAAGGACCTTCATCTTCAATCTCCGCCGGCATCATTGTTGCGGTGATATGGTTGAACTCCCGCATGTGAGAGTGCGGGTCCTCTCCGGCACTCCCATTGAAGGTCGGTAATAATTGAAGAAGACCCGTATGGATCTTAAAATTTGGGACCGGTGGTAATACAATACCATACTGGTTGGTAGCAAAATCAAAGGTAGACAAGTCCCTAAGTGTCCTATCCTCAAAATTAGCCATGACTGTAGTATTACCTCTTGTAGCGTGAGGAGGAGCTGGTGGAGTAGGAGGTTCGCTTTCGCTGTCCAAGTTCTCCACCTTTTCAGTTTCTTCGGCTGCTTTCGGTGTTACCGGAATTGCTCTTCTTCGCTCCAGGTGTGTTTTCTCAATCTCCGGATCTAGTGGTGCAAGTGGAAGATTAGAACTACGAGTAGCTTTCATGAACTGGAATCAAGTGTAAGAGAGAGAATTAGTGAATGCAAGTAATGCAGACTCAAAGTGAAAATAAATAGTATGACTGACTCTGACAAAAAGTGAAAAAGATAACAAAGGTAACGAAAGTGTGACTCTGACAAAAAGTAAAAAAAAGATGTGACTGACAAAAAGTAAAACAAATTTGGTTTACTCTGACACAAATGCAGACTATCGTACTACACAAGAGAAGTGTGAATATTGACCTAGGCTAGTCGTGTTGCTAGCTCCCCGGCACGGGCGCCATTTTGGTAAGATGTATTTTTGCAGTCGTTTTACACTTACCAACAGAAATTTATAATCCTAGACTTAACTGCAATACAGTAGACAGTGGAAGTAGGGATCGAACCACACAGAGCTATTTAGACTAAACTAGGTGAAAAGATTACTTCTCTAATGAAAATGGACTCAACAAAAATAGAAAACTAAAATAAGGAGAAACCAAGACCGTAAATAAAACAAATACGAGACCTAAAACAAGAGACACAATTGGGGGGGGGTTGTTGATTGGTAGATTTCAACAAAATGAAAGTAACAAGTAAAGAGGAAACTTAGAGTAAAAATCAAGAGATGTGGTGGTTTTGTGGATTGAGGCATAGTTTTGTGTAGTGAATTTGTGTGTAACTTTATCCTTGACTATAATAATGAATTCAGAATTAATCTCTTAAGTGCAGTAAGATGAACTCTAACCGATAAATAACTCAAACAAAAATATAGGGTTTTAGTTTAGATGAGCTTGTAAATAAAAACACTAACCTACTTGAATATCATAACTAATTCAATAGAAATCATTGGCTATTTAAACAAATCAAAACCTCCTAAACAATGAGCTTGTTCAGAACTGTTTAAATCGTTGTGAGTTATTTGCACTTGGCTCTTATTCAAATTCTAATGGAGGCTATTGAGCAAAACAACCATAGGAATTTTGTGGCCCTTGTTAATTACTATTGAACATAGAATTGACCGAAATAAACTTAAAATAATTCATTGAGCATGAAAGATAATAAGTAAGTGAAAACAAAATAATAACCATTTAAATGAAATTCATAATTAATGGTCTCAAAAGTTACAACACAAAAACATAAACACTAACTATGCCTCGAATGGCGTACTCAAAATACATGGTAAAGAAAGAAAATAAAATAATGATAGAACCCATTAATGAAGCGCGGATGGAAGAGTGAAGCTTACTCGACTTGCCCAACTCCAAGAGAGAGAATGATGAAGTTCAAAAGTGATTAGAATAGATGCCTTGCACCTGGTTATAATGCCTCTCAAAAGGTGATCATGAGGGATGAATGAAGCCCCATGCAAAGAGTGTGAATGAGCATGGCAAAAACATGAAGAGTGAATGCAAAGTGCATGATAGACCTGTCCAGAAGATGGTCAATTTGGGACATGTATATCTCTGAATTGGGCTCTGGTGATATGGAATGAATTGTGGGCCTTGTTCTCTTCTTTCCAACAGTATATAGTATGCATATAGAGAAGGCCCAGAGTGTGAGTTATGGCCGAAATACTAAGCCTGTGTCGGCAGGTCCGAGTCTTGATTATTATCTCTATCTTGTGCTCTAACATATTTTCTCCAAGCTATGCTCCATCCAAATTGCACCTGAATTCACATAAATATTTCATTAGCAGTATCAACATTCAAGTTGTGATTATTATCCATATAAATAGAATATTAACACATATAATGGTGCAATATCAGGTATGTATTGGGTATAAAATGTGTATAATTAATGACTTATCACTCATGACTTACGATCTTTAGAAGATCATTGCTAGCATTAAATGGAACCTACACGGTCACACAATGAACTCCATTTGTACGGGATCAATATGTCTCAAAACAGTTAATACATATGATGTATAAATTAGTGAACGAAATAATCTATTAGTGGATAATTGATTGAACAAAATAGTGCCATTCCGTTGGCAACTGAATAGTTCCGTTCCCAACGGAATATATATGGAAACTATAATAACCTTAGCTGCCATGAATTCCATTATGGAAATACCTACTCCGTTGGCAATGGAATAGGCGCAGATTAGGGTTTTAATTATGGTAACTGAGCAATCATTCGCCTCTCTCTCTAGTATAAATAGAAGGGCATAGTCTCTCTATTTTACACACAACTCAGAAGGCTTAGAGGCCATCTATTACACAGAAAAGAGAGAGAAAGTTTTGAGAGATATTCGGAAGTATTTCCGGACTTGTCTAGCCAAGTCCGGTTATTCCGTTCGTGTGAAGTTCACGTGGATACGAGTAGAGGTTCTCTATCTTGAGAACTTGCGAGCAATCTATCTTCATCCCTAGGAGAAGAAGGAGTTTCTCGAGTCAAGCTTCAAGAAGGAGTTCTTCGAGCCGAGCGTCAGGAAGGAGTTTCGCGAGTCGAGCTTCAGGAAGGAGACGGTTGCGAGTCAGAGTAGTTCAAACCTACATCCGTTCTTAATCTCGCGGATTAGGAAGATCCAAGGTATAATTTTTAATGGCTAATCTCGTACTTTTATTCCCTTAGGGCCTGTTTGGATGAAGGATAAGAAGGGGATAAAACGACTAATCTTCTTATTCCTTGCCAAACACACAAATTAAAATGAGGTATAAGAAGGAATAGGAACCATAAGCTTATAACTCATCAGATGCATGATAATCTTATACTCTTCTTATACTTTCCCCTTATTCCGAAAATACCCTCTCATTTACTTTTTTCATTTGTCTTGTACTTACTTTTCACAGGCCCCATTCATCTTCTCCAAGCAAAAAGTTATATCCAAGCAAAGTTACTTTTTAACTTTGTTTTTCTCTAAATCTTAGATCTTTTTTCTAAAATTTATCATTTCCAAAAATAAATTGTATAAATCACTTCATCATGTAAAGATCTTTAATCTGAGATCTCAATTGTGGGGTGTTCGGTTCAAGTTCAAAAATCACATATATGAAGTTCATTGCAATATTCCGGTAAGAAAACTTAAAAAATTATATCTTTTTTCTTTTTGTTAGAAAGATTGAATGCTTACAGTTTATTAGAGTTGCTTGTTTAGTCTAAACATGTAACTTATAACATTGATATTACATTCCTGTTGGGCTTTTTGTTTGTTAGAAACAGACCAAGTAAAGGTTTGAAGCAATATTACCATGTCAGATAAACAAAGATTGAATGGATTTAACCATCTGACATATAAATCAATCAGATGGAGCTTAATATTTGCTCGTGAGTGGATTTAACCATCTAATTCTTTTTAATTGTGAATGTCAGACAAGCTATTGTTTGTCTCTGACATGGTAATCTTTGTTTTTCTCACAAGCTTATATTTTCCTATCTGACATGGCAATAAAAGTCAGATGGTTTAATTCGTTCAAAGGTTGATAATATTTATTATATAAAACTCAAAAGATTGAGTCTTTCATGGCCAATCAAATTTTCTTTAACTTCGTTGTATAAGACTTTTCATGTAATGCTATATGTATTCAATCTGAAAGCGATTGTTTAATTAGTGTTTGTCCGTATCGGGGTCGTCGATATCACTTGGCACAGTTTCAACGAACGGAAAGATCCGCCCGCTATCCAAATGCGAAATATCTATTCAACCATCGTCATGCACAACTCCGAAATGTTATAGAAAGAACATTCGGGGTACTAAAAAGAAGATTCAAAGTGCTCGTATGTATGCCACCTTATAAGTTCAAAAAGTAATGCTTAATTGTTCTAGCATGTTATACACAATTTCATAAAGTGTCAAACTGAGATTCTAAATGATAATGATATTTTTCTTAATATGTCCGAGGAGTTACCGGACTCCGAAAATGTTGACCAAATTGATGGGGATTTGATAGAAGAGGAGACACATGATGGAGAAGTTCTTCGAAATACTATTACAAATGCTCTGTGGAGTGATTATCATGAGCGTCTTGATCATAGGAATTAGGCTCTGTACTACTGTATTACATGTACTTTATTATGCAATCTTCCTAATTTTTTATTCATAAAAACAGACATGTATTTTATTTTAGTTAGATCTTATTAAATATAATATTAGTTTATTTTAGTATTTATGTTTATATTTGCATTTATTTTTTAATAGTCTCATATTTTTATGTTGGCTGTCAATTAACATTTAACTAATTAAAGATAGCATGTTAACATTCCATATAACAAGGGCAATTTAGTCATTTGTAAAAAAAATCATTTTAAATTCAACATTATCTCAATTCTTATTCCTATCATCTTACCAAACACCATTTCAAAATTGAGGTATAAGGAGGCATAACTCCTTACGCCTAGATTAAATTATACTTCTCTTATCCTCCATCCAAATGAAGCCTTAACGTAGATCCTAGGGCGGATTAAATCCATAGGTTATGCTGCGCATGTACCGTACATGGCTATGGATTTCCCAACAAGTTGAACCCGTATGTTTCGCTGCGCATGTAACATACATGGTTACGGGTTCACCAGCAGAAAAATCATGTTGTCTCCCTCAGTCAAAACTTCTTCCCCTCAGCTCTTCTTCCAAGCAATATCATATCCGCTAATGTTTGCCTCATTCCATAATGTGATAATCCTCTCAAACTGTCCGATTATAGGCCCCCATTAGCATATACAATGTCTCCTACAAGCTAATCCCCAAGATCCTCACAAATAAGGTCAAAACCCTTCTTCCCGACCTTATCTCCGTTAATCAAACTGCCTTTTCTGTTGGTCTCTCCATTAATGACAACATCATATCAACTACTCAATTATCAAACCTCCAAGATTACAACCCTACTACTTTTTTATTATTGAATCTCCAACTAAACGACTACAACTCTCTTTACTCTCAGGTCGACCCTTCCTTCAGCTACAGAATAACACCTCATCGTCCTGTCTCGTTGAGGCTTCGATCCTCCTTGCTAGTGTCTCCTGATTAGCGAGCATATTCTTTAACTCTAGCAGCGTTTGTGGAGTTGTGTTGGATTTCTACCGTTCATAACGCAGCGGAAAAATAAAAACGAAACAAAATCAAATTTGAAACCCAAAAGAAGGATCCGCGAATTACAATTAAATCAAAGAAAAGTTCATAACTTTATACCTTCAGATTACGCTTAATCCGTGATGATCGAAAGCGAATTAGGTTGACACTTTTCTTTGCCCGATTCCAAACCGGTTTCCAAACCGATGCTTTGTATGTTTCCCCTAACCGGTCTCACAAACTGATCTCCAAACGAACCGATTCTCCAAGCAAACCACGGTTTCAATCCGAATCACAAAGATGCCGCACTTCGCTTCATCCTCTACTGGTATCCACACGAACAATTCCTTTGAACGGATAAAGAACGATATATGCTAGTATTCGTTCTTCATTTTTTTCTCACAGAAATAACAAGAGAATAATTTTCGGATTTTTCTCTCCTTTTGTCTCACAAAAGTTGGACGAAAAATATTCCTTTTTCTATATCATTTTGGGGTGTCTCTTGTGCCTATATAGTCCATAAGTTTCATATCCTATGTGCATGGTAAGTATGTAACCATATATGCAACACACCTTATCATATAAGATGCAGGATTGGATGTGTCACTTGACTATGTCGCTCTTCATACAACTTATCACATAAGTTATGATTTTTCTGTGTATGTCTCAATAGTTGTTCTTTGTGTGTGACCCTGTAGGTTTACTTAATGTTGGCAATAATCACAACAGATTATAAATCATGAGTGGCCTCTAGCAAGACATCATGATTACCCAAATTAAGCAAGTATGGATGATTCGATCAAACCTAATTTATGTTCATGCATTGTATCCCTTTGTTACACGATATCTATATCGTCCATAAGGCATGGTATGTATCGACCATACGTTGGTTGATAAATATTTCTTGACACCGAATTTGATTGAACATGAAATGACATTAATAACTCCTTATTAATTCACTGGAGCACGGCCGTGCGTTTCTTCAATCAAATCATCAAGAGGCCTAAAGATATCTCTCTCAATTTATGAGAGGAACAAATCCTATCTTAATTAAACTCTTTCCTCCGCATAATTCATTATATACCTAATTATAATCTTTATGACCGCCCGGTTAAAGACGATGTTAGATTATATTAAAGTATAAAATTTCTCATGTAGGAAACGGAGATAATCTCAAGTCTAAGGATTACAGATACATTCTTTACTGAGAATAACTAATGACATGAACCATGTAGTATTCTCACAGTGGGTCAATCCAGTATATGGTCTCTAACATATACTTACGTTAATGACTTAATAACTCTTATTCATGATCAGTAAAACGTGACCATCAGTCAACTAACATACTGATGTCCATTTATAGCTTATCATAAAGTATGTTTGTCTCACAAACATCCTATGAATGATCAGGGACAGTTTAGAATATCATTCATAATACTTTATAGTTTTACTATCAAAGTCACATACTTTGATGATATAAAGCTGAATATCATATTCGAGGTTCATTTTAGTAATAAGAATAAAATAACCAATACACATTTATTATATAAAATATCTCTAAATAAACACAATGTTTTTTTAACACAATCCATACATTTAGGTCTCAAATATATTGGCCTAGACCATACTACTAACAAGTTCACCAATCTTGGACCACTGCCATAAACCTGTTATACTTGGGTTTTAAGTTGTGGACTATTATTCTCCTCATATGTTGCTCGCTTATCTTCTCTTCAGGGATGATTGGTGTGATCTCACTGTAGATGGACTTCATCTTCATGAAATATTGATTGGTTGTCATGCTCAATAATATTACAATACACCTCTACTACTCAATTATCAAACCTCCAAGATTACAATCCTACTACTTATTTATTATTGAACCTCCAACTAAGATACTACAACTCTCTACACTCTATTTGAGAGGACTCTTGATTTGTGCCTTGAGGAGACCATGTGAGGCTTGATGGAAAAATTAGAGTCAAGGTCATCTATTTATATTAGGGTGATGGAGGACTATAGACTTAAGGATTATTCTAGAAACAAAATATTTCAAGCATATTCTAGAGCTAGATATTTTCTTAGAAAAATCTAGAGACAAGATATTTAGAGCATGGATCTAGAAGTTTCTTTATTTTGGATTGGGTCAAGTTAGTGTTGTTAATTTTAACATTCTCAATAAAGAAATCATCCAATCTTTCTCTTCCTCCACCTTTAATCAACCCTCTTTTGCTCTTTAAGTCGACCTTCGAAAGGCTTTCAACACCATGGAATAGTCATTCATCTCTGACCTTCACTTCTCCAACCTCATTCTTGTCTATCTCAAATCCGCCAAATCATCTTTTCTCATCAATGGTAGGGTGAACATATTCTTATCGCTAGAATGAGGACTCTGATAGGGTTGCCTATCTCTCCCTCTCTTTTCATTCTTGGTATGGATTTATTCTCTCGTTTCCTATCTCGCTTGCAGATTGCAAGATCAATTCATGGGCTCAAGCTCACTCCGACAGCCCCCATTATCACCCACTCTATTTATGTAGACGATCTTGTGCTCTATGGGGAAACTTCACAACAGGAGGCCATAATTGTCCTTTTCGTCCTAGATCAATTTGGTCAAGCATCAGGCCTGCGAGTCAACCCGATGATGCCAATGATATGATAAAGTCGATGATGTATGGAAGAGATACATAACGAGATGACATAATTCATGTTAGCTCAACGAGCCAGGGCATCAGATCGATTCTTGGGGTCTCAGCTTCTCCTCCACCGACCATCTTGATCCGGCTACTCCAACCTAATTCAGAAATTTCGTAATAAATTAGCCGGTTGGAAATCCAAAACCCTCAATCAATATGGCAAAATCATGCTCATACGCTATGTCCTTGAATCTTTCCCATTGTTTCAAACGTTGACAGAGTTAATACCGACTGTGGTTAACTCCGAGCTACATAAAATTATTTGTAAACTTTTCTAAGTTGGACAAGGGGAGGGAAACCGTTACTCTGTCTGGATACCACAGAACCAGATCATCCAATCTAAGAAATTTGGAGGTTTGGGGATTCATGACCTCGCTTTACTCAATCAATCCCTCATCCTCAAAACCTTTTGGAAACTGGCTAGTAACGAAGAATCTCGTTGGTGTGAGGTCATGCAAGCCAAGTATTGCCCTGCTAAGAGTGTGTGGTAGATTAATCATAAAACTCGATGCTCCCCTCTATGGAAAGGCCTTTAAGAATCTAGGCAGTTGCTCAAGGACTCTATCTTTTGCAATTTGAGGGATGGGGAATCTTTAATGGCCATGTGACAGTCGTGGTTCCCAGCCTGAGAAAGAATGACGATGAACTTAAGCACAATCGCCCATTGCTCTGTTTCCAATCTGCTCGACCAAGACTAGAGAATGTGGGACGTGGAAAAGATAATGGAGATTTTCAGTTATATGGGTGTGATACAAATTGTAAACACACCTTTCAGGCGGGATGTTTATAGCGACTTAGACGACCGGCTGATATTTAGAAAAATAGTCTAAATGAGCTTCTCTCAACCAAATCGGTCAGCAAAGAGCTTTTCATAACAAAGCTATACCAGGCGCAACCCAATTGGCCCAATATATGGGCCTATAAGGGCATACTACCCAAAATCAAGGTCTTCATCTGGAAACTTTTCCTTGATGGACTCCCCTCAAACCTTAAACTCAACTAACGATTCCACTTTATCTCTTCCTCTTGTCCTCTCTGTGACTATCACGAAGAAACATTATTTCATATCCTCTTCTCTTGCCAGATCGCCAAGGCTACCTGGTATGTCTCCATTCAACCTCAGGACTGATGCTCTACACCACCCACTGGTCAGACATGATATCCTCTCTTCTCTCCCCTCCCCCGCCAATAAGGCGTTTGTTTGCCGCATCGTTTGGGAAATTTGAAAATCCAAAAATGCCTGGGATTTTAGAAAGGAAAAGGGAGAGCCAGGTGCAATATTATGGAGTGCAAGGGAAGACTGATACCTGGGGCGACTCTCCAATGCTCACGAAAGTGATACCTTGGATGCTCATCGGCTCGGAGTGCATAGTATGAAATCCTCTGATCTAAAATGCTGGGTCGATGCCTCTTTGGATGCAAGGGGCAATATTAGTATGGCCTTCATCCTTCGAAGGTCAAGTGGGGGATTAATTTGGATTTGTATGTGTTATGGAACCAGTCAAGGCGACATACTTCAAGGAGAATTCATGGCATTGGAAAGGGGCATGCATTATGTAGGATCCATGGTTCCACCCAGAAGCTGTGAATTCTATACTGACAATATTAAAGTTGCGGTGGCCGTCAATGAGTCCACCTCCCCGAATGGCAACTTCCCCCTCCCGGATGGCCGCTTAGGCGGCGATAGACTGCCTACTAGGAAGCACATACTCAATGGTAACCTTCAGTCCAAGGGAGCTCAAGCATGCAGGACACCAACCGCCTCGCCAACCTGGCACGTTGCTTCCAAATGGATTATGCTGAAGATGTTTTTCCGCGATTTTAATTCGATCCAACATTGTTATGTGAGGATTTAATTCCCACTATCCAGTTCCTGTTTGAATTTCTTCTTTTTATTTTTGTTGATTTCTATTAATCCGTGAACTCTCTGTTTTGGATGATTGTAATAAGACTAATTTATTCAATTAAACAATGCCTACGGGCTTTACCAAAATACTAAAATATAAAAAGGAAAAGCAAAACAAGCAACCAAATACTTGCCTCAAGAATAGCAAGCAATTTCATTCATAATTTGCATTCAGAGAATCAAAACAAAAATATTCTATTGATTTCCAACCCACAAGAAAAAGCATTTCTCAAAGAAGATAAGAAAACCTAATTAGTTCTATTACGAAGTTCACCAAACCTTTTATACAAATGAATAGATGTGTTATATTCCAGTTACATAATATGGATATGAGATTAAAAATTTGTAGCTAAATTCTCAATTTCACCTTTGTCATGACTAACCTTAATTTTCTCACAAAATAGAGTAACATTTCAACCGTTCATGTCATGTCCACGCTAATCTTTACTTCCTCTTTTCGCGACTCCGACAGATTCAGCGAACCCGGAAGTAGTCAAAGGTGCCTGGATTACAAGAACAGACGATGTGGATTCAAAGTCATCTGACACCAACAAATCCCCAATTGGTCCCAGCTCACGAAATTAACTCCACTCAGTCATCCCGGTAGTAAGCTTCGACCCGGCCACACCTTGTCCCTTCCTCACTATGAACAAACCTTTCTTTTCTTCTTCAATCATTCTTATCGCCTCGACTAGCTCTTCTGCATTGGCTACACTGATTTTTCGGTACTCTATTGTGAAAGCTTGACCTGACCTCTCCCTTAATTCGTGCAGATATTCTTCATCAACGCATTGTTCTCTTATCTCCTTTTCATCCCTTAGGTTGTCATTCGTGTCGGTGTTTTTTCGGAGAAATTGCACGACTAAGAGCTCGACTGCCGGGTGTTTAGCCATGCGACTTGCTAGAGCAAGTGACTCACAGTCGTCTTGTCCACCAAAGAAGAGTACCACCACGCGTAGGATGGAAGCACAATGAGACAAGTCACCTAGACCTCGATCAATGATTATAGCTGTCATTGTAAGAAAAAATCAATAACAATATTCTAATTTATGCATGTGAAATCAACAAAAGAAGAGAAAAATAAAAAATGACTGAGATCTAATTCTCTTCTGAATATTTGTATGAAAATTCGAAAAATTTATATAGATATAGTAGCTTTCTACACGCTTAATCAGTTCTTAATCAGTTCGTGATACCTAATTGGACATGAATGTATTAGTAACACACTTACAGGAACCACGGATATGTAAAAGAATTACCAACTGTACAGGGAGAAGCATGCAATACACGCTCATTGACGATACGAACAGACGGATGAGATGTCAACTCCAATGCACCATCAACAGCTTGGTGCATGTGGAAAGGGAGGAGCACCAATGCCGCATGGTGGTCATTTGCTGCCACGATTACATCCTCATGCATCGTATCAAAAGGTGAAAGAGCAGTTGATGACTATGTAAACACGCCTTCAGCATCATTCTCGTAACTCTCAAATGCTCGAGAAACAGAGGCAAACTGCGCATGGAGGGGAATATTATAATTGCTATTGGACAATAGGCCATTGTTCAACAAAAGGACGGCGGATGTGCGACTAGTAAGCTCAACCAATTGCACGAGTGAGACTGATACTGGGGTTCTCTTCGTTGGACAAGTGGAGTCGACTAGGGAGATTAGTGCCTGGACATCACATGGATGATGCACACATGTGATGATGCGTAGCATGGATCCTGGGTCGTGCCATTTCACAGTACGTCGCTTGTAATGCACAAGGCGACGTGCTGGTTTAATTACAAAGGTCAAAAGAAGGCCCACAATGGCTGTTTGTACAATTGATATGATGGCCTTGATACTGAAGGATTGAGCCCCAATGATCTGGAAAAGTTAAGACTTGATAAGTTAGCATATACAACTAAATGTACATAATTTCAAAAATTATTATAATATACGCATTATAAGAAATATATTCAAAATGTATCTTTAATTTGCAACCTTATAGATAGATCTTACCTTCTTACTCAGAGCAACATGGAGCAAAATAAGTTCAATAATCCCTTTACTGTTCATGAGAAATCCAAATGACACGCCATCATGCCAATGCATGCCATAAGCCACAGCCACAATCACTCCACCCACAATCCTCAGCGCACCTGACATCATTACCAACACCACAAACGACAACACCAGTCCTATGTTGTTCACTAAATACAAATTTGTTCTCAGACCGCAAATCGCAAAAAATAAGGGCAAGAACATCCGCCTCACAAGCTCATCCACCCTCTCCACCAAACGTAACCCTAGAGGACCGTGTGGTATTGCTAATCCGTAGACAAATGCACCAAAAACAGCATTTTCACCAACAAAATCCCCGAGAAATGCTAATATCAGCACCCCGACCAAGATGTGGCACTCTACCAGTTCTCCGACATCCTCAGTTCCTTCAACCGCTTGGTGACAAAAGCGATTCAATAGTAGTGGAATGACAAATTGAACACATAAATAAATTCCATAACCAGATAAAATGGTAAACAAGGATGCAAATTTGGCTGTATTACTCTCTGATGATAATGCAACGACAATTGACAAGGCAATCCAGGCAAATCCATCAATTATTATAGCAACCGAGACCACCAGTTTACCTAACTCTGCGCCGGCGAGCTTCATGTTGGCAATATTATGGAGTAGCATGGAAAAGGCAGTAACCGATAATGATACACTAATAAATAAGACAAAAGGTAACTCTTTGGTTCCTTCATTTAGCATCATATATATTCGACGGCCTGATATTATACCAAGAATAAATGGAGGGCCGATGCAGGCAAGTGAAAACCAGACTAGACGCATGCTTGCTCGTCGAAGCTTTGATGAGAGATCTATTTGCACAGACACCGTAAAGAGGTAATAACTTAGGCCCATATAAGCAAAAGATTCTAGCATGACGATGCTATGTTCAGGGAAGAGCTTCTGCACAAATTTTGAATCTTTACTGAGAATAGAAGGGCCTAAAATAAGACCGCCCTACATATAACAAAATAAGTTTATAAAATAACTACAACAAGAACTAAGAGTAATTTACAAAAAAAAGCCCTTTCTTTAGCTTAGATTGCAAAAAAATTCCTTCATTATTGAATATTGCAACAAAGCCCTCCATTACTGAAATTGTAAAAAACCTCCTATATTCTTTTCTAAATGCAAAAAAAAGCACGTACGGTTTGTTAAAGATAACATCGTTATCTTAGTGATGTTAATTGCTCTTATTAGTATTTTTAAATAAATCGGAAGCTGAGAAAATCTGGCCTGACCAGGAAAACCCACCCGAACTATACAGATCTGAACCGGACCTTACGTTAAAATGTTGATAATTCGACGAGTTTGAGTCGGGTTTAGGCATGTCATGAAGGTTTTTTGGATCTTGTCTAGCACGAGCAGGTCATTCTGTTTGTCGGATTCAGCAGATCGACCGAGTTTCAGACGAGATTGTATTTGCCTTCAAATTAATAAAGACTACAATGGCTTTTTTGCAATTTCCAGTAATGAAGGTTATTTTATTTTAAGCATAATATAGGAGCTCTTTTGCAAGAATATTTGAAAATAAGGCCTCTCCATATTGCGTGTATTGAGAACTCTATTTTGAAATCTACAAAATAAAAGAAAAGTTAAAACCATATGATCACAAGCTTACGCACGATGGTCTCGGAGATGTATCTGGGGAAATTGAGCCGTCGTAAGATGAAGTGTATGGCGCTTGTGGTGGATAAAATCAACAGAATTTGAATGTAAAACAAGGGAAATGAATAGAGATACGGTTTCTCATCTAACCATAAGCCTTGCATGGTCATCATTTTTAGCGAGAAGCATTCAAACTCAGTAGAGACATTTTGCATCAAAGGCTGCGGAGGCGATAGCCCCGAATTTATCGTATCCATAAGATACTTTAATTGATCTTGTGATTATTCTGATTTTTTTTATATTTGATTTTCTTTCAATTTTTGTGAGAATTGAAAAGAGGATTTGTGTGAGCTTCTATAGCGGATTAGTTGTTTGTGTTAATTTTCTCTTATCTAATCAACCATAGGGATCAAAACTATTCTAAGAAATTCTTCTATTGTTATGATTGACCCGCCTGTATTTTGTTGATGTCAAATATTTTAACAACTGTTTTCTAGAAGAAAAAAGAAATGAGTTACTGGTCTCTTCTAGGAATAGGAAAAAAAATGCTACTATTGAACAATATCTCTTTTACTTATAGTTTCAACATATTTTAAAAAATGGACCTGATATGTCACGACGCATTATAGTACGTCAAAATTACGGCAATAGTATATATAGCTAACTATTAGTCTAATAACAACATATATAATTCATTTTTTGTAACAATACATACATAAATAGTAAAAACAATATATAAAAAATAAATAATATATTAAAATATTATATACAAATTCTAAAAGTAAAAAAAAAAATACAAAAAAATGAAAATAATATATAGAAAACTAAAAACAATATATAGGAAAAAAAATATATTAAAAAGTAAAAAATAGTTTATATATCGTCCGTCGTGATTCAGCTTGATATTACATTTTCCTTTAAAAATTGCAACTAGAAGATTTATGTCTCTTTGAGGCAATATAGTTCTCTTGGCTTAATTAGGGTTAGTTAGGTATTGGCCTTGCTATATATGTGCGGATTAGTTGATTGAGAATAATGATTTTTTAGGGTAAAACTTTACAAAATGAATGTAGAATTCCAATGTTCATGAAAAGTTTTATTCTTTTCTTACATGAAGCTTATGCACACCATAAAAGCATTGATTTGATTATTGTGTGAGAATCATGTGAGAGAGTAGAATAAATGTATTTCTTTTTCTTGGGCATGTCTCCATTTGAATTTTGATTTTAGTGATAATCTTATATAAATATATCTTTGGCTAATTTTTTTTTAGGAAATTTGGAGGGGGCTTTTTCACGCCCTTCCAAAACTAAATCTATATTTTCCATTTATAAATTTGTATTTACAATCTATTTTCCTAGCTATCTATTTACATTTCTAATCACTTGAAAAATATGGAAATCTTTGAACCCTAAAAAATCTGGAAAATAAAAAGGCAAAAAAAAAACAGCGAATTTTGATATTTTTTTGACAAGCCCAAATGAATCTTGGCCGAATGCAAGGTTAGGTTATATCGCCCGGTTTGTGTCACAGTTGTACCCTCATTCTAATTAGTTATGACGCTCAGTCTAATTATTTAGCAAGGTTGCAAATAGTGTTTAGCGGTGTGTTGCGTTTAGGATTTTCATGTGACGAATTGCGTATAATGCAGCATATAGCGTAGATGTTGTGAAGATATATTTTTATAGCGGATAATATGTGTAAATATTTTTTCTCTATATACCACTGCGTAATATATGCACTACAAAATCTAAAAGAAGAAATATGCAATACTAAAAAATATGATTAATATTAAAATATTAACAATAAAAATTTGAAATGTTCTTGTCAAAAATTACATGTCCAAAATCAAAATATGATTAATGTTAAAATATTAAAAAATCCATTAAAAAATGAATTAAAAATAATCCATAAAAAATGCTATTCAGACTGCTACATCGCTATTGCCGAGCGCTTTACTGCTAAATCGTCGAAAAACGCTACACCGTAATAAAACTGTTGCGCGCAGTGTTTAGTTTTCAGAACCGCTATAGCGCTGCTACAGACCGCTATTTGCAATACTGTTATTTATTAAAATTTATTTTATTTAAAAATTTAAAGTTAAACATTATTATTATTATTATTATTATTATTATTATTATTATTATTATTATTATTATTATTATTATTATTATTATTATTATTATTATTATTATTATATAAAACTTACTAAAAATTAGTTGTCTTTGTTTTGTTGCAAGAATGCAAGGTTCGATATCACTATCTGGTCCAGTCCCCCTATGATCGGATCGTAGTTCAGCCCCTGCCCGCACGAGCATTGACAATGTGAGCACGACATCTTTTACTTTACTTTTATTTACTTTCTCGGTACCAACCAACTAAAACATTATTAGGTTTGAATTGCTAAGCCAAACTCTAGTCCAGTAATTCATCTTCGGCCTCCTTACGGATTCACACCACAGCTTACTACAACGCAAGATCGTGACGGCCACCGCACAAGTAACTAAGGTTTATAAATGTGATTATGTACCTAAATCTATATACTGCACAAACATCACCCTTTTGGCCATTGCCAGGAGGCACTGATATTAGAAATCTAGTTTTTTGATAGAGGGATCAGATCATTTTTTTTCTTTTTAATCATAGGTTTTTCTTTTGTTATCGTAGGAAGTGACATTGGCCGAGAGAAGCTCGCTATAAAACCTTCGACACCAGAAGAAATACCCAGTTACAATGACTAGCTACATCCAGATCAACCGCGTACGCAAGAAACCCACCCGCGAGTGCGGAAAAACCAATGATGTCAAGAAGAACCACATGACCAAAATATCAAAGGACGCTGCACAACTATGATTCACCAAACACAATCCTCCCGCAATTTATTAACCTGACACCAATAGCATAAGCAAATTTGTTCGAGCTTAAACCAGCACTAGTCAGCATCATATAACAAAGCCAATTCGGAGGATTAACCCTCTGAAGATCTGAAGTTGCATTTATTACTCTTCGAGGAGATTGTGGTACTCTAAAGCTAAATGAAATCAACCCATACGCTATCCGACTATGATTGTACACATTTTCCTTGAGGTGGCATCCGGCAAAAAGTGGAATAACGGAAGAGTGGATGAATGGAAGAGTGTCTCTTCCATTTTATTCCAAGGGTGTTCGTCACAATAAATGAGTGGAAGAGTGGAATAAACAATTAATACAATATTTATTTAATTTGGAAATATGAGAGAGAAGGAAGAAAAATCTTCTTATTCCACCTCTCTTCAACTCTTCCCTCCCTCCCCCCCCCCAATGGAAAAAAGTTAAACCACTCTTCTACCCTTTTATTCGGAATACTTTGCAGCTAAGGTTGTTACAGTTTCCATGTATATTATGTTGGGAACGGAACTATCCCGTTGCCAACGGAATGGCACTGTTTTGTTCAATTAATTATCCAATAATTAATTATTTCGTTCACCAATTCATACGTCATATGTATAACTGTTTTGAGGCATATTCATCCCGTATGAATGGAGTTCATTGTGTGATCGTGTAGGTTCCATTTAACGCTGTCAATGATCTTCTAAAGATCGTAAGTCATGAGTAACCTCTAGACTGATGTCATGACTACCCATGTTAAATGAAATGATCAGCGATCATAAACCTATCTGAATAGACATTTGCTTATTCCTTTTGTTCTACGATATACGTCTTGATCACAAGGCACGGTAATATGTCATCCTTGAGTTTGATCAAAGTCTCTTTCCTGATCGAGAATTAGATTGAGTAAATACAAAATGATATTAGCAATATATGTTAATCCATTTTGAGCATGACCTTGCATTTCTTTCAGTCCTAGTTCAGTCCTAGTTCATCATTATTAGGATCATCATTAGGTATGCACTGAGTCATGACGAGGAATGCGAGTGATCAAGATGGAATTTATTCCTCTCGTTAAGAGACTGAAAGAAATGCATGGCCATGCTCAAAATGGATTAACATATATTGTTAATATCATTTTGTATTTACTCAATCTAATTCTCGATCAGGAAAGAGACTTTGATCAAACTCAAGGATGACATACTTTCATGCCTTGTGATCAAGACATATATCGTAGAACAAAAGGAATAAGCAAACCTTTATTCAGATAGGTTTATGATCGTAGATTATTTCATTTAACATGGGTAGTCATGAGATCACTCTAGAGGTTACTCATGACTTACGATCTTTAGAAGATCGTTGCCAGCGTTAAATGGAAGCTAAACAGTCACACAATGAACTCCATTCATACCGGATGAAAATGCCTCAAAACAGTTATACATGTAATGTATAAATTGGTGAAATAAATAATCAGTCATTGGATGATTGATTGTGCATAATCAGCACACTTCCGTTCTGAATGGAAGGTGTCAGTTTCTTGGCAGCATGGTTTTCACAATTTTGGAAACTATATTCCATTCTGAACGGAAGGTTCCGTTTTGAACGGAATATGCGCAGAAAATTAGCTTTTCAGTTATGGTAACTGAGCAATCATTTACTTTCCTCTCTAGTATAAATAGAGAGCCAACCCCTCTATTTTTGATAGATAATTATCAAGCCATAGAGGCCGTCTAA
Source organism: Juncus inflexus (assembly GCA_024447665.1). Lineage (NCBI taxonomy): Eukaryota > Viridiplantae > Streptophyta > Magnoliopsida > Poales > Juncaceae > Juncus > Juncus inflexus. Next base: position 10,042,622 of record JAJHPC010000004.1, read on the forward strand.
TACAGAAATAGAAAGAGAGAGAGAGAGAGAGAGAGAGAGAGAGAGAGAGAGAGAGAGAGTTTAGAGGTAATTTCAGAAAGTATTTTCGGACTCGTCTAGATGAGTCTGGTAATTCCGTGTGTCTGAAGTTTGAGTGGATATGAATAGAGATCTCCTACTTTGGAAATTAGCGAGCGATCAAGTTCTTCATCCCTAGGGAGAGAAAGGAGTTTTGTGGAGTTGAGCTTCTGGAAGGAGAAGCTTGCTAGTCGGAATTGTTCAGACCTACATCCGTTCTCTGTCTCACGGATCAGGAAGATCCGAGATATAAATTTTAATAGCATAATCTCGCACTTTTATTCTCTTAACAATGATCTTAGGGTGGGTTGAACCCATAGGTTCCGCGACGCATGTAACGTACATGGCTACAGATTCCCCAATAGTATCATATACATCATTTCACACATTTTGAAGGATCTGATACATTATATACATCCCATTACTGAAAACCTTACATACCCTTTCATGAATACATCATATGCATCCTTTCATTAAATTAGACACTTTCATGAAATGGCAACTTTTCATGAATATGATGCATCACATGCACCCTTTCATCAAGTCACACTCATTTATGAAATTGCAACTTTCCATGAATATGATGCATCACATGTATCCTTTCATCAAGTCACACGCTATCATGAATTCGAACTCTTTCATGAAATTGATACATTTTTTGGATCTCTTCATGAAATCGATGCATCCCATGCACCGTTTTGTTGGGAAACCCATAGCCATGTACGTTACATACTCAGCGGAACCTATGGATTTAACCTGCCCTAGGATCTACGTTAAGGGAATAAAAGTACGCGATTAACTATTAAAATTTATACCTCGGACCTTCCGGATTCGCGAGACGAAGAACGGATGTAGGTCTGAACTTTTCTGACTTGCAACCTTCTCCTTCCTGAAGCTCGACTCGCGACCTCCTTGCTTCTCCTAAGGATGAAGATCGATTGCTCGCAAGTTCTCAAGATAGAGAACCTCTACTCGTATCCACGCGAACTTCAGACATACGGAATAACCGAACTTGGCTAGACAAGTCCAGAAATACTTTCCGAAAATCTCTCAAAACTTTCTCTCTCTTTTCTATGTAATAGACGGCCTCTAAGGCTTCTGAATTGTGTGTCGAATAGAAGGGGGCTACCCTTTTATTTATTCTAGAGAGATGGGTGAAAGAATGACAACTTTCATTAAGGAAACAAATCCTGCCTACTTGTGAACAGTAATTCATACTTCGAATGGACCATCATTTCCATATAAACAATGCTTATCTGCTAATCAAATCAGCACATACCATATATGTTCCGTACGAATGCGTGAATAGTAATTCTTGTGCGTGGACAGTAATTCCTATGCATGAATAGTAATTACAACACAATCAAATATCCAATATTTGATTTATTCTTTCGCCCATTTATACATCACATGTATAACTGTTATTGAGGTTTATACATCACCTGTATGAATGGAGTTCATTGTGTGACCGTGTAAGTTCCATTTAACGCTGGCAATGATCTTTTAAAGATCATAAGTCATGAGTAACCTCTAGGCTAATGTCATGAATACCCATATTAAATGAAACGATCAGCGATCATAAACCTATCTGAATAGACATTTGCTTATTCCTTTTGTTGTACGATATATGTCTTGATCACAAGGCACGATAATATGTCATCCTTGAGTTTGATCAAAGTCTCTTTCCTGATCGAGAATTAGACTAAGTAAATACAAAATGATATTAACAACACATGTTAATCCATTTTGAGCATGGCCATGCATTTCCTTCAGTCGTAGTTCATCAGGGGGCCCAGAGATATCTCCCTCTTTTCGAGAGGAACAAATCCCATCTTGGTCACTCACATTCCTCGTCATGATTCAGTGCATACCTAATGATGACCTTAATAATCATCCCATTACGGATGACGTAGGATCATATTAAAGTATGCAGTTCCACATGCATGAATCGATGGTGACCTCAGGTCGTAGGAACAAGCACACTATTCATATGAGAATCACTAATGACATATACCATGTATATTTTCATAGTGTGGTCAGTCCAGCACGTGTTCTCTAACACGAACCTATATTGCAGACTTGACATCCCTATGTCCATGATCAGCAGAACATGATCATTCGGTCTGCAAATATACTAGTGTAGATATGTAGATTCTTACTTGAGGTATGTTTATCTCTATAAACATCCCACATATCACTAGGGACGGTTTAGAATGTCATTCATTGGTTCACAGTTCTACTATCAGAATCACTTATTATGATGACACGAACACGAAGTGACATTCGTGGTTGATATAAGAAATTTACATTCACAACCCATACACACAGATATATAAGAAACAACCTTTATTGAATAAATAATAATGTCTTAATACATAATCCATTTCCTAGGACAATTACATTTGGTCTAGGGCACTAATCCTACAGTCTCACACTTGCACTAGGCGAACTCTAAGCATCTTATACCCATAGACCTAACATGACCCTCATGCTTCGCTTGCGGGAGTGGTTTAGTTAATGGATCAGCGACATTGTCGTCCGATGGCACTCTACACATTTTAACATCATCCCTTTGTATGATCTCTCTGATTAGATGGAAGCGTCGCAGTATGTGCTTGGACTTTTGGTGAGATCTTGGTTCCTTTGCTTGTGCGATCGCTCCATTATTGTCACAATATAGATCCACCGGTTTCGAGATGCTCGGAACTACTCTTAGCTCCTCCAAAAGGTTCTTTGTCCAAATAGCTTTTTTAGCCTCTTCTGCGGCGGCTATATACACGCTTCCGTTGAAGAATCTGCTACAGTACATTGCTTGGAACTCTTCCATGTCACTGCGCCTCCATTTAGGCAAAATAAATAACCTAATTGTGATCTAAGGTTGTCTGAGTCTTTCTAGAAGTTTGCGTCGGTGTAACCCTTTACAACGAGCTCGTCTTCCATACCTCCATAGACTAGGAACATGTCCTTAGTTCTTCGCAAGTACTTAAGGATTCTTTTAACAGTTATCCAGTGACTTTCACCTGGATTAGACTGAAACCTACTTATTGTGCTCAATGAGTATGACACATCTGGTCTAGTACATATCATGGCATACATGATAGATCCTATAGCCGAAGCATATGGGATCTTATTCATGCGCCTTCGTTCCTTCTTACTTGTAGGACACTGTGTCTTACTGAGAGAAACACCATGTGACATGGGTAAAAATCTTTTCTTGGATTCTTGCATTCTTGAACTGTTTCATGACCTTGTCTATGTATGTACTTTGACTCAGACCTATAGATCTATCTACGTAAAATCTTTTCTAAATCTATCTCTATAGATCCTGATTCCTAGCACGTAGGAGGCTTCTCCTAGGTCTTTCATCGAGAAATTATCTCCCAATAATTTCTTGATGTTCAATAATGTTGGGACGTCCTTTCCATGAGTAATATATCATCTACGTAAAGTACCAGGAATACTACCGTGCTCCCACTGAACTTCATGTAAACACAAGGCTCACCTTCACTTTTGGTAAAACCAAAACTTTTGATGACTTCATCAAAATGAAGGTTCCAACTTTGAGACACTTGCTTCAATCCATAGATGGATTTCTGAAGCTTGCAAACCCTACCAGGATTATTAGGATCGACAAAACCCTCGGGTTGCATCATATGCACGTCCTTGGTCAGATTTCCATTTAGGAAAGATATTTTGACATCCATTTGCCATATTTCATAGTCATAATATGGTGTTATGGCTAATAAAATTCTGATAGCTTTAAGCATAGCTACAGGTGAGAAAGTTTCGTCATAGTCAATACCATGAACTTGTTTGAAACGTTTCGCCACAAGGCTTGCTTTGTAGGTTTGTATCTTTCCATCCACGTCAGTCTTTTTCTTAAAGACCCACTTACATCTGATGATCTTCAAGCCTTCAGATGAATCAATCAAGTTCCAAACTTGATTGTCTTGCATGGATTGCATCTCGGCTCTCCTGGCCTCTAATAATTTATGAGAGTCGGGACTCTTCATAGCATCTTGGTAGGACGTGGGTTCATCATCTATAAATGTCACATCATCATCATTAGACACGAGAAATCCATATCTCTCGGGCTCATGACGAATCCTACTAGATCTATGTTGAGTCTATTGTGTTTCAAGCTCACCAACTCCTTGAGAGCTTCTTTGTTCGTCCATCACAGGTTCTCCCTCTATAGGTGGGTCTCGAATTTCTTTGAGTTGTACTTTGCTCCCACTGCTTCTCATAGAGACAAACTCTCTTTCCAAGAAGGCTCCATTGCGAGCAACAAATACTTTGTTCTCCGATGGGTGGTAAAAGTAATACCCTTTAGTTTCCTTAGGATATCCCACAAACAGGCACTTATCAGATTTGGGTCCGAGTTTATTGGGAAACTCTCGTTTGACATAAGTCTTACATCCCCAAATTTTAAGAAAAGACAACTTGGGGCTTTTCCTGGTCCACATCTCATATGGCATCTTTTGAACCTCTTTGGATGGAATCCTGCTCAGTATGAATGCGGCAGTCTCAAGAGCGTAATCCCAGAAAGATATTGAAAAACTCGTTTGACTCATTATCGATCGAACCATATCCAATAAGGTTCGATTCCTCCTTTCGGACACTCCATTCCAATAAGGAGTTCCAGGAGGAGTCAGTTGTGAAACTATTCCACATTCTCTGAGATGATCCTCAAATTCATGACTCAGATATTCGCTTCCTCGATCAGATTGAAGTGCTTTAATCTTCTTGACCTGTTGATTTTGTACTTCATTCTTAAATTCTTTGAACACTTCAAAGGATTCAGACTTGTGCTTCATTAGGTAGACATAACCATATCTACTGAAGTCATCCGTGAAAGTTATGAAGTACCGATACTCACCTCTAGCTGGCGTACTCATTGGTCTATATACATCAGTATGTATGAGTTCTAATAAGTCATTGACCCTTTCACCAACTTTTATGAAGGGTTTCTTCGTCATCTTGCCAAGTAAACAAGACTCGCACGTCTCAAATGATTCCAAATCAAATGAGTCTAAAAGTCCATGAGAGTGGAGTTTAGAAATGTGTTTCTCATTTATATGGCCTAAGCGACAGTACCAGAGGTATATCGTATTTGAGTAATTTGGTTTAAATCGTGTAGTGTTAATGTTATATATGGACTTATAAGTCTCTTTCTTAAGATCTAGCACGTAAAGACCTCTTTGTAGTAGAACATTTCCATAGAAATGATTATCCTTTAAGATAAAATAATTATTATTCTCAATAATAAATTTATAACCATCCAAAGCTAGACTAGAAATAGAAATAATATTCCTACTCTTAGCAGGTACAAAATAACAATTATTAAGTACTAATACAAGTCCACTAGACAATGTCAATAAATAAGTTACTTCGGCTAATGCAGCAACTCTTGCGCCATTTCCCACACGCAGGTCGACTTCACCCTTAGCTAATCTTCTACTTCTTTGTGGTCCCTGCACATCATTACAAATGTGAGTACCACATCCGGTATCCAATACCCAAGATTTAAGAGTAAGTGAATTAGTTTCAATAACAAAAATATCTGAAGCGGTAGTCACACTACCCTTCTTGATCTCATCCGGATAGAGTTTGCGTTTCTCTTCCAATGGCCAACCTTGTTGCAATGGAAGCAAACTCCCTCCTTGTCTTTCTTGATCTTACCTATAGGCAACACCTTGCCTTTACCCTTGCTCTTGTTCCCGGTCTTCTTACCCTTCTTCTTGTGAACCATTATGACATCTTTGACAATATTTGTCTTCATGTCCTCCTGTGCGTTCTTAAGCATCCCATGTAACTCGGTGATGGATTTCTCCATCTGATGCATATTATAGTTCATGATGAATTCCTTAAAACTAGGAAGTAACGGCCCGAGAATTATGTCAACAACCAATTCTCTGGGCATAGCTGAACCAAGCCTCTCCAATTGATAATGATAGCTCTTCATCTTGAGTACATGAGCAATCACAGATGAACCTTCAGCCATTTTCGTGTCAGTCAGAGAGACGGTCGCTTTGTAGCGCTCAACTCTAGCCTGCTCTTGGAACATTTCCTTAAGAGTTACGATCATATCGTAAGCACCTATATTCTCCAGTTGCTTCTGAAGCTCGGAGGTCATGGTCGCTAGCATGAGACAAGCTATCTCCGTGTCATCCTTGACGTATTTAGCATACGCATCTCAGGCAGCCCTTGTGACTCCCTGTTCTGGTTCCTCTAGGTAAGCCTCTTCTATGACATACAGTTTATTGTCAGCCTTGAGAACAATTCTCAGGTTTCTAAACCAGTCAAGGAAGTAAGACCCATTGAGCTTATCCTTCTCAAGGATAGATCTCAAATTCAACCCAGTTGAATTATTATTTGCCTTTATTCTACAAGTTAAAATGTAAAGTGCCATTATTATTTATTCATTGGGGTTATTTTGTTTTGGTGTTTCTTATATTGTACTCCCACTATTTTTCTTCAAATCAACCACCTTCAGTAGTATTGATTCGGAAACTTCAAATGAATGAGGTTTCATAGTGAGTCAAGATCCGTATTTCATTGAGTATTAAGTGCGCTTTGGAGCAACCCTCAATACACAACTATTTAGGTAGGAACACTTCCAATTGTATCATATACAACTCTTTCCTTTTATGGAATGAGCATCATATGCCCGGTGTATTAGTCCATCTTGTGCCCTAAGCCCAAGTTCGACTTGCTTGCTCAGTTAAGTTTGACCATGCATGATTATCAGCGGAATAGAGTCCAACACACTCAGCTTTGGTATGACCCATGTTGGACGCCATTTCCCGCATACCCTCCTTTACAAAGACAATCCGCCATATGTTCAGCTTTGGCATGACCCACATGGAAGACTGTTTGAGTACCGAGGACTTCAGTGATATGGAGGGCACTTCCTTAACATTCTAAAATATTTTATTTTAGATTTATAAATATAAACATCACAGAAACTAAGTTAAATATGGTATGAGCCTAATACTCACGAGCGATCATGAGGTTCCTAATTCTAGATATATCTCTAGATTTCAGAAGTAATCTTCAAAGAACCATTCGTTGTGTGTGCGAACATCCAATGCCATCTTCCGAAGATTGCGCCAAGATCTCTTGCCTTGAAGTCTTGAAATAATATCTATCCTAAAAACTATCCTATTTCTAGAAAAGGTAATTTACGAATTTGGACAATTCACAGGTTTCCATAATTACAATTTTGGACAACTCACTGATTGCCATAGATATTAATTAAAATTACAAGCATTCACACACAAGATTACATCACAAAACAATCACAGATCTAAAGCTCATACCATATTTGCATATTTAAATTCCATGTATAACAAAAATTAGGGTTTCTCACAAAGAAAGCCTTATTCCTTTGGGAACGGAACTATTCCGTTCTCAAAGGAACCGTCGTTGACAAAATAATGAATTTCCGGCTCTACTCCATTCTCAACGGACTATTCCGTTCACAACGGAACTATTCCGTTGGGTACAGAGACCTGCTAGAAAATCTATTTTTCCTATGTTTTAGTCCCGTTTCCAAAATAGATTTCGAAAAACTAATTTCCGAAACACTAGAAAATTATAATATCCAATATTATATTTCTAGAAACTATTTCCGTGATGTTTTGAAATAATATTTTCAGAACCCTAAAATTTATTATACTAGAATATACTAAATTTTAAATACATAATCGACGATTATTTCGTTAACGAACGCTCTGATGCCACTGTAGGGAAATCACAGCCATGTACGTTACATGCGCAGTGGAACCTATAGATTTAACCCGCCCTAGGATCTATGTTAAGGGAATAAAAATACGAGATCAACTATTAAAATTTATACCTCGGATATTCCTGATCCACGAGATGAAGAATGGATGTAGGTCTGAACTTTTATGACTTACAACCCTCTCCTTCCTGAAGCTCGACTCGCGACCTCCTTGCTTCTCCTAGGGATGAAGATCGATCGCTCGCAAGTTCTCAAGATAGAGAACCTCTACTCGTATCCATGCGAACATCAGACGTACAGAATAACCAGACTTGGCTAGACAAGTCCAGAAATACTTTTCGAAAATCTCTCAAAACTTTCTCTCTCTTTTCTATGTAATAGACGGCCTCTAAGGCTTCCATATGTAGGAAATCGAGATAATCTCAGGTCTAAGGATAACAATACTATTGATGAGACATACCAATGACACGAACCATGTGGTATTCTCCTGGTGGGTCAATCCAATATATGTTCTCCAACATATATCTATGTTAATGATTTAGTAACACTTACTCATGATTAGTAAAACATGACCATCTATCAACTAACATACTAATGTACATTTATAGCTTGCATACTTAAATAAGTATATTGTATATGATTCCACAAGTATATTTGTCTTCAAAAATATCCTATAAATGATCAGGGATGATTTAGAATATGTTTTTCATACTACTCTGTAGTTTTACTATCAGAATCAATATTCTGATAATATAAAGCTAAATAACATATTCAATGTTTATTTTAAATTAAAAGAATAAAATATCTAATATGTACTTTATTAAATATCTCTAAATAAATACAAAATTTGATTCGCACAACATATACAGCTAAGTCTCATATACAAAGGCTTAGGGTATAAAACCAACAATCTCCCACTTGCACTAGGCCGAATCTAATAAGTATCTAATACCCATCGATCTAACATGACCCTCATGATTTGCTTGAGGAAAGGGTTTCGTCAACGGATCAGCGTTACTGTCATCATTGTCAACTCTGCATATATCAACATCTCCTCTCTTGTTGATCTCTCTTATCAAATGGAAACAACATATGATACATCTGGTCTAGTACATATCATGGCATACATGATGGATCCAATAGCCAAGCCGTATGGAATCTTACTCATGCGATTTCATTCCTGCTGACTAGTAGGACATTGAGTCTTACTCAATGATAAGCCATGTGACATAGGTATGAATCCTCTCTTAGAGTCTTCCATGTGAAACATTTTCAGCACCTTGTCAATATAAGTACTTTGAGTTAGACCTAAAAGCCTTCTCGATCTATCTCTATAGATCTTGTTGCCTAATATATAGGCGGCTTAAAATATTTGTATATAAGTTGAACAAGACCAAAAAGGTGACAATTGGCTAAGTTTCATCAATAGATTCAATATGTACTTTATGGAAAGACAAGTGGAACCTATCATAGCTCTTGAGGCAAGGATTTCTCAACACACAAAAGAAGATGCAGAGCCGAACCACAATGAGCATTGCGACAAGCCCATGAGATCAAGACAACATGATGAAAACGGACCACGTGCACTATGCAACCAAGCTGCGAAGTAAAGAATTAAGGTGGTCATGCTCGCGGCCTTAAACAAGCATTGCTTGGAAGACAACCCAAGGCTTTCTTATTTAAATTTGTTTTACATTTTTTTCTCTTAGAAAAGATTTTCCCTTTTTGTTACTTTATGCATTGCATTTATACAATCAGAAGTGACTAGGTCATATGTGAACACGGGGTCTTACCCGAGGTCACGAGAAGTGCAATGGTCGTGAAACTAACTGTAGTGCCTCGAGAAATTGCAACCATAATAACCACCTACATTCCCCACTCATTCTTATTTATGACGATCTTGTTGGGGAACCTAGCCATGTACGTTACATGCGCAGCGGAACCTACGGATTCAGCCCGCCCTAGGATCATCGTTAAGGGAATAAAAGTATGAGATTATGCTATTAAAATTTATATCTGGATCTTCCTGATCCGGGAGAGAGGAGAGGATGTAGGTCTGAACAAACTTCCGTCTTGCTTTCTTCTCCTTCATGCTCCTAAGTCTTGACTCGAACGAACTCCTTGCTTCTCCTAGGGTAAAGAAACTGATCGCTCGCTAGTCTTCAAAATAGAAGACCTCTACTCGTATCCACGTCGAACTTCGAATCGTCGGAATAATCGGACTCGGCTAGACGAGTCCGGAAAGTCTGCCCTTCTATTTATACTAGAGAGGGAGGCGAAGGATTGCTCAGTAACCATAACTAAAACCCTAATTCCGGTGCTTATTCTGTTCCCAGCGGACCTATTCCGTTGCCAACGGAACTGTTCCATTACCAACAGAACTGTTCTGTTGCCAACGGACCTGTGATGATTTTTGCACAATCATCCATATAAATCATCCAATGATCAATTATTTCATGTTGTTCGGTTGAGGCCTATAGTGGGGTTTAAAAGGCCTAAAGTGCGGAAACGTGAATATTTGTATTTTTAGGGTTTTATATTTTTGTTATTTTTAGACTTTTGTTGATGGTTGTTTGAAACCTAATTAATAAAGAAAGATAAATAAATAAGAAATTAAAGTAAATATAAAAAGTAAAGAGATACCGAACACACGATCTGATGACGGAGTTTGGCGAGGTGGTTGTGTTAGCCTTAACCACCCATTTACTCGCTAGCGGCCCTTACTGCATTCACGAGTTGCCTACTCTCCGGGACTTGCCTTGCGGCTCCGATAATCACTAATCCAAATAGTGTTTGAGTACAAAATGACGATCCACCGTCGCCTTACAACAAACTTGACGTCCGGTGAAACAATCAACTTACAAACTCGATCTCTTGAACTTCAACCAACCAACGAGCAACATGCTCAAAACTCCACTAATCTCACTTTAAGATTTGGAGCAATTTAACAGTATTAAGAAGAGAGTATTTCTTCTTTTTGTATATAGAATTCATTATTTTTCTGAGAGAGGCGGCTCCATTTTTTAAAGGAGGAAGGGGGCATCCGTTGCTAGCGGACTGCTAAAAACAGAAGGCAGTCAAGGAAGATTTCAAACCAAACGGCTAAATTTCTACAATTTCGTTTCCAACGGAATAGTTTTGTTACCAACGGACTAAATACAAACCAAAAAAATGACAGAATGAAAGTTTGCTTAACGGAGGGTTCCGTTGCCAACACCGTGGTCTGTTGGGTACGGACCACTTCCGTTGACAATGGAACTGGCCAGAATTGGCAAATTGCAGATTATACTCCCCTTTTAATAAGAATTAAATTCCTCACATAAAAGAATAAACACACATGAAGAACTAAGAAGCTTGCTCCCACGCCTTGAGATACTCTCTTGAAATCCTTTTCATACGTGACGACTTCTTATTCTTCTGAGATAGGCAGGATGCGACCGAGACATTTCCGAAAACTTGATCGTGTGACTATCTAGCTCAAGACATTCTCACACAAATATATCAGAATAGTTTTAAATATCATCAAACTGAGTACAACAAACTCCCCCTTTTGATGATTTTCAAAACTATTCCGATAAATTGGCAACTTTAAATTCATTCTCCCCCTTTTTGAAAAACATGGAAAAGGGAACATGATCGAGAGGCATGAACTCCCCCTCTATATGTGCTCCCCCTTAAGTTAATAACCCATGAAATATATTTTGATTGTATTTATTTATTTGTTTATTTATTTTATTTAAAAGAAATGAATTAGAACCACATGCACACATTAATTTTAATGAAATTTAAGTTTTAAACAAGTTCAAACGACTAATACATTATATCACAAGTTCAAACTAAAGGAAAATAGGAACTACAAATAAGCAAAATACAAACCACAAATTCATTAGAATATAACATAATAATAAGTAAAAAAAACATGAACAAAAAAGAACGAGCAAAACGAACTAGGGTTTAGGGTAAAGGGGAGAATGGTCACGGGTTACTCGGCCGGTCCGCCAAAGTCGGAGGGGTTACGGTTGGAAGAAGAGGAACCGGGAGCATATCGACCATTAAAAGCCGAGAGAAGGGTTTGAAAGTTCTCTTGTTAAATCCGATAAAGGTCTTGATACATCTGGTTATTTTGTCGAACAAAATCCGTGAAACAGGCCTCGCTCTCATCTCGGCGGATGCGTAACTCTTGTTGCCCGTCATGAAGAGCCGCGAGATCCCTTGTTTGGCAACGGGCCATGGCGCGTAACATTTGGTCTGTAGTACCAGTTGTGTAGTCGAAGTCAACGACGTCATCATCGTCGAGATCATGGTTCTCGACCTCGGTTTCCAATGGCGGGTCTTGGTTGATAGCGGGTTCATCTGGAGGATTAGTGTTAGGGTTTTTCGGGGCCGGATTTGCTTGAGGATTTAATTCACGTATTGTTGGGAAATCCATATCCATGTACGTTACATGCGCAATGGAACCTATGGATTTAACCCATCCTAGGATCTATGTTAAGGGAATAAAAGTACGAGATTAACCATTAAAATTTATACCTCGGATCTTCCTGATCCCCGAGATGAAGAACGGATGTAGGTCTGAACTATTCTGACTCGCAACCATCTCCTCCCTGAAGCTCGGCTCGCGAAGCTCCATCCTGACGCTCGGCTCGAAGGACTCCTTCTTGAATCTCGACTCGAAGAACTCCTTCTTGAAGCTTGGCTCGCGAAACTCTTTCTTGAAGCTCGGGTCGAGAAACTCCTTCTTCTCCTAGGGATGAAGATAGATTGCTCGCTAGTTCTCAAGTTAGAGAACCTCTACTCGTATCCACGCGAACTTCAGACGTACGGAATAACCGGACTTGGCTACACAAGTCCAGAAATACTTTCCGAATATCTCTCAAAGGTTTCTCTCTCTTTTCTGTGTAGTAGACGGCCTCTAAGGCTTCCGAGTCGTATATTTTATAGAGAGACTATGCCCTTCTATTTATACTAGAGAGAGAGAGGCGAACGATTGCTCAGTTACCATAACTAAAATCCTAATCTGTGCCTATTCCGTTGCCAACGGAACTATTCCGTTGCTAACAGCATAAGTATTTCCATAGCGGAATACTTGGTAGCTAAGGTTATTACAGTTTCCGTGCATATTCCGTTGGGAACGGAACTATTCCGTTGCCAACGGAATGACACTGGTTTTTTTCAATCAATTATCCAATAATTGATTATTTCGTTCACTAATTCATACGTCATATGTATAACTGTTTTGAGGTATATTCATCCCGTATGAATGGAGTTCATTGTGTGACCATGTAGGTTCCATTTTGTTAGTAGAATGCCCTAGGCCAATATATTTGAGACCTAGATGTATGGATTGTGTTAAACAAATATTGTGTTTATTTAGAGATATTTTATATAATAAATGCGTATTGGTTATTTTATTCTTATTACTAAAATGAACCAATATGAATAGAATATGATATTCAGCTTTATATCATCAAAGTATGTGACTTTGATAGTAAAACTAGAAAGTATTATGAATGATATTCTAAACCGTCCCTGATCATTCATAGGATGTTTGTGAGACAAACATAATTTATGATAAGTTATAAATGTACATCAGTATGTTAGTTGACTGATGGTCACGTTTTACTGATCATGAATAAGAGTTATTAAGTCATTAACGTAAGTATATGTTGGAGACCATATACTGGATTGACCCACTGTGAGAATACTACATGGTTCGTGTCATTAGTTATTCTCAGTAAAAAATGTATCTGTAATCCTTAGACTTGAGATTATCTCAGTTTCCTACATGAGAAATTTTATACTTTAATATAATCTAACATCATCTTTTCTGGACGGTCATAAAGATTATAATTAGGTATATAATTAATTAAGATATGATTTGTTCCTCTCATAAATTGAGAGAGATATCTTTAGGCCTCTTGATGATTTGATTGAAGAAACGCACGGCCGTACTTGAGTGAATTAATAAGGAGTTATTAATGTCATTTCATGTTCAATCAAATTCGTTGTCAAGAAATATTTATCGACCAACATAAGGTTGACACATACCATGCCTTATGGATGATATAGATATCGTGTAACAAAGGGATACAATGCATGAACATAAATTAGGTTCGATCGAATCATCTATACTTTCTTAATTTGGGTAATCATGATGTCTTGCTAGAGACTGCTCATGATTTATAATCCGTTGTGATTATTGCCAACATTAAGTAAACCTACAAGGTCACACGCAAAGAACAACTATTGAGACGTACACAGAAAAATCAGAACTTATGTGATAAGTTGTATTAAGAGCTACATAGTCAAGTGACACATCCAATCCTACATCTTATATGATAAGATGTATTGCATATATGGTTACATAGTTACCATGCACATAGGATATGAAACCTATGGACTATATAGGCACAAGAGACACCCCAAAATTATAATAAAAGGCATATTATTTTCATCCAACTTTTGTGAGACAAATTATTCTCTTGTTTTTTCTGTGAGAAAAATGAAAAACGAATACTAGCATATATCGTTCTTTATCCGTTCAAAGGGGTTGTTAGTGTGGATACCGGTAGAGGACGAAGCGAAGTGCGGCGTCTTTGTGATTCGGGTTGAAACTGTGGTTTGTTTGGAGAGTCGGTTTTCTTGAAGAATCGGTTCGTTTGGAGATCACCTAGAGATCGGTTTGTGAGACCGGTTAGGCATCAACCAAATGATCGGTTTGGAAAATGGTTTGGAATCGGGCAAAGAAAAGCGTCAACCAAATTCGCTTTCGATCATCACGGATTAAGCGTAATCCGAAGGTACAAAGTTATGAACTTTTCTTTGATTTAATTATAATTCACGGATCCTTCTTTTGTGTTTCGAATTCGATTTTGTTTCATTTTTTTTTCCGCTGCGTTATGAACGGTAGAAACCCAACACATTTAACACTGGTAACGATCTTCTAAAGATCGTAAGTCATGAGTAACATCTAGACTGATGTCATGACTACCCATGTTAAATGAAATGATCAGCGATCATAAACCTATCTGAATAGACATTTGCTTATTCCTTTTGTTCTACGATATACATCTTGATCACAAGGCACGGTAATATGTCATCCTTGAGTTTGATCAAAGTCTCTTTCCTGGTCGAGAATTAGACTGAGTAAATACAAAATGATATTAACAACACATGTTAATCCATTTTGAGCATGGCCATTCATTTCCTTATATCCTAGTTCTTCAGGGGGGCCAGAGATATCTCCCTCATGATGAGAGGAACAAATCCCATCTTGGACAATCACATTCCTCGTCATGATTCAGTGCATACCTAATGATGACCCAAATGATCATCCCATTACGGATGACGTAGGATCATATTAAAGTATGCAGTTTCACATACAGGAATCCATGGTGACCTCAGCTCGTAGGAACAAGTACACTATTCATATGAGAATTACTAATGACATAAACCATGCATATTCTCATAGTGTTGTCAATCCATGATGTGTTCTCTAACACATACCTATATTCCAGGCTTGACATCTCTATGTCCATGATCAGCAGAATATGGTCATCCAGCCTGCGAATATACTAGTGTGGATATGTGGCTTCTTACCTGAAGTATGTCTATATCTATAAATATCCTACATATCACTAGGGACAGTTTAGAATGTCATTCGTTGGTTCACAGTTCTACTATCAGAATCACGTATTCTAATGACGTGAACCCGAAGTGTCATTCTTGGTTGATATAAGATTTACATTCACAACTAGAGGTGGCAAATGGGCGGGTTGGCCCGGGTTCGGGTCGGGTCATTTCGGGTTCCGGGTCGTTCGGGTCACGGGTCGTTCGGGTCTCGGGTCGCTCGGGTATCGGGTCATTCGGGTCTCGGGTCAGGCGGGTTCGGGTTATGGGTCAATCGGGTTAGGGTCATTCGGCTTTGTATTTCGGGTAATTCGGGTCTATATTTCGAAAAAGTTTGGTCTGCGTTATGAGAAAATTCAAGTTTGTATATAGATAGAAATATCGAAAATTCGACTTAATTTTCATAGTTCTTAAAATTGGAATCAGGATCGGAGTCGTTCACTGTCTCTGTAGTGAGAATCGTTCGATTCGGATCGGAATCGGCCGAGTCGAATCAGAGAATCGGATTTTTTTAAAGTATTATTTTTAAATTAAAAAATGGAATAAAATGAAAAATATTTTAAAAGTTATAAAAATATGGAAAGATTCAAATAAAGTATAATCATATAAATTTGGATAGATCAATTATATATAATATTTTTGACTTTATTTTTTATTTAAGAGGGGCAATGAAAAATATATCGTAAAAGTGTGTTGTTTTTTTTCTTTTTATATTGTAACAATGTGCAGTACACATATTATTGATATGCTCTTTTAAATCATTTTACTACATGTGTACTTAAAAACTTTCAACCAATAATAAATGGACACATTAGCATGTATTAGAATTTATAAGAGAAAATAGTGTGACTATATACATAATCTTTATTGGAATGGATTTTATGTGGTAGTGATGAATACATGGCATGAGTTTTTGTATGCAACTGCAATAGAAATACATAAAAGAAAGGGGGAGCAAAGGCTATAAAATATTTATCACCAAAAGATCCCAAGTCCTTTTGTCTACATACCCATCCCATCCACGCTCTTTCTTCTTCTTTCTTTTGTTGTTGACTTGTTTATACGCATGATATGACATAATATTAATTTTGTATTTTTACTGGAAGTTGTTATTAGTTATGTGTTATTTATACAGAGTGAGTTCATTAGAACAAAAGAAATTTTCTTTTAAAAAATGTTAATTAATTAATTAATAATATCATAAGATATAAGAACTAAAAATCATCATTGTGCACATAACATATGTAGAAATACAAGTTTTTCAATGTATAATTATAGAAAATCCAATAATTATGGCAAAATCAGCACACAAATATACAACTTCATGATATATATCTTGCATCACATGTTATTCAGGTTTCAAATATTGGGCGGGTCATTCGGGTTCGGGTTTTGGGTTCGGGTCGTTCGGGTCTCAGGTCGTTCGGGTTTCGGGTCGTTCGGGTTTCGGGTCGCTCGGTTTTCGGGTCGCTCGGTTTTCGGGTCGTTCGGGTTTCGGGTCGTTCGGGTCTCGGGTCGCTCGGGTTTCGGGTCGTTCGGGTTTTGGGTCGGGTTGGGTTTCGGGTTGTTGACTTCTCAACATTTTCGGGTCAGGTTCGGGTTGGGTTTTTCGGGTCGGGTCAGATTTTGCCACCTCTAATCACAACCCATACACACAGATATATAAGAAACAACCTTTATTGAATAAATAATAATGTCTTAATACATAATCCATTTCCTAGTACAAATACATTTGGCCTAGGACACTAATCCTACACGTAAAGCGCGCGCGAGACTGTCAGGTGTCTTGGATTTCGTATCGGATGGCCACAAGGGCTGTCCGCGTTCGTTCAAAGGTGGAAAGTAATGATAGACCTTCCTCGTTTAAAGAATAAAATGGCCATACGGGTCAAAATCACACAAGTAGGGTGTAAGATTGAATTGGTTTGCGTAGCAGTCTAGATCAAGGAGATCATGGTTAGGAAACTTTTCCAAAGGATTTATAAGGATTGAACGGGGAATCGTGATATTTAATTTATTGCAAATCCAAGTAAGAAGATTCTCGTACTGAAGGTTTCTAATTTACGAGAAATATTGCATGTGATGGTATATTAAGAACGGAATATTAATTGATTTGGATTTATACCATAAGTGACGAAGAAGGTAAATGTTTTGCCGTTCGAAATTTGTTTTAAGAGCCGCAACTGGAGTGAGGATGTTATTGACGAAGTGAAAAATAATCCGTTGTCGCGGTTCGTAATTCGTCAAGTTGTGGTTTGGGGGGTCACCATGCATGTATTCCTTCATTTGTTAATAAGATTCACTCCTGAGCCATTCATTTGCATGTCGGATATAGAATAAATCTTGGTCTTGATTGACCTCAAGACCGAACCACTCGCAAAGTTTGGACGGCTTTATTATTACGGGATGCCCGAATAGCCATGATGTAACTGGATAGGTTTGGTCATCAAAGGTTGCATTTGCGTAGAAGAGGCGAATTAGGGTT
The DNA here is from genome assembly GCA_024447665.1 of Juncus inflexus. Classification (NCBI taxonomy): domain Eukaryota; kingdom Viridiplantae; phylum Streptophyta; class Magnoliopsida; order Poales; family Juncaceae; genus Juncus; species Juncus inflexus. The sequence goes on from JAJHPC010000004.1 coordinate 10,060,540, forward strand.
TCGTAACCCGGGTCGGATATCATCAAAAGCCCGGGAAATTTCCAAAAATTCGGGAATTGAATCACGAAATCAAAGATCTTGCGCGATTTCTCATGGCGGAGAGTATGAAAGATCTCGCATGCATTTTTCGCGCTTAATTTGTCGTGGAATTTACCGTACGCTCCCGGTGTTTTGAAAAGAAAGGTATTTTTCTTGTTATTGAAATCTAATTCAGGATTTGAGGGTGACTTTTGTTTGGACGTCATCGTCTTGATTCTCGTTTTCGGTTTTATTGCCATTTGTAGGATTTAAGATTTGAGAAATTCGTAAAAAGAGATGAAGTTATACCAAATTCTTGGTGAATCTTTGAAGAGAGAGTTGCTAATGGGTCGATTTCGCGAGAGAATCTGAAGAACGGCGGCTACCGAGTCCAATCATGAAGGCTTCAAATTCAATTCATTTTGGGGTTATTTGGGAATTTTGAGAGTGGATTTGGTTGAGATTTGGCCTTTGGAGAGGATTGGATGAGGTTTGGAGGCGAAAAGGCTTGGAGAAGATGGTTATTTGCGTGAAATTTGAGGTTAGGGTTTTGAGGTTTGAAGGAGGAAGATTGAAGGGATGTTTTAATGGAGGGGTTATGAGATTTGGGAGAGAAGAGGAAGGAGGCGCTGGTTATTAATGGGATTTAGGATTTGGATTCTTGGAAAATAGAACCGGAAATCGAAATTCGCACAGTCCGTTGGCAACGGACCACTTCTGTTGCCAACGGAAGTTCCGTTGAGCCTCCTTTGAGAACGGATGAGTCCGTTATGCGAAATTAGCTCCTGTATTGGGCTTGAATTTGGGTGAATTCCGTTAGTAACGGACATGGTCCGTTGGGAATGGACTGAGACATGATATTAGGGTAAAGGCTGTTTCGCTAGTGGTTTTGCTCAATTTTTCGTTAAAACAATTAATTGATAATTATTTTATTTAAAAACTTGAAAGTAAAGTAAATGTTTTTTCAAAAACCAAGACGGAGGAGACAAAAATTACAAAAAAAAAAATTTATTTGAGGAGAATTCATTTAAAATTCCCAAAACACATAAAAAAAAGTAGATAAAAGAGAATTTAATCTTTTAATTCAAGCATACCGATCTTTAATCGAAGATTGGAGAATTGAGCATAAGCTAGCGGTTTTATGAAGATATCGGCGACTTGATCATCCGTTCCAATGCGAAATATCTCGACATCCTCCTTGTCGACGTGATCGCGAATAAAATGATGGCGAATCTCGATATATTTCACCTTTGAGTGTTGCACGGGATTTTTGGCGATGCAGATTGTACTCGTATTGTCGCACATGATTGGATCTTTTCGAAAGTTGATCCGTAGTCGCCTAAGTCCGATTCATCAATAAGATTTGAGCACAGCAGCTTCTGGCAGTGATATATTCTGCTTCGGCCAACGAAAGAGTGACAGAGTTCTGTTTTCGACTTGACCACGAGACCAAATTTCCTCCAAAAAATTGACACGTCTCACTTGTTGTTTTTCGATCCTGCAAAATCAGCATCCATATATCCCAAAAGTGACAGACTACTATCATGGCCATACAATAACCCTAAGTTTATTGTCCCTCTGAGGTATTTAAAAATCGTTTTAACCGTATTTAGGTGTGAAACTTTGGAGTTTGCTTGAAATCGGGCACATAAACATACAACAAACATAATATCAGGTTTACTAGCTATTAGATAAAGTAAACTACCAATCATACCTCGATAATCGGAAATCTCTATAGATTCACCAGATTCATCGGCGTCAAGTTTTACATCTTTCACCATTGGCGATACCGAATCTTTTGAGCAGTTCACGCGTGTACTTCGCTTGGTTGATAAAAATATCGTCACCGGTTTGTTTGATTTGCAATCCAAGGAAGAAGTTTATTTTGCCCGTCATGCTCATCTCGAACTCACTACACATTAAAACAGAAAATTCCTCGACAAGTGCCGCATCACTAGATCCAAAAATAATGTCATCAACATAAATTTGAATTAATAAAATTGAATATTTCATTTTCTTTGTGAAGAGTGTCAAGTCACTCTTCCTTCGTTCGAATCTGTGAGATGCAAGAAATGAAGAAAGCCGTCCATATCAAGCCCGAGGTGCTTGCTTCAACCTGTATAACGCCTTCGTCAACTTGTACACGTGGTCGGGATTGGTCGGATCCTTGAAGCCGGGAGGTTGCTCGACTTTCTTCGAGAAATCCATTTAGGAACACACTCTTAACATCCATTTGAAAGAGCGTGAACCCTTTAATTAATGTGTATGCTAAGAGAAACCTAATGGATTCCAACCGAGCAACCGGTGCAAACGTCTCTTCAAAATCCACTCCTTGTTGCTTGAAACCTTGAGCAAAGAGTCTTGCCTTGTTTCGCACTACCGTACCATGCTCGTCGAGTTTATTTCAGAAAACCCATTTAGTACTGATAATGGATCGGGTTTCGGGTCGAGGAACTAGGGTCCAAATCCGGTTTCACTCGAGTTGAGCGAGTTCGTCTTGCATGGCGAGGATCCATTCGGTGTCGCCATTGGCTTCTTTGAATGATTTTGGTTCGGTTTGAGATAGCAAGGCGTAAAAGTTGACGAGATTTCTTATTCCGGATCAGGTTCGAACTCCTTCTCGTGGGTCTCCTACCACATTGGTTAACGGATGTGCAGATACTTCTCGTAGGACTTTCGGAATTTGATAAGAAGGTTGTTCCGACTCGGGTTGAATAATTGGTTGAGGGTCGACTTGATTTGGGAATTGAACTTGTTGAATCGAGTTGTCGCCATTCGGTTGATTTTCTCATGTGGCGATATTGTCGGGTTCGTTTAAAGTTGGATCGCTGAGGTTGAGCTCGATAATGTTCGGTTGATTGGTTCCCGTTAACCCGCCACTTGTATCTGAATCTGTCAAAGAAAGACCTTTCTCGGTCCCATTTTTAGTTTCATCGAAGTGCAAGTGCACGGATTCAACAATAATCCGTGAAGATTTAATATAAACTCGATACGCTTTACTTGTATTGGAATATTCAACGAAAATTCCTTCGTTAGATTTCGAATCAAGTTTATCAAGTTTATTAGATTCATCAAGAATGAAACATTTACAGCCAAAGACTTTCATGTACGAGATATTTGTCTTGCGACCGTACCATAATTCTAATCGAAGTAAAGCGAGAGTAATCATCAACAATTAACAAAATAGTACCTTTTACCGGTGAGGCTAGAGACACTCATAGGAGCGCACAAGTCGAGGTGGAGTAGCTCGAGAGGGCGCTTCATCGAGATCACGGACTTAGACTTAAAAGCCGATGACTTGGAGTGCTTACCACGCTCACAAGCATCGCATAATCCATTTAGCTTAAGTTTGTGTGATGGCAAACCTGAAATTAGTTCTTTACGGGACAATTTCGAAATCGTGTCCATGCATACATGGCCCAGTCGCCTATGCCATAGATGTGAACTCGATTCCGAAGCGGTCAGCCAATGAGTTCCTGGCACAAAAAATGAAAGTCAAAGAAATAAAGGTTACCCTTTCTTTTTCCCATGCAAACTGTAATATGATCTGAATTTCAAATTACATGAAAATTCATGTTATCGAATTTCACATCATATCCTGCATCAAACAATTGTCTTATGCTAATTAGGTTATGTTTAAGTCCTACCACAAAATAGACATTCTCCAATGTCCAATTACCTGTGCCGATCGAGCCCACACCAACTATATATCTTTCCTTTCTGATTTCCACCAAAAGTGACATCTCCACCATCGAATGGTCGCAAAGTCTAGAACTTACTCTTATCCCAGGTCATATGGCCTGAACAACCACTATCCAAACACCACTGATCAGTTTTACATGATGAACTTAGACATATCTACAAGAAAGCATATTAGTTAAAATGAATGAGTATTTAACTAATATGATTTCCTGCCCATAGCTCCCCCTTAAAAGTATGGCTTAGATAAAATGGGGGGAGCTTACCGAAGCATCTAGGTAGACTTCGGTACCTCCAAATCAGAGGTAGGGCTACTAGTGTTTCTATCTGTACGCATCCAAATAAATTTTGAATAATTTGCAGGTTTACTCAAGAGACACTCTAGCGAGATATGGCTTATTTTGCAACAATAGTTGCAGAATGAACAAGTCGGTTCGAAGTCTCTTCAGTAGCTTTCACAAAATAATTTTTATAATGGTTTGAAAACTCGGCTTTTCTAAACTTTAGTTCGGTCGACTTGGCACTGAAAACAGTTGATTTTGAAAAATTTGTCGATTTAACGAAATTGTTTGAGTTTGAGAAACTTTGTTTTTGATGTGCATTTATGTAATGTTTGGGAGCTCGATGGTTCGATTCCTCGGGACATGTATGTCGACTATTTCGTAAAAATAATCATTAGGACCCTTTTTATAAAGTCTTTCGGTTATGACACCGCGGTTATTTTCATGAATATGCCGAAAATCATGAAGATACTGAAACCTATTATTTTTACTAAAACTTTTAAAAATTCCACTTTTAGGACTTTGACCCTTACAGTAGTCTCGATACAAGAATGCACTTCCTCTACTCTTCGGTTGATTGAGCTCCCTTTTTACTATATGGTATTTAGGTCTTGAAGGAGCGGGTTTAGTACCGACCTCTTTCTTGAACCCTAAACCGGTTTTGTCATTTGGTTTTTGTCCTATAAATAAGTTGTCTAAATCAAGTTTGCTCGAGACATTTCTGGCACAAGCAGACTTGAGAGATTTATTTTCACATTTTAAACTTACAACTTTGACTTTTAGATGACTAATTTTAGTTTTTAATTTTTCACAAATACAATCATTTAACTTATTGTTTAAGTATTCGTCAATTGAGTTGCTATAATTATTTAAATTTGATTTTTCAAGTTCTTTTATTCGTGCCTTGGACGACCTTATCGAAGCTTCGAAAATAATGAGAAGTTCTTGGGTACTGATAAGAGACTCCCGAAGCCTTTTTAATTCGTGTTCTAGTTTATCATGGGTTCCGGGTTCTACAATTTCAATAATTTGATTTGAACTACGAACCTTAACCTCTTCTAAAACATGATTAACAGTAGGATCTAGATATACCTCGCGACTCGTGTCGCGGGAAGAACCGGAGGTAGTAGTGTCGATGTAAGATGTCGGGGTAGGAGGACGGGGTTGTGGTGGAAGTTGTCCAAGTCGAATCATCTCTTGTATCGCCCTTTCGCACACTTCATCCACGTCATCATACGCCATGAATGCAACATTCGCCATGTCCGGTTCGGAGTCAGAGTCCGCACCGGAACCATCCGATGAATTGCTTGACTCATCTCCCCACACGGCCACCTTGGCGGAGTGACTTTTCGACTTCCTTTTTTTGTCCATTCCTTTGTCATCGTGTCTCTTTTCTCGTCTTTTGTCGTGTTGATCGTCGGACCGCCTTTCGCGTCACTCGCATCGATCATGTTAACGTCCATCACGTTTTTCATCATCCTTCTTGTTCCACGGAGCGAGCTCGGGACGTAGGGTGAAGCAATTTTCGATGGTGTGTCCCTTATTGTTGCACTCGAAGCAGTATGTCTTTTGGTTGTTGCGACGTCGTTTGTCATTAAACCGCTTTTCCTTGGCTCGAAATTCACCAAATTATCGCACCAAGCACGCTATTTTATCATCCTCATCAATCAAGCTCGTTGCCGGCATAGCCACCGTTTTGGGTTAGGAGTCGGTACCCATTTGCCTCACTCGGGTTTCGAAATCAATTTGTTGACGAGTTCTTCGGGCCCGATATCTTTTGTTGCTACATTGTTTCCAATGAGACTCGAAGTACTTCCCAACTCGATGGCATCGCCCTAATTAATTTACCTACAACTCGATCATCGGTTAGTTTCTATCCTAAAGCAGTGAATCCATTTCGGATATGCGACATACGAATGTACATATTCTCGACGGGTTCACCTTCAATCATCCAAAAATTATCAAATTGTTGTTCAAGTCCCATTAATTTGGTTCTTTTCGTTTGATTATTTTCTTCAATTCTATTTTGGAGAGCTTTTCACATTTCATTAGAATTCTCATCTATTATTACAGAAAAAGTGTTTAACATATTTGTGAGAATAAGGTTCTGTGCCATTATGTCAAGATGTTTTAGTGTCTTCGGTATAGGTTGTGGTACTATTTATTACAAAATCTACGGTAAAATCATTTTCCACTACCTTTCGAAGATCGTGAAGATCAAACGCGTTCATCATGCATCTTTTCCAGACGTTCCAGTTCTTGCCGTCGAGTTTGTCGGGGTACGCGATTTGAAGACGGTTGATCGGAGGGGTCGCCATAAATCGAATACACGTTATATCAAATTAGAATTTGAAACGGTATGTACTCCCGCTCTAGTACCAATTGTTGTGCAGTTAAGGCCTATAGGGGGGTTTAAAAGGTCTAAAGTGCGGAAACGTGAATATTTGTATTTTTAGGATTTTATATTTTTATTGTTTTTAGACTTTTGTTGATGGTTGTTTGAATACTAATTAATAAAGAAAGATAAATAAATAAGAAATTAAAGTAAATATAAAAAGTAAAGAGATACCGAAATCTGATGACGGAGTTCGGCGAGGTGGTTGCCTTAGTTTCAACCACCCGTTTACTCTCTAGTGGCCCTTACCGCGTTCACAAGTTGCCTACTCTCCGGGACTTGCCTTGCGGCTCCGATAATCACTAATCCAAATAGTGTTTAAGTACAAAACCACGATCACCATCGCCTTACAACAAACTTGACGTCCGGTGCAACAATCAACTTACAAACTCGATCTCTTGAACTTCAACCAACCAATGAGCAAAACGCTTAAAACTCCACTAATCTCACTTTAAGATTTAGAGCAATTTAACAGTATTAAGAAGAGAGTATTTCTGCTTTTTGTATATAGAATTCGTTATTTTTTTAGAGAGGCAGCTCCGCTTTTTAAAGGAGGAAGGGAGCAGCCCTAGAAAAGAAAAATTGCGTAGTTCTGTTAACCCGGACTGCCAAAAACAAAAGACAATCAAGTAAAATTTCAAACCAAACGGCTAAATTCCTACAGTTCTGTTTCCAACGGAATAGTTTCGTTGCCAATGAACTATATATAATTTCAGCCAAAAAAATGATAGAACGAAAGTTTGCTCAACGGAGGGTTCCGTTGTCAACACAGTGGTCCGTTGGGAATGGACCACTTCCGTTGACAACGGAACTGACCAGAATTGGCAAGTTGCAGATTATACTCCCCTTTTAATAAGAATTAAATTGCTCACCGAAAAGAATAAACACACACGAAGAACTAAGAAGCTTGCTCCCACGCCTTGAGATACTCTTGAAATACTTTGTATGCGTGACGACTTCTTATTCTTCTTGAGATAGACAGGATGCGACCGAGACATTTCCGAGAACTTGATCGTGCGACTACCTAGCTCAAGACATTCTCACACAAATATATTAGTAGCTCGGAATAGTTTTAAATATCATCAAACTAAGGACAACATTTCCTTCACCTATTTATACATAATATGTATAACCATTTAAGAGCATTTTCTTCCCGACTAGACATTATTCTATGTGTGACCGTGTAGGTTCCATTTAACGCTGGCAATGATCTCCCAAAGATCGTAAGTCATGAGTAACCTCTAGACAAGTGTGATAACTACCCATGTTAAATGAAATGATCAGTGATCATAACCTATCTGAATAGATGTTTGCTTATTCCTTTTGTTCTACGATATATATCTTGATCACGTCATGGAAGTATGTCATCCTTGAGTTTGATCAAAGTCTCTTTCCTGATCGAGAGGAACAAATTCCATCTTGGTCACTCACATTCCTCGTCATGATTCAGTGCATACCTAACGATGACCATAATGATCATCCCGTTAAGGATGATGTAGGATCTTATTAAAGTATGCAGTTCCACATACAGGAATTCATGATGACCTCAGGTCATAGGAACAAGCACACTATTCATATGAGAATCACTAATGACATATACCATGCATATTCTCATAGTGTGGTCAGTCCATTATGTATTCTCTAACACGTACCTATATTCCAGACTTGACATCCCTATGTCCATGATCAGCAGAATATAATCATCCAGTCTGCGAATATACTAGTGTGGATATGTAGCTTCTTTCCTGAAGTATGTTTATCTCTATAAACATCATATATATCACTAGAACAGTTTAAAATGTCATTCGTTGGTTCACAGTTCTACTATCAGAATCAGTATTCTAATGACATGAACCCAAAGTGTCATTCATGGTCGATCTAATATATGTAAATATATTAGTCACCCATACACTCATTCATATATGAATTGAATAAATTATTTCTTATAATCTAATCTCTAGTCCAACACTTTGGCCTATGGCATAATTCCTTCAAATCCATCCACCACTCTCATAAAACCTAAACCCTTCACTTTCAATGTTCTCTCTCGTTCCTCTTTTTTCGGCATAAATTCAATTGAAGATCGCGGAATATAAATAGACATCAAATCAACAAGATATGAAAACTTTTGTTCAAATTAGTACTGTGGACTCTTAACCACGATCGTGTTCTCATGAGGAGAAGGAGAGTTCACACCCTCAGACACTGAGTTAAGAATGCTCTAGGGAGCATCACAACCTGCTCGCTGAGCACTTCGAAAAGTTAGGTCGGCGCCAGGTCAGACACGAGATAAGGAGCGGTAACCTCATCACTAATATAGCAAACTATCTGGGGTTGCCTATAACTGGAGACAAGGAGGTATTGTTTGTGCCCCTGGACAAGGACAACCTAATTAGATATGAAGTCTTAGAAAACAATGGCCAGACACTCCAAACGTGAAATCAACCCCGTATTGAGCTAGTGAACCCAGCATTAACAACAATCTACAACCCCAACGATTGGCTACTACCACCGATCGAGCAAGTAAACCAAAATGGAGATGCGGGACAAAACCAATAGAATGAACCGGCAGACGCTGAGTTAAGAATGCTCTAGGGAGCATCACAACCTACTCGCTGAGCACTTTGAAAAGTTAGGTGGGCGCAAGGTCATACACGCGATAATGTGCGGTAACCTCATCACTAATATAGCAAACTATCTGGGGTTGCCTATAACTGGAGACAAGGAGGTAGTGTTTGTGCCCCTCGATGAGGACCTCCAAATTAGATACAAAGTCTTAGAAAACACGGGCCAGACACTCCAAACGTGAAATCAACCCCGTATTGAGTGAGTTACTGAACCTAGCATTAACAACAATCCACAACCCCAACAATTGGCTACTACCACCGATCGAGCAAGTAAACCCAAATGTAGATGCCGGACAAAACCAATAGAACGAACAGGCACAACACCAACGCGCAAGTGAAAAAGGGGGGGGGGGTGTAGTATGTATTTTTATACATATTTTTAGGGTTTTTATCATATAAAATTCACTCTAAAATCACATAAAATGTTGGAAGACTGTTTTAAAATTAATAAAAATTATTTTTGAAATTCTTAATGCACTTTTATGTGATTTTTCACGCAACAAAACACAGAAAATGACATTGGAGGATTTGGCAAAAAGTCAACTCCAAATGAAAGACCGACCTATAAATCATTGGAAAGGATGGCCGAATTCTCGATAAATCTTTGCAAAAACCCTACACACACCTCTCCAATTCTCCTACAATCCTTTCTAGCGAATCATCCAAGCAAAACCACAAAATTTCACCAAAATATAAAAAGTCAAACCCGAAAACTGCATTTGACCATAAAGTCAACTCTCCCAAAAAGAAGTCAAATGGGGTGTCAACACGAAGGTCTCGGTGAGAGAATCGAACTGTATAAATCTCGCAAAAAAAGTACCTTCAAGAACTCTCGGAAAAGACAAATGAAAATATGATCCAAGAAAATTTATTGCAATAAATTCAGCCATTATAAATCTGACACATGGCAAGGCATGGGCCAATTAAACCTCAGCTCCCAATTTAGAATAAAATGCATTTTCCTTCCTAGCAAGGGATTATCATCTCCAATTTCAGTCCGAATGGAGCCTCAAGTAGAAGGAATCTTTCTATTTAATGCTCAAATGAAGCCTCAATTTTTCCTAAACCACAGTGAACCTCTGCCCGATCCAACCATTCATTCTCACACATTCATTCTCTCTTCTCTAATCTATTTTAAATACCATTCTCTTTTTCTTCCTCTTTCTTATTCTCCATAGATGTGTAATATGTATTTTTATACACATTTTTAGGGTTTTTATCATGAAAAATTCATCGATAAATCACATAAATTATATGAAAATTACTTAAAAATTATCTGTGAAACTCTTAATACACTTTTGTGTGATTTTTCAGGTAAAAAGACTGATAAAACGACAATTGGAAAGTCAACTCCAAATGACGGACCGATTCGCAAATCATGGGCCAAAGATGGCCGAATTTTCGACGAATCTTTGCGAAAACCCTACACACGATTCTCCAAAACTCTTATCCGTCGACTATCCAAGCCAAGACCTACAAAATCCACAAAAAGACGAAAAATCAAACCCGGGAAATCGCCGAGTTGACCAAAAGTCAACTTTTCCAAAAGGGGTCAAGTTGGGCGTCAAATCGTAGAGCGCGACGATACGAATCCAACGGTACAAACCTTGCGAAAAAAGACCTTCTAGAACTCCCAGAAAATGCGATACAAGATTTGGTCAACCTTGGTCAAAGTCAACCTTTGACCGGGTCAAACCTCTTCCAACCAACCGGAGTGTGACACGTGGCAACTTCTGTTGGAAATCAGCGAATTAAGAAGCGACACGTGGAAGAGTCTGTTATTTTCAACCACAGGAAGGACACGTGGCGATTTCTTATTGGGGAGCATCACTGACGCGTCAGTACGAGATTCTTGCACCAGCCAATCAGATCATGCCACGTGGCATACACGTGAAAAGATTACGCGTTATCTTCAGATTCCATGCATTTCCTCTCCGTTTTCTTTCAGACTAGACACCTCCGTTTCTTTATTAACGTGCAAAACCGAGAGCACTGGACCGTCCGGTAAAGCGAAATGGAGAAGGAACAAAACGCGTTTTTTGCAGATATCAGAAGCGTCAGTACGAGATTCTAGCATCAGCCAATCAATAGTCGACGCGTGGCAAGTTCGTTTTAACAGATTGAAAGGTGAAACACGTGGCAAAATCGTGGCCATTGGATCAGATATCTGATTTTGATCAGACCAACCCCTTGAGCGACACGTATACAATCCGTTGGAACGTATGAGATAGAAGAGGAAATGTTATACGTACCAAGAATTTGCACCCAAGCTGAATTTGTATAGAAAAGAAAGAAATATTGCTATTTACCCCCCAAATTGCTACCCAAAACAGAATCCGGATCAAACTAAATTGTTTAGTCTCACCATCCTAATTCTAAATATTTTCTAGGGTAAAATTCACTATAAAAAGACCCCATTTTCTCTCTAGAAAGAGTAGGCATCCACACAACCATTCAATCCTCCATTCTTATATCACCATACACCATTTTTCATCTCTTCCACCATTTTCAAATCTATTCTTTTCTTTTCCACCATTAATGTCCATAAACTTCAAAACTCCAATTTTTGAGAATTGAGAGAGAGGATAGAATTTTAGAGAAGAAAGAAGTGCTTGAACTAGAAGGTGAAGGTGATAAATCAATCGAAAAGGAGAGAGATCGAGAACGATTCACTTCTTTAGGGTTTGATTTAATTCTCCTTTTTCTTTTTCTATTCTCTTGGTTGGATTTTATTATGAATTATTTTGTGGACATGAGTGAGTAGTTTAAAGGGTAGGGAAAGACTTTTTGTGTAGCCTTGATGATGAAATCTTGAGAAAACTTTGCATTTATTATAGTATTTTTAAGATTAAATCTTGAGATATTTTTATGAGATTTAAAGTTAAATTATTTGGAAGGATGATTTGATGTTAAATATTTATAAAGATTCTTAGAGATTTGTTTGAATATATTTGACTTGGAAAAGTTATCCTTATTCAAATAAGGGTTGAATCAATTATAAGAACACTTAAAAATAGAAGTTTTTAATGGATCTAAAGGTCGATGAGTTTATTAATTAATTTTTGGAAAGAAGTTAATTAAACCTTGCTTATAAATACTATATGATTAATTTGCTATCATTTGTGATTCGTGATTCTCAAATTACACAAATTGTCATATTTCCCTACTATTTCTCTTTTATCCTTTAAAAAGAAAATTATTTTTTTTTTAATTTTATCTCTTGTGCAATTCTTTCTATTATAGCCACAACAACAATCTTTCAAAACACAACACTAAATTAAAAGTGAGAACTGAACGTTAAAATATTTAAGGCCTTGCTTCCTTGTGTTCGACATCCTAAACTCAAAATTCACTTATACACTTTATTGATGAATTAGGAAACTTATAAATATCTTTGTTAACACGTGATTACAATTAACGACACATTTTCAATTTGTTACAAGGTGACCTTATTTAGAATTGTCCAAAATCTAATTATCTTTTTGTTGTGTTAAAACAAAAAAGAACTAATCTTCTTCAAGAGTGAAGTCTCATTCTAGAAGGAGCGAGATTTGAAGAAAGGTTCAAATCAACCAAGGCGGCTCTAAATTGAATCTTCATAATTTGGTTTGATTAATTTTCTTTTCTTTTCCTTATTTTATTTCTCTCTTTTGTTGAATGAATAATTTGTCAAGCATGTGTGTGAATATTATTTGTGTGTGCATGCTAGAGTAGTTTGAGTAGGGAAAGACTTTTTGTGTAATTTTGTGATGAAATTTTGAGTTGATTTGAGCATCTTTTGTGATTTAAAAAGTTTAGTTCAAGAATACTTTAACTTGTTCAGTTGAATTATTTGGAAGAATACTTTTGATTCAAAAATACAAATATTAAGTTGATCCTAATTGGAAGATTAGTTTTGATTTAATTTGGGATGTGTTTAGGGATTCTTTGATCATTAGGAACTTGGAAGAGTTTCTTGTTTGGTTGAATTAAGTCTTAAATCAGGTATTTGTGAAACTTGAAAATAGAAGTTTTTGAGTAGATCTAATATTTGAGTTATTTCCTGATTGATTTGTAGAAATAAATTGGTCAAACCTTGCTTTTTGAACTATTAGAAAAGTTCCTGCTTGTTGTGATTAAGTTCCTACTTGTTCCTCTTAAATAACATCATCACACACTCTTTTGCCTTAATTTGTTAAATCTTGAAATTGCATTAAACGCTCAGCAATTGAGAATTAATTTGTGAACTTATTTTGTTTAAAGGTCAGTCTCCTTGTGTTTGACACCCTAAACTCAATTTCTACATATACACTTTGTGAATGAATTATGGGAGTTATAAATATCTTTGCTAAGATTGCGAATTGAAGAATGACATGATTCTCAATATCTTACAAGGGGATTAACCGAGACCCCTAGGTGCAAACTTTCGACAGACTATTCCGCGAGGTGGAGGAATTGCAACTTCAGACAATGACGATGCCATCATCGTTTGATGAGATGCAAAACCCGGTTGAAGAAATAAGAAAATCAGTGGATGGAGAATCAAATCAACGACATGCATGGACAATTGTCTAGACTATAGTCACCTGAACAGGAACAGACGTACCCACTCGTAAGCACGGAGGTCCCTCGTATAAACCATTCATTAGGAACTGAAATGAGGAGGTAGTACAACCATGAGAGCAACTAATACATTCCGAGGTCCCTGGTGCGTCCTTAGAACAATCAACCAACTGTGACCTACCTAACAGACCAATACTTAACCCCTTATATCTACCTATACTTGATACCAAATCCATCCACCATCCACTTATCACCTCTTTGAACTACCAAAGGAGGAAAGAGTCATGCACGGTTACAAACTTACGAGGACCACAAATCAAAGGAAAGAATCAAGTCTGAGACTCATGGCTCTTACAACAACCCATCGGGAACATATGAGTCTGTATAGTATACAGAATGAAGAGGAAAGTTGCTCAATTCAACTAAGGAGAAAAAGGAAAATCAAGCTAGTGAACTCGAATTACGATTGAAGGTACGTAGTAGAAGACGAAAAGGGGTGCTTCACCTTCCCCTCTCTACCAAAGAAAGGAGAATCCGTGATCGAAAAAAAATAATTAAAATGAAAAGCTTCAAGGAGACGCATATGAGAGTTGGAGATATCATGAATCGCGAATAACGATGCTGGTAACCCCCAAAGAGTTGTCGTCTTATATTAAAATATTGGAGAGGTTTGATGGTGGTAGTTTTATCTGCTGGCAAAAAAGGTGCAGTTCTTGTTAACGACCGACAATGTGAGCCATATGTTGAATAACACGCCACCGAATCAAATGTACATTCTTAGGTTATATCCAAAATAATAAAGCATATAGGTTCATGGTAGTTAAACCAAATGATTCAGTTAATATATATAATATTATTGAATCCAGGTATGTTATATTTGATGAAAACATATTTAATTCAATACATAGACACAACTTAAAATTTTCTAAAAATGAGAAGTCAAAATTTTTGAACCCTAGAAAAGTAAAAGAATTAGAAGAGAAAAAGATTTTGGACCAGATTGCTTTATTTATCTTGTTGAATGTACAAGAATATCTTAGTAAAGAAATTTCATATTGTTTTCATACTGATGTTGTGTCTTATACAGATGTAATAAAAATACCTGATGCCAAATATGGAAAGAGGCAGAAAAAGGTGTTGGCAGAAAGAGGCAATATATAATGAAATGGATTCGATCCTTGAAAATAACACTTAGGTGGTGGTAGATCATCCACCTGATTGCAAACCAATAGGTTGCAAATGGATTTTCAAAAAGAAGATAAAGATGGATGTACAATTGACAAATATAAAGTAAGTCTGGTTGCAAAAAAATTATTCAAAGGAGGGTATCGATTATTTCCATACATATGCACCAGTGGCTCGGATTGCAACAATCTGAATTTAATTACACTATCAATAGTGCAAAATTTGGTAATTCTAAATGGAAATTTAAAAGTGGAAGTATATATAGAACAACATGAACTGTTTGCATTGTCTGGTGAAGAAAAAAGGTATGCAAACTTGTTAAATCATTATATGGACTAAAATAGGCGCAAAAATTTATGTACATGTATACAAATGTAATATAAATGCATATTTAAATATTATACTATTATTTATTTATATATAATTAAATAATCTACATGTCTAATAAAAAAATATGGAATATGAATTTAGCTAAGTTATTATGTATATTATATCTTTAAATTTTCTATTTGATAGAAATAATATGGACCATTAGATGAAACTTCTAAGGGCATGATGAAGTCATTGAGAGAATCATACAATTATAAATTGACAGGATTAAATATAATGTTAATTAACCACTAGACACTTGCTGAGATCAATATTTATATTCAATGATGAAGATAAAATCAATATTTACATCCATAATGGTGGAAATAAAAGAGATGATGTGGAACTCTCTTGCTTCACCAAATATGTTTAGAATTAATAACTATTAATAATTAGATACATTCGCTCTTTCTACCATCAAAAGGAGATTCAAAGAGAAAATTATTATGATTGTCATTCAATCCTTGTGTAATCCCCTAATACATGTTCTAGGAATTCGAGCAAAATTTCTTTGTGTAAATATGTACTGATAAATAAGTACAAAAGAATGTGAAGGCACTCTATATAACCTTAATTTGCCATGAGAAGTAAACTACTTAACCTTCTACTCAACAAAATTAATTACCTATCTATCTTGGATTGACATAAATCCTAACTGCCTCTTCACGCCTCTCCGGCTTCATTTTTGCTGTCGCTGGATCAACCGACCCAACTAAAGTCTTCGGTGCTTGTAGAACAAGAACTGACGATGTCGAGCCGAAGTCAGTCGAGGCCAGTAAATCCCCGATGGGTCCCAGCTCAGGGAATTCGCTCCACTCAGTCATCCCAGCAATGAGTCTGGCCCCGGTGAGGCCTTGCCCCTTGCCCACAATCAATAAATCCATCCCTTCATCTTGGATCATCCTTAGTACCCCCACAATCTCTTCGGCATTGCTTACAATGCTTTCTCGGTACTCTTTCACGCCTAAATTACTCGATCTTTGCCTGAATTCGAGCAGATATTCTTCATCCATATGCCGCTCATTTAGTTCTTTTTCGTCTCGAAGAGTGTTGCTAGTGTTGCTGTTTCGCGGGAGAAATCTTACTATTGACATTTGGATTGATGGATGGTTCACCATGCGACTAGCTAGAGCAAGTGACTCGCGGTCATCTGCACCGCCAAAGAAGAGCACTGCCACACGTAGTTGAGCTGTGGAGGCACGGCTGAAGAAGCCACCTAGACCTCGGTCAATGATAATAGCTAATCATGAAAAAGGAAAAATAGTCAGAATTATTCGCAACTTGGTATTGAAAATATCTATATATAAAAAGAACATTGAGGAATACAAAAGGAATTACCAACTGTGCATGGCGAAGTGCGTAGTAATCGCTCATTGACATTACGGACAGAGGGGTGTGTCGCGATCTCCAAGGCCCCATCAACGGCTTGGTGCATGTGGAAAGGAAGTAGTATCAATGCCCCATGGCAGTCCTCAGCCGCTGCAATGGCATCCTCATGCATCGTGTCGAACACTGAAATAGCTGTTGAAGTACGTAAAGTCACTCCACTCGCTTGCTGCTCGTAACTGTCGAACACATGAGTAATAGCGGCAGATTGCACCTGGAGGCGGCTGTTATATTTGCAGTTTGGAGATGGGTTGTTGTTCAGTAGGAGGAGGGTAGATGCGCGTCCAGTAAGCTGGACCAAATGTAGTGCTTGGACTGACATTGGAGCCAACTTGGTTGGATACATAAAATCAATTAAGGAGATTAGTGCCGGAGGGTCACGTTGATGGTGGATACAAGCAATAATTCGCAGCTCAGATTTTGGATCACTCCAACGGATGGTGCGTCGCTTGTACAATACAAGACGACGTGTCGGTTTAACTATGAAGGTCAAAGATGGGCTCATTATGGCTGTTTGTATGACTGACATGATGACCAGAATGGTGAATGATTCATTCCCTAGGATCTATAAGAATTGCAGAAGACAAGTTAATACTACGCATCCAAGCCTATAACAAACAATTTTATGCCAACATCATTTTTTAAGGTTACATAATAGATTGATTGAAAAATGGGCGTGTTTCTTAAAGCATTAACAAAAGAATTTTGATATAGTAAATAATCCAAATATATCCAATCATTCAATAGATGTTACCTTTTTGTTGATACCAACATTGAGCAAAACAAGCTCAATAACCCCTTTAGTATTCATGAGTAACCCAAATGATATGCCATCATGCAACTGCATGTCGTAAGCTGCTGCCACGAGCACTCCGCCCAGCACTTTCATCCCGCATGCTGCAAAAACCAAAGCCATTAAGCTGAACGCTGCCTCGAAATGATTTATCTGAAACACATCCGTCCTCAGACCGCTAATCGCGAAAAACAAAGGCAACAACATTCCTCTCAGAAACTCATCCACCCTATCCACTAGTCCTATACCTAGCGGGCCTTGTGGTACCGCCAAACCATACACAAATGCGCCAAAAACAGCGTGCGTACCAATCATGTCCCCTATGAATGCTGCTATGAGCACGCCAACTAGGATGGTGCACTCATCTAGTTCTCCCAGCTCCTCGTTCCTTTCAGCCGCCTTTTCTGACATGCGATTCAAAATTGGATGGATGACAACAAAGCAGAAAACATAAAATGCCACACCTGATAACACAGTAAATATCGATGTGAGACTGTTTCCATCGCTCTCTGATATGGCAACAATGAGTGACAAGCCGATCCAGGAGAAGCCATCAATGATTACAGCAGCCGAAAGCGCCATTCTACCTACTTCTGTGCCGGCAAGCTTCAACTGGGTTACAGTACGGGCTAGCACAGAAAAGGCTGTGATGGAAAGTGATAAACTGATGAACAATACAAAGGCGACATCATTAGTTCTTTCTTCGAGTTTCCCGTATATTCCATAGGCGGATGCGAAGCCAATGGCAAAAGGAGGGACAGTGCAGGCAACGGCGACCCAAACGCCACGCCAGCCAGCACGTCGGATAGAGAAGAGGTCAATTTCTACCCCCACAGTGAATATATAATATATGAGACCTAGATATGCAATCGATTCTAGTGTGTAAAGGCTACGCTGTGGGAAGAGCTTGTCAGCAAAATCCGGAATTTGGCCGAGCACAGAAGGACCTAACAGAAAACCACCCTACATTATAGAAACAAAGTAAATCAATTTATTCGAGTAAATGCTCTCCGCTTTATGTGAGAAAGCACAAGTTTATGGAAAGAAAATGAAAAATGAAAAAAAAATATGGGCTTCCCTAAATCTTTTTCCGGTTAATATTCTTTTTGGAACAACCTAAAATATTACAATGATATACTCATGACAAGCTTTATATGGTTTGGTGTAACTTAAGGCATGTATAAAATAGAAATGTAATATTGAAAAACAAAAGATAAGAAACATTTTTTTTTAGATCTTACTTTTTATTTTCTATTTAAATTCTTGGAAAAAAAATAAAAACTAATTAAATTATCTCAAGGGAGACAAAGTATTCAAGACTTTATGAGGAATATTTTTGTGAAGATTGAAATAAAACAGAATTTTGAGTTGAACGATATGTAAATCACAGGTAACTATGAGCATATACGTACGATGATTTCGGAAACGTATCGGGGGAGTTTAAGCGTCCGTAAGATGAAGTGTGTCCCTCGTGTTGCTGTGATGATCATCAAAAGCTGGATGAGGAACAAGGAGAATGAATACATGTTCGGCATCTCTTCAAGCCATATGCCACGGCCCATGGTGATCTTATTTGGTGAGAAGCACAACGGAGCCGAGGCATTTTTCAAAGATGGAGATCCCAAATCCATTGAATTCATAGATTTCTTCATCTTAATTTTTATCTTGTTTTAGTTTTTGATGCGAGTGATCACAAAAGCGGGAGAATTGATGAAATTAGAAGGAAGAAGGTGGCAATATATAGGAGGAGGGATTAATTTTGTATCTTGAACTTTTACTAATTTTGGAATAAAATTTTTGACCTATCAGTTAGACAACGAAAATGTTGAATTGTACAAGAGGCAATGTGCTACTTCTTCTGGAATAAAATGTCGGTGAAAATAATGGTTGAAATTTTTTTATCAATGAGTCATCACGGCTATTTTCGGAAAATTATTGGAACAAAATTGATTTTGTCATTTTTATTTCTCTTGTGAGACATGACAACTCTTGCATGTAGATTGATTTATGTCATTTTACTAAATTTGGTTTTCGATATAAAAAGAGATAAAATATATATTTAGTGATTTTTTAACTAGATATAAATTCAGGTAAGAGATGTTTGATGGATATCACAAATGTTTTACGATAGTATGATGATAGCAAGTTAAATGAAGAATATATGTTTTTAATATAAAGCATATCAGGCCGGACTTTGGGACCCTTTAACACGTTATTATTATTATTATTATTATTATTATTATTATTATTATTATTATTATTATTTTAAAGATAAAAGAATTTACCTCATCATATTTAACCACGTCAATCTTTCTTCCTAACCCTACATCAAAATATCTGAAGGTTGAAATTTGACACGTAATCTGTTTGTTTTTTATATCTTTTTTACAACTGCTGTAAAAATCCTTTTTGAGCGAAACAAACAGAGAAAAGAAATAACCCACAACGAAGAAACCAAAGTCTCTCTTTCTCCTCAAACAATTTCTCTTTCTTTCGAGCTGTCTGAAGAGCGAGCCATTCTCACCTACCGGCAAAAAGATTCGATTTTGAGGATTCGTGACATTCCGATATTGGATGTGTAATTGGATCAAGAATTCGGACAAAAAATGACGACTTTCTCGTAATTGGAGATACGGCTCACTCACAGATGAGCAGAAGATGGCTAATTTTCTGGTGGTAACGGGGCGGAATCCACCTCGCAGGTCCAAGAAGCGATAGAGAAAAGTCAAGCAATAAATTAAATTGATGTAAGTTTTTCCTAATTAATTGAAATTAAATTGCAATTAAAACAATGGATTATTCAATTTTAGAATTTTCTTTGTTTTCCTTTTTTTCGTTTTCGCAACTTATATTATTTTCTAATTTGAATTTCATTTTCCTATAATAGCAGGGGTCTTTACAGGGATGGGATTGCCGAAATTATCATGAGCATGTATAAAGTTGATGAGACGGTACTTAAAGCCTATAATCCAAAATAGAACAATTTTGTAAGAATTATATAATTTTTCAAGACTCAATTACGAAATAATTTCTGATTTGTCCTCTCTTATGTTCATTTTTTTTGTAAAAATGCAGAAGTTTTAGATGATGTTCAACAATTCGGGAAGAACCCTAGAATGATGAGCAATTTCAAGGTATACATTAAAGCAAGGACGACTGATGTCTTCCTGAAAAGATTCGAAGATCCTGTTAGCATGATTTGATTCATCAGAGAACGTTCTCGTACATCTTTCATTCCATATGTGAAAGCAAGTGGCCGCTATTTTGATTCTGTTATCAGGCACCTCGTTATATTTTAATGTATGTATGATTGTATTGCTATTCAGTCCCATCTGATTTAGAATTTGATCGGCAAAGTGACATTCTTGAAATGAATGCCTCGCTGATTCGGCCCGTGCCATGCATAGCAGGCATATGTTTGTCATTTGCATTCCTCTTTTTCTCAATTGATCAATCGTCGGCATGATATATTGAATTAATCTCCAAATAAAGATATTTATTTTATGCGGCATTTTAACTTTCCATAGATATCCATAAGTGAGCTTGCAATTTGGATATGTAAGAGTAGTCTATATAGAAGTAGTTTATTGTAGCAATTGTAGGGATTATATTGTAGAGATGTATCGATTAATTATAGGGTAGATTAGGTAGAGCTAACTCTATAAATAGAGTAACTTGTAAAGCCTAATCAATACTAATCAATCATAACTAACAAACACTTCTCTCTTCTCTCTCTGTACTTCCACATTTAACATGGTATCAAGAGCAAATTATTGCTTCCGCTTTTCAAACTCTCCCAATTTCCCTCTCTCTTTTTTCTAATTCTATTCATCAAGAGTGCAGCAATTTGAGCCTCTCAATTCAAGAACTGTTTTCTTAAAGAAATCTCATCACATCTTGACTGAATTCTTTCAAGAATTCGTCAAGAAGAGGGTTATCAGAGGTGTTTGTGTTAATCAAAGAAGTAGTGAGGAAGTGTGAGGTATTGTGAGGCATGCATTGATTGAATTCTTCACAATCAGTCAAGATTCGATCAAGAATCGATCAAGACTCGATCAAGTATTGATTAAGACTCGATCAAGAATCGGTCAAGAACTTCAAGAAATCAACAAGTGTCAGGTCATTCCGTCTCTTTACCTCTTTCCTCCATCCCTTTTTTTCCGACAAAAATGACTTCCGATTTTGAACGTTTTCATTTCGGGCAATTGGTCAATCCTGCCAATCCTCAACTGGACTCGGTTTTACGCTCCGGTCCTGATCTAGATAATTTTTTGAAGTTATTTTTCAGGCTTTTGCGGCACAATTTGAAAAAACGAATACTTTTTAAGGGCACCGAAAAAGAGAAAAAGGCGGTCAAGAAATTATTGCGAAAACTATAAATTATAGAGGTGTCAAGTGCCAAATCTACAAGAAGCGTAACCATATTGCGCTCCATTGCCGGAAACAGTTCGACTAAAACCCTTCAACCGCTCTTCTTGCGGAACCACGTAGTGGTTCATCGGACAAGTGGTTTCTTGATTCCGGCGCGTCCAACCATATGACTGTCAACCTAACCGACCTCTCTACTTATGTTTCATATTCGGGAAAAGACCTCATTCGAGTCGGTAATGGAGAAGGCCTACCGATACAAAACATTGGTGAGACGGTTATTAAATTGCCAAACAGTTCGTTCATGCTCAAAAACGTTCTTCACGTACCCCAAATCACAAAAAACCTCATTAGCATCTCGCAACTAACACGAGACAACAATGTTGTGCTCGAATTCCAATCCTTTACATGCTTGATCAAAGATCGTGCTTCTAACAAGATTTTACTTCGTGCGGTTCTTGAGAATGGTCTTTATTTGTTGGATTTCTACCGTCCATAACGCAGCGGAAAAATAAAAATGAAACAAAATCGAATTCGAAACCCAAAAGAAGGATCCGTGAATTACAATTAAATCAAAGAAAAGTTCATAACTTTGTACATTCGGACTACGTTTAATCCGTGATGAACGAAAGTGAATTTGGTTGACGCTTTTCTTTGTCCGATTCAAAACCGGTTTCCAAACCAATCCTTTGTATGTTTCGCCTAACCGGTCTCACAAACCGATCTCCAAGCGAGCTCCAAGCAAACCGATTCTCCAAACAAACCGATTCTCCAAACAAAACCACGGTTTCAACCCAAATCACAAAGATGCCGCACTTCGCTTTGTCCTCTACCGGTATCTACACGAACAACCCTTTTGAATAGATAGGGAACGATATATGCTAGTATTCGTTCTTCATTTTTCTCACAGAAATAACAAGAGAAGGTTTTTCGGATTTTTCTCTCTTTGTCTCACAAAATTGGACGAAAATAATACGTCTTCATCTTTAGGGTGTCTCTTGTGCCTATATAGTCCATAAGTTTCATATCCTATGTGCATGGTAACTATGTAACCATATATGCAACACATCTTATCATATCAGATGTAGGATTGGATGTGTCACTTGACTATGTAGCTCTTCATACAACTTATCACATAAGTTATGATTTTTCTTTGTACGTCTCAATAGTTGTTCTTTGTGTGTGACCCTTTAGGTTTACTTAATGTTGGCAATAATAACAACGGATTATAAATCATGAGCGGCCTCTAGCAAGACATCATGATTACCCAAATTAAGCAAGTATAAATGATTCGATCAAACCTAATTTATGTTCAGGCATTGTATCCCTTTGTTACACGATATCTATATCCTCCATAAGGCATGGTATGTTTCAATCTTACGCTGGTCGATAAATATTTCTTGACACCAAATTTGATTGAACATGAAATGACATTAATAACTCCCTATTAATTCACTGGAGCACGGCCGTGCGTTTCTTCAATCAAATCATCAAGAGGCCTAAAGATATATCTCTCAATTTATGAGAGGAACAAATCGTATCTTAATTAAAATCTTTCCTCCGCATAATTCATTATATACCTAATTATAATCTGTATGACCGCCCGAATAAAGATGATGTTAGATTATATCAAAGTATAAAATTTCTCATGTAGGAAACTAAGATAATCTCAAGTCTAAGGATTACAGATACATTCTTTACTGAGAATAACTAATGATATGAACCATGTAGTATTCTCACAGTAGGTCAATCCAGTATATGGTCTCCAACATATACTTACGTTAATGACTTAATAACTCTTATTCATGATCAGTAAAATGTGACCATCAGTCAACTAACATACTGATGTACATTTATAGCTTATCATAAAGTATGTTTGTCTCACAAACATCCTATGAATGATCAGGGACGGTTTAGAATATCATTCATAATACTTTATAGTTTTACTATCAAAAGTCACATACTTTGATGATATAAAGCTGAATATCATATTCAAGATTCATTTCAGTAATAAGAATAAAATAACCAATATGTATTTATTATATAAAATATCTCTAAATAAACACAATGTTTGTTTAATACAATCCATACATCTAGGTCTCAAATATATTGGCCTAGGGCATACTACTAACATCTCCCACTTGTACTAGGCGGAATCTAACAAGTATCTAATACCCATTGACCTAGCATGACCCTCATGCTTTGCTTGAGAAAGTGGTTTAGTCAACGGATCGGCAACATTATCGTCACTATCAACTCTGCATATGTTAATATCTCCTCTCGCAATGATCTCCTTGATCAAATGGACACGTCGAAGTTTGTGTTTGGTTCTCTGATGCGATCTTGGTTCCTTTGCCTGCCCGATTGCCCCATTGTTGTCACAATAAAGATCCACAGGATTTGCGATACTAGGAACCACACTGAGTTCTTCAATGAACTTCTTCATCCAAACTGCTTCCTTAGCTGCTTCGGAAGCTGCCATGTACTCCACTTCTATCGTAGAATCCGCTACAGTGTCCTGTTTGGAACTTTTCCAAATTATTGCACCTCCATTCAAACAAAACACATAACTAGATTGCGATCTAAAATCATCATTGTCGGTTTGAAAGCTTGAGTCCGTGTAACCTGTTACAACTAGCTCACTTTCAAATCCTCCATAAACCAAGAATGAATCTTTAGTTCTTCTCAAGTACTTCAGAATATTCTTCACTGCTGTCCAGTGACTTTCACCAGGATCATATTGATATCTGCTAGTTGCACTTAATGCATATGATACATCTGGTCTAGTACAAAGCATGGCATACATGATAGATCCAATAGCCGAAGCATATGGAATTTTATTCATGCGATTTCGTTCTTCCTGATTAGCAGGACGTTGAGTCTTACTCAATTTTATGCCATATGACATTGGTGTGAAACCTCTTTTCGAATCTTCCAATCGAAATCATGTCAACACTTTGTCAATATATGTACTTTGACTTAGACCTATGAGCCTTTTAGATCTATCTCTATAGATCTTAATGCCGAGTATATAAGCGGCATCTCCTAGGTCCTTCATTGCAAAAGTATTTTCTAAAAATATCTTAACATTTGTTAAAGTCAAGAATGTCAATTCCAATGAGTAATATATCATCTACATAAAGTACTAAAAAAACTATTGCGCTCCCACTAACCCTCATGTAAACACAAGGTTCATCTTCATTTTTGATAAAACCAAAACCTTTGATTACTTCATCAAAACGAAGATTCCAACTCCGAGATGCTTGCTTTAATCCGTAAATGGATCGCTGCAATTTTCAAACCCTACCAGAATTCTTAGGATCAACAAAACCCTCGGGTTGTGTCATATACACATCCTCGAGTAAATTTCCATTAAGAAAAGTTGTTTTGACATCCATTTGCCATATCTCATAGTCATAATATGCGGCTATGGCAAGCAGAATTCTAATCGATTTAAGCATGACAACTGGTGAGAAAGTTTCGTCATAGTCTATGAGTTTGTCGGAAACCTTTCGCAACAAGTTTTGCTTTATAGGTATGCACATTTCCGTCCATGTCAGTTTTCCTTTTGAAAACCCATTTGCACCCAATGGTCTTAGAACCTTCAGGTGAATCAATTAAGTTCCAAACTTGATTATCGTAAACGGACCACATCTCAGTTTTCATGGCTTCTAACCATTTATGAGAATCAGGATCCTTCATAGCTTCTTGGTAAGATGTGGGTTCATCATCTATGAGAGCCACATTTTTATCATCAGTCACAAGAAATCTATATCTCTCGGGATCATGACGTACTCTACCAGATCTATGAGGAGCATCTTGTGTTTCAAGACCAGACTCGTCAACTCTTGAAGAGACTAATGGATCTTCTAATAGCTGCTCATTGCCAATTAGTGGATCTTGAATTTCTTATAGGTGTACTTTATTCCCATTAGTTCCTTTAGAAATAAATTCTCTTTCCAAAAAGATACCATTTTGAGCAACAAACACTTTGTTCTCAGATGAGTTGTAAAAGTAATATCCTTTAGTTTCTTTAGGATATCCCACAAATAAGCATTTATCAGATTTCGGTGTTAACTTGTTAGAAATTTGATGCTTCACATAAGCTTCACAACCCCAAATCTTTAGAAAAGACAATGCGGGACTCCTCCCAGTCCGTAACTCATATGGAGTCTTTTGAACAGCTTTTGATGAAATTTTGTTTGGTATGAACGCGGCAGTCTCAATGGCATAACCCCAAAAGGATATCGGAAGATCTGTTTGACTCATCATAGACCGTGTTAGTAATATGCCCTAGGACAATATATTTGAGAGCAAGATGTATGGATTTTGTTAAACAAACATTGTGTTTATTTAGAGATATTTTATATAATAAATCCGTATTGGTTATTTTATTCTTATTACTAAAATGAACCTTGAATATAATATTCAGCTTTATATCATCAAAGTATGTGACTTTGATAGTAAAACTATAAAGTATTATGAATGATATTCTAAACCGTCCCTGATCATTCATAGGATATTTGTGAGACAAACATAGTTTATGATAGGCTATAAATGTACATCAGTATGTTAGTTGACTGATGGTCACGTTTTACTGATCATGAATAAGAGTTATTAAGTCATTAACGTAAGTATATGTTGGAGACCATATACTGGATTGACCCACTGTGAGAATACTATATGGTTCCTGTCATTAGTTATTCTCAGTAAAGAATGTATCTGTAATCCTTAGACTTGAGATTATCTCAGTTTTCTACATGAAAATTTATACTTTAATATAACCTAACATCGCCTTTAACCGGGCGGTCATAAAGATTATAATTAGGTATATAAAGAATTATGCGGAGGAAAGAGTTTAATTAAGATAGGATTTGTTCCTCTCATAAATTGAGAGAGATATCTTTAGGCCTCTTGATGATTTGATTGAAGAAATGCACGGTCGTGCTCAAGTGAATTAATAAGGAGTTATTAATGTCATTTCATGTTCAATCAAATTCGGTATCAAGAAATATTTATCGACCAACGTAAGATTTACACATACCTTGCCATATGGACGATATAGATATCGTGTAATAAAGAGATACAATGCATGAACATAAATTAGATTTGATCGAATCATCCATACTTGCTTAATTTGGGTAATCATGATGTCTTGCTAGAGGCCGCTCATGATTTATAATCCGTTGTGATTATTGCCAACATTAAGTCAACCTACAGGGTCACACATAAAGAACAACTATTGAGATGTACGCAGAAAATCATAACTTATGTAATAAGTTGTATGAAGAGCTACATAGTCAAGTGACACATCTAATCCTACATCTTATATGATAAGATGTGTTACATATATGGTTACATAGTTACCATGCACATAGGATATGAAACTTATGGACTATATAGGCATAAGAGACACCCCAAAAAGAAAGGTGAAGGCATATTATTCTCTTGTTATTTCTGTGAAGGCATATTTTGAGACAAAAATGAGGGAAAAATCCGAAAATTATTCTCTTGTTATTTCTGTGAGAAAAAATGAAGAACGAATACTAGCATATATCGTTTCTCTATCCATTCAAAGGGGTTGTTCGTGTGGATACCGGGAGACGACGAAGCGAAGTGCGGCGTCTTTGTGATTCGGGTTGAAACCGTGGTTTATTTGGAGAATCGGTTTGCTTGGAGAATCGGTTCGTTTGGAGATCGCTTGGAGATCGGTTTGTGAGACCGGTTAGGCGAAACATACAAAGGATTGGTTTGGAAACCGGTTTGGAATCGGGCAAAGAAAAGTGTCAACAAAATTCGCTTTTGATCATCACGGATTAAGCGTAATCCGAAGGTCCAAAGTTATGATTTTCTCTTTGATTTAATTGTAATTCACGGATCCTTCTTTTGGGTTTCGAATTCGATTTTGTTTCAATTTTGTTTTTCCGCCGCATTATGAATGGTAGAAACCCAACAGAGCCCCTGCAAGGTTTCAAGGGGCAGTGTCCCTAAAGAAATTTTATTTTATATAGTGCCGAAACTCAAAATTTCTTTAAAAAATACTTGATGTGTTAAATACATCTTTTCGAAATTTATTTAATGTATCATATATGTAGTTCGCACCTTTTCATAAAATTTAGACACCCATCCGAAGGTCATAATACATTACATGCATCCCTTCATGACATACCCAAGGCACCCTTTCAATCAAGTTGCAATCTTTCATGATCAAGATACATCACATGCACCCTTTCATGAAGTCGCATCCTTTCAATCAAGTCACAACCATTCATGATCAAGATAAATCACATGCACCCTTTCATGAAGTCGCATCCTTTCAATCAAGTCACAACCTTTCATGATCAAGATAAATCACATGCACCCTTTCATGAAGTCGCATCCTTTCAATCAAGTCACAACCTTTCATGATCAAGATACATCACATGCACCCTTTCATGAAGTCGCATCCTTTCATGAAATCGCAATCGTTCATGATCAAGATACATCACATGCACCCTTTCATGAAGTCGTATCATTTCATGAAATCGCAACTGTTCATGATCAAGATACATCACATGCACCCTTTTATGAAGTCGCATCATTTCATGAAATCGTAACCGTTCATAACGAACAACAATTGAAAAATAACGCCTCAAAATCAAAAGAAATATTTCGAAAATGGTTTATCCGTCTTAATTTAATTGGAATTCACTTCGCTCTGATGCCACTGATGGATTTCTACCGTTCATAATACAGCGGAAAAATAAAAATGAAACAAAATCGAATTCGAAACCCAAAAGAAGGATCCGTGAATTACAATTAAATCAAAGAAAAGTCCATAACTTTGTACCTTCAGATTACGCTTAATCCATGATGATCGAAAGTGAATTTGGTTGACGTTTTACTTTGCCCGATTCCAAACCAGTTTCCAAACCGATCCTTTGTATGTTTCGCCTAACCGGTCTCACAAACCGATCTCCAAGCGATCTCCGAACGAACCGATTCTCCAAGCAAACCAATTCTCCAAACAAACCGATTCACCAAACAAAATCACGGTTTCAACCTGAATCACAAAGACGCCGCACTTCGCTTCGTCCTCTACCAGTATCCACACGAACAACCCCTTTGAATGGATAGATAACGATATATACTAGTATTCGTTCTTTTCATTTTTCCCACAGAAATAACAAGAGATGGTTTTTCGGATTTTTCTCTCTTTTTGTCTCACAAAATTGGACAAAAATAATATGCCTTCATCTTTCTTTTTGGGGTATCTCTTGTGCCTATATAGTCCATAAGTTTCATATCCTATGTGCATGGTAACTATGTAACCATATATGCAACACATCTTATCATATAAGATGTAGGATTGGATTTGTCACTTGACTATGTAGCTCTTCATACAACTTATCACATAAGTTATGATTTTTCTGTGTACGTCTCAATAGTTGTTCTTTGTGTGTGACCATGTAGGTTTACTTAATGTTGGCAATAATCACAACGGATTATAAATCATGAGCGGCCTCTAGCAAGATATCATGATTACCCAAATTAAGCAAGTATGGATGATTCGATCAAACCTAATTTATGTTCATGCATTGTATCCCTTTGTTACACAATATCAATATCGTCCATAAAGCATGGTATGTGTCAACCTTAAGTTGGTCGATAAATATTTCTTGACACCGAATTTGATTGAACATGAAATGACATTAATAACTCCTTATTAATTCACTCGAGCACGACCGTGTGTTTTCTTCAATCAAATCATCAAGAGGCCTAAAGATATCTCTCTCAATTTATGAGAGGAACAAATCCTATCTTAATTAAAATATTTCCTCTGTATAATTCATTATATACCTAATTATAATCTTTATGACCGCCCGGTTAAAGACGATGTTAGATTATATTAAAGTATAAAATTTCTCATGTAGGAAACTGAGATAATCTCAAGTCTAAGGATTACAGATACATTCTTTACTGAGAATAACTAATGATATGAACCATGTAGTATTCTCACAGTAGGTCAATCCAGTATATGGTCTCCAACATATACTTACGTTAATGACTTAATAACTCTTATTCATGATCAGTAAAATGTGACCATCAGTCAACTAACATACTGATGTACATTTATAGCTTATCATAAAGTATGTTTGTCTCACAAACATCCTATGAATGATCAGGGACGGTTTAGAATATCATTCATAATACTTTATAGTTTTACTATCAAAAGTCACATACTTTGATGATATAAAGTTGAATATCATATTCAAGGTTCATTTCAGTAATAAGAATAAAATAACCAATATGTATTTATTATATAAAATATCTCTAAATGAACACAATGTTCACAATCCATACATCTAGGTCTCAAATATATTGTCCTAGATCATACTACTAGTATTATCGTCTCTTCAAAAGACTGGCACCAATAATCCAACCCTCCGCGTTTCTTGGCAAGCGGGTCTCAGCAGATATATGGCATAGGAGGTTGTGTCATGCTTCTTTTTCCATCGTACAAAATCTAATGAACGCAAATATTGTTAGTAGTATGCCCTAGGCCAATATATTTGAGACCTAGATGTATGAATTATATTAAACAAACATTGTGTTTATTTAGAGATATTTTATAATGCGTATTGGTTATTTTATTTTTATTACTAAAATGAACTTTGAATATGATATTCAGCTTTATATCATCAAAGTATGTGACTTTGATAGTAAAACTATAAAGTATTATGAATGATATTCTAAACCGTCCCCGATCATTCATAGGATGTTTGTGAGACAAACATACTTCATGATAAGCTATAAATGGACATCAGTATGTTAGTTGACTGATGGTCACGTTTTACTGATCATGAATAAGAGTTATTAAGTCATTAAGGTAAGTATATGTTAGAGACCATATACTGGATTGGCCCACATTGAGAATACTACATGGTTCGTGTCATTAGTTATTCTCAGTAAAGAATGTATCTGTAATCCTTAGACTTGAGGTTATCTCAGTTTCCTACATGATAAATTTTTATACTTTAATATAGTCTAACATCGTCTTTAACCGGGCGATCATAAAGATTATAATTAGGTATATAATGAATTGTGCGGAGGAAAGAGTTTAATTAAGATAGGATTTGTTCCTCTCATAAATTGAGAGAGATATCTTTAGGCCTCTTGATGATTTGATTGAAGAAACGCACGACCGTGCTCAAGTGAATTAATAAGGAGTTATTAAGGTCATTTCATGTTCAATCAAATTCGGTGTCAAGAAATATTTATCGACCAACATAAGGTTGACACATACCATGCCTTATGGACGATATAGATATCGTGTAACAAAAGGATACAATGCATGACATAAATTAGGTTTGATCGAATCATCTATACTTGCTTAATTTGGGTAATCATGATGTCTTGCTAGAGGCTGCTCACGATTTATAATCCATTGTGATTATTGCCAACATGAAGTAAACCTACAGGGTCACACACAAAGAACAACTAATGAGACGTATTACGTAAAAAATCATAACTTATGTTATAAGTTGTATGGAGAGCTACATAGTCAAGTGACACATCCAATCCTACATCTTATATGATAAGATGTGTTGCATATATGGTTACATAGTTACCATGCACATAGGATATGAAACTTATGGACTATATAGGAACAAGAGACACCCCAAAATTAGATTAAGGGCATAATATTTTCGTCCATCTTTTTGTAAGAAAAAGAGGAGAGAAAAATCCGAAAATTATTCTTTTGTTATTTTCTGTGAGAGAAATGAAGAACGAATACTAGCATATATCGTTCTTTATCCGTTCAGAGGGGTTATTCGTGTGGATACCGGTAGAGGACGAAGCGAAGTGCAGCGTCTTTGTGATTTGGGTTGAAACCGTGATTTTTGGTTGGAGAATCGGTTTGCTTGAGAATCGGTTCGTTTGGAGATTGCTTGGAGATCGGTTTGTGAGACCGATTAGGCGAATCATTCAAAGGATCGGTTTGGAAACCGGTTTGGATCGGGCAAAGTAAATCGTCAACCAAATTCGTTTTTGATCATCACGGATTAAGCGTAATCCGAAGGTACAAAGTTATGAACTTTTCTTTGATTTTATTGTAATTCACGGATCCTTCTTTTGGGTTTCGAATTCGATTTTGTTTCGTTTTTGTTTTTCCGCTGCGTTATGAATGGTAGAAACCCAACAGTGGTATCAGAGCCAAGTGAATTCCAATTAAATTAAGACGGATAAACCATTTTCGAAATATTTTGTTTGATTTTGAGGCGTTGTTTTTCAATTCTTTGAATTTTGGTCTTGAACGGTTGCAATTTCATGAAATGGTGCGACTTCATGAAAAGGTGCATGTGATGTATCTTGATCATGAAAGGTTGCGAATTCATGAAAGGATGCGACTTCATGAAAGGGTGCATGTGATGTATCTTGATCATGAAAGGTTGCGATTTCATGAAAGGATGCGACTTCATGAAAGGGTGCATGTGATGTATCTTGATCATGAACGGATGCGACTTCATGAAAGGATGTGACTTCATGAAAAGGTGCATGTGATGTATCTTGATCATGAAAGGTTGCGAATTCATGAAAGGATGCGACTTCATGAATGGGTGCATGTGATGTATCTTGATCATGAAAGGTTGCGATTTCATGAAAGGATGCGACTTCATGAAAGGGTGCATGTGATGTATCTTGATTATGAAAGGTTGCGACATGATTGAAAGGGTGCCTTGGGTATGTCATGAAGTGATGCATGTGATGTATCATAACCTTCGGATGGGTGTCTAAATTTTATGAAAAGGTGCGAAACTACGTATATGATACACTAAATAAATTTCGAAAAGATGTATTCAACACATCAAGTTTTTTAAAGTAATTTTGAGTTTAGGCACTGTATAAAATAAAATTTCTTCAGGGGCGCTGCCCCTTGAAACCCTGCAGGGGCAGACCTTGACCCCGGTTTTCGGGGCCGCGCCCCGAACCCCGCACTCACGCATAGATTAATCGTAGACCCCAAATTTCATATTCGTAACGCCTTATACATATTTCGTAAAATGGTTTAAAGTACAACATAATGCATATAACATGGCCTATTAGATATGTGTTGAATGATTGTGATTTGTGTGTGATGATGTGATGTGTGTAATATATGTATGTATGTAAAAACGGGCATGGTTCCGTTCTTGGTTGATGTGATGTAATTTATTTTGATGGTTAATTGTGACGGGCATGGTTCCGTTCATTTTATATTTAATATAACTACCACGATCATACACATCATGGAGATGAAGGAGTTCACCATCCACTTCATACGCATCATGGAGATGATAGAGTTCACCATCCACCTCATACGCATCATGGAGATGAAGGAGTTCACCGTCCACCTCATACACATCATGGAGATGAAGGAGTTCATCGATGCCTTGTGGTTGAATGTATCTTAGGAAATGATCTTAATGATTGGCTCATTTAGATCATCAAGGCCATGTTATATCATATCATATTTATTTTATCTGTGCATGTGATGTTCTGTGATGAAATACATGATAAAATAAAACAACAAAAACAAAAGATTAAACATAACAATCCCTCATATAATATTGAATCATAGAAATGCCTCCCATGTATCTATACTTATTATCCCTTCGATCATGCAAAATTTGGGTATGCCAAATCATAGTGAATTAGCATAATCTTAGGGTGATAAGAAGCGAGAAATGGTGATTCTCGATATTTAGACATGGTTAGATTCAACTGAACTATCAAGTCAGACTTGGGTTCAGGGCATATGATAGGATGCATACGCCGAGCATATGATGCTCATCCTATGGATTAAATGAGAGTTTTATGAGATACAATTGGAAACGTTCCTACCTAAATAATTAGGTTCTAGGCGATCAACCAAAGCTCACTTGGAACTTGATGAAATATGGATCTTGGCCCACTATGAAATTTAAAGTTAAAATTTCCGAATCAATACATTTGAGGGTTATTGATTTGAATAAAAAAGTGGGAGTTAAAATTATATTAAAATATCTCAAATCACATATTAATATAAACCTGCATTTAATTCTGTGTAGAAAATGGCAACAAACAACACATCAACTTTAACATTGCGATCTGTCCTTGAGAAGGACAAGCTCAATGGGAAAAACTTCCTTGACTGGCATCGGAATTTGAGAATTGTTCTCAAACAAGAAAGGAAGAACTATGTCCTTGAAAGGCCCATTCCTAATCAGCCCGCTGATGATGCTGATCAAGAAGTGATAAA
Organism: Juncus inflexus; assembly: GCA_024447665.1. Taxonomy (NCBI): domain Eukaryota; kingdom Viridiplantae; phylum Streptophyta; class Magnoliopsida; order Poales; family Juncaceae; genus Juncus; species Juncus inflexus. The sequence continues at coordinate 10,094,465 of JAJHPC010000004.1, forward strand.
CACTTATGCCAAGCATACAAGCGACTCTAATGATGTGACATGTCTCATGTTGGCCACCATGGATGCCGATCTGCAAAAGCAGTTTGAAAATTTAGAGGCATTTCCAATGTTGGCACAGCTCAAGGAAATGTTCCAAGAGCAAGCTAGAAATGAGAGGTATAATGCACATTGTGCATTAGCAAGTTGTAAGATGGTTCCCAACTCCTCAGTGCTCATATTCTGAAAATGAAAGGGTACCTTGATCAACTTGAGAAACTAGGGGCAAAGGTTGGCGATGAGATGGCTACCGATTTGATCCTTAGGTCTCTTCCTCCGAATTTCAAGCCATTTATAATGAACTATAATATGCATAACATGGACAAGAGTATCACCGAGTTGCATGGCATGCTGAAAAACTTCGAGGGGACTATGAAGACAAATGTTGTCAACGATGTTCTCTTGATTCAGAAAGTCAAGGGTCAAAAGAGAAAATTAAGGGGCAAAGTCAAAGGAAAAGGTAAGGGCAAGATGTTGTCCGAACCTAAGAACAAGAAACCCAAGGAGGGTGTTTGTTTCTTCTGCAACAAATCAGGCCATTGGAAAAGAAATTGCCAGGCATACTTGGAGGATCTAAAGAAGAAGAAGAAGAGTAGTGAGACTACTACTTCAGGTATTAATGTTATTGAAATTAATTTATCTACTTCTTCATCTTGGGTATTAGATATCGGATGCGGTACTCACATTTGTAATAATGTGCAGGGGCTGCAAAGGAGTAGAAGATTAGCGAAAGGTGAAGTGGACCTGCGGGTGGAAAATGGAGCAAGAGTTGCTGCATTAGCCATGGGCATTTATTTATTATCTTTACCTTCTGGACTTGTAATAAATTTAAATAATTGCTACTATGTACCTGCTGTGAACAGGAATATTGTATCTGTGTCGAAATTGGTTTTGGATGGTTTTAAGTTTGTTATTGAGAATAATAACTTTACCATAAGTAAAGAAAATATTTTCTATGCGAATGGTCAATTAGAAAATGGTCTTTATGTTTTAAATCTTGATCATGAACATTACAAGTCTATCTATAGCATTAATACAAAGAGATTTAAATCTAATGATTGAATCCGACATATTTCTGGCATTGTCGTTTAGGACACATAAATGAGAAACGCATTTCTAAACTCCACCAATATGGACTTTTAGACTCATTTGATTTAGAATCATTTGAGACATGCGAATCTTGTTTATTAGGTAAGATGACAAAGGCTCCTTTCACAAAGAGAGGTGAGAGGGCAAGTGAGTTATTGGATCTCATACATACAGATGTATGCGGACCAATGAGCACACCAGCTAGAGGTGGTTTTCGATACTTCATTACTTTTACTGATGACTTAAGTAGATATGGATATGTTTACTTAATGAAACATAAATCTGAATCTTTTGAATTGTTCAAAATATACAAAAGTGAAGTAGAAAACCAGCTCGGTAAGAAAATAAAAGCACTTCGATCAGATCGAGGTGGCGAATATTTAAGCCTAGAGTTTGACAATCATCTTAAAGATTGTGGAATAGTTTCACAACTTACTCCTCCTGGAACACCTCAATGGAATGGTGTCTCGGAAAGGAGAAACCGAACTCTATTAGATATGGTTCGGTCTATGATGAGTCAAACAGATCTTCCGATATCCTTTTGGGGTTATGCCATTGAGACTGCCGCGTTCATACTAAAAGAATTCCATCAAAAGTTGTTCAAAAGACTCCATATGAGATATGGACTGGGAGGAGTCCCACATTGTATTTTCTAAAGATTTGGGGTTGTGAAGCTTATTTAAAGCGTCAAATTTCTGACAAGTTAACACCGAAATCTGATAAATGCTTATTTGTGGGATATCCTAAAGAAACTAAAGGATATTACTTTTATAACCCATCCGAGAACAAAGTGTTTGTTGCTCGAAATGGTATCTTTTTGGAAAGAGAATTTATTTCTAAAGGAACTAGTGGGAATAAAGTACATCTTGAAGTAATTCAAGATCCACTAATTAGCAATGAACAACCATTGGAAGATCCACAAGTCTCTTCAAGAGTTGACGAGTCCGGTCTTGAAACACAAGATACTCCTCGTAGATCTGGTAGAGTTCGTCATGAGCCCGAGAGATATGGATTTCTCGTGACTGATGATAGAAATGTGGCTCTCATAGATGATGAACCCACATCTTACCAAGAAGCTATAAAGGATCCTGATTCTCATAAATGGTTAGAAGCCATGAAAACTGAGATGCAGTCCATGTACGATAATCAAGTTTGGAACCTAATTGATTCACCTGAAGGTTCTAAGACCATTGGGTGTAAATGGGTTTTCAAAAAGAAAACTGACATGGACGGAATGTGCATACCTATAAAGCGAGACTTGTTGCGAAAGGTTTCCGACAAACTCATGATATAGACTATGACGAAACTTTCTCACCAGTTGTCATGCTTAAATCAATTAGAATTCTGCTTGCCATAGCTGCATATTATGACTATGAGATATGGCAAATGGATGTCAAAACAGCTTTTCTTAATGGAAATTTAGTCGAGGATGTGTATATGACACAACCCGAGGGTTTTGTTGATCCTAAGAATTATGATAAGGTCTGCAAATTGCAGCGATCCATTTATGGATTAAAGCAAGCATCTCGGAGTTGGAATCTTCGTTTTGATGAAGTAATCAAAGGTTTTGGTTTTATCAAAAATGAAGATGAACCTTGTGTTTACAAGAGGGTTAGTGGGAGCGCAATAGTTTTTCTAGTACTTTATGTAGATGATATATTACTCATTGGAAATGACATTCCGACTTTAACAAATGTTAAGACATTTTTAGGAAAGTCTTTTGCAATGAAGGACCTAGGAGATGCCGCTTATATACTCGGCATTAAGATCTATAGAGATAGATCTAAAAGGCTCATAGGTCTAAGTCAAAGTACCTATATTGACAAAGTGTTGACACGATTTCGAATGGATGATTCGAAAAAAGGTTTTATACCAATGTCACATGGCATAAAATTGAGTAAGACTCAACGTCCTGCTAATCAGGAAGAACGAAATCGCATGAATAAAATCCCGTATGCTTCGGCTATTGGATCTATCTTATATGCCATGCTTTGTACTAGACCAGATGTATCATATGCATTAAGTGCAACTAGCAGATATCAATCTGATCCCGGTGAAAGTCACTGGACAGCAGTCAAGAATATTCTGAAGTACTTGAGAAGAACTAAGGATTCATTCTTGGTTTATGGAGGATTTGAAAGTGAGCTAGTTGTAACAGGTTACACGGACTCAAGCTTTCAAACCGACAATGATGATTTTAGATCGCAATCTGGTTATGTGTTTTGTTTGAATGGAGGTGCAATAAGTTGGAAAAGTTCCAAACAGGACACTGTAGCGGATTCTATGACAGAAGCGGAGTACATAGCAGCTTCAGAAGCAGCTAAGGAAGCAGTTTGGATGAAGAAGTTCATTGAAGAACTCAGTGTGGTTCCTAGTATAGCAAATCTTGTGGATCTTTATTGTGACAACAATGGGGCAATCGCGCAGGCAAAGGAACCAAGATCGCATCAGAGAACCAAACACATACTTCGACGTTTCCATTTGATCAGGGAGATCATTGCGAGAGGAGATATTAAAATATGCAGAGTTGATGGTGATGATAATGTTGTCGATCCGTTGACTAAACCACTTTCTCAAGCAAAGCATGAGGGTCATGCTAGGTCGATGGGTATTAGATACTTGTTAGATTCGACCTAGTGCAAGTGGGAGATTGTTAGTAGTATGTCCTAGGCCAATATATTTGAGACCTAGATGTATGAATTATATTAAACAAACATTGTGTTTATTTAGAGATGTTTTATAATGCGTATTGGTTATTTTATTTTTATTACTAAAATGAACCTTGAATATGATATTCAGCTTTATATCATCAAAGTATGTGACTTTGATAGTAAAACTATAAAGTATTATGAATGATATTCTAAACCGTCCCTGGTCATTCATAGGATGTTTGTGAGACAAACATACTTTATGATAAGCTATAAATGGACATCGGTATGTTAGTTGACTGATGGTCACGTTTTACTGATCATGAATAAGAGTTATTAAGTCATTAACGTAAGTATATGTTAGAGACCATATACTGGATTGACCCACATTGAGAATACTACATGGTTCGTGTCATTAGTTATTCTCAGTAAAGAATGTATCTGTAATCCTTAGACTTGAGGTTATCTCAGTTTCCTACATGATAAATTTTATACTTTAATATAGTCTAACATCGTCTTTAACCGGGCGATCATAAAGATTATAATTAGGTATATAATGAATTGTGCGGAGGAAAGAGTTTAATTAAGATAGGATTTGTTCCTCTCATAAATTGAGAGAGATATCTTTTGGCCTCTTGATGATTTGATTGAAGAAACACAAGGCCGTGCTCAAGTGAATTAATAAGGAGTTATTAATGTCATTTCATGTTCAATCAAATTCGGTGTCAAGAAATATTTATCGACCAACATAAGGTTGACACATACCATGCCTTATGGACGATATAGATATCGTGTAACAAAAGGATACAATGCATGACATAAATTAGGTTTGATCGAATCATCTATACTTGCTTAATTTGGGTAATCATGATGTCTTGCTAGAGGCCGCTCACGATTTATAATCCATTGTGATTATTGCCAACATTAAGTAAACCTACAGGGTCACACACAGAGAACAACTAATGAGACGTACACAGAAAAATCATAACTTATGTGATAAGTTGTATGGAGAGCTACATAGTCAAGTGACACATCCAATCCTACATCTTATATGATAAGATGTGTTGCATATATGGTTACATAGTTACCATGCGCATAGGATATGAAACTTATGGACTATATAAGAACAAGAGACACCCCAAAATTAGATTAAGGGCATAATATTTTCGTCCATCTTTTTGTGAGAAAAAGAGGAGAGAAAAATCCGAAAATTATTCTTTTGTTATTTTCTGTGAGAGAAATGAAGAACGAATACTAGCATATATCGTTCTTTATCCGATTATGCTTCCAAAATAATATGAATGTCTTGCATCATGGGTGATGAATTTCCCATCGCAATTTCCATTGGTACGCTACTGCTCTCATAGAGAGCTCTCGCCAGATTAACCCATATTCCTTCATTTTTACTATGAAATTTCGATGCCCATTTTGCCTTTGTCGCTAGATTCATGTGGGTTATGTTTTTTATGCCCTCCATTTAGTTTTGGCAAACATATAGTTTTCCAATTTAAGAAATGCAATTTTCTTTTCTCCACTCCATATGGAGTCTCGCCCGGCCTTATCAATTCTCTTAATCACTGAGTTTGATAATTTGAATACCGAGATGAAGTAATTAGGTAATGAATTAAGTACTGAGTTTATGAGTGTTACCCTTCCGGTCCTGGAGAGCATCTTTCCTTGCCATGACGGCAGCTTCCTTTCTATTTTATATATTAGTGGATTGAATTCATCCTTTGCGAGCTTTTTATCGGAAAGAGGTAGCCCTATATATTGGAAGGTATCCGTCTTAATGGAGCAATTTAGTAGATACGCTAAGTCATTAATATCATATTCCTGGGGGCCGATAGCTCTGATAAAGGATTTATTCTGGTTGACTACCAACACACTGGATCGCCCTATGTGCTCGAGCATCATTGCCGTAAGCACAATTTCTTGAATGTTGGGTCTCAAGAACAATAGTAGGTCATCCGCGTACATTAAGAAAGTGTTAATTGCTTGCCTGACCCTCCTGTTGAGATCTAAAGTCTTCCCTGGACATCCATTCATCAGAATCTTAGTGTTTCCTCTGAGCACGGAATCATTAATAAGTTTTACTTCTTGATTTGAATATCCCTTTGCCGTGAGAGCTTGGGAGATAAACTCCCAAGAGACACAATCGTACGCTTTATAAATATCTGCTTTATTAAAAATATTATCTCTAGTAGCCCAAGATATAGCTTCGTGTGCATAGGCAAAGTTATCTAGTATATTCCGCTCTTCAATAAAAGCCGATTGAGATTAACTAATGAGTCTCTGAATGTCATTGTTCATGCGAATTTGAATAATCCAGGATACAAGTCTTGCATAGAATGTCCAAAACTGATTGGTCTATAATCTTGTAATGAGATGGGTCCGTCACACTTGCGGATCAGTGTGATATAAGATGTTGCTAATGGTCCGAGGTCAAATTCCTCCGTGAGTATTCCATTTATAGCCTTTTTAAGATCGTGAAACTGAATTTGTTTAAATTTTTTGAAAAATTCTCTGTTGAAGCCGTCTGGTCCCGGAGTTTTTTCTGCAGGCCAGTGGTCTATGGCCTCATTTAAATCCTGATCCTGATCTAGAGTTTAGAAATAGACGCGTAAGATCATGGATGGGGCTTCCCCAAATTTGAGTCAGATCCATATATTGAAATATTAAACTTAATATTAGTATTTATTATTTAATGTTATTTTAAATATAATAATTTGTATGGTCATTAGTGGGGGTTAGTATTAGAGGGAATAATGGAGTTAGTGGGCATTGAAGAGAGTTAATTCTATTTAGTGGGTGGATATGGAGTTTTATGCATAGGTTCAATGTATTAGAGAAAATAAAAGGTCACCATGTATGCTATATAAGCATAGTTATGTTGTATTGTCAAAATATAGAAGAGAGAAATTATAATAGAGAGAATCCACTAATCAATAAAATAAAGTTAGAGAGTTAGTTTTTTTTTTCGAAATAATATAATATTTTCTTCTATCAAAGTGGTACCAGAGTCATGGTGAACACGACGACCGGACAATCGAGTTTTCCTCATCTTACAAAGACAAACTATGAGAATTGGAGTATCAAATTGAAAGCGCTTCTCGGATCGGAGGATCTATGGGAAATAGTGGAGACTTGTTATGACGAACCGGATCCAACTCCAACGAAAGGCGTAGCATTGAAGTCGTTGAAGGAAAGTCGTAAGAAGGATAAGAAGGCGCTCTATTACCTCTACCAAGCGGTCGATGAATCGGCTTTCGAAAAAATAGCCGGTGCACAAAATTCAAAGGAGGCATGGAAAATTCTCCAAACGGCTTACAAAGGAGCCGAGCGAGTGAAGCAAGTTCGCCTACAAACGCTTAGAGGAGAACTCGAGGCAATGAAGATGAAGGAGACGGAAGCAGTTTCCGACTATGTTACGAGAGTTATTACCATTGCCAACCAAATCAAGAGTAATGGTGAGACTCTAAGTGACGGGCGAATTGTGGAGAAAATTCTTCGATCTTTGACTGACGAATTCGAAAATGTTGTGTGCGCGATTGAGGAGTCAAAAGATTTGGACGAAGTGACGGTGGATGAGTTGACGGGCTCGTTGGAAGCTCACGAAGCGAGAAAAAAGAAAAAGAAGCAAGAGAAGATGGAGGAAGCACTCCAAGGGAAGGTGTCGGTATCCGGTGACAAGAAAAATAGAGGTCAACAATGACGTGATCGAGGGCATGGTTGTGCCTATAGTCGTGGTTGTGATGGAGAAAATGAAGAGAAAAAGTGGGAAGAACGAGCTTCTAATTTTCATGGCGGTCGTGGACGAGGTAGAAGAGGTGGATTTAACAAATCCGATAAAAGATGTTACAAATGTGACAAGTAGTCACTATGCGGCGGAGTGTAAAAAAGATGTAAAATGCTATAATTGTGACAAATTCGCTCATTATGCATTCGAGTGTCGAAATAAGAAGGTTGAGGAGAAAGTGAATTTCGTGAATCGAGAAAATGAAAGTGAAGATGTGGTGTTATTGGCGTGCAAAGAGATCGATCTGGAGAAAAGTTGCATGTGGTATTTGGACACGGGCGTGAGTAATCACATGTGCGGTTACAAGAGTATGTTTGTCGAGATTGATGAGAATGTGAATGGAAATGTATCTTTTGGTGATGCGTCAAAAGTGAAGGTGAAAGGTCAAGGAAAAATTTTGGTTCAATTGAAAGATGGTAGTCAACGGTGTATCTCTAACCTGTATTATGTTCCGGATATGAGAAGTAATATTTTGAGTCTTGGACAATTATTGGAGAAGGGTTATTCCGTTTACATGATGGATAAAAGTCTCTATTTACGCGATAATAATAATAATAAGTTGCTTGCTCATGTGGAAAAGGCGAAAAATTGAATGTTCTTATTGAACATAAAGAATGTTCGAGCGACGTGTTTGAAGGCGTGTATGGGTGATAAATCATGGCTATGGCATCTTTGGTTCAGGCATCTCAATTTTGGAGGACTCAAACAATTGGCAAGCAAAGGGATGGTGGATGGTTTACCGCGTATTGACTACCCCGACAAATTTTGTGAAGGTTGTGTGTTCGGCAAACAACCCCGAAATAGTTTTCCAAAAGAAGCAAGCTATCGTGCAAGCAAACCGCTAGAGTTGGTACACACCGATATTTGTGGGCCCATCAAGCCGATGTCATTGGATGAGCGTCGTTATTTTATTACTTTCATTGATGATTTCTCACGAAAAAAATGGGTTTATTTTCTCAAAGAAAAATCCGAGGCTTTTGGTGTTTTCAAGAAATTCAAGGCGCTTGTCGAGAAAGAAAGTGGCCATTTTATCAAGGCGTTGAGATCGGATCGAGGCGGTGAATTTACGTCATCTGCTTTTGATTCATTTTGCGAAGAGAATGGCATACGACGTAATTTGACGGAACCTTATTCACCTCAACAAAATGGTGTGGCGGAACGGATGAACATGACTATTCTCGACATGGTTCGGAGTATGCTCAAAAGCAAGAACTTACCTAAGGAGTTTTGGGCGGAAGCGGTAAATTGTGCGGTTTATTTGCGAAACCAATGTCCAACGGCAAGCGTGGAAGATATGACTCCACATGAGACTTGGTATGGTCGAAAACCCTCGGTGTCTCATTTCAAGGTGTTCGGAAGTGTTGCTTATGCCCATATTCCGGATCAAAAATGTGTCAAGCTTGATGACAAGAGTGTGAAGCTTATCTTCATCGGTTATGATAGTAAATCTAAGGCATACAAACTTTATGATCTGATTAGTAGGAAGGTACATATTAGTCGTGATGTGCAAGTAGATGAAGAAAGCATGTGGTGTTGGAATACGCAAATGACGATTTCGCATGTAGAAGAAGAGGAGGAAGAAGAAGTCATGGTGCCAATGAATCCGACATTACCACCATCTTCACCAACAAACCCGTTCTCATCTTTATCCGATGACATGATGAGGCGAAACCCAAGAGAGAGGAGTTTGCATGATTTGTACGAGATGACAAGTGAGTTGCATTTGGTATGTCTTTTGGCGGAAAGTGAAAATATTCAATTCGAGCAAGCGGTTAATGATAAAAAGTGGCGGGCCGCTATGAATGAAGAGATGCATTCAATTGTGAAGAATGATATTTGGGAACTCGTGTCTTTACCCAAGAGTCATAAACCAATTGGTGTGAAGTGGGTTTTCAAGAAAAAGGTAAACGCGCAAGGAGAAGTGGAGCGATACAAAGCGAGACTCGTGGCGAAAGGTTACAAGCAACAAGAAGGCGTGGATTATGACGAGGTATTTGCTCCGGTGGCTCGAATGGAGACGGTGCGACTTCTCAAATAGATGTGAAATCGGCATTTTTGAATGGCATTCTTGAAGAAGAGGTATATATCGAGCAACCTCCCGATTATGTGAAATCGGGAAACGAAGATAAAATGTTGAGATTAAAGAAGGCATTGTATGGATTGAAGCAAGCACCTAGAGCATGGAATACAAGAATTGGCGCGTATTTTGAGAAGTGAGGATTTATACAATATCCATACGAGCACGCGTTATATGTGAAGGTACAAAAAGAAGATATTTTATTTGTGGCTTTATATGTGGATGATTTGATTTGTACGGGTAATAATCATCATATGGTTGATGATTTTAAAAAAGTTATGGCAAGGGAATTTGAAATGACCGATTTGGGACTTATGTCCTATTTTCTCGGTCTTGAAGTGAAGCAAGGCAAGGATGGTATTTTTGTTTCACAAGAAGCTTACGCAAAGGAAATTCTTCGAAAATTTAAAATGGAGAATTGCAATCCGGTTAGTACACCGGTAGAAAGTGGTGTGAAATTATCCCATTTTGATGAAGGCAAGGCAGTTGATACAAGTTTGTACAAAAGTTTAGTTGGGAGTTTACGGTATCTTACGTGCACAAGGCCGGATATTTTATATGGTGTCGGCTTGGTAAGCCGATACATGGAGGAACCTAAATCGACACATTGGAAAGCGACAAAATGAATTCTTCGTTACATCCGAGGTACATTATCTCATGGATTATTATATTCTCATACTAATAATTTTACTCTCCATGGATATTCCGATAGTGATTGGGGAGGAGATGTGGATGACAGAAAGAGTACTTCGGATTTTGTGTTTTATATGGGTGATACGGCTTTTACGTGATTTTACAAGAAACAACCGATTGTGACACTATCGACATGTGAGGCGGAATACGTGGCGGCATCATCATGTGTGTGTCATGTAATATGGCTAAGAAGGTTGTCAGGCGAGATGCATTTAATTCAAGTTGAAGCAACGAAAATTTATGTTGATAACAAGTCGGCAATTGCGTTAGCGAAGAATCCCGTTCATATTGATGTGTCATGTAATATGGCTAAGAAGGTTGTTAGAGAAGTAAACATATTGATGTGCGATCTCATTTTATTCGAGAGTATGTGAAAAATGGCAAAGTGGAGTTAATTCATGTGATGAGTAAAAAACAAGTAGCCGACATCTTCACCAAACCTCTTACGGTGGAACTTTTCGAGAAGCTCAAGAATCTCCTTGGGATGCGTGACGGAATAAAATAATAAGGGGGGATGTTGAAATATTAAACTTAATATTAGTATTTATTATTTAATGTTATTTTAAATATAATAATTTGTATGGTCATTAGTGGGGGTTAGTATTAGAGGGAATAATGGAGTTGGTGGGCATTGATGAGAGTTAATTCTATTTAGTGGGTAGATGGGGAGTTTTATGTCTAGGTTCAATGTATTAGAGAAAATAAAAAGGTCACCATGTATGTTATATAAGCATAATTATGTTGTATTGTCAAAATATAGAAGAGAGAAATTATAATAGAGATAATCCACTAATCAATAAAATAAAATTAGAGAGTTAGTTTTTTTTTTTTCAAAATAATATAATATTTTCTTATTCATATCACATTGGGCCTTTTGTCCAATTGAACTTTTGAAGAAGTGAAATGCAACTCCAGCCAAGGTAGTGATGAAGTTATGTCTCTTTTTAGTGGATGGTATTGCTTGAAATATTTTTGTATTATTATCCCCATGCACAATCCATTTCATTTTAGCTCGCTGCTTCCATTTGATATGTTCCAATGCACATAGATCTGTCATTCTTACTTTTGTCCATCTTCTAAGTATTTTTTTTTTTCTACCTCAGAAAGTTGTTTTATTTCCTCTAACGAATCAACGAAGTCAATAATGGTCTTGCAGCATTGAAATTGTTCCTTCCATCTGTTCTTTTTGTCATTAGTCCAGATTTTAATATCTCTCGCAAGCAGGTTAAATTTTTCATGAATATGTGTAGAATCTGATGCTTCATCTTGAGACCAGACTTGTTTTACGAATTCATTGAATGTATCATCTTTATGCCAATAATTTTCGAATCTCAATGATTTTGATCCATTAAAATCGCCTTTGATTTCTAAGACAACTGGGCAATGATCAGAGGTGGTTCTAGTTGCCACCTTTTGTATGGAATTTGGGTACAATTCTAGCCAATTATCCGAAAATAGAAATCGATCTAATTTCACAAGCGCCGAATATTCTCTATTGCCGAATATTCTCTATTGCATCGCCCAATTGATGTAATGGTTTGATCCATTTCTTTCATCTTCCGACAAGGTTATATTGAAATCCCCAAAATTGTCCATGGCATCTTCATTTCCTCCCCCAGAATTCTCAATTCCTGAAAGAATACAGGCATATTTGATGCCATCGGCAGTCCATACATTGTCGTAGCGCAGAAGACAAAACCATCAGATCTATTTTGGAAAGTGGCAGTGATAGAATGGTTTTCTTTTGAGAGATTGATGCAGTCAAATCTAGTTTCATTCCACGCAAGCATAATTCCGCCTGATCCGTCAAAGGGAATGAATTCATGTTTTTGTAATCCGAAGCCAAAGATCTCCGTCAACATGGGCTTCGATATTTGTTGTAATTTCGTTTCTTGAATAGCGATCAGGATGGGGTTAATAGCCTCAATTGTTTTCTGAAGTGTTGCCCTTTTTTGAGTGGCATTCAATCCTCTTACGTTCCAGGTCATAAGTGAAGGAATTATGCCCTAGCCCAAAGTATTAGACTAGAGATTAGATTATGAGAAACATATTTATTTAGTTCATATATGATTGAGTGTGTGGGTGACTAATATATTTACATATATTAGATCGACCATGAATGACACTTCGGGTTCACATCATCGGAATACGTGATTCTGATAGTAGAACTGTAAACCAACAAATGACATTCTAAACCATCCCTAGTGATATGTGGAATGTTTATAGAGATAAACATACTTCAGGTAAGAAGCTACATATCTACACTAGTATATTCGCAGACTGGATGATCATGTTCTGCTGATCATGGACATAGTAATGTTAAGTCTGGAATATAGGTACGTGTTAGAGAACACGTACTGGACTGACCACACTATGAGAATATGCATGGTATATGTCATTAGTGATTCTTTAATAGTGTGTTTGTTCCTACGACATGAGGTCACCATGGATTCCGGTATGTGGAACTGCATACTTTAATATGATCCTACATCATCCGTAACGGGATGATCATTACGGTCATCATTAGGTATGCACTGAATCATGACGAGGAATGTGAGTGACCAAGATGGGATTTGTTTCTCTCATTAAGAGAGAGATATCTCTGGGCCCCTGATGAACTAGGACTGAAGGAAACTGTAATAACCTTAGCTGCCAAGTATTCCGTTATGGAAATACTTATTACGTTGGCAACGGAATAGACACAGATTAGGATTTTTAGTTATGGTAACTGAGCAATCGTTCATCTCTCTCTCTAATATAAATAGAAGGGCAGTACCTCTCTATTATATACACAATTCTCAAGCTTTAGAAGCTGCCTAATACATAGAAATAGAGAGAGAGAGTTTTGAGTTATTTTCGGAAAATATTTCCGGACTCGTCTAGCCGAGTCCGGTTATTCCGTGCGTCTGTAGTTTGACGTGGATACGAGTAGAGGTCTTCTGCTTTGAAGACTAGCGAGCGATCAGTTTCTTTACCTTAGGAGAAGCAAGGAGTTAGTTCAAGTCGAGCTTCAGGAAGGAGAAAGTTACACGTCAGAAAAGTTCAGACCTACATCCGTTCTTCGTCTCGCGAATCAGGAAGATCCGAGCTATAAATTTTAATAGTTAATCTCGTATTTTTATTCCCTTAACGATGATCATAGGGAGGGTTTAACCCGTAAGTTTCGTTGCGCATGTAACGTACATGGCTACAGAGATTCCCCAACAATAAGGGAGAGGAGTGTTTTCTTTGTTTGATTCATGAAAACGATTGAGCAACAGAAGGGGGATGTATTGCAAAGAAGGAATGCTGAACGGGCCAATTAAAGAATGAGAGTGGATAGTAATTTCGGGGCAGGTCAGCCCAATCTAAAGTATTAAAATAAATAAAGTTACACGGCCCATATATTGGCCCGTAATTACCCAAATAGTCCCGTACAGCCCAACAACCTTCCTTATCCACTATTCTGACAAAACCCTACCTTTCAGCCCGCATGAGGGCCCAACACAATCCCCTTCCCAAAAACTAATTAATTTAAACATAGAAAAGTCCAACCCTAGAAATTAAGGCCTGCTTAGTGTCTTAACCCGGACACCTCTTTATCCAGCCAAAGTGGCCAGTTCTTCATTCATTGAGTCTGCAGCCCCTCCACCACATGTTGCCAGTAACTCAACTGCCTCTCAGGCCTCAATTTTCTCATTTTTTGATCTGGCCAGGATCATGAATTTAGCCTGATTTCCTTTCTTCCTTCCTCCTCCATTTCCCAACTTGCGATCCTTATTCATACCTAGTATAAATTTCTTGGTCTTAGCGAACTGTGATTTATGCGCCCTCTGAACAGAACTCACATATGCTGCACTTTCCTTCTTGGATAGTCTACTTGTGAAAATTTGGCATGTATATATTTCTAATTATGGAAAAAAAAATTTTAAGCAGTAAAAGAGGCTTCATCAATGAATGATTTAATGTCAAACAAAAGTGGTAGATTGTGGAATTTCGTCAATAGTGCAGTGCCTCACGAGCAGTTCGGATTATGCGTAAGTTTCTCTTTCAGTTAAGTAACATCTTTTTCCTTCAAATAAGTATCGAAAAGAGGACAGAAAAAAGGCAGCTAAATTTGTGAAAAAATAGATGGATGTACAAGGCATTTTCTACAAGTAAGAAACACCACAGGAATGATGATGAGACGTATATAAGTAATTTAAAATTGCATAGCATTTTATCCAAAATATACAAACAACAACAATTGTGTTATATCACATTTCCACAAATCCTCCCTCAGAAAATGAAACAACCAAGCATCAGGCCCTTTTCGCATAATGAAACAAATTTGAATTTCCCCACAAAAAACAAAATAACTATATGGATCGATTGTTCATCTTGAAGTTTCAAAACTTCAATAAAAAGGCACAGTTATGAACTCTTTAAATTGAGCGAACTATCTTTCGTTGATTCCTGCCGGTGTCATCAAGCCCAACTTCTCTGTGTGTTATAAAATTCAAACAAAAATTTACAAATTTAGGGGATTTTTATGTAATTTTCTTACAACAAAATTACCTCTACTCATCAAGCTTCTGGAAAAGCTCTTCTTTCCGCATGTCATGCCGTCTCGAAAAAGTCAAAATACACAAATAAACCCAAAATTATAAGTATTAAAAATAATAATGGAAAAATTGCAAAAGAAATCACGCATTATGCCTAAATTTAAAAAATTAGGCCTCAAAATGAAAAAGAGAGCAATGAGCCTTAAAATGGTATTAATTGATTCTATGGAGTAATGCAAATGAAGTTTGTACTACATCATTTTTTTAAATTTCTGAATTTGACATTTTTTTATGAATAAATATGTAATTTAAGTGGAATAAAGAGTTTTGAAGGAGCTATAGGCTTGATATATTTCTTGAATCACTAATCCTATAATATGTTTTGTGAAATTCAATTTTTCCAATAAATAGGGATCATATTTTTTTTATTTTTTATTTCATATGTTATTTGGATTGTAGAATTTGTAGATTGGAATTGGATTAGAAGATGTGGTAAAAAAAGAATTGGAATTATTTGGATCTCAGTATTCTAATTCTTTGTTTGGTTTGAAAAAAAGAAGCTCCGGAACAGTATGGCATCTATAATTAATGAATTTTAGTTTATATCATGAAGATTACTCCCCTGAAATAGTTTTTATAGAATTAAATACAATTAAAACTTGTCAAATTAAATTATCCAAATAAAATGGCTATATTTGGTAATTAATATGTAAATATTGTATATGTACCAGAGAAATAAAATATTTTCTTGTAAATTTTTTTTTATGTTGAGAGTGTTGATGAATGAAAATTATACATGAATTGTACATGTAGAATTGTAGAAAAGCAAACCCAAAATATAAGCATAATAGTTAATATTTGGATTGGGTTCTGTGCCATGGCATTGGCGCTCCAAAATTTTGAGGAGCGCCAAGGTTCGGTAAAATAAGGGGACAAGGTCCCGATTCCTGTCGAACAATTCGAATTCTATCATCTAAACAAAGAAATTTTCAATCCAGCAAAAACTAATTCTAATTCCAGTCCAATATTCCTGCTTCCAAACAGGCCTTAAATATTATTTGCGCAATGTATGTTTCTCATTTACATACTGTTTTTATTTTTGAACCATTGTTAAGACTAAATTCTGGGATATTTTTATTTTGAGATTTATGTATCAAAATTTTCCAATTCATAAGTTTTATTTATTGATTGATTTGTTGAAGGTTTGATGTAGAGTTTTATCATTTCTTGAAGTCTCACCTCTTCAGCAAAGAGCCAAAATGCAAATATGCCTTTGACCTCAGTTTGGCGATTTTTTTTATCTCAATTTGGCGATTTAGTACTCAAAATTTAAGTAACTCATATCTATTTTCTGATTTACCCCCCGGAAATTTTAAGTGTATTTACTAAGTTGGGAGATTTATTGTGTCATTAGTATGTGGAGTTTTTAGATGAACAAGAAGAGTACAATTGGAGGGCTGATCATAAGTTCTTTTGGAGTTGGGGCCTGTAACATTCATGGCTTCGGATATAAGAAGACTTCTTTGTGAGTGGATTTAGATAATACATCATTCCTGCCTTATTGTTTATATCTAAAAAACTTGCCCATGTTAGGCTGTTATAACAGAATTTTATTCAGTTAACCCAAGTTTTTTTTTTTTTTGCTTTTTTTTTATTTTATGTTAAAAACTGAAATTCGAAATTTTTTGCTATTTTATCATGTTCTATTATAATTCGTTGTGATGTAATCAAATAGTTTTCGTATGATGCCATAAATATCTCACGCACTGTGCGAACTTTTTGCTAGTTAAATCTTAATATATTGTTTCCGCACTACATTGATCCGCTTCATCATTTGTAAAAATAGGATCAAATAGAAACCCCTCGAATTTGAACTTGCGCAAAAACCACAGTACTATAGCAAGCATAACTTCGACAGTTACAAACCATACTCTCTACCCAACCAATGAGAAAGACACGGTCAACTAGAAGTGGGAAAGATCTGGAAACTTCACGGTCAAACGCGCTTACAACTTTCTTCATAAAGGAACCTACACTCTCGCAAACACACGGGGCATCTGGAAAGTGAAGACTTCTTTGCGAATAAAGATCTTCGGCTGGCTCTATACCAACAATAAACTCAGCATAACAAACAACTTAATCTAACGAGGTTGGACAATGCCGAATAGATGTTAGCTCTGTAAACAAGATGCATAATCAACTCATCATTTATTCCTCCAATGCCATTTCATGACCCAATCATGGAATGCACTCCAATCAAGGCTAAACGAGACAATACTACCTAATATTAATAACTTGTGGGATAACCTCACACACACCTCCAAAAGTAACGATCTGATTCTCTTCATTTTGGTGTTCCTCTTCCACATTTGGAAAGAATGATGCAACATAAATTTTCGAAACAAAAGCCAACCGCCTAACATAATATCAGAATGTGTGGATGAGGAAGTCAAGCTATGGCAACTAGCTCTCCGACTGAATATTTTCTCTACTAGTTCTCTTTTATTCTATTTACCTTTTTATTCTGAAATGCGGCTCTCTTGGCCACAATTATTTTGTATCATTATTTTCTTCTAGATTCCTTGTAAAAACTCTCTCTATTTTAACATATTGGACGTAGGACTTTGAGCCTACTCTAATTCATCAAAAAAAACAAAAAATAAACAGAAAAAAGGAAACCCCTCGAATTGGGACATGGCGATTAGTAGAGACTTCCGCAACATTGATTTTTACCCAAGGTAAGACAAATTTGAGAAGGAGAGTCAAGTTATAAAAAAAAAGACAATAACAATAATCATACATGGCGCGGTAACCTTCTGTTTTTTGTTTAGTGAGGGCTTGTTTGGTTGTCTAACTTTTCTTTCTTGGATAGTGTGTGACCACACATATAAAATTTCAAATATCTTGTATGCACATATAAAATTACAATTTCAAATGTTATATATATTGCATCAATTATAAAATATTACTTATACTTTTCTAATTATAAGATAAAAATATTACGTATAATTCTTTAAAATAAAATAAAATTGACATAAATAATATATACAATAATTAAATTATATATTTTATTCACAAAAATAATATATATATATATATAATGTGTCGTGTCCTGATGAATTTTGAGATTCGTCGTGTCCGTGTCGTGTCGTGTCCGTGCAACATAGGCCACGAGTAGTCTTTTTAAAGCACACACATGCTTTTCGTGTATTAGTTTATAAGAGGGATACTCGCGCTTTGCGCGAAATTTTCATTATATTTCTTTTATTTGAGATGTCATTGAGAGGAGGTTAATGCTTTGAATAATATCTGAACATACTGAACAAAATGCGAAACTTATCGATATCTGAATAAATCAGTTCCAGATTTTTTTATGTGGATCCGGATCTTATATTGAATTTTAGTGGTGATATGAATAATTGTCATAAATGAATATTAATTTTTGGACTCAAATTATCAAAAAGAGATATATATTTATTGGACTCATATATTATATAAATACTATTCAAACAATAGTCTAATATCTTCAAATATTCATGAAATTAAGAATTAATGCATAATCGTTCCGTGGTCTACTTTATTACTTTTAAGAACCTAAGATGGTAGATATTAATAATTTAAGAATATTGTATATGCTTTTTGGCAAATCTTCTTAATATTGTGTAATTTTTATATAAAGTACAAATTTGTTTTCTTGTACAAATTTGAAAGCAACATCTGAAAGTTATGAAATAAACATTTGTGTTATGTATTAATTATCATCACCCAAAAAGGATCTTGATTCTTATTAGGGCATATACAAACCAATATCTATATCAGTATTTGTTTTCTTATTCGTATCCATTTATCCATCTTAGTCATATCCAGAGTTGAATCTGAATGTCGAAACAATTTACTGGTACAAATATATATGACTACTATCTGAACGGTTTTCTTCCCTGACTCAGCGATTTAAGATGCAAAAATCCTTACAACAATTATTTTGCATTATATATGTTAACAAAACTGAAATAGGAAATAAAATAGTATCCCTTTAACATCTGAAAGTTATGAAATAAATATTTATGTTATGTATTAATTATCA
Organism: Juncus inflexus; assembly: GCA_024447665.1. NCBI lineage: Eukaryota > Viridiplantae > Streptophyta > Magnoliopsida > Poales > Juncaceae > Juncus > Juncus inflexus. The sequence continues at coordinate 10,113,411 of JAJHPC010000004.1, forward strand.
GTTTTAATCACCCAAAAAAGGATCCAGATTCGTATTAGGGCAAATACAAACCAATATCTATATCCATATTTATTTTTGTATTTGTATCCATTTATCATCTTAGCCGAAACCAAAGTTGAATCTGAATGTTGAAACAATTTACTGGTACAAATATACATAACTACTATCTGAATGGTTTTCTTCCCTGACTCACCAATTTAAGACAAAAATCCTTACAACAATTATTTTGCATTATATATGTTAACAAAAATGAAATAGGAAATAAAATAGTATCCCTTATTGTAAAGTGATATCCAGATAAAAAAAAAGCTACAAATTCTTATAGATTATGATATATTAATCTAGTTAGAAATATTAACTTAAATTATCAAATGGGGCAATCCTACTCCTTGTGGGCTCAATAGGAGCATGTGCGAAGACAAAGAAATGAAATAAAAAAGTGATAAACTTGGTGCACCGATGAATTATGTAAAATAAAGAGTGAAAGATATGTGACCATGTGCAAAGTTATGCAAGGCACACCATAATTAAATACACCTAGAGTATTTAAGATCAAGTGAGATATTCAATGAGTGAGAGTCAATTGATGTTGGATCAATGGATTAAAAGATTTAGGTGACGTGAAAGTCTATGGTGATGTTACTATATATATATATATTAGGATAACGCTCGCGTTTCGCAGTTAATATTTTAATTTTATTGCTTATTTCAATCAGTAATGTGTTAATTACAATTATGAAAATTCAAAATAAAAGTTTGAAATGAATTAATAATACATAAATAATATATAATAATTATATTAAGTAAGTTTGATATGTTTAAAATCATTTTGAATTACATCATAATATATTTTATCCATTTATTATTCATTCAAAAATATTTTATATATCACATCTAATTTTGTAAGGAAGGATAACTCTATACAAATAAATTTATATATGAGAAATAAAATAACATAAGTGATGAATAATAACAACCACTAAATAATTTGGATAATTAATCTCTCGATCTCGGTTTATGTTTGCATTAATAATTCCAAGATTAAAAGATCATCACTTTTATTTTCTTTGATTTCTTATATCGTTATCTCTTAACATATTATATTAGAAAATAAATCAAGTATTAATCAGGCATAGATGAAGGAAACAAGAAAAAATAAAAATGTAAAATAATTAATTTCATAGATTTTAGTTAAAACTACATGTGATTTAATTATAAATAATTAATTTTAAAAAAGTGCAAAATAATAATTATATTTAACATGATGTTTAAAATGGAAATATGATATTATATATAGAAAAAAATTATGTACTATACATAGTAAACTGTAACATGACTTATTTTCTTCAAAAAATTATCACAACAATATTTCCTATTATTTTTATATTTTTTTAGTTGTTAAAATGATATGGATTATATATAAACTAATCACATATATTTTTTTGAAACCCACAATACATTAAGTAATATAATATAATTCTCAACACTTTGAATTTTTTGATATTATAGTTCTCACGTAATCGGAGACATAACACGAAACATTGTGGTAATTATTAAAATGAAAAGCTGAGATTTGAAAAAAAATTTGATCAGACGGCCGAGAGAAAATTTATGATAGACCTCTTGAGAATTTTCAATGAGAGGTGAAAAATAAGATGAGAGTTAATGAACAACTACATGTGATTTAATTATAAATGATTAATTTTAAAAAGTGCAAAATAATAATTATATTTAACATGATGTTTAAAAAGGAAATATGATATTATATATAGAGAAAAATTATGTACTATACATAAGAAACGTAACATGACTTATTTTCTTCAAAAAATTATCACCACAATATTTCCTATTATTTTTATTTTTTTTAGTTGTTAAAATGATATGGATTATATATAAACTAATCACATAAATTTTTTTGAAACCCATAATACATTAAGTAATATAATATAATTCTCAACACTTTGAATTTTTTGATATGATAGTTCTCACGTAATCGGAGACATAACACGAAATATTGTGGTAATTATTAAAATGAAAAGTTGATATTTGAGAATTTTTTTGATCCGACGGCCGAGAGAAAATTGATGATAGACCTCTTGAGAATTCTCAATGAGAGGTGAAAAATAAGGTAAGAGTTAATGAACATATTATTTTTTTACATGTTCTCTTATATATTCTATATTTACATATTTTAGCAAGAAGAAAAATTAAATTGGAACCATAGCAATATGGAATTCAAAATAAAGAGAAAATTCCAACAAATTTATATTTGACAATTTTAACAATAAAAATAAAATATTTCATTAAGAATTATTATTTTTTAAAGAAAAAAGAAAAATTATTTTTATTTTAATCAGTGAATTTTTCATATTCTATCTGTATTAATATAACTTCGTACCATGATTCATTAAAATCATCCGATTAAGATCCGATGGTCGAAACAAATTCATAACGATTCTCACTAAATCGAGGATGAACCACAAAACATCATTTCAACTAATCATAAAATTATATTTTAATAACCACACACATGTTGCCATAAAATATCAATAAATTTGAAAAAAGGAAATGTTAAGATTTAATAAAAAAATTGATCGACTGGTCGAAATAAAAGTGATGATGTGACATTTTGATGATCCTTAAAAATAGATGAAAAATAAGGGGTTGGGGTTAATTATGTCATGTAAAATATTAGTAATATAAGCATTACTTATTCATAATCATATGATTAATTATCATAATTAATATACTTAATATGATATGACAATTACAAATGTGGCAAGTTGGTAATTACGAATAATTTAGTTCATTTCAAATTATACTATGAAAAAATGTCACATAAATTGAGAAGTTTGTTGCTATTATCCAATTTTTACTATATAGTAGTTGTCCAGTGTAGTTTGGTGTAAGAAAGGATATGTAGATAGAGTATAATTTCTATTGCAAACAATATAAGAGAGTTTATTGGGATACGTGTCACATGTTGAAAACATACCTAAAATTACTATATAGTAGTTATCCAGTGTAGTTTGGTGTAAGAAAAGACATATAGATAGAGTATAATTTCTATTGCAAACAATATAAGAGAGTTTATTGGGATACATGTCACATGTTGAAAACATACCCAAAATTGTTATACACTAGACAATATCATTCAGCTTCGAACAAAATATTAAACAAAATAAAAAACTTAAACTTCTAAGCATTCAAAAAAATTATATCTCAGGAAAAATAACAAACTATACATTGTTTAAATTTTGGGATAACAAAAGGTTCATTTTTATAGTTATAACATGATATTCTGATATTTTTATGGTATACATTGAAAATATAAGGTTATTTGTGATATTTTTAATTTTATAATTATATGATCATATGTGGTATTTAAATATTTTTGTATAACTCAAAATGAATTGTCTTAAAACATGTACAGCAATGACGAATGTTTCGTTATTGGGATATAATTATTTAAAAAACTATAGAACATAGCAACATATCAATTTTATAGGGGCATAATTCATATTTTTTTTTTTTGCATTGTAAGGGTACAAATAAAATTGTGGCATAGATGTTCAATTGGTCAACTTGCAATACAACCATACTTTTGTAATTTATAGTTATGTTGATAAAAATTTCTATTATGTAATGAATCTCCATAAGTTAAAGCATGCTTGTTATAAATTTAGATATCAAACAGAGGGCAAAAAAATCAGCACATGGTTATACTCCTATATTTTATGGATATGGCATACATGGACCATTCTTCTAATTGGCTTATAGTACATATGAACCTGATTCATTTAATATGACAGAGTAGTGTGATAGGTTTGATTTTGGAAGTAAACCATTATTAATCCTACTTAAATTAATTTTAAATATTTTATTTTTCAAAAATTATATTTTTCATATTTTTTAAAATTATTTTAGTTAATTATTTTTCAAAATATATTTGAATTAATTTTTATATATAATTTTTTTTAATTGTGCAACAATCTTAATATTTTTAAAACTTTAGGGTTGTTTTACCTTTTTTTTATGCATTTAATGGGTAGAAATTATATTTTAATATTTATAGGGGTCCAACACAAAAATGACAAAAAAAAAAAAAACACACATGGGCCATTGCCATTGTGCTTGTTTTTACTATCTGGTGGCATTTAATGAGATTTGTTGTGAATGTAGTGAATTATAATACCTATAAATGTGACTCATTTCAACAGATCAGTAAAGAGCAAATTACAGAAAATCAGGAGATGCTTGGACACGTGTCACCAGGAGTAATACATCCAAAATTATTAGATAGTAAAAATATATAAATATAATATCAAGAAAAAATGAAAATAAAAAATTAGAAAAAGTTTAAGAACAATACATTATGATATCCACTTATCTTTGTTTCTCTTTTAGTTCTTCTCCAAATTTAACTTTTCCATGGCCGACCTTAATACAACCTGTTGGTCATATTTCTAAAATTAACCAAAATAAATAATTAAATTAAATCATAAGATAAAAAAGAAAAATAAGATAAGTATGGTGTGTAATCGTGCGATCGAATAGCGACTGCCCTAAAAACAAAATGACGCTCTCTTATACTAGAAATGTTGTTTATCCGTCTCCAAAGTTCTATACCACGAGCAAGTCTCGTATATACACTGGTGGCACAGTCGCAGAGCGGTACTTCATTTCAAAAAAAAATAAAGTCATGCACATTGCTTTCTCGAACCAAGTTTATACTTGTAAATTTGGAAGAAGATTTGAGAAGATGAAAGAGGGAAGGAATTTCCAATATGTTGTATTATATAAATTTAGAAGGTGGAAGATTTCTTTTATAACAAGGCGAGAGGAAGAGGCTTATCAAAGGAAATTAATTTAATTCTTAACTCTTCATTCAATGGGCATTAAAATATAAATAAAATACAACAAATAAGTTTTAAAATTTAATATATTATTTATAAATAAATAATCTACCACATTCCCCTCAAATTTTAAAACTTAATTTTTAATTATTTCTTTTAAATACTTGGTATCTACTATACATAAGTATGAGTGGACGTAGCCTTCAACTCATACGAGTGATGATTATATAGCATCGAGATTGCATGGTAAACTACATTTTAGAATCATGAATCTTACAACCGATCTTCTACAATCAAACACATAGTAGGAAATTCATTTGTTGTTTTAGCAGGTGTGTGTTATTTATAATCATGCGCCAACATTGATTAGCATGAGTATACTTAAGAATTTCACATGTATCCTTTAGTCTTAGCTCATGACGATTCCTAGTTAAGTAATTCCTCAAAGAGTATATGATGTGAAAATATACTCCGCAATATTACTGTTTTATTAAGTCAAATAGTTTATTAATTTATTAAATTCTTTATTTGAACTATTATCTCGGAATTATTAAGAACAAATGTTCGACCTAACCATTACCTTAAATCACTTCATTATAATGACGTGCACAGATAAATTAATGACTAAATTAGTGCTTCAAAAATGCCACATCAGTTATTTCGTTTAACCTTTGAACTATTTATCCCATCCAGCAGGCCAAAATGGTAGAGGCCCCACTCTTGATGACATTTAAATGGGCTAAATGCTCCCTCCTCCTCGATGAAATAGATCCTAAAAGATCTTTTAATTATTAGATAAATTATTTCCCGATTTCATAAAACTAAGTGATATCAATATTTTTTTAATAAGAATTAATATTTCGGTACAATGGGAATAATTCCTTAACCAGTTTTGGGAAAAATATTTTCATATTTAAATAATATGAGTCGACCAATATTTCTTTTCTTATCAATATTTATTGATATAGCATCTTACCATGATTAAAATATAAAATAGGTTCAAAAGTTAGGATACATATATATCCATATTGTGGATGAAAAATAACTATCGAAATTCAAATGAAGAGATAATTTCTTTTGCCTGCATTAAGCACTACGTAACAAGTTAGTAAACATTGTGCACTTATGTTTTTAAACAACAAATTCATATTGTTGGATAAATTATTATATTGGTCAATTTTAAAAGTTGTATATATAGGATAAAATTAATTCATCTAATTATGGATAGAAGGCTAATCTAATTTATTTACAAATAAACTATGGTAAAATATTATAAGCCAATTAAATAGCATTTAATATTTCTTAAATAATAAATTAACAGTACAATATTGCCAATATAAGGCAACAAATTCAATAATATCTTATTTCGAATTGAATATAAGATTATTTGCCATAATGTGTGTGTGAATATATATATATATATATATATATATATATATATATATATATATATATATATATATATATATATATATATATATATATATATATATATATATAGGGAGATGCTAAAAAACATATGCATGTTCGAACATACGTTTTTTTAAAATACCCGTAAAGTGGTTATAAAAAGTAAAAATTCAAATTTCAACCATATGGATGTAATATATATATTATGAATATGTTGTGGATTAATTTTCACGGGAATCGGAATAATATATCATTGCCATCATGTATCATCAAACTAATTCCTATATATGTTTTGAATAGTGCTTGTATATTTTTGATGATATATGATGGCAATGATATATTATTCTGATTTTTGTGAAAATTGATCTCCAATATGTTCATAACATATATATTACATCCGTACGGTTAAAATTTTTATTTTTATTTTTTTAATATGTATTTTAGGTGTGTCAAGAAAACGTATGTTGTGCATACGTATGTTTTTTAGCCACACCTATATATATATATATATATATATATATATATATATATATATATATATATATATATATATATATATATATACCTTTTTTATTCAACTTGCATCAATATTGTTCATATTGCCAAACTAGGAAAAACGGCCTTCAACAGTAAAATAACGACTCATATTTTCTTAATAAATCTCATTTAAATATTAAAATTTAATTTAATTGAAATATATTTGAAAATATTTTAATATCATTAATAAGTAATGAAGAAGCTCCAAAATTAGGAAATCATGTATGTACAAATATAAGATCTCATTATAGTGAAATCCTTTATTTAAATAAATGCATTTATAAAAATTATTTAGTTTAAATTCATATGAAGGGATAATTTTATCAAACTTCATATGTCAATATGTATGTAAGTTCACAAAATAGTGAAATTATTTGAATTCTTAATGAAGAGATAATTTTTATCAAACTTCATATATAATATTTATTTGCTTCTTCTAAGCAATGAATGAATTATTTAATTTGAAAATTTCTTAATATGACTACAGATTACTCGCGCGTTGCACGATTCCCTTAATCTATTGTCTACTTATTAGTGATCATACGGGAGATAGGGATAACACGGTCTATGAAAACCATATTCAGCCTCTGTTGCTTCCAATGTAATTGATCTTGTGAGAACTGATATTTTACTATATATATACATATGATGATGTAAATAGTATGTTATGCTAATAACTAATCCATCATACTCGACCGTGATGAACATTCACTCCTACACGATACATGAATGAAAATATCTTAATTTTGTAGAGCAATGATTTTAATTGATGTCACGTTAATTTTGTGATGTTAAAATATGAACTTGTTACAAAAGATTTACTATATAGAGACAAAGAAAGACTTGCAAAATATATGAACACTTTTAAAGTCTCATTCAATTTAAAATCTTGTAAGGAATATGGTTTAAGACTCATTTTTAATTTAAAATACTTGAAAGAATAATATATAATTTTTTTAGAAAAAACAATATGTCATTCCCCTAATTTGTTTATAAATTCAATATATTAATATATTGGAAGAGATTGGAAATAGTCATGTCAATTTAAATAACAAAAAATAGGAAAAGAAAGTAATATTTACAACAGCTTAATGAAGAGGGTCAAATTGCAAGCAACATAGCTAATCTTAATTAGTTGGATTATTTTTCGTGAATATTTTATTTATGTTTATATTTTTTTAAGGGATGTTGTAATTAAAAAAGAATGGAAGAAGTGAAAAGCAACTAAGCACATGGAGGAGAAGTGTATATAAGCTGTGTGGATATGAATTATTATTCAAATCATTGTTGGATGAGAACCATTGATCAGTGTGGATATGAATTATAAATTAAATCATTGTTGGATGAGAACCATTGATCTTTAATCCAATGGTTACAGAAGAAACAGCTGATTATTAATCCCTATAAGCATGTTTGACTTGGTTTATAACCATATTATTTGAATTCCTGGTAAATCATGGCCACGAACTTTGATCTGATGGGGAAATGATGACGTAGCACATTCTAGTAAAAGTACAGTAGAAAAATGGTTTTAGGATTATATATATTAATAGATTAGAGAGGAATATAGGCTAAAACCAACGGATAAACAATATATCTTCGGGTGATACTATATTGAGAGCTGCATTTGCTATGTTAAGAGCATTTCAAATGTCCAATTTATCCTTATTATAAGTTTGTCATTTTTCTCTCTCTCTCCATTATATCAACAAAGATTTAACTGAACGATAATATTAGAAACAAAATTTAGGAAAATATTCTCTCCTGGAGAAAGCTAGTTGAGGTTTCGAATATTCATAAATTCAGCCGCATCCTTGATGTATCTAAAATTAAGAAAATAGTAACAAAAAATTAGTTGGAACAAATAAAATTTATCATGGCATATTCATACTTTCATCAAAATATATAATTATATTTTTTTATATTTAAGTAAATATTTATTTTTATGTTTGTTGTATTCAAATAATTGCATCAACAGAGACAACGAATCCAGTTATAAAAGCTGCAATGAAAAGTTCAAATAAAATGATAAAATAAACATGCAAATATAAGAACTTACATGTCGTGTTTGACTTTTGGTTTTTATGTTTCCTTCTAACCAAGACTGAGTCTGAACTTTATGCAAAAAAAAAATAAAAATAAAAAGAAGATTGAGTCAGAATTAAACGCAAAGAATGTAATTTTATTACGTAAAGGGGGAAATAAATTTAATCTTGGTGTGATTAACATTCGATTCTAGCTTTTTATTTTGTTTATAATTTTGTCACGTAATTAAATCTTTGTAGCTATTATGGAGAAAGAAGATTTAATAAGACAAAAACACTAATAAGGGCAAATAAGTATTTAATAGATAAAATTATAGTCTCAATGCAGCAAGTACAATCCGATCAATATAGCACCACCCTATATCTTCTCTTGTAATACGAAATCAACAATCATAATTGAGTGTACAACTGAAAAGTTAATCAAGGAATTAATTTCCTTAAATATCTCTATTATTAATTTTACTAGCCATAAAATTTATCTAGTCCTTGCGCCTAGTAATATACATTGTAAACAAGATATTGGATTTTTGTACATATTTTATTTTCCGGTGAAGAGGAGAAAAAAGGGACTAAGAGATAATGAATTACATGAATTACAAAAGGAATAATGAATTGAATGATAGACAAAAATGAATAACCTCTTGTTCCGTATTTTTCGTCTATTTAATATATAATAATTAATAGCTCTATAATTAATTCTAACCACTTATTTTTTATTTCTTTTTGAGGGCTCTCATTGAGCCACAACATCACTACTATCTTGACGATTCGAGCAAATTTTTTTTTAAATCTTAACCTTTCATTTTCTCAAATTTATTGATATTTTATGACAACATGTGTGGTTATTAAAACATAATAATATAATTGGTTGAATTAATATTTTTGTGTTTCATCCCCGATTTAGTAAGAACCGATCAATTTGATTCTGACCATCAGATCTTAATTAGGTGGTTCAAATGAATCATGATTCAATGTTATGTTGAAATAGATAGGGGCCCGTCTCAAAAAAAAATTAGCCGTCTTTGATATGTCATTTTCAGAGACGGAGCTGTCATTGAAGACTGAGTCGTCCGTAATAAATTTTCATTAGTGACGGCCCGTCCCTGAACTAAAAAAAACTTCCCTGATATAGAATTATCACTGACGGTGTTAAACAAAACAGGGACATCCCGCTCCTGTTATTTGAAATAAAAAACCGTAAGTGAATATATCAAGTACCCTATTAATATCTTTGACTCTTTTTTAGCATTATTTTCAAAAATAATTCAGCAAATAGCACTGTTTCGAAAAAAATTCGCTCACTAGCACTACCGCCAGCCATGGTGGCAGTAGAGAACCTCTACAGCCAATCCAAGTGGCGGTAGTTCCTAATTTACATGTTTTTCCCCATCAGCGGGTTTAAATAGGTTAATTAGATACAAATTAGCCTCTACCGCCAGACCCTTTGGCGGTAGTGGCAATGTTGTAATTTTTTCTGATCCAATCGGATATCAAACCCGTTAAGAAAAAAAAGAAAAAAAAAAAAAAAAAAGAAAAATACCTCTACCGCCGGGCCTCCTGGTGGTAGAGGAGGGGACACCTCTCTGGGAGAAGAGAGGGCAAATTTTTTTTTTTTGCTTCTACCGCCAGGCCAGTGGTAGAAGCTTCAGCTCACTTTAAAACCCACCCGACCCCCTCTCTCTCCCCATTTCTTCCCCAAAAAACTGAAGAAAAAACCCCAAGAAAAAATGATTTTTCAGCCCAAAAAAGAAAAGCAAAATTTGTGGAATTTAAAATGAAAATATTTGAGAATTAGAAAGAAGAAAGAAGAAAATAGAGAGAATTCAACAAAAAGTTAGTTATTTTAGTTTATTTTTGAGTTTATGGTTTATGATTATTTGTTTAAATTGATAGAAATTAGTACGAAATAACGTTGGATTTGTTGAAATTAGTGATATTTCTTTAAATAGATTGCTTCAAATTGCTTAGAATTAGTTTGATTTGAGTTTTTAATTAGGTTTTTTTTTGTTTATTTGTTTGTGTTATAGATTATTTTGGAATTTTTGACTATTTAAGATAAATCTTGTTGTTTATTAATTGAAATATTATTGTATTTAGGAAAAAAACAAGGATAAATTCTTGAAAGAAAATGGCACAGAATGAACCAATTCTCGTATATTATCATGGTCGGGTTGTTTATCTATCGAACGGAATAAACTATGACCCACCTGAACTGTCTTATATACCAGAAAATACGAATGTAAACAGAGATTGTTAGGAATTGTGTAACGAGATTTGTGAGAATATCGGTTGGTCCTATAGTGATGATCTTATAATCCGAGGTAGATTTCCTTCCGTTCAACGTGACAACGGGTTAAATTATAGGTTATTAAAAATTACGAACGATATACAATGGATTAAATTTGCGGAACACGTTACGAGGGTTGGGGTTGAATTAGAAATGTATGTTGATCGCGTCCAGAATAAACAACCACATGTAGGAACTAGTAGTAGATCGAATGTACTTCCAAATGCAAACAAAAATGAATTGGACGAGGATGGAAATAAATGTGAGAATGAAGACATTTTTGTGGCATTTGATATGGCCCGAGCGAATAATAATATTTTCCGGAAATAGATGAAGAAGAAAATGAATTAGATGAGGAACCAGACATGGGGTCAGAGGACGAAGAGGAAGAGGAAACTTATGGGCTTAAAAAAGAAGAATGGGTAACGCGATTCCGATATACGGAAACGGATGAGATGGTTAGTGTATGGACTTTTGGCGATCCGCCGGCAGCGGAGTTCGAAGACAGTTCAATGTGGGAATATGCGATAAATGATGTTGTATCAGGTAGGTGAGTGACTGAAAGAGAGTATGAAATATTGTATAAGGGGCATATATTCGAAACAAAATCGGAACTACAATCGGCTGTAAGAGCATACATTGTCAAGCAACACCGAGAAATAATAGGTGATCACTCAAGCAAAAAGAGATATATTGCGGTCTGCAAGCTTAAAGATAAAGGTACAAGATGTAGTTGGAGGATGCACGCTTCGATTAATAAGAAAAATGAATTATGGGATATTAAAACATTTAAACAACCACACGTGTGTACTAACCAGACCCCTCGAAAAGACCACAAACAGTTAACGAGTGCTCTTGTTGGGGGATTAATTCTAGATATAGTTAGAGCGGATTTAGAAATTAAACCTGTAACTATAATAGAAGCAGTCAAATTGAAGGTTGAATATACCATATCATATTGGAAGGTGTGGACCGAGAAGAAACATGCGATTCGATTCTTATTCGGGGGTAGGAGGGGGACATATAATTTGCTTCCTGAATTGATGGCAGCGATATTGTCAGCAAATCCTGGTACAAAATATTTTTTAAGAACGGGAGATCCAAATAGTGCGGGTGAGCTCGAGTTCGAAGGTCTTTTCTGGGCATTTGGTCCATCACTCCACGGTTTTCAATAGTGTAAACCCGTCATAACAGTAGATGGAACATTTCTAACCAGAAAGTATCAAGGATGTTTGCTTACGGCAATTTTTTAAGAACTTTTTGTTTGTTGGAACTTGTAGTTTGTTGTTGAAACAAACATAATGTATAAATAGTCCAAACATAATACATAAATAGTCTATCCAAACATAATACATAAACAGTCCAAACATAATACATAACATAACACATACCCCCTAATTAGGCGTGTACCGTGCAACACCACGTCCGCACCCCGTCTAGTAGTGCGTCGTCTGATAGGCTCTTGCGTAAGTTGGCTGACGCCTACGCCCTTGTCACCATCCTCATTTCCACCGTCATCATCGTCACTATCTTCATCATACTCATTAGGAGTGTCGAGATAATGCCATGGAAGGCCGGCAGAGTATTCATTACCCTCAATATACCCTTTTCGCATGCATCCAAATATATCCAGCATGACACTTCTCATCTTCGCCCCGTTACATCTCTTACGAATGGCTTTCAACCCCTTTTCGCACGCCTCCATAATATTTGCCATCTAAATTAAATTAATAATGTAATATTGTTAAAATGTAATATTATTCAAATTATTAAGCTATTAAATTATTTCATATACTGTTTTTCTTTTGTCGGGAACAACAGGACGATATGAGTCTGTATCATGCGAGATGGTCGACTGCACCAATCTCGCCTCCGATACACTTCCGTACCACTCCATATACTTCAAATGTCTGTCCGGATTATATGCTCTTCTCTTAAATTTCTCCGAGTTATTCGTCCAATATTGCCATTTTTCAAACTCCCAATCCTGAACATATCTCGCGTGAACCGTAGGCCAATCACCTCCGCGGCCATTAATCATCTTTTCCAAGAGATGACTGTATTCGCATTTTCCTTGAGGGAGTATCCTCTGATGAAGCCCGAACTGTCGCACCACCCGTTGCGGGCAATAATGCTCGACGATCCACATGTAAATCAACTTGGACCGAATAAGTGCGGAATCTCTCTCAAACTCGTAAATGGGTGGAAGTCACGTGCGATACTTCTCGTAGGCTTTCCACTCTGATGGTGCTATGCCCTAGGCCAAAGTGTTTGTGACCTAGATGATGGATTGTAATAATAAACATAATATTTATTCTAAGATATTTCATATAATATGTGCATATACGTTATTTTAATAAAATTAAAATAGACCATGAATATGCAATTCAGCTTTATGTCATCAAAGTGCGTGACTTTGGTAGTAAAACTATAAAGTGTTATGAACGCTATTCTAAATCACCCCTGGTCATTTATAGAATATTTGTGGAGACAAATATACTTGCGGATACATATAAATATATATTTATACAAGCTATAAATGTACACTAGTATATTAGTTGACTGATGATCATGCTTTACTGGTCATGGATAAATAGTTATCAAGTCATTAACATAGGCATATGTTAGAGAACATATACTGGACTGACCCGCCATAAGCATGCTACACGTTTTACGTCATTAGCGATTCTTGTAACATAAAGTATTTATAGTCCTTTAACCTGAGATTGTCTCGGTACCCAACATGAGTAATTTTATACGTTAACATAATCTAACACTGTCTTTAACCGGGTAGTCATAACGGTTATGATTACGTATTTAATGAATCATGTAGAGGGATGAGTCCAATCAAGACGGGATTTGTTCCTCTCATAAATGAGAGAGATATCTTTAGGCCTCTTGATGAATTGAACTGAAGAAATGTATGACCATACTCAAATGAATTAATAAGAATTATTAATGTCATTTGTTCTTGTTCAGTTTAATTTGGGATCAAGAAATATTATTCGATTAATATAAGGATGACGTATTACATACCTTATGATCGATATAAATATCGTGTGACAAAGGGACTAAATACGTGATTGTTGATTAGGTAAATTGGATCACTGATATTCACTTAAATTGAGTAGTCATGATGGCTTCCTAGAGTCTGCTCATGATTTATAGACTGTTAAGTCTATTGCCAACATTAAGTGAACCTATAGGGTCACACACAAAGAACAAACTGAAATGGGCGCAAAAAATCCTAGTGACTTATTGTTGGGTTTCTACCATTCATAACGCAGCGGAAAAACAAAAACGAAACAAAATCAAATTCGAAACCCAAAAGAAGGATCCGTGAAATACAATTAAATCAAAGAAAAATTCATAACTTTGTACCTTCGGATTACGCTTAATACGTGATGATCAAAAACGAATTTGGTTGACGGTTTACTTTGCCCGATCCAAACCGGTTTCCAAACCAATCCTTTGAATGATTCGCCTAATCGGTCTCACAAACCGATCTCCAAGCAATCTCCAAACGAACCGATTCTCCAAGCAAACCGATTCTCCAAACAAAAATCACGGTTTCAACCCAAATCACAAAGACGCCGCACTTCGCTTCGTCCTCTACCGGTATCCACACGAACAACCCTTTTGAACGGATAAAGAACGATATATGCTAGTATTCGTTCTTCATTTCTCTCACAGAAAATAACAAAAAGAATAATTTTCGGATTTTTCTCTCCTCTTTTTCTCACAAAAAGACGGACGAAAATATTATACCCTTAATCTGATTTTGGGGTGTCTCTTGTTCCTATATAGTCCATAAGTTTCATATCCTATGTGCATGGTAACTATGTACCCATATATGCAACACATCTTATCATATAAGATGTAGGATTGGATGTGTCACTTGACTATGTAGCTCTCCATACAACTTATCACATAAGTTATGATTTTTCTGTGTACGTCTCATTAGTTGTTCTTTGTGTGTGACCCTGTAGGTTTACTTCATGTTGGCAATAATCACAATGGATTATAAATCATGAGCAGCCTCTAGCAAGACATCATGATTACCCAAATTAAGCAAGTATAGATGATTCGATCAAACCTAACTTATGTCATACATTGTATCCTTTTGTTACATGATATCTATATCGTCCATAAGGCATGGTATGTGTCAACCTTATGTTGGTCGATAAATATTTCTTGACACCGAATTTGATTGAACATGAAATGACATTAATAACTCCTTATTAATTCACTTGAGCACGGCCGTGCGTTTCTTCAATCAAATCATCAAGAGGCCTAAAGATATCTCTCTCAATTTATGAGAGGAACAAATCCTATCTTAATTAAAGTCTTTCCTCCGCACAATTCATTATATACCTAATTATAATCTTTATGATCGCCCGGTTAAAGACGATGTTAGACTATATTAAAGTATAAAATTTATCATGTAGGAAACTGAGATAATCTAAAGTCTAAGGATTACAGATACATTCTTTACTGAGAATAACTAATGACACGAACCATGTAGTATTCTCAAGATGGGTCAATCCAGTATATGGTCTCTAACATATACTTACGTTAATGACTTAATAACTCTTATTCATGATCAGTAAAACGTGACCATCAGTCAACTAACATACTGATGTCCATTTATAGCTTATCATAAAGTATGTTTGTCTCACAAGCATCCTATGAATGACCAGGGACGGTTTAGAATATCATTCATAATACTTTATAGTTTTACTATCAAAGTCACATACTTTGATGATATAAAGCTGAATATCATATTCAAGGTTCATTTTAGTAATAAAAATAAAATAACCAATACGCATTATAAAATATCTCTAAATAAACACAATGTTTGTTTAATATAATTCATACATCTAGGTCTCAAATATATTGGCCTAGGGCATACTACTAACACTTATATGATGAGTTGCATAAGAATGTCACAAAATATATTGTCATCTTATGTGATAAGATGTGATATATATGTATATAAAGACCATGAGCACAAAAGATCATGTAATCTAGAAGAGTCTAGATGATGGCATATGGATAATGATGAGTGATGTCATACACATCTTTTAGTGTGAAGAGACATGACTCTTCACCTCTATATATGGAGGACATAGAGGGCTCCAAATTCACGGAACAACACATCATTCTCTCTCTCATTATTTCACATTCTCTTTTGTGAGACAAAAGAGAGAAAATATATTTCCTAATTTGTATGACAAAATTATGAAAAGGTGCTTTCTTTTTGTATGACAAAAATGAAAGAGTGCGATTATATGAGAGCAATTATATACATCTTTTGTGAGATAAAATAAGAAGAAGAAAGAAAAGAGTTTTCTTGTGCAAGAGGAGAATAAGTTACTAGCATATATATTGTTCTTCTTCACGTTTTAAGAAGTTTGTTCGTGTGGATACCGGTAGAGGCGTTCGTACTTTCGGCGCTTGTGATCTATTCGGCCTAAGAAGATGAGAACGAGTTGTTGAGAGTTTCGGTGGAGACCAATTGTGTGTGCGGTAGATGACTTCCGCACGATCCGACCTAGACGGCCTAGACGGACGAAAAATCGGTTAGGACGGTAACCGGTTTAGAGGCGCATGGACAACACGCATGGTTTGAGCGTCACGGATTAAGCGTAATCCGAAAGGTATCTTTAAGATTTATTTCTTTGATTTAACCGATACGCACGGTGTTAGTAGTATGCCCTAGGCCAATATATTTGAGACCTAGATGTATGAATTATATTAAACAAACATTGTGTTTATTTAGAGATATTTTATAAAGCGTATTGGTTATTTTATTTTTATTACTAAAATGAACCTTGAATATGATATTCAGCTTTATATCATCAAAGTATGTGACTTTGATAGTAAAACTATAAAGTATTATGAATGATATTCTAAACCGTCCCTGATCATTCATAGGATGCTTGTGAGACAAACATACTTTATGATAAGCTATTAATGGACATCAGTATGTTAGTTGACTGATGGTCACGTTTTACTGATCATGAATAAGAGTTTAAGTCATTAACGTAAGTATATGTTAGAGACCATATACTGGATTGACCCACCTTGAGAATACTACATGGTTCGTGTCATTAGTTATTCTCAGTAAAGAATGTATCTGTAATCCTTAGACTTTAGATTATCTCAGTTTCCTACATGATAAATTTTATACTTTAATATAGTCTAGCATCGTCTTTAACCGGGCGATCATAAAGATTATAATTAGGTATATAATGAATTGTGCGGAGGAAAGAGTTTAATTAAGATAGGATTTGTTCCTCTCATAAATTGAGAGAGATATCTTTAGGCCTCTTGATGATTTGATTGAAGAAACGCACGACCGTGCTCAAGTGAATTAATAAGGAGTTATTAATGTCATTTCATGTTCAATCAAATTCGGTGTCAAGAAATATTTATCGACCAACATAAGTTTGACACATACCGTGCCTTATGGACGAAATAGATATCGTGTAACAAAAGGATACAATGCATGACATAAATTAGGTTTGATCGAATCATCTATACTTGCTTAATTTGGGTAATCATGATGTCTTGCTAGAGGCTGCTCATGATTTATAATCCATTGTGATTATTGCCAACATTAAGTAAACCTACAAGGTCACACACAAAGAACAACTAATGAGACGTACACAGAAAAATCATAACTTATGAGATAAGTTGTATGGAGAGGAGCTACATAGTCAAGTGACACATCCAATCCTACATCTTATATGATAAGATGTGTTGCATATATGGGTACATAGTTACCATGCACATAGGATATGAAACTTATGGACTATATAGGAACAAGAGATACCCCAAAATCAGATTAAGGGTATAATATTTTCGTCCATCTTTTTGTGAGAAAAAGAGGAGAGAAAAATCCGAAAATTATTCTTTTGTTGTTTTCTGTGAGAGAAATGAAGAACGAATACTAGCATATATCGTTCTTTATCCGTTCAAAGGGGTTGTTCGTGTGGATACCGGTAGAGGACGAAGCGAAGTGCGGCGTCTTTGTGATTTGGGTTGAAACCGTGATTTTTGTTTGGAGAATCGGTTTGCTTGGAGAATCGGTTCGTTTGGAGATTGCTTGGAGATCGGTTTGTGAGACCGATTAGGCGAATCATTCAAAGGATCGGTTTGGAAACCGGTTTGGATCGGGCAAAGTAAACCGGCAACCAAATTCGTTTTTGATCATCACGGATTAAGCGTAATCCGAAGGTACAAAGTTATGAACTTTTCTTTGGTTTAATTGTAATTCACGGATCCTTCTTTTGGGTTTCGAATTCGATTTTGTTTTGTTTTTGTTTTTCCGCTGCGTTATGAATGGTAGAAACCCAACACACGGGTCCTCGGAATGGGTTTTGGATGAATATTTTTGTTTTTCCGCTGCGTTAAGCACGTCCGAGACCCTACAGAATTTGCGACTCATGAAGGTTATCCAATTGGTCTCGATTGCCCCACAAATGTGTCGCTCCGGGTTTCTCCTTCACCGTAGCACCAATCCAAATAAATCCAACCGTGTCGTTCTCATCCGGATCATCAAAGATGTGTAAAGCATCCGGCTTAGAGTCGAGAGGAGGAGTCGGTCATCCGAACTTGAAACGTGTCCAAGCCCACATCTGAAGTAACATAATACAACCCCCCATATTCTTTCGTTCATGCACCGTACTCTTGCACAACTCCCGATATAAATATTCTAACACCTCACTCCCCCATGCCCATTCATCCAATTTCTCCATATCCTCTAAAAATACCAGTGGAATGTTATTGCCCGACGGTTCCGTGAACAGAATATAACCACATAAAGCAAATATATATGCACGGCAATATTATTGTACCGTCAACTCAGGCGCTCCGACCTCCAAATTACAGAAATTATGGGTAAACCATTTTCTTTTAAGTAATACTGCGCTATCATGTCGGTAATCATTCGCCTCGGGTGTTCTCCCAATAGATCCGTAAGTTTTTGGCCCCAATTCACATCCTTATTACTTACACACATGGCCGCTCCATCGACTCTCAAACCCAATAAACACAACACATCCTCCAATGTAATCGTCATCTCCCCGTGTGTCATGTGGAACGTATGAGTTTCTTTTCTCCACCATTCCTGCAATGCGGTTAAACAAATACCGTCTAATGGTATATATCCTATCTTCGCTACTTGGAACAAATTAGCCTTTTTTAGATAAGGGATATAAAGGTCGTTCTAAGGCACCTTCATAAAAGAAAAGAAAAATAATAAATATATTTACAAATAATATTTATATAATATAATTAAAAAAATAAGTACCGCAAGACGATGTTGCCTGAAACGGTACGATTCGAATGATATCAACCCCTCTTCTTGCGCAAACTATCTAGTCCTATGTTCAGCTTGTAGTGTGTTAAGTGAATATGGCGGAGAATTATTTTCGTCGATCATATGACCTTTTCCTTTGTCCGCCCGACTAGGTCGACTAGGTCCGTCTCTAGATGCCATCGGTCGCTATTTCTAGAAATTAAAATACTAAAATAATTACTAAAATGAAGATTACAATTCTACAATTATAATTATCTAAAATAAAAATATCTATAAAGTATTTTAATTAGCAATAAAATTACCTACGAGGTAAAAACATCTAAAAAAATTCCTAAAAAAAATTATTATGTAAAATAACTAAAAAAATTATTTCTATTAAAAAAATATAAATAATATTTCCGTATGGGTGCTAGTTAATTAATTTTTTTTGTTACGAGTGCTATTTTAAAAAAAAAATTCATAAAATAAACCCAAAATATTAATAAATAACTACTAAAATTAATTACTAATAAATAATTTAAATAACAAGTAAAAATAATAAATTACCTAATCAAATCATATATAAATACAATATGAATTTTTTTTTTAAATAAATACATTAAATTAACGTAAATAAATAATATACAAATAAATATGAAAAAAAAAACCTCAAATTTCAATTGCAAAAAATTAGCAATTTCTTCTCCTTCTCCTTGTTCTCCTTCTCCTTCCTTTCCTTCTCCTTTCTCTCCTTCTACAAACAAATAAACAAAAAAAAAAAACCTAATTAAAAACTCAAAATCAAACTAATTCTAAGCAATTTGAAGCAATCTATTTAAAAAAATATAACTAATTTCAACAAATCCAACCGTATTTCATACTAATTTCTATCAATTTAAACAAATAATCCTAAACCCTAAACTAAAAAATAAACTAAAATAACTAACCTTTTGTTGAATTCTCTCTATTTTTTTCTTTCTTCTTTCTAATTCTCAAATATTTTCACTTCAAATTCCACAAATTTTGCTTTTCTTTTTTGGGCTGAAAAATCATTTTGTTTTTGGGTTTTCTTCAGTTTTTTGGGGAAGAAATGGGGAGAGAGAGAGGGGGTCGGGTGGGTTTTAAAGTGGGTTGAAGCTTCTACCGCCGGGGGCCTGGTGATAGAAGCAAAAAAAAAATTCTCCTCTCCGTCCAGAGAGGTGTCCCCTCTCTACCGCCAGGAGGCCTGGCGGTAGAGGTATTTTTTCTTCTTTTTTTTCCTTTTTTTTCTTTTTTTTCTTAACGGGTTTGATACCCGATTGAATCAGAAAATATTACAACATTGCCAATACCGCCAGAGGATCTCGCGGTAGAGGCTAATCTGTATTTAATTAATCTGTTTAAAGCCGATGAGGGGGAAAACATGTAATTAGGAATTATTGTCACTTGTATTGGTGGTAAAGAATTTCTACCGTCATCATGGCTGACGGTAGTGCTAGTTAGCTAATTTTTTTCGAATCAGTATTATTGGCCGAATTATTTTTTGAAAATAATGCTTAAAAAAAGTTAATATTTTTTGCCCCTCCCTAATTTCTCTCTCCGCTTCCCCTTTATCTCTCTCTCCCTACACGTACTCTCTCGCTACCCGATCTGGATCTCTCTCCACCGTCGTTCTGCCCTCTCTCTCTAACGCCGATCTCCTCTGCTCGACGGATTCCACCCGCCCCCACTCTCCACCGCCCGTTCCCTCACTCTCTGCCCTCTATATCCCTCTCTCTGCTCGACAGATTCAACCCGCCCCCCCCCCCATTCTCCGCCCCAAGTGGCTGATTTCTCCATTGGAGCACCACCTCTCTCCTCTCTCTCTCTCTCTCTCGCTCTAGATCCGACCATCGCTACAACGCTCAAAGGTATGAGATTTTTTCAGTTCTTTTTTTTTTTCGTGTGATTTTTTATTAAATTGAAATGAATTGTGGTCGAAATTGTTTTTATTTTATTTACATTTTGTGTCAATTAGGTAAATTAGGTTTTCTGTGAATTAGATTTTTTTTTGTGGTCAGAATTTTCAATTTATGCAAATATTAGGGTTTCCATTTGAATTCGATATGATCTGTTTTCATTTTTATTTTGTTTTAGGTTTCAAGCATCATTTGTGTACTTAATCTAATGCTGAGTATAATTATGGCCTCATTTTTGTACTGGTTTGCATTTTTGTGTTGATTAAGCCTGAATTTAAACTAATTTGGCCTCAACTTGCCTCGATTGTGCAAATTGCTTTCTATTATTCAGTATACAAGTGATAATAAATAAACTGAATTTTGTGTTGTTACGGGGAAAAAGGAATAAGTAGATCAATTCAAATTTTTTATTTTTCATTTTCACCTAGTTTGAGGAGGCTTGATGAACAACCATTATGGCTAAAAGGAGTAAAACTTCAAGATTATCAGCTTGAAGGATTGAATTTTCTTGATAATAGGCAAGCTAAATTTTTCTTCTGTTCGATACAGGGAATGTTTTCATTTCTACCCTATAAAACATATAAATTATAATGTATGCCCCAAACTGAGGATTCCAATTGTCATTCTTGCTGATGATTAAACTACCCTTGCTTTCCTCCCTTAAACAGTTGGAGAAACGGCACAAATGTCATTCTTGCTGATGAAATGGGTATGGTTAAAACTGTTCGGCCCGTTTCAATTGTTGGATTCCTTCATGTAATATTTTGATTTATTATTACCTCAATCATATACTCAGTATACTTATGTTTCCTTTGGGTTTTTTATTTTTTAGACGTTTTTTAGACAATTTTTTTAGATTTTAAAGTCTCTTTTTTTCTTCTTAATTTCAGTTTCAAAGAAGACGAGCTAGAGGTAGCTGAGTTTTTAATTTAGGGATGTTCATTCGGTTCGGCTTATTCGGTTACCGAACCGAACCGATCAATTTCGGTTAGTTCGGTTCGGTTGTTCTGTCAATTCGGTTCGGTTCAGTTTTGTTTTGGAAAAACCGAATAAACTGAACCGACCGAATTATATGTCAAATTACTAATTTATAATGATTTCATCTTAATTTCTTGATTATATATATTAATATTAATTAGTATGGTCATTGTTTAGTCTAAAAAATATTAATTTTGATATACGATTGTTTAAATTTCTTGTTGATTCGGTTCAACCGAATAAACCGAAATAAAATTCGGTTTATTCGGTTCGGTTCAATTCCTATTCGGTTCGGTTTAGTTCGGTTCAAATCTGGTTCGGTCCGGTTTATTTCGGTTTAATGCGGTTCGGTTTGGACCGAACCGGCCGAATGAACACCCCTAGTTTTTATTCGGTTTAACGCGGCATTTCAATCAGGAAAATATTGACGAAAAGGAGCCAAAGCCTCAGGAAAATTGCAACTCAAATTCTAATTTCACTTCCTTGCCTAATATTGGTAAGTTCTTCAATTCACCTTTTTTCTCCCATTTCAGTCAAGTAATTAATTACCCATGTCCCACCGTTGATGGTGTTTTCTTGCAACAATTACAGCTCAAAAGAAGAAACGGACAGCAATAATGAAGTCAAAAGAAGAAATTTAGTTTATGTTGCTAGCACATCTAAGGTTGAAAGAGATGAACCTGACAAGAACTCAGATCCATCCTCAAACAGGTACCAATCCACTACTCAAACTGAATCCCATCAAGAACCAATAGATAAGAAACAAACTTTCATCAATGGCTCGAAGTGGCATTTTAACAGATAAGAAACAAACGACTTTTGTTTCCATTTTTTTATCATGAATTATTTTAATTTCTCCTTTTTTATTTGAAGAATTCACAAGAAATTCATGGGCCATTTCTTGTTGTGGTTCTTTTAACAACATTAACAAATTGGGCCAAGGAGTTCAGAAAGTGACTGCTTGAAATGAATTGTACTGTTTACGATTGAAATCCTGCTAGCAGAGGTATTTTTTACATTTTTATTATTTCTTTATT
This sequence comes from Juncus inflexus, assembly GCA_024447665.1. NCBI lineage: Eukaryota > Viridiplantae > Streptophyta > Magnoliopsida > Poales > Juncaceae > Juncus > Juncus inflexus. The sequence goes on from JAJHPC010000004.1 coordinate 10,136,803, forward strand.
CTTAGTAGCTCGGGGTTCATGTTTTAGGGTTCAGTATATATATAATATTTATTGATTTAATGAACTGAATTTTTCATTTAGGGTTTTTCGTTTATGAGTTCTTTACGTAGGGTTTAGTTTTGACTTTTGAGTTAATATGATTTAGTTAATAATTGATTATTATAGATTTTATGTTTCTGAATTTCCAGTAGTGAATCAGGGTTTTGTGAGAAATAGATTTTCGTGAAAGTATTATCTTCTCTTCATATGTTTGTTTGTTTGTTTGAATTTGTGAAGTACTTTATTTTCAACTATGAACTTTTGTTATGAAAATGAAGTAATTAGGATTTTTTGTAAGTAAGGTTTTTGTAAAATCTTTATATAATAGAAAAGAGGAACAAATTAGTTTGGAACTTTGGTGCATACACATCTTATAACTTATCTTATACGTTGACTATTTATTATATATTTTGTGTTTTTTATTTGATAGAGACAGATTGCTCGTTCGCTAGTGGCGCTGTGAATGGTACTGCGAGTGATGACGATGAAGTTGAGGGTTTCGAACACGGATTGTGTTTGATTTGTGTTTTGTGTACTTAGAATTTGTGATTTATGTTTTGTCATACTTAAGATTTGTGATGTGTTTGATTTCGAGCATGAATTGAATGATTTTGATTTAATGAATGTTTTTTTATCGGAATTGTGGGTAAAATAGGAATGTCATGCTATTTGTTTTTTTCAAAATTGGAAAATATTGTTAAAACAGTGTACGTGCTAAAGATTCAAAATTAAAATTAGGGATAGGCCATCCCTGAAATTTTTATTTGGGTCCTGACATTGCACGCCCTGTTTGGGGACACCCTGCGCGACTGCTGACGTGGCAGCCACGTCTGCCAGAGGACGACGTGAGAACGATAGACTCCAGCCTAGGCGCCTTCCATCTGAGCTGCAACGCTTGGAGCATGGCACCATGGCTACTGCAAGCTCATATATGAAAACAACGCCCAACGATGCTGTATAATTCAAACAAACAGTATATAGTTCAGACAAGCAAAACAATATATATAATTCAGATCAAAATACTATATAGTTGGTATATCATTTTGATAAAACAGTATATATACCCAGCGACACAAACGGTATATAGATGGTGTATAATTCAAAAAAACAGTATATAGTTCAGACAAGCAAAACAATATGTATAATTCAGATCAAAACAGTATGGTGTATAATTCAAACAAACAGTATATAGTTCAGACAAGCAAAACAATATGGATAATTCAGATCAAAACAGTATATAGTTGGTATACCATTTTGATAAAACAAGTATATATACTTCGGGATCAAAACAAGTATATAGTTCAGACAAATGGTATATAAATAAATAGCAAATATATAATTCGGACAAATGGTATATATATCGGTATCCGTTACGATAAAACAATATATATAATTTAGACTAAAATAATAAATAGATGGTGATATAACACTATATAATTATACATAATACTAAATGGTATATATATATATATATATATATATATATATATATATATATATATATATATATATATTATTACTCGAACAAAACAGTTTATATATGACGAAATATATCTCCGACCAAAACAGTATATAGCAAGGGTGGTGCGCCAGAGCGACGGAAAAATGAAAAATCATGAATTTTATCCCCCAAACCTGTGGCACCCAGGGATTCCCCAAACAGGGCGTGATTTTCATTTTTCCTTTTTTATTTTTAGAAAGGCATCAGAGACAAACCGTCTTTGATAATGCCATCCGTGATTAGGGCTGCAAATGGTGTAGACAATATCCATATTCAGTGGATACCGAATCCGAATGGAACGGGTAATACCCGATCTCCGTACCCATGGGTATGGATATCGGTAAACAAAAAAATCCAGGATCGGATATGGTGTGGCTATGGTATTGCTATATCCAGCTCATGGGTATACCCATAACTGTACCCAATGAATATCCATAAGTATATTACATATATATCATATAATCTTAACTATTATTTCTTATCTTTTAATGATATTTTTATTATTTTGTTATCTTTTATAAGAAATTCTTTATTCACTTACAATTTAGTTCATACCAACTTATTTATTATCTTTTAACGAATAATCTATATATTATTTAGGTCAGACAAACAAAGCTAATCTTTTGTAGGAGACACTTTTAAATTAGGTGTTTATAAATTTTGTTAAATAATTTTATTTTATGAATTATTTATGTTAGTTAAATAATTTGGTAAGTTGAGTTTGGTTGTTTAATGGATTTGTTTGTTTTATGGATTTTGTTACATTATATGTTTATTAATTTGATTATTTGTGAAAATATTGCGGGTACGATTTTCCCCATATCCATGGTTATATCCATGGGTACGGGGATGGGGATGAAGTAATACCCAAAATAGAATATGGGTATGGGTATGGATATATCCGTTTATAAATGGGGCGGATATAGAAATGCTATATTCATCCTGACCCGTACCATTTGCAGCCCTATCCGTGATACAATATCTGAGATGGGTTGTCCCTGAAAATATTGTATGTGATACATTATCTGAGACAATGTTTTCTCCCGTCCGTAATAATAATGGCCGTCTCTGATAAGTATTAGGGATGGGGTCGTCCGTGTTTTGGAGTATCACAAATGGTACTAACATGGACGAGAAAGTATCAGAGACAATTTTGACGACTATCTGGCATGGTTTTTGTCGTCTATGATGTTTGAATTTCTAGTAGTGATTATTTATCCGTCTCTAAGATTCTACACCATGATCAAGTTTCATCGTATCCATTCCTGTAGTACAGTCATAGAGCAGTCGTTCATTTCAAAGGAAAATAAAGTAGTGTACCTTGGTTTCTCGAACCAAGTTTATACTTTTAAATTTGAAAGAAGATTTGAGAAGATGAAAGAGTAAATTTGTAGTATGTTGTATTATATGTATTTAGAAAGGAGGAAATCTATTTTTATAACAAAGGAGAGGAAGAGACTTGATCAAATGAATTAATTCTATTTCTAACTCCACATTCAATAGCCATTAAAATAATAACAAAATATAGAAAATATGTTTTTTTAAATTAATATATTACTTATAAGGGTCCGGATATGCACTGTTGTAAGAATGAGAAAACGTATTTAACATGTGAACCATTAATCACAATAAGTAGCAATTCATTAAAAAGATTTAAAAAAACAAGACTTGACTAGATTCTTTCCAATAAAATAATCAACAAATAAACCAAATATTAGATCCACTCAAAAAATTTTATTTTCAACCAAACAAGAAACTCTTTCAAGTTTTAATGATCAAACAATCTTTAATACAAAAACACATATCTTTCCAATCAAGTCATCGGTCCAAATAACTCAACTCAAATCTTATTTCAATGTGCCAAAAACTAATCTTTTTATTACCATAATAAAGTTCAAAATTTCACTTAAGATTTCATCACAAATGTCATACAAAAAGTCTTTCTCTACTAAAATAAACCCATATTTACAAGCACATGAAACATTTTATTCATTCAACAATAGTAGAAAAAATAAAGAAAAATCAAATCCAATGTGAGGATCAACTCGAGCCCCCCTTTCTTGATTTAATCCTCATTTCAACACTTGCTCCTTCTAGATCAAGCTTTCGTCTCCTTACAAATTTATTTCTCATTTTTTTTACTCTCTAAAATTAGAGTTTGAGCTTAGAATTTTAATCATGGAAAAAGAAAGAAGAAGAATGTGGATGTAAAATGGTGGAAATGACGGAAGAGAAAAAGTAATGATGAATGTGGTAATCGGTGTCTCTTTTTTAGAGAGAGAAAGGGTGATCATTTTATAGAGATATTTGACCTAGAAAAGATTTGAAAATAAGGTTGTGGGACAAAAAATAAACTTGTTTCGTTTCTTGCTTTGGGTAGTAATTTGGGGGATATTTAACATTTCCACTTTCATTTTCTTATTCAAAATCTGCTTGGATACACTTTTTAAGGACCTCTTATCATTTTCTCGCTTAGATACCAGAATTACACATGCCGCATTCTAGTTTGCTGAAGGAAAATCCTGATATTTGATCTAGCGAATGAAAACCTTCCATGTATCTCGGCCTTTAATTCCTTCTAAAAACGCATGGCACGCGTCAACGCATGAATGGCCAAAAACATCCTCGTACTGAGCGTGCAGAAGACACGTGAAATATTTTCTCCATTTGTTATAACCAGACGATCTAGTTATTGTTGAAACACACGTTGTGTGGGCAATGGAGGCATCTGTTTAAATGAGAACCGAAAGGGTACTACTGTGTGTCGATTCCAGAGAAATGTGTTCTCTTAACACGTTTTGATAGATGGCGTTAGCTGATTGGGGGGCATAAGAATCTTGTACTGATCCTCGTACGATCTTCATCAGGCGCGTCAGGATAATCCCCAATAAAGGAACACCATGTGTCCTAATTATTTCTAGTGATAACGGATTTTGCCACGTGTCACACTCTCATTCAATGAAATTCTATTTGTTTTGCCATGCGTCAAAAAGGGATTGGTCCATGTAAAAAGCATTTTTCCTTGATTTCTATGCTGAAATAATTCTGAGGAAAGTTAGCGGGCACATGTCTCGTTCTGATTGGTCAAGAGAAGGGTTGACCTGGTCAAAAGTTGACTTTGACCAGGTTCGACCAAATTATCTATTATGATTTCTAGGAGTTTTAGAAAGCTTCTGAATGCGCGCTTGTACTGTTAGATTCATCTCGATGCGCTCTTCGATTTGGTATCTAGTTTGACCCCTTTTGGGACAATTTCCTTTTGGTCAACTGGGCGATTTTCCGGTATTGACTTTTCGTCTTTTTGTGGATCTTGTAGATTTTGGCTTGGATAGTTGGTGGGTAAGGGTTGTAAGAGAATTGAAGAAGCGTGTGAAGGATTTTCGCGGAGATTTGAGGAGAATTCGGTCATCTTTGGCCCAGAATTTGCAGATCGACCCTTCATTTAGAATTGACTTTTCATCCAAATCCTCCAAATGTCATTTTTGGTCTTTTTACCCGAAAAATCACACAAAAGTATATTAAGAATTTCAAAAGTAATTTTTATTAATTTTAAATATTTTTCATATATTTTATGTGATTTAAGGGTGAATTTTATATGATAAAACCCTAAAAATGTGTACAAAAATACATATTACAACTGTCCTGTTATTTATTGCCCGTATCGCCCAGCCAACCATAGTGCGCCGCCACGCGGCGAAAAACTGCATCCCAGATATGCGGCTCCAGAAATTATCACCCATGCAGGTAACATTCAATTGCATTAAGATGCTCCAGCGGCTCACTACACCACATTATACCATGTGACTCCCTACTATGCTTTTTCCTCAATTTTTTTCATTTTTTTTCTTTTTACGGCCCAGCAAACTAATTCGATTTTTTATAAATTTTGGCCTCCATTTTTTGCCATTTTTAGTACATTTTTTTTTACTTTGCCTGTGTTTAGCTAGAGGACATCTATCTAGTTTCGTGTGGTGTCGCGCTATGTTGGACATCTTTGTGTTTAGCTAGAGGACATCTGTCCAGTTTCGTGTGGTGTCGCGCTATGTTGGACATCTTCAGAGCCTTTTTTGCAATTTTGTATGTTTTTTTAGTGTGTTCTTAAGTAATTTTTGGTGTTTTGTACAGTACAAAAAATATTGTAATCCAACTAAAAGTCATAATCTGAAAATAAGAAAGCCATACTAATATAACTAAAAGATATATTAATCTGACACAAATACACAAGACATAGTAATCCAACTAAAAGGCATAAGTAGTAACTAAAAAGTTACAGTATTATAACTAAAAGATATATCAATATGACACAATTACAACTGTCATACCAATCCAACAAAAAGCCATAATCAGTAGCTAAATCCAACACAAAAACTACCATGCATAAAGACAAACTTAATCCAAAATCCATATATGAGCAATCACACAAGAACAGAAGATTTAGTGACAGCAAACACACATAATCCTTTCATCTGTATTAAATAATCAATCTTCATCTGTATTAAAATAAGATATATGGTAAGTTAAAAAGAGATATCATAAATATCATAAATATAATAATGTATGTACTAAAACAAGTAGGAAATGTATATGGTAAGTTATAAAATAAATATTACAAGAAGGTAAAAGAATATTATTAATTACCCGATTCAAAAGATATGTTTTTTTTTATTGCAATCAAAATATATTGTTGAAGAGTGATAATACAAGAAGAGCAAAAGATACTTGATCTAATATAATGCTGAAACATTTATTAAAAGATATATTGTTAACTATAAATTAGTGTATTTGGGGGATTTGATGAAATAATAAATTATAAAAATATTTAAGAAATTTTTGTTGATGAAATAATGTGGTATACATGGAATAATAAATAAAATTATGATTTATGAAAATGATTTGTTTTATAAAAAATAATTGATGAAAAATGGATACAAATGTGTTCGACCTGCCATGTGTTGACCTGTGAGCTTATCAAATCACAACTGTTTATCTAACGAAATCTAACGGATTCAATTCTTTCCTATCCTGTCTCCTGCCTCCAACGCCAGACCCTTCTTCATTTGGTCTCTCATGTCCGCGATCTCCCCTTTGCCCCCCTCTCTCTCTCTCTCTCTCTCTCCCTGACGGTGGATCTCCATTTCTCTCTCTCGGACAAACGGCGGAGCTCTGCCTTCTCTGTCGCACGAGGAACCATGCATCGCCTAAACCCTAAACGAACGAAGAAACAAGCAATGCCTCTCATCTTGCCCGATCGGAAGACACGATCCAATCCCCTTAAATGTCGATCCTGAGCTTCTTTGTCGAGATAAAAGCAAAAAAGTATTCAACTCTTGATTTCTCTTTTAATTCTTTTTTTATGATTAATTGAGGCATGTTTTATCTTGATTTGGATTTATATGGGGATAATTTCGAGTAATTAGGGCCTGATGGGGGTAATTACTGCCTATCTATTATAGATTGGTGTGCTTTCAGTTACCGTTGATTCTATGGAGAAATTAACTTGAAGCTAATTCAAGATTAGTGTGTGTGATATGTGGCTCTGTTAACTACTTGGGGTTAACTAGGACTATTTTGTTCTTGCCTTCTTAAACAAGTAATTCAGTTTGTTCATTTTACTTTGCATTTTATTCTGCTAAAAAATAATATAATCTTCTCCTTCTTGCAATTTCTGATTAAACAAGTAAATTGAATTGTTCTGTTCACTTTCCATTTTTCATTTATTCTGTATAAAGAAGTAATATCATTTATTATTTGTGTGCTCTTCAAGGTTCAATCAAATCTTTTCCTGTGGTTGTTCTTCAGTACTTCTGAGGTATTGAGTTGAAATATAGGCTTCATTTGAGAATGGTACTGCACAAAAATATAATTTTTAATCCTCTTCTTTGACATTTCTATCGGTAATTTATCTTGCAATTCCTTTATTTGATAAACTTTACAGACATAGCAAGAATAATTGAGGAATAAAATGGAGCGGTAATCATTCTTTATCTATCCAAAAGAGTGTAGGAAACAACAAACTGACATCGATCAAGAAAAATGATTTGGAAGAGGACATAGAAAAAATGGGGAAAACAGGAGATATGAAGATGAAAAATCAAGACTGTAATTCAAAGAAGGAAAGAATATGAATTTATGCTTCGTGCCTTTTAGATAATTTTGTTTTCTCAAGTGATAACTACCATTCAGATGGTAGCTGCAATTGATATAAGTTATAATCCACATAATATTTGTGAAATTATTACTCAATGAATTTCCGCTTTCATGATTTTTTTATATGTGCAGTCTTGAAAGTGTGTGTGTAACTGAATCTAAATAGTTCAATGGTCCCTTCTATATTTTTTAAGGAGCTGCTGCAAGTTGCAGCAAGATCAATTCATTTAAATAATAAAAAAGAGATTACAAGAAGAGGTAACCACCTGAGATCAGTTACCCTAACATCTAGACAATATGGACGATCTATCTAACAGTGTTTACTCCAGAGATCCGCTTCGTCGAGTGCTTTTCGAGTGATTGCTAGCGCAGTTCTTCGACGGGGGTTGAAAATCCTTTGGTTGCGTTCCTTCCATATGTTCCAGTTTATGGCCACCCACAACGTCTCCCATTTCTTTCGCCTTTGCTTTCCCATTCGCTTCTTATTTTCCAGTCATGAGGAAGTAAAATCGTGACCTCCTTGTGGCATGACAGTAGATATGTTGTTATACCGGTTGGCTAATCTCCAAGTCGAGACTGTGAATGAGCAAGATATCAGGAGGTGGTCCCTTGTTTCAAAGGTGGAACCGCATAGACTACAGGTCTGCTCATGAGGCCATCCTTTTTTCCTTAGATTGTCCGCCGTGTTAATCTTGTTGTGGCATACAAGCCAAGAGAAGAATTTTACCTTTGGCGGTATTTTTTATTTTCCATAACTCCTTTTGCCAGTGACACTTTATGCCGGGGTTAATGAGGAAGTTATAGGCCGATTTAGAAGAAAATGAGCCATCCTTGTTCCATCTCCACGAGAGAGGTTGAGCGGGATCTTGACCTGACGTGCTAGCTTCGTATGAGGGAAGAAGCTTAGTGAGGTCTTTCATGAAGAAGGAGAGATTTTTCGGGTTTATTTCTTTAAGATCTGTCGTACCCGTTATCCATAGAGTAGATGCGTGAAGTGGGCCCATAGGCCTGTTGGATCCTTGTCAAGTTTTCATAACCATTTTAGAAGGAGTGCATTGTTTTGGGTTTCAAGATTAGCTATGCCAAGTCCGCCCGACTCTTTTGGGAGCTTGACCCTTCCCCATCTTAAGAGACAATTTCCGGGGTTGCATGAGTCATTTCCTTTCCAAAGAAATGCTCGCATGAGACGTTCTATTTGTTTTATGACCCATTTCGGTATTTTAATTATTTGCATAAGATAAATAGGTATTGCACTTAGCGTAGCTTTTATTAGCATAAGCCTCCCACCCTTTGAGAGAAGCCAGCCTTTCCATGCCGAGATCCGAATTTGTACTCTTTTGATGATAGGCAAGAATGAACTTCTTTTAGGTCTTCTTAGCGAAAGAGGAAAGCCTAAGTAGTTGATTGGAAGCGTCATTTTTCCACAAGCAAGGATAGAGGAAACTGTGGGATGAAAGGGTTCGGGGATGACAATCGGGAAAAAAGATCTTTTGTCCCAATTGATTGCAAGGCCCGTTACCTCTGAAATGAGTTGGAGCGTGTAAGCCACGTTTTTAAGGTTGTCTGGATGACCCTCGACGAAGAGCACCGTATCGTCGGCATATTGAATGACTTGTGTTGGAATCGATGAAATGTTCACCATAAGAGGGTCTATCGCTCTAATTAGCAGTTGGATAATGTTTATGGCAATATTAATGAGAAGAGGGGAGAGCGGGTTGTCTTGGCGCACCCCTCTTTGGTGGAAGAAGAAAGATGAATTTATCCCGTTAGACTTGAGAGAGGAGGAGGACGTAATCAATTGTTGATGAATCCAAGTGATCCATCTATCGGGAAAGCCTTGCGCTTTCATGAGAGGGAGAAGAAATTGCCATGATATAGTGTCAAAAGCCTTGGCAAAATCGATCTTTAACATTACCGACGGGATCTTGTTCTTATGAAAGAAACGTAGCAGTTCTCTAGTCACTAAGAAGGTCTCAGAGATGGACCTAGTTTTAATGAATGCAATTTGATGACTATGAATAAGCTCGGAGAGGAACAGTTGTAGTCTAGTAGCTAACAACTTAGAGATGATTTTTGTGGGAGTGGAGATAACACTTATGGGGCGGTAATCCTTAATAAGAGAGGGGGAATCCATTTTTGGGATGAGCGTAATTGTGTCTTGATTAAGGCGCCAAAGATCGAGCTTGTTGTCATAGAAGCTCATTAAAAGCTTAATGATATCATCCCTAAAAATGCTCCAGTTTCTTTGGAGATATTCGATGGGTAACCCGTCCGGTCTCGTTGTTTTCCCCTTTTGTATATAAGAGATAGTTTTAAGAATTTCCTCTTTGGAGAAGGGAAGGGATAATTCGGAGAGGTTGACCGTAGGCTGGCCTAGAAGCCGCGAGAAATCTATTGATGCGATATTAGCCGGCCTTGTGCCTAGAGTATTTTTATAGAATCTATATAGGGCTGCATTAATTTGGATCGGTTCAGAAATAATGGTACCTTCTACATTCAAGGAGGGAATAGTATTGTGGATCTTTCTGGCCGATGCCGTTGTATGGAAATATCGGGTATTCTTATCACCGAGTTTTAGCCACGTGCAAGCCGAGCGTTGTTGCCATTTAGATTCCAGCTGATTAGTAATCGAGTGAATGAGTGTTTTAAGATCGATTCTTAATTTTCGCTCATCCTCTGATAATACTCTTTTTTCCTCAATTCGGTCCACTAGTTTCACAAAGAATTTTGCTCTTTTGAGCATGGTGTCATTATTCTTAAAAGTATGTTTAGGGTTTACGGTGAAGTGAGCATCATTTAATTTCATGATATAATTTTTGGCCGGATTGGTATGGCTTCTTCTACGCCATGCTTGTTCAAGCAAAACCAGTGTTTCGGGGTGATCTAGCAAAAAACGTTCAAATTTTCAAGATCTTTGGCGAGAAGGAGAGTTGGTAGAGAGAGAGAGAATTTGAGGGGTGCATGATCTGAAGTGGTAAGCGGGAGGTCAACGAGAAAGGGTTTATATTTAGTGGGATGAAATGATGAGAGAAGAAGACACGGTCTAGCTTAGAGAGGGTGGGGGATGGTCGATTGCTAGACCATGTAAACCCGTTAATGGTATTTCCTCAAGACCAAGTAAATTAATGGTATGGTTAAATTTCATAGAATGATTATCACCCGTGGATTCATCTATCGAACGGATTAATGTGAAATCCCCCACTGGGATCCACGATAAGTCTAGTGTGGCATTTATTGAAGAGAGTTCGTCAAGAAAGGATTGTTTTAAAGAATCGTCTGTTGGACCGTATATGTTAGAAAGAAGAAAGGTGAACCCCGATGGCAGGGAGAGAGAACGGTGTTAAGAGTGAAGTTGAGAGAGGAAGATGATTGTAAGGAGAAGTTATCCGACCAAGCGGATAGTAGTCCTCCTTTGGACCCAGAAGAAGGCAAGAAGGAAAAGTTATTAAATTTAGCGGGACAAACAGATTTCATGTCAAAAAAATTTGGAGAACTCCACTTTGTTTCTTGCATGCATATCAAGTTGCAATTAGATTCTCTAATGGATTCTTTTACTACATTGCACTTTTTCCTATTGCCGAGTCCTCTTACATTCCACAAAACAATCGAAATAGAATTAAATAGTTTAATATCCATCTAACAAAATAGGTAGGATCACACAACATAATATAGATAAATAAAAGCTTCCAAAATCTTCAGAGTAAATCCGTTTCATCACGGTAGTCGACCTCATCTAGGTCATCGTCATCATCTTCAAAATCAAACTTTCCTCCAAAGTCATCATTGCCCACTGTGGAAAGAAAGCCACAAATGTTAGAGTCGGGTTCATGTGTATCATCTTTCTTTTGATTGATACGTATGGAGCAAGAGCCTATTAATTTTCCTTTTTTCAATTTTTTTCTTGTTGCTGACTTTTGGGCCACAATTCTGTTTTTAATTTCGGCCAGAGTTAAGGCACTGTCAAAGTGCGTTTCTACTGAAAGAGCAGCAGGTTGTGTTGTGGTATTATTAAGAATATAATTAATTGGAAGGCCCAATGGCCCATTAGTGGAGTTTGGAGGCCCGACAATTTTTTTTGTCATATGCTTGTCTTGGTTGGGCTTAAGGCCTACAAATTTTCTAATGGCATTGCATTTTTCAGAACTAATAATAGTAGGATTAAAGGATTCTAGGTCTATACCTTTTAGAATGACATCTTCTTCAATAGCTTGGCTTACATTTTGTATTATTTTTTTGACCGGTCTTTTGGTTTTAGTTCTTTTTTTAGGAGGGGCTGGTTTGGTGCCATCAAAGAACCGTACTTGTTTGGTATTACGGTTTGACTTTCTTAGTCCTAAGTTTGCATATTTTATCATTTTGGGGACCCCTAAGAAAGATGTATTTTTGGTTCTTTTAAAAATACTAGAAGAAGACCAGGAATTTGAAAATTTAACTCTTGCCACGTTTTCCTTTAGAGCAGACTTAGTAGGAGTAGAGTCTTCATTGCACATGCCACTCTTTCCTTTTTCTTCTTTCGTGTATCTTCTTCCTGCAGGTCCAGCTGCCTCTCTGTCAACCCAGTTTTCATTTCCTTCTAAAGGGAGTTGGTTGTCTTCCATTCAGATGGTAGTCAATTATAAAAGTACCCATGAAAATGTATATATGATCTATACAAAAATCAGCAATTTAAAAAACTTACTCTCACTGGATTAGCATCTAGTTTAGCTGAAAGTAATGTTGTTGATGATCATTTTTTAGAAAAATTTCTTTGTTAATAATAGGTGTTGTGTTTTCACATGTAAAAGATGATAACTTGAGCAGCATTTTTATTAGCCTAGTTGAAGATGTCAACCAATAAAAAACTAGGATAATGCTCGCGTTTCGCGGCTAGTATTTTAATTTCAATAGTTATTTCAATCAAATAATGTACAATTTGCAATTATGAAAATTCAAAATTCAAGTTTGTGAATCTATAATACATAAATAATAATGAGAATTCAAAATTGTTGTATTTGATTTTCTTATGTCAAAGTGCGTTTCTACTGAAAGAGCAGCAGGTTGTGCTGTGGTATTATTAAGAATAATTATATTTAATGTTATATATACGGAAAAAATATGTATACTACATAGGAAAATGTAACATTATTCATTTTCTTCAAAAATTTGTAATCGCTATTTTTCTTTTTCTTTAGATGTTAAAATGGTTTGGATTACATATATATTATTATGAAACCCGTAATACATTAAGTAATATAATATAGTTTTCAATATTCTCGAAATTTTGTTTGAGATGATAGTTCTCACATAACGAGTATATATAATACTGAACATTGATATAACTAATCATGTGATATTATGATAATAATTTAAATTAAAAACTAAGATTTGATAAATTTTTTGATTCGACGGCTAAGAGAAAATTGATAATAATTCTCTTGAAAATTTTCAAAGATCGGTAAAAGAATATGATAAGAGTAAGTGAGCTTATCATTTTATTATATATTTTTTATATAGTCTATATTCATATATTTTATCAAGAAAAAGTAAAATTGGAATCGCAACAATATGTTTTTATGTGATATTGTGATAATAATTTAAAGGAAAAGCTAATATTTCAAAAAAAAATTGATCCAAGGACATAAATAAAATTGACAATAAGTCTATTGAAAATGCTTAAAGGGAGATGGAAAATAAGATATAAGTTATAAGTTAATAAACATATCATTTTTGTATATCTTCATTTATATAGTCTACATTCACATATTTTAGTCAAAAAAATAAAATAAAATAAAATTGGAACCATAATAATATGGTATTCAAAATAAAGAGAAAATTCCAACAAATTTATATTTGATGATTTTAACATGAAAAATAAAATATTTCATTAAGAATTATAATGTTTAAAGAAAAAAAGAAAAATTATTTATATTTTAATGAGTAAATTCTTCCTTAACTATTGGTACACGTGATATTGTGGTAATACTTTAAATGAAAAGCTAAGATTTCAAAAATAATCATCCAACGGACGAGATAAAATTGACAATATGTCTCTTGAGAATGCTCAAAGAAAGATGAAAAATAAGATATAAGATATAAGTTAATGAACATATCATTTTTGTATATCTTCTTTTATATAGTCTCAAATATTTTAGAAAGAAAAAAATTTGAAACCATAATAATATGAAACTCAAAATAAAGAGAAAATTCCAACAAATTTATATTTGATGATTTTAACATTAGAAATACATTCGTAATTATAATTTTTTAAAGAAAAAAAGAAAAATTGTTTATATTTTAATAAGTGAACTCTTCATTAAATATTGGTATTAATAATTAGACATAATTTTGCACCATGATTCATTGAAACCATCTGATTAAGTTGTGATGGTCAGGAACAAACTCATAACGGTTCTCACTAAATCAGGTAGGGAACACAAAATACTAATTCAACTAATCATATGCTTATATTTTAATAACCACATAATTGTTGATATAAAATATCAATAAATTTGAGAAAATGAATGGGTAAGATTCGACAAAAAAATTGATTGAACGGTCGAGATAAAAGTGATGATGTGACATTTTCAGAAGACTCAAAAGTAGTGAAAAATAAGAAGTTGGGTTAATTAATTGGGCTAAATTTTCTTTAGAAGAGTTAATAAAACGTATTGTTGACTTTCAATTCGCCAAAAGAACAATGTTCTATATCAGGAGCATCCTTTTAATGGTATTTATTTAATTAATTAATTAATTAATTATTTAATATGTATTTATTTCATAAAAAATTGATTTGGTATTGCAAACATCTACGAGCTCCTATCGACGGTGTTGACTATAGTAGACACCATCATCCTCTAATGGAAAGATGGGACAACAATAAATTACAGTTAAGAGATGATTATGCGCGGAAACATAAAGTAAGAGGAGGGACTTTAATGATAACTCTTGAATATTTAGCTGATATTTTATTTGAGAATAAAGTACATGAATCGTCTAAGAAAACCATGAAGTCAGAAAATGGAAGCCCGACTAAAGGGGTGATTAAATATTTTACTTTGATGAAAGCTCAGTAGAGAGGGGAGAGTAAAATGGGAGAGGTGACCGGTTGATTTTTAATTTTCCAAAATACCCTCATAAACATGAATGGTTCGGATTACATCTATCACAAAAATTAAAAAAGAGGTGGGTGCATGGAAGCATAGCTTATTTATTTCCTACCCACAAGAAAAATCATTTCTCAAAGAAGATAACAAAACCTAATTAGTTCTATTACGAAGCAGTCCAAACTTTATATACAAATGAATAGATGTGCAATATTCAATTATATAACATGAATATGAGATTAACAATTTGTAGCTAAATTCTCAGTCTAACCTTTGTTATGGCTAACCTTAACTTTCTCACGAAAATAGAGTAACATTTCAATTGTTCATGTCCGGTCCATGCTAATCTTAACTTCCTCTTTTCGCGACTCCGACGACATTGTCACGACTGATCCAGCTTACCCTGAAGTACTCAAAGGTGCCTGGATTACAAGAACAGACGATGTGGATCCAAAGTCATCGGATACCAACAAATCCCCAATTGGTCCCAGCTCATGAAATTCACTCCACTCAATCATCCCAGCAGTAATCTTCGACCCGGCCACACCTTGTACCTTGCCCACTATGAACAAATCCTTCCTTTCTTCTTCAATCATTCTTATAGCCTCGACTGTCTCTTCCGCATTGGCTACAACAAGTTTTTGGTACTCTATCGTGCAAGCTTGACCTGACCTCTCCCCTATTTCGTCCATATATTCTTCATCAATGCATTGTTCTCTTATCTCCTTTTCATCCCTTAGGGTGTCATTCGTATTGGCATTTTTTGGGACAAATTGTACCACTAAGAGCTCGACTGCCGGATGGTTAGCCATGCGACCTGCTAGAGCAAGTGACTCACAGTCGTCTCGTCCACCAAAGAAGAGTACCACCACACGTAGGATGGAAGAACAATGAGAGAAGCCACCTAGACCTCGGTCATTGATTATAGCTGTCATTGTAAGAAAATATCAATAGCAATATACTAATTTATGCTTGAGAAATCAAGAAAAGAAGAAAAAAAAATAAAAAAAAATGACTTTCTAATTCTCTTCTGAATATTTGTGTGAAGATTTGAATAATTTACATAGATATAGTAGCTCTCTACACGATTAATCATTTTGTGATACTTAATTGGACCTGGATGTGTTAGTAACACACTCGAAAGGAACCACGGATATGTAAAAGAATTACCAACTGTACAGGGAGAAGCATGCAATATATGCTCATTGACGATACGAACAGACGGATGAGATGTCAACTCCAATGCACCATCAACAGCTTGGTGCATGTGGAAAGGGAGGAGCACCAATGCCGCATGGTGGTCATTTGCTGCCACGATTGCATCCTCGTGCATTGTATCAAAAGGTGAAAGAGCAGTTGATGACTGTGTAAACACCCCTTCAGCATCATTCTCGTAATTCTCAAATGCTCGAGAAACAGAGGCAAACTGCGCATGTATTGGAATATTATAATTGCTATTGGACAATAGGCCATTGTTCAACAAGAGGACGGCGGATGTGTGACTAGTAAGCTCAACCAACTGCACGACTGAGACTGAGACTGGGGTTCTCTTCGTTGGACACGTGGAGTCGACTAGGGAGATTAGTGCCTGGACATCACGTGGATGATGCACACATGTGATGATGCGTAGCATGGATCCTGAGTCGTGCCATTTCACAGTACGTCGCTTGTAATGCACAAGTCGACGTGCTGGTTTAATTAGGAAGGTCAAAAGAAGGCCCACAATGGCTGTTTGTGCAATTGATATGATGGCCATGAAACTGAAGGATTGAGCCCCAATGATCAGGAAACGTTAAGACGATTAGTGCCTGGACATCACGTGGATGATGCACACATGTGATGATGCGTAGCATTGATCCTGAGTCGTGCCATTTCACAGTACGTCGCTTGTACTGCACAAGTCGACGTGCTGGTTTAATTAGGAAGGTCAAAAGAAGGCCCACAATGGCTCTTTGTGCAATTGATATGATGGCCATGATACTGAAGGATTGAGCCCCAATGATCTGGAAAAGTTAAGACCTGATAAGTTAGCATCTACAACTAAATGTATATAATTTCAAAAATTATTATAATATGCGCATTAAAGAAATATATTCAAAATGTATCTTTAATTTGCAACCTTATAGATAGATCTTACCTTCTTACTCAGAGCAACATGGAGCAAAATAAGCTCAATAATCCCTTTACTGTTCATGAGAAATCCAAACGACACGCCATCATGCCAATGCATGCCATGAGCCACAGCCACAATCACTCCACCCAGAATCCTTAGCGCACCTGACATCATTACCAACGCCACGAATGACAACACCAATCCTACGTTGTTCACTAAGTACACATTTGTTCTCAGACCGCAAATCGCAAAAAATAAGGGCAAGAACATCCGCCTCACAAGCTCATCCACCCTCTCCACCAAACGTAACCCTAGAGGACCGTGTGGTATTGCTAATCCGTAGACAAATGCACCAAAAACAGCATTTTCACCAACAAAATCCCCGAGAAATGCTGATATCAGAACCCCGACCAAGATGAGGCACTCTACCAGTTCTCCGACATCCTCAGTTCCTTCAACCGCTTGGTGACAAAAGCGATTCAATAGTAGTGGAATGACAAATTGAACACATAAATAAATTCCATAACCAGATAAAATGGTAAACAAGGATGCAAATTTGGCTGTATTACTCTCTCATGATAATTCAACGACGATTGACAAGGCAATCCAGGCAAATCCATCAATTATTATCGCAACCGAGACCACCAGTTTACCTAACTCTGCGCCGGCGAGCTTCATGTTGGCAATATTATGGAGTAGCATGGAAAAGGCAGTAACCGATAATGATACACTAATAAATAAGACAAAAGATAACTCTTTGGTTCCTTCATTTAGCATCATATATATTCGACGGCCTCATATTATACCAAGAATAAATGGAGGGCCGATGCAGGCAAGTGAAAACCAGACTATTTGCACAGACACTGTAAAGAGGTAATAACTTAGGCCCATATAAGCAAAAGATTCTAGACTTTTTTTTTTTTATACCATTATTTCCCAAAATAAATCAATACTTGCCACTGTTTTGAAAATAATGTGGTAACTACCATTTCCGCCACTATTAGTGGCGGAACAAGTTTTGTTCCGCCACTAGTAGTGGTGGAACAGATAGATTTTCAGTTCTGCCAAAAACGGTCCATTTGACGCACTAAACGTGGTTAATTAGTATTAAAAATCTTGTTCCGCCACTACTAGTGGCGGAACATGTTAAAATATTTCTTTACCCCCCACTTAAAGATTAAAATGGCTCATGAATGGGCAATTAGCATAAAAATTGAAGAATTACTATGTTCCGCCACTATTAGTGGCGGAACAGGTGCATATTTCAGCCACTATGTTCCGCCTAAAAAAATCCATTTTTGTAACGGTTCTTTCCTAAAAACCGTTACTAATTACATTATTAGTAACGGTTTTTCCTAAAGAACCGTTACAGAACTGTAAAAAAAAAAATCTATTCATGCATATTTGTAACGGTTCTTTAATAAAAACCGTTACTAATTACATATTAGTAACGGTTTTTTCTAAAGAACCGTTACAGAATTGTAAAAAAAAAAAAATCTATTTATGTATATTTGTAACGGTTCTTTAATAAAAACCGTTACTAATTACATATTAGTAACGGTTTTTCCTAAACCCTAAACAATCTGTAACGGTTGTTTACCGAAAACCGTTACTAATATGTAATTAGTAACGGTTTTTATTAAAGAACCGTTACAAATATGCATAAATAGATTTTTTTTTACAATTCTGTAACGGTTCTTTAGAAAAAACCGTTACTAATATGTAATTAGTAACGGTTTTTGTTAAAGAACCGTTACAAATATGCATGAATAGATTTTTTTTTTACAATTCTATAACGGTTCTTTAGGAAAAACCGTTACTAATAATGTAATTAGTAACGGTTTTTAGGAAAGAACCGTTACAAAAATGGGTTATTTTAGGCGGAACATAGTGGCTGAAATATGCACTTGTTTCGCCACTAATAGTGGCGGAACATAGTAATTCTTCAATTTTTACGCTAATTGCCCATTCATGAGCCATGTTAATCTTTAAGTGGGGGCTAAAGAAATATTTTAACATGTTCCGCCACTAGTAGTGGCGGAACAAGATTTTTAATACTAATTAACCACGTTTAGTGTGTCAAATGGACCGTTTTTGGCAGAACTGAAAATCTATCTGTTCCGCCACTACTAGTGGCGGAACAAAAGTTGTTTCGCCACTAATAGTGGCGGAAATGGTAGTTACCACATTATTTTCAAAACAGTAACAAGTATTGATTTATTTTGGGAAATAATGGTATAAAAAAAAATAGTCAAGATTCTAGCATGACGATGCTATGTTCAGGGAAGAGCTTCTGCACAAATTTTGAATCTTTACTGAGAATAGAAGGGCCCAATATAAGACCGCCCTACATATAACAAAATAAGTTTATAAAATAACTACAACAAGAACTAAGAGTAATTTACAAAAAAAGCCCTTGCTTTAGCTTAGATTTCAAAAAAATTCCTTCATTATTGAATATTGCAACAAAGCCCCTCCATTACTGAAATTGTAAAAAACCTCCTGTATTCTTTTCTAAATGCAAAAAAAAAGCACGTACGGTTTGTTAAAGATAACACCGTTAGTTTAGTGATGTTAATTGCTCTTATTAGTATTTTTAAATAAATCGGAAGCTGAGAAAATCTGGCCTGACCAGGAAAACCCACCCGAACTATACAGATCTGAAACGGACCTTACGTTAAAATGTTGATAATTTGACGTGTTTGAGTCGGGTTTAGGCATGTCATGAAGGTTTTTTGGATCTTGTCTAGCACGAGCAGGTCATTCTATTTGTCGGATTCAGCAGATCGAGTGAGTTTCAGACGAGATTGTATTTGCCTTCAAATTAATAAAGACTACAGTGACTTTTTTGCAATTTCCAGTAATGAAGGTTATTTTATTTTAAGCATAATATAGGAGCTCTTTTGCAAGAATATTTGAAAATAATGCCTCTCCATATTGCGTGTATTGAGAAGTCTATTTTGAAATCTACAAAATAAAAGAAAAGTTAAAACCATATGATCACAAGCTTACGCACGATGGTCTCGGAGATGTATCTGGGGAAATTGAGCCGTCGTAAGATGAAGTGTATGGCGCTTGTGGTGGATAAAATCAAAAGAATTTGAATGTAAAACAAGGGAAATGAATAGAGATACGGTTTCTCATCTAACCATAAGCCTTGCATGGTCATCATTTTTAGCGAGAAGCATTCAAACTCAGTAGAGACATTTTGCATCAAAGGCTGCGGAGGAGGCAGCCCCAAATTTATCGTATCCATAAGATACTTTAATTGATCTTGTGATTATTCTGATTTTTTTTATATTTGATTTTCTTTCAATTTTTGTGAGAATTGAAAAGAGGATTTGTGTGAGCTTCTATAGCGGATTAGTTGTTTGTGTTAATTTTCTCTTATCTAATCAACCATAGGGATCAAAACTATTCTAAGAAATTCTTCTATTGTTATGATTGACCCGCCTGTATTTTGTTGATGTCAAATATTTTAACAACTGTTTTCTAGAAGAAAAAAGAAATGAGTTACTGGTCTCTTCTAAGAATAGGAAAAAAAATGCTACTATTGAACAATATCTCTTTTAGTTATAGTTTCAACATATTTTAAAAAATAGACCTGATATGTCATGACGCATTATAGTACGTCAAAATTACCGCAATAGTATATATAGTTAACTATTAGTCTAATAACAGTATATATAATTCATTTTTTGTAACAATATATACGTAAATAGTGAAAACAATATATAAAAAATAAATAATATATTAAAATATTATATACAAATTCTAAAAGTAAAAAAAAAAATACATAAAAAATGAAAACAATATATAGAACACAAAAAACAATATATAGGAAAAAAATATATTAAAAAGTAAAAAATAGTTTATATACCGTCCGTCGTGATTCAGCTTGATATTACATTTTCCTTTAAAAATTGCAACTAGAAGATTTATGTCTCTTTGAGGTAGTATAATTCTCTTGGCTTAATTAGGGTTAGTTAGGTATTGGCCTTGCTATATATGTGCGGATTAGTTGATTGAGAATAATGATTTTTTAGGGTAAAACTTGACAAAATGAATGTAGAATTCCAATGTTCATGAAAAGTTTTATTCTTTTCTTACATGAAGCTTATGCACACCATAAAAGCATTGATTTGATTATTGTGTGAGAATCATGTGAGAGAGTAGAATAAAGGTATTTCTTTTTCTTGGGCATGTCTCCATGTGAATTTCGATTTTAGTGATAATCTTACATAAAGATATCTTTGGCTAATTTTTTTTAGGAAATTTGGAGGGGGCTTTTTCATGCCCTTCCAAAACTAAATCTATATTTTCCATTTATAAATTTGTATTTACAATCTATTTTCCTAGCTATCTATTTACATTTCTAATAATTTGAAAAATATGGAAACTCTTTGAACACTAAAAAATCTGGAAAATAAGAAGGCAAAAAAAAAAAAAAAAAAAAAAAACAGCGAATTTTGATATTTTTTTGACATGCCCAAATGAATCTTGGCCGAATGCAAGGGTAGGTTATATCGCCCGGTTTGTGTCACAGTTGTACCATCATTCTAATTATTTATGATGCTCATTCTAATTATTTATCAAGGTTGCAAATAGCGTTTAGCGGTGTGTTGCGTTTAGGATTTTCATGTGCCGGATTGCGTATAATGCAGCATATAGCGTAGATGTTGCGAAGATACATTTTTATAGCGGATAATATGTGTAAATATTTTTCTTTATATAGCACTACTTAATATATGCACTACAAAATCTAAAAGAAGAAATATGCAATACTAAAATATGATTAATATTAAAATATTAACAATAAAAGTTTGAAATGTTCTTGTCAAAAATTACATGTCCAAAATCAAAATATGATTAATGTTAGAATATTACAACATATCTATCCATTAAAAAATCCATTAAAAAATGAATTAAAAAAAACCATAAAAAACGCTATTTAGACTGCTACACCATAACACACACACGCAACACCGCTATTGCGGAGCGCTTTACTGCTAAATCGTCGAAAAACACTACACCGTAATAAAACTGTTGCGCGCAGCGTTTAGTTTCCAGAACCGCTATAGCGCCGCTAAAGACCGCTATTTGCAACACTATTATTTATTAAAATTTATTTTATTTAAAAATTTAAAGTTAAACATTAATATTATTATTATTATTATTATTATTATTATTATTATTATTATTATTATTATTATTATTATTATTATTATTATTATTATTATTATTATTATTATTATTTTTATTATATAAAACTTACTAAAAATTAGTTGTCTTTGTTTTGTTGCAAGAATGCAAGGTTCGATATCACTATCTGGTCCAGTCCCCCTATGATCGGACCGTAGTTCAGCCCCTGCCCGCACGAGCATTGACAATGTGAGCGCGACATCTTTTACTTTACTTTTATTTACTTTCTCGGTACCAACCAACTAAAACATTATTTGGTTTGAATTGCTAAGCCAAACTCTAGCCCAGTAATTCACCTTCGGCCTCCTTACGGATTCACACCACAGCTTACTACAACGCAAGATCGTGACGGCAACCGCACAAGTAACTAAGGTTTATAAATGTGATTATATACCTAAATCTATATACTGCACAAACATCACCCTTTTGGCCATTGCCAGGAGGCACTAATATTAGAAATCTAGTTTTTTGATAGAGGGATCAGATCATTTTTTTTTCTTTTTAGTCATAGGTTTTTCTTTTGTTATCGTAGGAAGTGATGTTGGCCGATAGAAGCTCGCTAT
This sequence comes from Juncus inflexus, assembly GCA_024447665.1. Classification (NCBI taxonomy): domain Eukaryota; kingdom Viridiplantae; phylum Streptophyta; class Magnoliopsida; order Poales; family Juncaceae; genus Juncus; species Juncus inflexus. The sequence goes on from JAJHPC010000004.1 coordinate 10,159,450, forward strand.
AAAACTTCGACACCAGAAGAAATACCCAGTTACAATGACTAGCTACATCCAGATCAACCGCGTACGCAAGAAACCCACCAGCGGGTGCGGAAAAACCAATGATGTCAAGAAGAACCACATGACCAAAATATCAAAGGACGCTGCAGCTATGATTCACCAAACATAGTCCTCCCGCAATCTATTAACCTGACACCAATAGTAGAAGCAAATTCGTTCGAGCTTAAACCAGCACTAATCAGCATCGTACAATAAAGCCAATTCGGAGGATTAACCCTCTGAAGATCTGAAGTTGCATTTATCACTCTTCGAGGAGATCGTGGTACTCTAAAGCTAACCGATGTCAACCCATACGCTATCCGACTATGATTGTACACATTTTCCTTGAGGTGGCATCCGGCAAAAAGTAGAATAACGGAAGAGTGGATGAATGGAAGAGTGTCTCTTCCATTTTATTCCAAGGGTGTTCGTCACAATAAATGAGTGGAAGAGTGGAATAAACAATGAATACAATATTTATTTAATTTGGAAAGATGAGAGAGAAGAAAGAAAAATCTTCTTATTCCACCTCTCTTCCACTCTTCCACCCCCCCCCCCAAACATGGAATAAAGTTAAACCACTCTTCAACCCTTTTATTCCATCTTCTTCCGTTCTTGTTCGGCGGAATAAGTAAATTTCTTCTACCTTCTTCCACTCTTCCACTCTTATTTCATGTTATTGAATGGGCCTTGAGAGATAAGACGATAGCATTGATTCACTTCCAACAGGCAAGATCAATCAACGGATCAACTAGCCATCATGTTTCTTAACCGCTACATTGCACCTAGCAAGGCCGCACACCAATGTAGCTAGATCACGAGTTTCCTCCAGAAGCTATCAGAGTCACTTCACAAAGCTTAAGAGCGATACAACGACTTGATGAGGGCTTGCCCTCATTATCAATTAGAACAGTGGCTTACAATTTACACCTTTACAATGGTTTTAATGATGCATTGAAGGGGAACGTAAGCACAACGGCAGGAAGACAACTCATGACAAAGATGTTGAGTTTTTATGAGCATTCTTGACGCAGCGGAAGTGGATTCAAAATTCAAGAAATTCAAGAAAACCAAAAGAAACTGATCAATGAAATATGATTAAGTCAAAGAAAAATAAGAACTTAAAGTTCATACCTATCAGATTGAGAATTGATCCGATCTTGAACTTAAAGAGGTATAGCCTTTCTTCTCCTTTTGCACAAACCGGTAACGATTACCGATTTCCACACACGCACCCGTTCGTTTAAAATCGCCTCGAATCGCTTCTCCAACCGAAACGACTCACAACCAATTTGATTCTCAATAAAATCGATTCTCCAAAACATCTTTCACAAATTCAACCAATCAATAAGACGCCACAAATCGTTTCATCCTCTATCGGTATCCACACGGAACAACTCCTTTAAATCGATGAAGAAAGGATATGCTTGTTGGGTTTCTACCGTTCATAACGCAACGAAAAAATACAAAATGAAACAAAATCGAATTTCGAAACCCAAAAGAAGGATCCGTGAATTACAATTAAATCAAAGAAAAGTGTTCATAACTTTGTACCTTCGGATTACGCTTAATCCGTGATGATCAAAAGCGAATATGGTTGACGCTTCTCTTTGCCCGATTCCAAATCGGTTTCCAAACCGATCCTTTGAATGATTCGCCTAACCGGTCGTCTCACAAACCGATCTCCGAATAAACCGATTCTCCAAACAAAATCACGATTTCAACCCAAATCACAAAGACGCCGCACTTCGCTTCGTCCTCTACCGGTATCCACACGAACAACCCCTTTGAACGGATAAAGAACGATATATGCTAGTATCCATTCTTCATTTCTCTCACAGAAATAACAGGAGAATAATTTTCGGATTTTTTCTCTCTTCTTTTTCTCACAAAAGATGGACGAAAATATTATGATCCTTTTTATGATTTTGGGGTGTCTCTTGTGCCTACATAGTCCATTCGTTTCATATCCTATGTGCATGGTAACTATGTAACCATATATGCAACACACCTTATCATATAAGATGTAGGATTGGATGTGTCACTTGACTATGTAGCTCTCCATACAACTTATCACATAAGTTATGATTTTTTCTGTGTACGTCTCAATAGTTGTTCTTTGTGTGTGACCCTGTAGGTTTACTTAATGTTGGCAACAATCACAATGGATTATAAATCATGAGCGGCCTCTAGCAAGACATCATGATTACCCAAATTAAGCAAATATAGATGATTCGATCAAACCTAAGTTATGTCATGCATTGTATCCCTTTGTTACACGATATCTATATCGTCCATAAGGCATGGTATGTGTCAACCTTATGTTGGTCGATAAATATTTCTTGACACCGAATTTGATTGAACATGAAATGACATTAATAACTCTTTATTAATTCACTTGAGCACGGCCGTGCATTTCTTCAATCAAATCATCAAGAAGCCTAAAGATATCTCTCTCAATTTATGAGAGGAACAAATCCTATCTTAATTAAACTCTTTCCTCCGCATAATTCATTATATACCTAATTATAATCTTTATGACCGCCCGGTTAAAGACGATGTTAGATTATATTAAAGTATAAAATTTCTCATGTAGGAAACCGAGATAATCTCAAGTCTAAGGATTACGAGATACATTCTTTACCGAGAATAACTAATGACACGAACCATGTAGTATTCTCACGGTGGGTCAATCCCAGTATATGGTCTCTAACATATACTTATGTTAATGACTTAATAACTCTTATTCATGATCGGTAAAAACGTGACCATCAGTCAACTAACATACTGATGTACATTTATAGCTTATCATAAAGTATGTTTGTCTCACAAACATCCTATGAATGATCAGGGACAGTTTAGAATATCATTCATAAAACTTTATAGTTTTACTATCAAAGTCACATACTTTGATGATATAAAGCTGAATATCATATTCAAGGTTCATTTTAGTAATAAGAATAAAATAACCAATACGCATTTATTATATAAAATATCTCTAAATAAAAATAATGTTTGTTTAACACAATCCATACATCTAGGTCTCAAATACATTGGCCTAGGGCATACTACTAACAATGCTAATCTCCGTTCTTCACGTTTTGTATCACAAAAAATTCCAATGAGAAATTCATTTTCTCTCTTTTCTCTTCTACTCTCTTTTATCCAACAAAATGGAATGAGAATTATAAATGGCATAGATTGAAATCTCAAAGCCTTTTGGGTATTTAAAGTCAACCCTTTCAAAGATATTGGATTATATGTGGCAATAACTATATAACCTTTTATATAACTTATCACATAAGTTATGATTTTCTGTGTACATTTCAATAGTTATTTTTTATGTGTGACCCCATATGTTTAACTGAATGTTGGCAATAATCACAACTGATTACAAATCCTAGGCGGACTCTAGCAAGTCATCATGACTACCCAATTTAAGTAAATATTGATGATTCGATCCAAACTTGTGTGTAGTCCTTTTATTGCATCACTTTGTTACACGATATCTATATCGACCATAAGGCATGGATTGTATCAACCTTATGTAGTACGATAACATTTCTTGATCCCAAATTTGATCGAACCATGAATAAAATTAAAAAATTCTTATTAATTCATTCAAGCACGGCCGTGCATTTTCTTCAATCAAACTCATCAAGAGGCCTTAAGATATCTCTCTCATTTATGAGAGGAACAAATACTATCTTGATCTATCTCATTCCTCTGCATATTTCATTATGTACCTAATCATAACCCTTATGGTTACCCGGTTAAAGGTAACGTTAGATTATGTTAAAGTGCATAATTCTATATGTAGGAAACTGAGATAATCTCAAGTCTAAGGATAACAATACTATTGATGAGACATACCAATTACATGAACCATGTGGTATTCTTCCGGTGGGTCAATCTAATATATTTTCTTCAACATATATCTATGTTAATGATTTAGTAACACTTACTCATGATCAGTAAAACATGACCATCAATCAACTAACATACTGATGTACTTGCATACTTAAATAAGTATATTGTATATGATTCCGCAAATGTATTTATTTCCACAAATATCCTATAAATGATCAGGGATGGTTTAGAATATGTTTTTCATACTACTATGTAGTTTTACTATCAGAATCATATATTCTGATGATACAAAGCTTAATAACATATTCAAGATTTATTTTAAATCAAAAGAATAAAATAAGCAATACGCACTTTATTAAATATCTCTAAACAAATACAAAGTTTGATTCACACAACAGATATAACTAGGTCTCACATACAAAGGCCTGGGGCATAAAACCAACAAACTCCCACTTGCACTAGGCCGAATCTAATAAGTATCTAATACCCATCGATCTAACATGACCCTTATGTTTTGCTTGAGCAAGGGGCTTCGTCAATGGATCATCAATATGGAATCTTATTCATGCAATTCTGTTCCTACTGACTAGTAGGACAATGAGTCTTACTCAATGATAAGCCATGTGACATAGGTATGTATCCTCTCTTAGAGTCTTCCATGCGAAACATTTTCATCACCTTGTCAATTTAAGTACTTTGACTTAGACCTTAAAGCCTTCTCGATCTATCTCTATAGATCTTGATGCCTAATATATGGGCGATTTCTCCTAGGCCCTTCATTGTGAAAGATTTTTCCAAAAATGTCTTCACATTTGTAAATGTGGGAATGTCATTTTTGATGAGTAATATATCATCCACATATAGTACGAGAAAAACAATCGCGCTCCCACTGACCTTCTTGTAAACACAAGACTCATCTTTATTTTTGATGAAACCAAACTGTTTGATTACTTCATTAAAATGAAGATTCCAACTCCGAGAAGCTTGCTTCAATCCATAAATGGATCGTTGCAATTTCCCGAATTCTTTAGATCGACAAAACCTTCGAGTTGTGTCATACACACATTCTCGAGTAAATTCCCGTTAAGGAATGTTATTTTGACATCCATTTGCCATATTTCATAATCATAACATGCGGCTATGGCAAGCAGAATTCTTATGGACTTAACCATAACTACTGGTGAGAAAGTTTCGTCATAGTCAATACCATGGGTCTGTTGAAACCCTTTGGCAACCAGTCTTGCTTTATAGGTATGCACTTTACCATCCATGTCGATTTTCTTCCTGAAAACTCATTTACAACCGATGATCTTAATACCATCGGGTGGATCAATCAAGTTTCAAACTTGATTATCATACATGGATTGTATCTTGGCTTTCATGGCATCTTGCCATCTATTAGAGCCACGGAATAAGCAAATCAGCACATACCGTATGTGTTCCGTATGAACGTGTGAACAGTAATTCTTGTGCGTGGACAGTAATTCCTATGTGTGAATAGTAATTCCAACACAATCAAATATCCAATATTTGATTTATTCTTTCGCCCATTTATACATCACAGGTATAACTGTTATTGAGGTATTTTCATCATGTAAGATTGAGTTCATTGTGTGACCGTGTAGGTTCCATTTAACGCTGGCAATGATCTTTTAAAGATCATAAGTCATGAGTAACCTCTAGATTGATGTCATGACTAACCATGTTAAATGAAATGATCAACGATCATAAACCTATCTGAATAGACATTTGCTTTTTCCTTTTGTTCTACGATATACGTCTTGATCACAAGGCACGTTAATATGTCATCCTTGAGTTTGATCAAAGTCTCTTTCCTGATCGAGAATTAGACTGAGTAAATACAAAATGATATTAACAACACATGTTATTCCATTTTGAGCATGGCCATGCATTTCCTTCAGTCGTAGTTCATCAGGGGGCCCAGAGATATCTCCCCCTTGTCAAGAGGAACAAATTGCATCTTGGTCACTCACATTTCTCGTCATAATTCAGTGCATACCTAATGATGACCTTAATAATCATCTCGTTACGGATGACGTAGGTGTTGGGAAACCCGTAGCCATGTACGTTATATGCGCAGCGGAACCTACGGGTTAAACCCTCCCAAGGATCATCGTAAAGGACATAAAGGTACGAGATTAGCCATTAAAATTTATACCTCAGATCTTTCTGATCCGCGAGACAAGGAACGGATGTAGGTCCGGACTTTTCTGACTCGCAACCATCTCCTTCCCGAAGCTCGGCTCGCCAAGCTCCTTCCTATTGCTCGGCTCGAAAAACTCCTTCTTCAAGCTCGGCTCGAGAGGTAGCTTCTTCTCCTAGGGATGAAGATCGATCGTTCGCAAGTTCTCAAGGTAGAGAAACTCTACTCGTATCCACGCGAACTTCACTCGAACCTAATAATCGGACTTGGCTAGACAAGTCCGAAAATACTTTCCGAATATCTCTCAAAAACTCTCTCTCTCTATCTCTCTCTTCTGTGTAAAGACGGCCTCTCAGGCTACAGAGTTATGTGTAAAATAGGGAGACCCTGACCTTCTATTTATACTAGAGAGAGAGGCGAACGATTGCTCAGTTACCATAACTGAAACCCTAATTTGCACCTATTCCGTTGCGGACAGAACTATTCCGTTGCCAACGGAATAGGTATTTCCATAACGGAATACTTAGCAACTAAGGTTATTATAGTTTCCATATCTATTCCGTTGGGAACGGAACTGTTCCGTTGCCAACGGAATGGCACTATTTTGTTCACTCAATTATCCAATAATTGATTATTTCGTTCACCAATTTATACATCATATGTATTAACTATTTTGAGGCATATTCATCCCGTACGAATGGAGTTCATTGTGTGACCGTGTAGGTGATGGTGTTATGCCCTAGGCCAAAGTTTTTGTGACCTAGATGATGCATTGTAATAATAAACATAATATTTATTCTAACATATTTCTTATAATATGTGCGTATAGGTTATTTTAATATAATTAAAATAGACCATGAATATGCAATTCAGCTTAATGTCATCAAAGTGTGTGACTTTGATAGTAAAACTATAAAGTGTTATGAATGCTATTCCAAATCGTCCTTGATCATTTATAGGATATTTGTGGAGACAAATATACTTGCAGATACATATAAATATATATATTTATATACAAGCTATAAATGTACACCAGTATATTATTTGACTGATGATTATGTTTTACTGATCATGGATAAATAGTTATCAAGTCATTAACATAGGTATATGTTAGAGACCATATACTCGACTGACCCGCCATAAGAATGCTACATGTTTTACGTCATTAGCGATTCTTGTAACATAAAGTATTTATAGTCCCTTGACCAGAGATTGTCTCGGTTCCCAACATGAGTAATTTTATACTTTAACATAATCTAACACTGCCTTTAACAAGGTATTTAATGAATCATGTAGAGGGATGAGTGCAATCAAGACGGGATTTGTTCCTCTCATAAATGAGAGAAATATCTTTAGGCCTCTTGATGAATTGAATTGAAGAAATGTATGGCCATACTCAAATGAATTAATAAGAGTTATTAATGTCATTTGTTCTTGTTCAGTTTAATTTGGGATCAAGAAATATTAATCGATTAATATAAGGATGACGTATTACATGCCTTATGATCGATATAGATATCGTGTGACAAAGGGACTAAATACGTGATTGTTGATTAGGTAAATTGGATCACCGATATTCACTTAAATTGGGTAGTCATGATGGCTTGCTAGAGTCCGCTCATGATTTATAGACTGTTAAGTCTATTGCCAACATTAAGTGAACCTACAGGGTCACACACAAAGAACAAACTGAAATGGGCGAAAATATCCTAGCGACTTATATGATGAGTTGCATAAGAATGTCACAAAATATATTGTCATCTTATGTGATAAGATGTGATATATATGTATATAAAGACTAAGAGCACAAAAGATCATGTAATCTAGAAGAGTCTAGATGATGGCATTTGGATAATGATGAGTGATGTCATACACATCTTTTAGTGTGAAGAGACATGACTCTTCACCTCTATATATGGACATAGAGGGCTCCAAATTCACAACACAACACATCATTCTCTCTCTCTCATTATTTCTCATTCTCTTTTGTGAAAGGGTGCTTTCTTTTTGAATGACAAAATGAAAGAGTGCGATTATATGAGAGGAATTATATACATCTTTTGTGAGATAAAATAAGAAGAGTTTTCTTATGCAATAGGAGAATAAGCTACTAGCATATATATTGTTCTTCTTCCCGTTTTAAGAAGTTTGTTCATGTGGACACCGGTAGAGGCGTTCGTACTTTCGACGCTTGTGATCTATTCGGCCTAAGAAGATGAGAACGGTTTTTGAGAGTTTTGGTGGAGACCGATTGTGTGTGCGGTAGATGACTTCCTCACGATCTGAGCTAGACGGACTAGACGGACGTAAAATCGGTTAGGATGATAACCGGTTTAGAGGCACATGGACAACACGCATGGTTTGAGCGTCACGGATTAAGCGTAATCCGAAAGGTATCTTTAAGATCTATTTCTTTGATTTAACCAATACGCACGGATCCTCGGATTGGTTTTGGATGAAATTTTTGTTTTCCACTGCGTTATGCACGTCTGAAACCCAACAGTGGTATCAGAGCCTGGTTCATGTTTCGGTTAAATTGAGTCGGTGTAAATGTGATATAAACTATTTAGATACCATTTATAATTTTGATTTATAATTATAAACTTGCATATAGAGTATTCAAGTGTTGAATATTCTTAATAGAAAAGATGCGATGGATATGATCCAAGAGTTGCATCCAAAGAGATGCGATTAAAAGATGCGATAAATAGATGTGATCCAGAAGTTGTGTCCAAAAGATGCCGCCAAGGGATACGATCTAAAGGTTGCGTCAAAGTGTTGCATCCAAGAGTTGCGACCAAGAAATATGATCCAAAGGTCACGACCAAGGATTGTGTCTAAAAGGTGCGACCAAGGAAAGCGATCAAAAAGTTAAGTCCAAGAGTTGCGACCAAATGGTGTGACTAAAGGGTGTGACCAATGGATGTGATTCAAATGTCACATCCAAAAGACGTGACAAAAGGTTGGGACCAAAGGGTGCGACCAAATGGTACGACTAACGGGTGTGACCAAGGAATGCGATTCAAATGTCACATCTAAAAGACGCGACGAAAGGTTGCGACCAACGGATGCGACAAAAGGGTGCGACCAAAATGTGCGACTAACGGGTGTGACCAAGGGACGCGATTCAAATGTCACATCCAAAAGACGCGAAGAAAGGTTGCAACCAACGGATGTGACCAAAGGGTGCGACCAAAAGGTGCGACTAACGGGTGTGACCAAGGGATGCGATTCAAATGTCACATCCAAAAGACCCGATGAAAGGTTGCGACCAACGGATGCGACCAAAGGGTGCGACCAAAAGGTGCGACTAACGGGTGTGACCAAGGGATGTGATTGAAATGTCACATACAAAAGACGCGACGAAAGATTGCGACCAACGGATGCGACCAAATGGTGCGACTAAAGGGTGTGACCAACGGATGCGATCCAAATGTCACATCCAAAAGATGCGACGAAAAGTTGCGACCAAAGGGTGCGACTAAAGGGTGTGACCAACGGATGCGATCCAAATGTCACGTCCATAAGGTTGCGACCAAAGGGTGTGACCAACAGATGCGATCCAAATGTCACATCCATAAGGTTGCGACGAATGGGTGGGACCAAAGGGTGCGACTAAAGGGTGTGACCAACGGATGCGATCCAAATATCACGTCCATAAGGTTGTGACGAATGGGTGCGACCAAAGGGTGTGACTAAGGGGTGTGGCCAATGGATATGATCCAAATATCACGTCCATAAGGTTGTGACGAATGGGTGCGACCAAAAGGTGCGACTAACGGGTGTGACCAAGGGATGCGATTCAAATGTCACATCCAAAAGACGCGACGAAAGGTTGCGACCAAAGGGTGCGACTAAAGGGTGTAACCAACGGATGCGATCCAAATGTCACGTCCATAAGGTTACGACCAAAGGGTGCGACTAAAGGGTGTGACCAATAGATGCAATGCAAATGTCACATCCATAAGGTTGCGACGAATGGGTGGGACCAAAGGGTGCGACTAAAGGGTGTGACCAACGGATGCGATCCAAATATCACATCCATAAGGTTGCGACGAATGGGTGCGACCAAAGGGTGTGACTAAGGGGTGTGGCCAATGGATATGATCCAAATATCACGTCCAATAGGTTGCGACTAACGGTTGCGACCAAGAGGTGCGACCAACGGGTGTAATCGACATGCGCAACTAAGAGGTACGACCGAAAAAGTGCAATCGCAAGAGTTGAGACCTCTTGAATAGTTGTGTCTTCATGAAAGGGTGCATACCACGAATTGCCTTTTTGAAATGGTGCATGTGATGCATTATTTCATGAAAAGTTGCATGTGATATTTTGAATTCATGAAAAGATGCCTATGATGTATTAATGTGTAGAAAAATATGTGTTGACAAAGTTGACCAAGTGTTGACCATGTTGATCATGTTGACAGTTGACTGTGGACTATGTTGACTACACTAATTTATCCCTTGACTGTTGACCATTAAATTGGTTAAAAGTTGATCATGACCTGGTCAAAATATTGACCATTGACTGTTGACCTTGTCAAATGTTGATCATTGACCGAGTCACATGTGGACCAAATCAAACATTGAGTTATGACCTGCCAAATGTTGACAATGATGACTGCGCCCCGAATTCGCATTCGTAAGCCTTATATATATATATTTTATAAATGTTCAAATAATCGAAACATAATATGATTATGTTTATATTTGATATATTTGATATATTTGTTGATATGTGTTGATATAATGAGAGAGTTCATTAGGCATAACACATACATCATTGAGATGAAGCAGTTCATTGTCCATCATGAATACATCATTAAGATGACAAGTTTATTTTAAAGCACACATCATGACAATGAAAGAGTTCATCGATTTCTATACATGGAGATAAGATTTCCAAATACAATCTAAGAAAAATTTTCATGGAGATGAAACATATATTAGGAAATCTTTATGTTAGTTCATAAAGATCAAGGCCATGATATATCATTGTTATTATCTTTATTCTATTAGTACATGTGATGTTCTTTGAATATTGCATAATAACATATAATATTAAATAAAATCCCTCAAAACAATGTTAAGTCATGAAGTGCCTTCCATAAGTCTAAATCTCTCGATACTCTGATCGGCGCTGCATAGGTCATGCCAAAGCTGGGTATGTAGGGACAATCTTAGGAGGAGAGAATGCGGGAAATGGGAGCCAACATAGGTCATGCCAAAGCTGAGTGTGTTGGGTACTATTTTGCCGATGATTAGACATGGTTTGACTTAACTGGGCTATCAAGTCGGACTTGGGCTCGGGGCATACGATAGGATATATACGTCGGGCATATGCACTTATTCTATGTTGTTCAAGAGTTGTATGAGATACAATTGGAATTATTTCTACCTAAATAAGTTAACTTCTGGGCGATGAGCCAAAGCTCACTTAGGACTTAATTGAAATATGGATCTTGTCTCACTATGAAACTTCATGGATTGAAAGTTTTCGAATCAATGCGATTGAGGGTTATTGATTTGATTAAAAAATAGTGGGAGCCATTATATGAAATATTTAAAGAATAATAGTCTTTGCATATTATTCACATCGAATAGTATATCTATTTATGTCTCACAATAGGTCCTTGAGAAGGACAGATAACATAAGATGCTAATAATCGTTAGCATGAACATGGACAAGTGTTGTCAATAATATTCTCGTGCTTAAAAGGAACGTAAAAAGTACTCTCAAAGATAAGAGCAAGATGTTGCCGAGGCTTTGGCCTTAGGTAAGAAATTAGTATCTTTTGTAGTGAATCGGTTCATTGAAAGAAACCATAATTTCTCAAGAAGATATGAAAAAGGGAATGAAAGGATAGTGTGACTACCGCTTAAAGTATTTTTGTTATAGAAATTAACTTATCTATTTTACATCATGTGTATTAGATACACGATGTGAATCACACATTTGTGAAAATGTGCTGACAAAGTTATAGACTATTGGGTAAATATGATGTTAACATATGAGTGACAAATGTAGCAAAAGTTGTTGCATTTTCTTAAGTAACTCATTTATTTACATTATCTTTTTGGACTTATCGCCGACATAAATAATTTTTATTTAATATCGATAATAAATTTTGTATTATCTATAGTTCGAGTTTATCTATGAATGGTTATTAATTTATTATTGAGAATAATAATTTCACCATTCATAGATGTCAATTTTCTTTGGAAATGTTCCAATAGAAAAATTACCTTATGTGTTATATCAAACAAGATAATTATAAGTCTATCTATAACATTAATAGTAAGAATTTAAATCTAGCATTGTCGCTTGGTCTACTTAAATAAGATGAACATTTATTAAATCCATTAAGATGGATTTTCAAATTCATTCGATTTTGAATCATTTGAAACATGTGTAACTTATTTATTAGACAAGATGACATATACGTATTTCACAAAGTAAGGTGAAAGCAAGTTACTTATTGGCTCTCATACATAGTGATGTATGTTCATCAATGAGTGAAGGTGCTAGAGAAAAGTACTTCATCGCTTTATTGAAACAATAAATTTGAATATTTTGAAAAGTTCAAAAGTTACAAATAATGAACTAGAGAATAAAACTTGGCTTCAAAAAATCAAATTTCTTTGATGAGATCGAGGAGTCGAGAACCAAGTGTTTGATCATCATGATAACTATATCGAACTTTATTAGATATAGTTCGATTATGATGAGTCAAATATATCTTCTATTTCTTTCGGGGTTACGCTCTTATTGCGTTCATACTGAATATAATTCCATCGAAAGCAGTTGTAAAAGACTCCATATGCAATATGGACTGGTAGGTGTATCAGATTATCTTTTATCAAGATTTGAGGATATTATACTTAATTGAAGCATCATGCATCTAATCGGATTAGTGCTTATTGTGGAATATCCTAAGAAAAGTAAAGGATATTACATCTATAATTAATATGAGAACAAAGTGTTTGTTACTCGAAAATTATATCTCTTTGGAAGAAGTGTTTCCAAAAGAATTTGTGGGAGTAAATTTGAAAAGTTCAAATTCCACATATTGACAGTAATATAACATAAGTGTATTCATGTAGATTTATTAGAATTTAACGCAGGCCCGAAAGTTCAAATTCCACATATTGACAGTAGACTCTCAAGATGTTGAAAAGTTCAAATTCCACATATTGACAGTAGACTCTCAAGATGTTGAAAAGTCTGAGTATATAACATAAGTGTATTCATGTAGATTTATTAGAATTTAACGCAGGCCCGAAAAATATAGATTTTTCGTGTCTAATGATAAAAATTTCATACTCATAGATGATGAGTCCACATTCTACTAATAGACTGTGATGAGTCAAGGCTCTAATGGTTAGAGACTTTTAAAGTTGAGATGCCATGTCAGACAATCAAGTTTTGAATTTGATTGATCCATCAGATGAAAATACAGTTTTAAAAGAAAGACCGACATGGATAATGTACAAACATATAATGCATGATTTGTGGTTAAGTTAAACTCATAGTATAGACTATGATAATATTTTTCCAAGTCATCATGCTTATGTATTTCAGAATTTTCTTGGGCATATGTTCATAGTATGACTATAAAAGATGCCAAGGGGATGTCAAGACGTTATTTCTTAATAGAAACATATGAAAGTATGTATATGATACAACTTGAGAGTTTTGTCTATCCTAAAAATTTTGAAAAGAGTGTCCAAGTTGCATAAATTCATTTATGAATTAAAGCAAACATCTCTAGGTGAATATTTATTATTTGATGAAATAACCAAACAGTTTGATTTTATCAAAAATGAAAGATAAATCTTATGTTGACAAGAAATTCAGTGGGAGCATAATTACATACGATGTGAATTAAGTGTAACAAGCACACAAAAGTTTAATCTTAGTGAAAGTCACTAAATAATAATCAAGAGTATGATTATATACTTGAGAAGGAGAAAGTATTCTTCTTAGATTATGGTGGACATAAAAATATGCAAAGTATTTGCATATGACAATAATTAATAATCCATTGAAGAACCCAATCCCGCAAATGATGGTGATCATGTTAGGTCAACTGGTATGTGATACCACATAGATCAATGAGTATGAGATACTTGGTTGATTTGGCCTAGTGCGAGTGGGAGATTGATGGTGTTATGCCCTAGGCCAAAGTGTTTGTGACCTAGATGATGGATTGTAATAACAAACATAATATTTATTCTAAGATATTTCATATAATATGTGCATATAGGTTATTTTAATAGAATTAAAATAGACCTTGAATATGCAATTCAGCTTTATGTCATCGAAGTGCGTGACTTTGATAGTAAAACTATAAAGTGTTATGAATGCTATTCTAAATCGTCGTTGGTCATTTATAGGATATTTGTGGAGACAAATATACTTGCAGATACATATAAATATATATATTTATATACAAGCTATAAATGTACACCAGTATATTATTTGACTGATGATTATGTTTTACTGATCATGGATAAATAGTTATCAAGTCATTAACATAAGTATATGTTAGAGACCATATACTGGACTAAGCCGCCATAAGAATGCTACATGTTTTACGTCATTAGCGATTCTTGTAACATAAAGTATTTATAGTCCTTTGACCTGAGATTGTCTCGGTTCCCAACATGAGTAATTTTATACTTTAACATAACCTAACACTGTCTTTAACCATAAGAATGCTACATGTTTTACGTCATAACGGTTGTGATTAGGTATATAATGAATCATGTAGAGGGATGAGTGCAATCAAGACGGGATTTGTTCCTCTCATAAATGAGAGAGATATCTTTAGGCCTCTTGATGAATTGAATTGAAGAAATGTATGGCCATACTCAAATGAATTAATAAGAGTAATTAATGTCATTTGTTCTTGTTCAGTTTAATTTGGGATTAAGAAATATTAATCGATTAATATAAGGATGACGTATTACATGCCTTATGATCGATATAGATATCGTGGGACTAAATACGTGATTGTTAATTAGGTAAATTGGATCACCGATATTCACTTAAATTGGGTAGTCATGATGGCTTGCTAGAGTCCGCTCATGATTTATAGACCGTTAACTCTATTGCCAACATTAAGTGAACCTACAGGGTCACACACAAAGAACAAACTGAAACGGGCGCAAAATATCCTAGCGACTTATATGATGAGTTGCATAAGAATGTCACAAAATAGATTGTCATCTTATGTGATAAGATGTGATATATATGTATATAAAGACTAGGAGCACAAAAGATCATGTAATCTAGAAGAGTCTAGATGATGGCATATGGATAATGATGAGTGATGACATACACATCTTTTAGTGTGAAGAGACATGACTCTTTAACTCTATATAAGAACATAGAGGGCTCCAAATTCACAACACAACACATAATTCTCTCTCTCTCATTATTTCTCATTCTCTTTTGTGAGACAAAAGAGAGAAAATATACTTTCTAATTTGTATGACAAAATTATGAAAGGGTGCTTTCTTTTTAAATGACAAAATGAAAGAGTGCGATTATATGAGAGGAATTATATGCAAGAGGAGAACAAGCTAGTATCATATATATTGTTCTTCTTCCCGTTTTAAGAAGTTTGTTTGTGTGGACACTGGTACAAGCGTTCGTACTTTCGACGCTTATGATCTATTCGGCCTAAGAAGATGAGAACGGTTTGTTGAGAGTTTTGGTGCAGACCGATTGTGTGTGCGGTAGATGACTTCCTCACGATCCGACCTAGACGACCCAGATGGACGTAAAATCGGTTAGGATGGTAACCGGTTTAGAGGCACATGGACAACACGCATGGTTTGAGCGTCACGGATTAAGCGTAATGCGAAAGATTTATTTCTTTGATTTAACCGATACGCATGGATCCTCGGATTGGTTTTGGACGAAATTTTTGTTTTCCACTGCGTTATTCACGTCTGAAACCCAACACAGTAGGTTCCATTTAACGCTGGCAACGATCTTCTAAAGATCGTAAGTCATGAGTAAGCTCTAGATTGATGTCATGACTACCCATGTTAAATGATCATCCCGTTATGATTCAGTGCATACCTAACGATGACGCTAATGATCATCCCGTTACGGATGACGTAAGATCATATTAAAGTATGCAGTTCCTCATACAGGAATCTATGGTGACCTCAGGTCGTAGGAACAAGCACACTATTCATATGAGAATCACAAATGACATATACCATGCATATTCTCATAGTATGGTCAGTCTAGTACATGTTCTCTTACACACACCTATATTCCAGACTTGACATCCCTATGTCCATGATCAGCAGAACATGATCATCCAGTCTGCGAGTATACTAGTGTGGATATGTCGCTTCTTACTTGAAGTATGTTTATCTCTATAAACATCGTACATATCACTAGGGACGGTTTAGAATGTCATTTGTTGGTTCACAGTTCTACTATCAGAATCACGTATTCTGATGACGTGAACCCGAAGTATCATTCATGGTCGATCTAATATATGTAAATACATTAGTCACCCATATACTCATTCATATATGAAATGAATAAACACGTTTCGCATAATCTATTCTCCAGTCCAACACTTTAGCCTAGGGCATAATTCCTTCAGTCTCCCACTTGCACTAGGCCAATCTTAAGCATACAATGCTCATTAGGCAACATGACCTTCATGTTTTACTAGCGGGAAATATATGCCTTTTCAGATTATAGAAATTTACATTGCAAACTTGTAACGACTACTATTGATCTCTATCATTAGTCGAGAACTTCTAAAATAGAAACTTGTGTCATTATTGCTCTATTATGAGATTGTCAGGTTTAAGAGCACTTGGGACTACTCCTTGTTCCAAGATCAACTTTTGATCCAAGCATACCCATTGTTTGCTTCTAAAGCAACATTATGGGATCTTGTTTCAGTTACAGTACCTTATTTGGAATTCTTTCCAAACTACTGTATTCAAAATACACGAATTGCGATAATGATCCATGTTAGGAAAGTGTAATATCTTACCACTACTTAGGTCCTCATAGGTCTAGATATCTTAGTTCTTCATAAGAACTTACATATTTATTATAGTCATCAAATGACTATCATTTGCTCCCTTATGCTCTAAGCATACAGTACATTGTATGGCTTGAAAATCTTATTCATCCCGCTATCAAGAACTGTTTCTTGTATATTGAACCTTTCAATAAACGGATGATAAATGTATGTCTTCATTATATGAACGTCATTGGCAAATTCTTTCTTTCATATTGAAATCTTGCAATATATTCTTGAAAGCATAAAATCCAATTCATGTGCCTTTCATTGTTCATATTAGTGCCACAAACAAGAACTCTTTCTTGCATATTGAATATTCAATATATGGTTGAAGGTATAAGATCTAATTCTTATATCCTTTTAGTGTTCATGTGAATGTCATAAGCAAGAACGCTTTCTTGCATGTTGAACATTTCAACGTATGGCTGAAAGTATAGAATCTCATTCGTTTATCTTTTCATCATTCATATGAACACCATGAGCAAGAACATTTCTTGCACATCGAATTCTTTCAATATTTTACCAACGTGCTTTATCTTACAGCCAGAAATCTGTGTAGGCTTCAACTCCTAACTGTTAGGATGGGTAAGTTATTGTAATGCAGGCAGATTGTTATACTCTCACTGAATTTCTTGAAATCAAGGTGGTCGCATCTATTTTGATTAAGTCAAATTTTTCAATTTACTTTGTCAAATATATTCATCCTGAGATGCTTGCTTTTACCTTTCAGAATTCTTGTGATCACAAAACTCTTGCCATGTATCGAATATACATCCACATCAAAGTTCCTATAAAGGAATGTGAGTTTTATATCCTTATTCCATCATTCATAATCGCATTGTGCTATGGAAGTTAGAATTCATAATAGCAACAAGTGAGAAAGTCCTTTTACTATGGCTTATACGATAGCTACTTTCTTTGCTATTTGTAGGTTATCCATGTATTGTATGCAATGGTCATCAAGCCATTGGATACTCCAATCAAGTTTCAAATATTATTGCTCGTACATTCGTTGCATCTCAATTCTCGTGGTCCAACCATTTTGAGAACTTTGTATCTTCACAGTCTCCTGGGTAGGAAGTTGACTCATCCTCTATGAGCATCTTTTATGAGAGATCATATCTCTCAGCCTAATGTCTACCAAGTCTGTGAGGAGGACCTTATGTTCCAAGTATAGCCTTATCAACTACTTGATAGCCTCATTAATGGTTCATCACTAGTATATGGACCTCGAACCTTTCGAGATGTATTACACTCCCACTGCTTCTTTAGGAGATGAGATCTCTCTTAAAGAAGTCTAAATTATGAGTAGCAAACAATTTGAACTCATAATGGATGTAAAACAATATCGAGTTGATATTCCAGAGAGATTGTTGTGTTGATACTATCAAACCTTTTGACACGAGTCGTACTTCAACCTTTAAAGACAATTTGGGACTTTCCTAACCCATATCACATATGGAATCTATTTTTACCTTATGATATTCAGTGTTTAGTATATTCAAGAGTATAAACCTACAAGAATCTCGGAGGCAAAGACTGAATCTTATCCAATAAGTTTTATCTTCTTCTTTATGTGCACATCGTGAGATGCTACATATAGAAATAATTGTGAAACCCTTTTCACAATTTCTAAGATAATTGTCAACCTATTGACTCAAATACTTATCACATCGATCTGATCGAAGTGCTATTATTATCTTGTCAAAGCGATATTGAATTTCATTCTTAAATGCCTTCAACATTTCAAATATTTTGTGTTTCATTAAGTAAACATTTTACTTAAATCACTTTAATATGAAATTCTGATATTCCTTATTTCTAGCCGGCTTGCCTTTTGTCTCTCGTGCATCTATATGCATGAGACTCAACAAACTAACCCATCAACTTTGTGATGGTTGCCCATTCTTGTCATCATGTTTGTTGAATAAAATTCGCACATCTCAATTGATCCTAGATCCAGTGAGTCAAACTTTCCACATAGGATGGAGTTTTAGAAATGCGATTCTTATTTTGTGAGTTAGATGACATTGCTAGAAGTATGAAATCAATGGACTTATTATTTAGCATATAAAGGTTATTTTCTAAGTGAACATTTCAAATAGACAAATCTAGGGAAATTTTATTATTTCAAATAATAAATTTTACAACCATTTTAACTCTAATGTCTAAATAACATTTATTTCATTACAAGTCCACAACAGCTAAGTTAATAAAATCCTATAGCTAATGTAGCAACTCTTGCTTCATTCGTCACTTATAGGTTGACTTCTCCTCTGGCTAATCTTCTACTTCTGAGTAATATCCTGCACATTCAAAATGTGAGAATTACAGTGGATATCCAATATCCATGTAGAGATTTAGGAAGAGAAATACCTGAAATGGTAGCCATTAATTCTTCTTCATGACATATCTTACATCCTCCGCTCCAGTGATCACGCATAGAACATGCAATCACTTCTTCGGATTCCTCAGGTTTAGGCAACTCTTTGCCTTCACTCTTGATCCAGCTCTCCCATGCGGCTTGTCTATTCAACTCCCTTTCCCTTTCAATCCTAAGGGCATCAATGACAACTTTTGCCTCTATGTCCTTCTCTGACTGTTTAAGCACCTTATGCAATTCCATGACCGTCGTCTCCATCCGACGCTTATGATATTCAGTAATGAGCAAATCAAAGCTCGGAGGAAGCGATCCAAGAATCATGTCAACCGCGAATTCCCTTGGAATAGGCGAACCAAGTCTTTCTAAGTAATCAATGTAACTTCTCATCTTGATCACATGAGTATCCACAGAGGAGCCATGAGCCATCTTGCTCTTGATTAATAACTCCGTGACCTTGTAGCGCTAAATATTAGCCTGCTTTCGGAACATTTCCTTAAGCGCCTTGATCATATCATAGGCATCCATAAAACCTATCTGCTTCTGAAGCTTAGGTTTCATTCCTGCTAACATCATCCAGGCTACTTCATCAGAATCATCAATACACTTCTAATAAGTATCTTGAACAACTCTAGAAGCGGTCGAAGGCGGTGGATTTGGGATGGGTGTCTCAAGGACATACAATTTTCCTTCACTCTTGAGAACAATTCTCAGAGTCCTGAACCATTCAGGGAAGTTTGTGTCATCGAGCTTATCCTTCTCAAGGATAGATCGCAAGTCCGTAAATTTTGAACTCATTCTACAAGTTTAATATGCAATGTAAAGTTTATTATTTAAAACTAGAATTATTCTAATTTTGTTTCATATATTTTACTCCCACTATTTTTCTTCAAATCATACACCTTCAGTAGTATTGATTCGGAAACTTCAATTAAATGAGGTTTCATAGTGAGTCAAGATCCGTATTTCATCATTCTCTCTCTTTAAGTTGGGCAAGTCAAGCAAGCTTCATTCTTCCATCCGCACTTCATTAATGGGTTCTATCATTATTTTATTTTCTTTCTTTTTCATGTATTTCGAGTAAGCCCTTCAAGGCATAGTTTGTGTCTATGTTATTGTGTTGTAACTTTTGAGACCACTAATAATGAATTTCATTTGAACGGTTATTATTCTGTTGTTCACTTACTTATTATCTTTCATGCTCAATGAATTATTTTAAGTTTATTTCGGTCAGTTCTATGTTCAATAGTAATTAACAAGGATCACAAAATTCCTATGGTTGCTTTGCTCAATAGCCTCCATTAGAATTTGAATAATAGCCAAGTGCAAATAACTCACAATGATCTAAACAGTTCTGAACAAGCTCATTGTTTAGGAGGTTTTGATTTGTTTAAATAACCAATGATTTCTATTGAAGTAGGTTAGTGTTTTTATTTAGGAGATCATCTAAACTAAAACCCTATCTTTTTGTTTGAGTTATTTATCAGTTAGAGCTCATCTTACTGCACTCAAGAGATTAATTCAAAATTCATTATTATAGTCAAGGATAAAGTTACACACAAATTCACTACACAAAACTATGCCTCAATTCACAAAATTACCACATCTCTTGATTTTTACTCTAAGTTTTCTCTTTACTTCTTACTTTCATTTTGTTGCAATCAACCAATCAACCCCACCCCCCAATTGTGTGTCTTGTTTTAGGTCTTGTGTTTGGTTTTATTTACGGTCTTGGTTTCTCTTTATTTTGGTTTTCTGTTTTTGTTGAGTCCATTTTCATTAGAGAAGTAATATTTTCACCTAGTTTAGTCTAAATAGCTCTCTGTGGTTCGACCCATACTTCCACTGTATACTGTATTGTAGTTAAGTCTAGGGTTATAAATTTCTTTTGGTAAGTGTAAAACGACTGCAAAAATAACACTTATCAATATTCAACACTTGAATACTCTATATGCAAGCCTTATAATTATAAATAAAAATTATAAATGGTATCTAAATAGTATATATCACATATATACCGACTCAATTTAACCGAAACACGCACGTCGCTCTGATACCACTGTTGGGTTTTAGACGTGCATAAAGCAGCAAAAAATAAAAATTTCGTCTAAAATCAATCCGAGGATCCGTGCGTATCGGTTAAATCAAAGAAGTAAATCTTAAAGATACCTTTCGGATTACGCTTAATCCATGACGCTCAAACCATGCATATTGTCCATGCGCCTCTAAACCGGTTACCACCCTAACCAATTTTCGGTCCGTCCAGGCCGTCTAGGTCGGGTCGTGCGGAAGTCATCTACCGCACACACAATCGGTCTCCACCCAAACTCTTAACAGCCCGTTCTCATCTTCTTAGGCCGAATAGATCACAAGCGTCGAAAGTACGAACACCTCTACCGGTATCCACACGAACAAACTTTTTTAAACGGAAAGAAGAACAACATATATGCTAGTAGCTTGTTCTCCTCTTGTATAAGAAAACTCTTCTTATTTTATCTCACAAAAGATGTATATAACTCCTCTCATATAATCGCACTCTTTCATTTTTGTCATACAAAAGGAAAGCACCCTTTCATAATTTTGTCATACAAATTAGAAAGTATATTTTCTCTCTTTTGTCTCACAAAAGAGAATGAGAAATAATGACAGAGAGAATGATGTGTTGTCTTGTGAATTTGGAGCACTCTATGTCCTTATATAGAGGTGAAGAGTCATGTCTCTTCACACTAAAAGATGTGTATGACATCACGCATCATTATCCATATGCCATCATCTAGACTCTTCTAGATTACATGATCATTTGTGCTCACAGTCTTTATATACATATATATCACATCTTATCACATAAGATGACAATATATTTTGTGACATTCTTATACAACTCATCATATAAGTCGCTAGGATTTTCTGTGCCCATTTCAGTTTGTTCTTTGTGTGTGACCCTGTAGGTTCACTTAATTTTGGCAATAGACTTGACATTCTATAAATCATGAGCGGACTCTAGCAAGCCATCACGACTACCCAATTTAAGTGAATATCGGTGATCCGATTTACCTAATCAACAATCACGTATTTAGTCCCTTTGTCACGCGATATCTATATCGATCATAAGGCATGTAATATGCCATCCTTATATAAATCGATTAATATTTCTTGATCCCAAATTAAACTGAACAAGAACAAATGATATTAATAACTCCTATTAATTCATTTGAGTATGGCCATACAATTCTTCAGTTCAATTCATCAAGAGGCCTAAATATATCTCTCTCATTTATGAGAGGAACAAATCCCGTCTTGATTGCACTCATCCCTCTACATGATTCATTGTATACCTAATCATAACCGTTATGACCACCTGGTTAAATGCAGTGTTAGATTATATTAAAGTACAAAATTACTCATGTTGGGAACCGAGACAATCTCAGGTCAAAGGACTATAAATACTTTATGTTACAAGAATCGCTAATGACGTAAAACATGTAGCATTCTTATGGCGGGCCAGTCCAGTATATGGTCTCTAACATATACCTATGTTAATGACTTGATAACTATTTATCCATGATCAGTAAAACATAATCATCAGTCAACTAATATACTGGTGTACATTTATAGCTTGTATATAGATATATATATTTATATGTATCTGCAAGTATATTTGTCTCCACAAATATCCTATAAAAGACCAGGGACGTTTTAGAATAGCATTCATAACACTTTATAGTTTTACTTTCAAATTCACACACTTTGATGACATAAAGCTGAATTGCATATTCAGGGTCTATTTTAATTATATTAAAATAACCTATACGCACATATTATATGAAATATCTTAGAATAAATATTATGTTCGTTATTACAATCCATCATCTAGGTCACAAACACTTTGGCCTAGGGCATAACACCATCAATAGGTCTGAGTCAAAGTACATACACACTATGACAAGCTTGGAATATAGGTACGTGTTAGAGAACACGTACTGGACTGACCACACTATGAGAATATGCATGGTATATGTCATTAGAGATTCTCATATGAATAATATGCTTCTTCCTATATGACCTGAAGTCACCATCGATTCCTGTATGTGGAACTGGATAATTTAATATGACCTTACGTCATCCGTAACGGGATGATTATTAAGGTCATCATTAGGTATGCATTGAATCATGACGTGGAATGTGAGTGACAAATATGGGATTTGTTCCTCTCGTCACGAGGGAGATATCTCTGGGCCCCCTGATGAACTAGGACTGAAGAAAATACATGGCCATGCTCATAATGGATTAACATATGTTGTTAATATCATTTTGTATTTACTCAGTCTAATTCTCGATCAGGAAAGAGACTTTGATCAAACTCAAGGATGACATATTACCGTGCCTTGTGATCAAAGACGTATATCGTAGAACAAAAGGAATAAGCAAATGTCTATTCAGATAGGTTATGATCGCTGATCATTTCATTTAACATGGGTAGTCATGACATCAGTCTAGAGGTTACTCATGACTTACGATATTTAGAAGATCGTTGCCAGCGTTAAATGGAACCTACACGGTCACACAATGAACCCCATTCGTACGGGATGAATATGCCTTAAAATAGTTATACATATGATGTATAAATTGGTGAACGAAATAATCAATTATTGGAGAATTAATTGAACAAAAAAGTGTCATTTCCGTTGACAACGGAATAGTTCCGTTCCCAACGGAACATACATGGAAACTGTAATAACCTTAGCTGCCAAGTATTCCGTTATGGAAATACCTATTCCGTTGGCAGCGGAATAGTTCCGTTGGCAACGGAATAGGCGCTGATTAGGATTTTTAGTTATGGTAACTGAGCAATCATTCGCCTCTCTCTCTAGTATAAATAGAAGGGCAGAGTCTCTCTATTCTACACACAACTCAGAAGCCTTAGAGGTCGTCTATTACACAGAAAAGAGAGAGAAAGTTTTGAGAGATATTCGGAAAGTGTTTCCGGACTTGTCTACCCAAGTCCGGTTATTCCGTACGTCTGAAGTTCGCACAGATATGAGTAGAGGTTCTCTATCTTGAGAACTTGCAAGCGATCGATCTTCATCCCTAAGAGAAGAAAGGAGGTCGCGAGTCAAGCTTCAGGAAGGAGAAGGTTGCAAGTCAGAAGAGTTCAGACCTACATCCGAGGTATAAATTTCAATAGTTAATCTCGTACTTTTATTCCCTTAACGTAGATCCTAGGGCGGGTTAAATCCATAGGTTCCGCTGCGCATGTAACATACATGGCTATGAATTTCCCAATAGGAAATACTCACAACTGATTATAAATCATGAACGGACTCTAGAAAGCCATCATGACTACCCAATTTAAGTAAATATCGATGATTCGAGCCATACCTGTGTGTAGTTCTTGTATTGTATCCCTTTGTTAGACGATATCTATATCCACCATAAGGCATTGATTGTGTAAACCCTATGTAGTACGATAACGTTTCTTGATCCCGAATTTGATCAAACGATGAATGACATTAATAACTCCTTATTAATTCATTGGAGCACGGCCGTGCATTTTCTTCAATCAAACTCATCTAGAGGCCTTATGATATTATCTCTCTCATTTACGAGAGAAATAAATCCTATCTTGATCTATCTCATTCCTCTGCATGTTTCATTATGTACATAATCATAACCCTTATGGCTACCCGGTTAAAGGTAACATTAGATTATGTTAAAGTACATAATTCCATATGTAGGAAATCGAGATAATCTCAGGTCTAAGGATAACAATACTATTGATAAGACATACCAATGACATGAACCATGTGGTATTCTCCTGGTGGGTCAATCCAATATATGTTCTCCAACACATATCTATGTTAATGATTTAGTAACACTTACTCATGATCGGTAAAACATGACCATCTATCAACTAACATACTAATGTTTATTTATAGCTTGCATACTTAAATAAGTATATTGTATATGATTCCATAAGTATATTTATCTCCAAAAATATCCTATAAATGATCAGGGATGATTTAGAAGACGTTTTTCATACTACTCAGTAGTTTTACTATCAGAATCACATATTCTGATAATATAAAGCTAAATAACATATTCAATGTTTATTTTAAATTAAAAGAATAAAATATCTAATATGTACTTTATTAAATATCTCTAAATAAATACGAAATTTGATTCACACAACATATACAATTAAGTCTCATTTACAAAGGCTTAGGGTATAAAACCAACAATCTCCACTCCAAATGAAGGACCGATCTGTAAATCATTGGAAAGGATTGCTGAATTCTTGATAAATCTTTGCAAAAACCCTACACACACCTCTCCAATTCTCCTACAACCCTTTCTAACCAATCATCCAAGCAAAACCACAAAATTCCACCAAAATATAAAAAGTCAAACCCGAAAACTGCATTTGACCATAAAGTTAACTCTCCCAAAAAGAGGTCAAATGGGGTGTCAACACGATGGTCTCGGTAAGACGAATCCAACGGTATAAATCTCGCAAAAAAAATACCTTCTAGAACTCTCGGAAAAGACAAATGAAAATATGATCCAAGAAAATTTATTGAAATAAATTCAGCCATTATAAATCTGACACGTGGCAAGGCATGGGCCACTTAAACCTCAGCTCCGAATTTAGAATAAAATGCATTTTCCTTCCTAGCAAGGGATTATCATCTCTAATTTCAGTCTGAATGGAGCCTCAAGTAGAAGGAATCTTTCTATTTAATGCTCAAATGGAGCCAAAATATTCCCTAAACCACAGTCAACCTCTGCCCGATCCAACCATTCATTCTCACACATTCATTCTCTCTTTTCTAATCCATTGTAAATACCATTCTCTTTTTCTTCCTCTTTCTTATTCTCCATGGATGACCTTATTTAGGATTGTTCAAAATCTAATTTTCTTTTTGTTGTGTTAAAACAAAAAAAGAACTAATCTTCTTCAAGAGTGATGTCTCATTCTAGAAGGAGCGAGATTTGAAGGAAGGTTCAAATCGACCAAGGCGGCTCTAGCTTGAATCTTCATAGTTTGATTAATTTTCTTTTCTTTTCCTCATTTTATTTCTCTCTTTTGTTGAATGAATAATTTGTCAAGCATGTGTGTGAATATTATTTGTGTGTGCATGCTAGAGTAGTTTGAGTAGGGAAGGACTTTTTGTGTAATTTTGTCACGAAATTTTGAGTTGATTTGAGCATCTTTTGTGATTTAAAAAGTTTAGTTCAAGAATACTTTAACTTGTTCAGTTGAATTATTTGGAAGAATACTTTTGATACAAAAATACAAATATTAAGTTGATCCTAAATGGAAGATTAGTTTTGATTTAAATTGGGATTCATAATTTTGTCATACAAATTAGAAAGTATATTTTCTCTCTTTTGTCTCACAAAAGAGAATGAGAAATAATGAGAGAGAGAATGATGTGTTGTGTTGTGAATTTGGAGTCCTCTATGTCCTTATATAGAGGTGAAGAGTTATGTCTCTTCACACTAAAAGATATGTATGACATCACTCATCATTATCCATATTCCATCATCTAGACTATTCTAGATTACATGATCTTTTGTGCTCATAGTCTTTATATACATATATATCTCATCTTATCACATAAAATGACAATATATTTTGTGACATTCTTATGCAACTCATCATATAAGTCGCTAGGATTTTCTGCGCCCGTTTCAGTTTGTTCTTTGTGTGTGACCCTGTAGGTTCACTTAATGTTGGCAATAGACATAACAATCTATAAATCAGGAGCGGACTCTAGCAAGCCATCACGACTACCCAATTTAAGTGAATATCGGTGATCCGATTTACCTAATTAACAATCACGTATTTAGTCCCTTTGTCACGCAATATCTATATCGATCATAAGGCATGTAATACGTCATCCTTATATAAATCGATTAATATTTCTTGATCTCAAATTAAATTGAACAAGAACAAATGACATTAATAACTCTTATTAATTCATTTGAGTATGGCCATACATTTCTTCAGTTCAATTCATCAAGATGCCTAAAGATGTCTCTCTCATTTATGAGAGGAATAAATCTCGTCTTGATTGCACTCATCCCTCTACATGATTCATTGTATACCTAATCATAATCGTTATGACCACCCGGTTAAAGGTAGTGTTAGATTATATTAAAGCATAAAATTACTCATGTTGGGAACCGAGACAATCTCAGGTTAAAGGACTATAAATACTTTATGTTACAAGTATCGCTAATGACGTAAAACATGTAACATTCTTTTGGAGGGTCAGTCCAGTATATGATCTCTAACATATACCTATGTTAATGACTTGATAACTATTTATCCATGATCAGTAAAACATAATCATCAGTCAACTAATATACTGGTGTACATTTATAGCTTGTATATAAATATATATATATATTTATATGTATCTGCAAGTATATTTGTCTCCACAAATATCCTATAAATGACCAGGAATGATTTAGAATAGCATTCAACACTTTATAGTTTTACTATCAAAGTCACACACTTTGATGACATAAAGCAGAATTGCATATTCATGGTCTGTTTTAATTATATTAAAATTACCTATACGCACATATTATATGAAATATCTTAGAATAAATATTATGTTTGTTATTACAATATATCATCTAGGTCACAAACACTTTGACCTACGGCATAACACGATCAATCTCCCACTTACACTAGGCCAAATCAACCAAGTATTTCATACTCATTGATCTATGTGGTATCACATACCAGTTGACCTAACATGATCACCATCATTTAAGGAATTGGGTTCTTAAATGGATTATCAAACATTGTCATATGCAAATACTTTGCATTTTGTTATGTCCACCATAATCTAAAAATAATACTTTATTCTTCTCAAGTATATAATCATACTCTTGATTATTATTTAGTGACTTTCACTAAGATTAAACTTATGTGTGCTTGTTAAACTTAATTCACATCATTTGTCATTATGCTCCCACTGAATTTCTTGTCAACATAAGATTTATCTTTAACTTTTGATAAAACCAAACTGTTTGGTTATTTCATCAAATAATAAATATTCACCTAGAGATGTTTGCTTTAATTCATAAATGAATTTATGCAACTTGCAAAATCTTTTCAAAATTCTTAGGGTAGACAAAACTCTCAAGTTGTATCATATACATACTTTCATATGTTTCTATTAAGAAACAATGTCTTGACATCCACTTGGCATCTTTCATACTATGAATATATGCCCAAGAAAATTCTGAAATATATTAGCATGATGACTTGGAAGAACATTATCATAGTCTATACTATGAGTTTCTCTTAATCACAAATCATGCATTATATGTTTGCACATTATCCATGTTGGTGTTCCTTTTAAAATCGTATTTCCATCTGATGGATCAATCAAATTCCAAACTTGATTGTCTGACATGGATTACATCTCAACTTTCAAAGTCTCTAACCATTAGAGCCTTGATTCATCATATTCTATTAGTAGGATGTGAACTCATCATCTATGAGTACGGATTTTTTATCATTAGACACGAAAAATCTATATATTTTCGGGCCTGCGATCAATTCTAATAGATCTACATGAATATACTTATGTTATATAATCAGACTCTTCAACATCTTGACAATCTAGTTTATTAATTACAGACTCAAACACTAGTTGAAATCTGAATTAATTTCCATCCGAGCATTACGGCCGGTATGTGGAATTTGAACGTTTCAAATTTACTCCCACTAATTCTTTTGGAAACACTTCTTCCAAAGAGATATAATTTTCGAGTACCAAATACTTTGTTCTCATATTAATTATAGAAGTAATATCCTTTACTTTTCTTAGGATATTCTACAATAAGCACTAATCCGATTAGATGCATGATGCTTCAATTAAGTATCATATCCTCAAATCTTGATAAAAGATAATCTAATACACCTAACAATCCATATCGCATATGGAGTCTTTTACAACTGCTTTAGATGGAATTATATTCAGTATGAACGCAATAAGAGCGTAACCCCGAAAGAAATAGAAGATATATTTGACTCATCATAATCGAACTATATCTAATAAAGTTCTATATAGTTATCACGATGATCAAACACTCGGTTCTCGACTCCTCGATCTCATCAAAGAAATTTGATTTTTCGAAGCCAAGTTTTATTCTCTACTTCATTATTTGTAACTTTTGAACTTTTCAAAATATTCAAATTTATTGTTTCAATAAAGCGATGAAGTAGTTTTCTCTAGCACCTTCACTCATTGATGAACATACATCACTATGTATGAGAGCCAATAAGTAACTTGCTTTCACATTACTTTGTGAAAGACGTATATGTCATCTTGCCTAATAAATAAGTTGCACATGTTTCAAATGATTCAAAATCAAACGAATTTGAAAATCCATCTTAATGGATTTAATAAATATTCATCTTATTTAAGTAGACCAAGCGACAATGCTAGATTTAAATTCTTAATATTAATGTTATAGATAGACTTATAATTATCTTGTTTGATATAACACATAAGGTAATTTTTCTATTGGAACATTTCTAAAGAAAATTGACATTTGTTAATGGTGAAATTATTATTCTCAATAATAAATTAATAACCATTCATAGATAAACTCGAACTATA
This sequence comes from Juncus inflexus, assembly GCA_024447665.1. Classification (NCBI taxonomy): domain Eukaryota; kingdom Viridiplantae; phylum Streptophyta; class Magnoliopsida; order Poales; family Juncaceae; genus Juncus; species Juncus inflexus. Next base: position 10,189,617 of record JAJHPC010000004.1, read on the forward strand.
GATAATACAAAATTTATTGTCGACATTAAATAACAATTATTTATGTCGGCGATAAGTCCAAAAAGACAATGTAAATAAGAGAGTTACTTGAGAAAATGCAATAACTTTTGCTACATTTGTCACTCATATGTTAACATCATATTTACTCAATAGTCTATAACTTTGTAAATACATTTTCACAAATGTGTGATTCACATCGTGTATCTAATATACATGATGTGAAATAGATAAGTTAATTTCTATAACAAAAATACTTAAAGCGGTACTCACACTATCCTTTTTCATATCTTCTTGAGAAATTATGGTTTCTTTCAATAAACCGATTCACTGCAAAAGATACTAATTTCTTACCTAAGGCCGAAGCCTCGGCAACATCTTGCCCTTATCTTTGGGAGTATTTTTTACGTTCCTTTTAAGCACGAGAACATTATTGACAACACTTGTCCATGTTCATTTTAACGATTATGAGCATCTTATGTTATATGTCCTTCTCAAGGACCTATTGTGAGACATAAATAGATATACTATTCGAATTGAATAATATGCAAAGACTATTATTCTTTAAATATTTCATATAATGGCTCCCACTATTTTTTAATCAAATCAATAACCCTCAATCGCATTGATTCGGAAACTTTCAATGCATGAAGTTTCATAGTGAGACAAGATCCATATTTCAATTAAGTCCTAAGTGAGTTTTGGCTCATCGCCCAGAACTTAGCTTATTTAGGTAGGAATAATTCCAACTGTATCTCATACAATGCTTGAACAACATAGGATAATCATCATATGCCAGACGTATATATCCTATCGTATGCCCCGAGCCCAAGTCCGACTTGATAGCCCAGTTAATTCAAACCATGTCTAATCATTGGCAAAATAGTACCCAACACACTCAGTTTTGGCATGACCTATGTTGGCTCCCATTTCAAGCATTCGCTCCTCCTAAGATTGTCCCTACATACCAAGCTTTGGCATGACCTATGCAAGGTCGATCAGAGTATTGAGAGATTTAGACTTATGGAAGGCACTTCATGACTTAACATTATTTTGAGAGATTTTATTTAATATTATATGTTATTATGCATTCTTGAAAGAACATCACATGTACCAATAGAATAAAGATAATAACGATGATATATCATGGCCTTGATCTTTATGAACTAACATAAAGATTTCCTAATATATATTTCATCTCCATGAAATTTTTCTTAGATTGTATATGAAAATCTTATCTCCATGTATAGAAATCGATGAACTCTTTCATCGCCATGATGTGTGGTTAAAAATGAACTTGTCATCTTAATGATGTATTTATGATGGACGATGAACTCCTTCATCTCCATGATGGATGTGTTATGCCTAATGAACTCTTTCATTATATCAACACGTATCAACAAATATATCAAATATAAACATAATCATATTATGTTTCGATTATTTAACCATTTATAAAAATATATATATATATATATATATATATATATATATATATATATATATATATATATATATATATATATATATATATATATATATATATATATATATATATATATATATATAAAGCTTATGAATGCGAATTTGGGGCACGGTCGTCATTGTCAACATTTGACAAGTTAAAAATCAATATTTGATTTGGTCAACATTTGACTCGGTCAACGATCAACATTTGACAAGGTCAACAGTCAATGGTCAATATTTTGACCAGGTCATGATCAATTTTTGACCAATTTAATGGTCAACAGTCAAGGGGTAAATTAGTATAGTCAACACTCAACAATTAACAGTCAATACAATCAACAGTCAACATAGTCCACAGTCAACAAAGTGGGTCAACAGTCAACTGTCAACATGATCAACATAATCAACACCTGGTCCACTTTGTTAATGCACATTTTTCTACACATTAATATATTATAGGCATCTTTTCATGAATTCAATACATCACATGCCACTTTTCATGAAATAATGCATCACATGCACCATTTCAAAAAGACAATTCATGGTATGCACCCTTTCATGAAGACACAACTATTCAAGAGGTCGCAACTCTTGCGATTGCACATTTTTGGTCGTAACTCTTAGTTGCGCATCTCGATTACACCCGTTGGTCGCACCTCTTGGTCACAACCGTTAGTCGCAACCTATTGTACGTGATATTTGGATCATATCCATTGGTCACACCCTTTAGTCACACCCTTTGGTCGCACCTATTCGTCGCAACCTTATGGAGGTGACATTTCGATCGCATCCGTTGGTCACACCCTTTAGTCGCACCCATTCATGGTAACCTTATGGACGTGACATTTGGATCGCATCCGTTGGTCACACCCTTTAGTGGCACCCTTTGGTCGCAACCTTTCGTCGCGTCTTTTGGATGTGACATTTGCATCGCATCCCTTGGTCACACCCGTTAGTTGCACCTTTTGGTCGCACCCATTCGTCGCAACCTTATGGACGTGACATTTGGATCGCATCCGTTGGTCACACCCTTTAGTCGCACCCTTTCGTCGCATCCGTTGGTCGCAACCTTTCGTCACATCTTTTGGATGTGACATTTGAATCGCATCCCTTGGTCACACCCGTAAGTCGCACCTTTTGGTCGCACCCTTTGGTCGCATCCGTTGGTCGCAACCTTTCATTGCGTCTTTTGGATGTGACATTTGAATTGCATCCCTTGGTCACACCCGTTAGTCGCACCTTTTGGTCACACCCTTTGGTCGCATCCGTTGGTCGCAACCATTCGTCGCGTCTTTTGGATGTGACATTTGAATCGCATCCCTTGGTCACACCCGTTAGTCGCACCCTTTGGTCGCATCCGTTGGTCGCAACCTTTTATCACGTCTTTTGGATGTGACATTTGAATCGCATCCTTTGGTCACACCCGTTAGTCGCACCTTTTGGTCGCACCCTTTGGTCGCATCCGTTGGTCGCAACCTTTCATTGCGTCTTTTGGATGTGACTTTTGAATCACATCCCTTGGTCACACCCGTTAGTCGCACCTTTTGGTCGCACCCTTTGGTCGCATCCGTTGGTCGCAACCTTTCATAGCATCTTTTGGATGTGACATTTGAATCGCATCCCTTGGTCACACCCGTTAGTCGCACCTTTTGGTCGCACCCTTTGGTCGCATCCGTTGGTCGCAACCTTTCGTCGCGTCTTTTGGATGTGACATTTGAATCGCATCCCTTGGTTACCACCTTTCGTCGCGTCTTTTGGATGTGACATTTGAATCACATCCCTTGGTCACACCCGTTAGTCGCACCTTTTGATCGCACCCATTCGTCGCAACCTTATGGACGTGACATTTGGATCGCATCCGTTGGTTACACCCTTTAGTCACACCCGTTGGTCGCAACTCTTGGACTCAACTTTTGGATCGCTTACCTTGGTCACACCTTTTAGACGCAATCCTTGGTCATGACATTTGGATCATATTTCTTGGTTGCAACTCTTGGATGCAACACTTGGACGCAACCTTTGGATCGTATCCCTTGGACGCATCCTTTGGACATAACTTCTGGATCACATCTATTCATCGCATCTTTTGATCGCATCTCTTGGACATAACTTTTGGATCACATCCTTTGATCATATCCTTTGGTCGCATTCTTTGGATGCAACTCTTGGATCATATCCATTAATCGCATCTTTTCTATTAAGAATATTCAACACTTGAGTACTCTATATGCAAGCCTTATAATTATAAATCAAAATTATAAATGGTATCTAAATAGTATATATCACATATATACCGACTCAATTTAACCGAAACACGCACGTTGCTCTGATACCACTGTTCGGTTTCAGACGTTCATAATGCAATGGAAAACAAAAATTTCGTCCAAAACCAATCCGAGGATCCGTGCGTATTGGTTAAATCAAAGAAATAAATCTTAAAGATACCTTTCGGATTACGCTTAATCCGTAACGTTCAAACCATGCATGTTGTCCATGTGCCTCTAAACCGGTTACCATCCGTCTAGGTCGGATCGGGCGGAAGTCATCTACCGCACACACAATCGATCTCCACCAAAACTCTCAACAAATTATTCTCATCTTCTTAGGCCGAATAGATCACAAGCGCCGAAAGTACGAACGCCTGTACCAGTGTCCACACGAACAAACTTCTTAAAACGGGAAGAAGAACAATATATATGCTAGTAGCTTGTTCTCCTCTTGCATAAAAAAACTCTTCTTATTTTATCTCACAAAAGATGTATATAATTTCTCTCATATAATCGCACTCTTTCATTTTGTCATACAAAAGGAAAGCACTCTTTCATAATTTTGTCATACAAATTAGAAAGTATATTTTCTCTCTTTTGTCTCACAAAAGAGAATGAGAAATAATGAGAGAGAGAATGATGTGTTGTGTTGTGTTGTGAATTTGGAGCCCTCTATGTCCTTATATAGAGATGAAGAGTCATGTCTCTTCACACTAAAAGATGTGTATGACATCACTCATCAATATCAATATTCCATCATCTAGACTCTTCTAGATTACATGATCTTTTGTGCTCATAGTCTTTATATATATATATATATATCACATAAGATAGACAATATATTTTGTGACATTCTTATGCAACTCATCATATAAGTCGCTAGGATTTTCTGCGCCCGTTTCAGTTTGTTCTTTGTGTGTGACCCTGTAGGTTCACTTAATGTTGGCAATAGACTTAACAATCTATAAATCATGAGCGGACTCTAGCAAGCCATCATGACTAACCAATTTAAGTGAATATCGGTGATCCGATTTACCTAATCAACAATCACGTATTTAGTCCCTTTGTCACGCAATATCTATATCGATCATAAGGCATGTAATACGTCATCCTTATATTAATCGGATAATATTTCTTGATCCCAAATTAAACTGAACAAGAACAAATGACATTAATAACTCTTATTAATTCATTTGAGTATGGCCATACATTTCTTCAGTTCAATTCATCAAGAGGCCTAAAGATATCTCTCTCATTTATGAGAGGAGCAAATCACGTCTTGATTGCACTCATCCCTCTACAGGATTCATTGTATACCTAATTATAACCGTTATGACCACCCGGTTAAAGGTAGTGTTAGATTATATTAATGTATAAAATTACTCATGTTGGGAGCCAAGACAATCTCAGGTCAAAGGACTATAAATAATTTATGTTACAAGAATCGCTAATGGCGTAAAACATGTAGAATTCTTATGGCGGGTCAGTCCAGTATATGATCTCTAACATATACCTATGTTAATGACTTGATAACTATTTATCCATGATCAGTAAAACATAATCATCAGTCAACTAATATACTGGTGTACATTTATAGCTTGTATATAAATATATATATATTTATATGTATCTGCAAGTATATTTGTCTCCACAAATATCCTATAAATGACCAGGGACGATTTAGAATTGCATTCATAACACTTTACAGTTTTACTATCAAAGTCACGCACTTTGATGACATAAAGCTGAATTGCATATTCATGGTCTATTTTAATTATATTAAAATAACCTATACGCACATATTATATTAAATATCTTAGAATAAATATTATGTTTGTTATTACAATCCATCATCTAGGTCAGAAACACTTTGGCCTAGGGCATAACACCATCAACATGATATTCTACTTTGGGACCAGAAGCTATCTAGAAGCATTGCACAAAAATTCACTCTTGGTCCGTCAGGTTGTCTGGCGGAAGTACTTGTTCTGCGAGGAAGGCTGGCGGAACATGCTATTTTGCTATTTTTTCAAAATATGTTGTTCTGCCAACCTCAAAAGTGGAATATTGCATGTTCCGCTAGATGGCTTGGCGGAACTATAGATTTCGTAATTTTTAGGCTAATTTTATTTGATAAATTTGAAGTTTAAGATGAAAATTTTATTTTTACAATGTTTAGCCAAGAGCCATGGCTAAACAATCTTTTTTGCCCTAATTAAGCGTGTAAGGCTTCCAAATGGCCCGGATCAGAAAACTCATCAAGATAGCTTGTTCCGCTAGGAATTTTGGAGGAACAGCTATTCCATCATAAGTATTGTCGAAAATGCTAGATGCTGAATTATTTTCAAAATGATGCTATTTGATGAATTATTTTTCGCGCTAATGTTATTTAAAAAAAAAGTCTTATTCATTTCAAAATATATAATTAGCACTACAAATTTATAATACTTTATAATTCAACAAAAAATTCTCTCATATCATTAATCCACATCGATTTTTTTTATTTTGGCCATTAGATTCAGGATCTAAAAGGCCACAATTTGATCATGTATCATCAAAATAATACTATATTATTTTATATAAAAAGAAAAGTTAAGATTAACTCCATGTATGTAGCAATTTTGATTCGGATACGAATATTGATCGGTCGGATAATCACAATTTTGATTCGGATATGAATAATATCCGAACAATCCGTATTCGTATCCGAATCAAAATTATCTGCATCTGGCCGGATACATATATATATTTTAAGTCAGGTACATATTTGGATTTAGTTATTGATTTGACATCTAGATACGGATAATTCGTTATTTGAATAATAATCTTATGATTTTTCAGTATAAGAAAACGGATTGGATATCGACACAGATGTAAACATGGATATTTTGTGTTTTTATCATATTTGGATACAGATACATATATTATTGTTGTTCTTTTTTTTTCTTAAAAGTTATAATTTATTAAGTCGTTACAAATAATTAACTGTATAAAAAAATAATATGGATATGTATCCGGTTAAATATCAGAAATAAATTTGTATTTGTATCCGGTAATATCCGAATCACATTCATATCCGTATAAAACAAACTAAATTTGTATCCGAAGCTATCCACATTCACATTCATATCCAAGAAAATAATATGTACATGAATATGTTATGACTAAAATTCATACCGTTTACATTCCTATGTACATGTCAAACGCTCCATCTTCTTTTTCATTTCTTTGATTTCTCTACCCATCAATTTACGAGATTACCTTCTCACGTCTAACCATATTTCTTCATCACGCTCTCCTCTCTCCAACTAAAGAAAAACTCTTCTTCCCTGTATCCGAAGCTATCCACATTCGCATTCGTATCTAAGAAAATAATATGTACATGAATATATTATGACTAAAATTCGAACTGTTTACACCCCTATGTATATGTCAATTGCTCCGTCATCTTTTGTGTTTCTTTGATTTCTCTACCCATCAATTGACGAGCTCATCATCTCACGTCTAAGCCTTTTTCTTCATCTCGCTCTCCTCTCTACGAAGAAAAACTCTGCTTCCCAACACTTCCCTCTCTTCGTCTGACACTCTTTCTTGCCTTGCCTTCTGAGAAGTTGATTGAAAATGGAATTAAGTAGTCAAATGAGTTGAAAAAGGATCTTTCATGTTTTTACACATACTTTTAATTCAAAACAATCTTAGGTAACTTCTGATTTTTTTTGTTGCTGTTGTGAGGTGGCAATGAGTATCATAAATTGTCAGGGCAATTAATGATTAAAAAAAATATTCATAAAGGAGAAAAACATTCTTACTCACAAAGATTAAAAATAAGATAAAAAAATATTCATACATAGTGAATTACTTATTTATTTTTCAAAAAAAATAATAATTACTTAATCATTTTTGGTGTACTTACTTTTTTAATTATATATTTGACTGGTCCGAAGGTATGGAATAGATGATTAAAATTTTGAATCTTTGTCGGACATGTACTTTCGAATTTCCTGTGTTGTTCATAATGTAGTGAAAATTTTGGCAAGACTATAATATTTATTTTGGGCTAAATTAGTATTATGATGCACAATAATACTAATTCTTGTTATATTTTAATATAAATACTAATTTTCTATAAATTGTGTTTCAATTTAGTTTTTTAATCTTGCTCAACGCGCGAAGGGTTTGCTAGTACTCATAATTTTATTTAGAGGCATATATAGCTCAGTCTTGTTTTTAACTAATTATTTGCTTTACTTCATGATCCGGTTTTATTTTTTTAAATATTTTGAAACTATAACTAAAAGAGAGATTATTGAATAGTAGCAAATTTTTCCTATTCTTAGAAGAGACCATTGAATCATTAATTTTTCTTCTAGAAAACAGTTGTGCAAATGTTTGACCTCAACAAAATACAGGCGTGCCAATAATAACAATAGAAGAAATTGTGAAAATATAGTTTGATCACTATGGTTGATTAGTTAACACAACATTAACACGCACAACTAATCCGTTATGCAAGCTCACACAAATCCTCTTCCTTATCAATTCTCACATAAATTAAAAGAAAATAAAATATAAAAAGATCACAATAATCACAAGCTCAATTAAAGTATCTCATGGATACGATAACTTCGGGGTTGCCGCCTCCGCCGCCGTTGATGCAAAATGTCTCTTCTAGGTTTGAATGCTTCTCGCTAAAAATGATGACCATGCAAGGCATATGGTTAGACGAGAAACCGTATCTCTATTCATTCCCCTTGTTTTATATTCAAATTCTGCTGATTTTATCCACCACAAGCGGCATACACTTTATCTTACGACGGCTTAATTTCCCCAGATACATCTCCGAGACCATTGTGCGTAAGCTTGTGATCATATGGCTTTAACTTTTCTTTTACTTTGTAGATTTCAAAATCGAGTTCTCATTACATGCAATATCAAGAGGCCTTATTTTCGAATATTCTTGCAAAAGAGCCACTACATTATGCTTAAATTAATTTTATTACTCCTCAATTAGTAAATTGAAAAAATCCCCCTAATATTTATGAAAGGGACATGATAGAGCACGACTGTTCACGATGGATCCAATAATAATATATATAATTTATTTTCTAATAACAATATATACATAACAATATATATAATTTATTTTTTAATAATAGTATATACATAAAAAAAGAAAACAATATATAAAATGGGAAAAACAGTATATAAAATGGAAAAATGATATATAAAAGTAGAAAAATACACAACGAATAAATAACAATATATAAAATGAGAAAACAGCATATAAAAATGAGAAAATAATATATAAAATGGAAAACAAGTATATCTACAGTATGTCGTGCTAGGACGGTCTTGAGTTTTTGATGCATATGTTTTATATAATTATTTTGTTATATGTAGGGCGGTCTTATTTTAGGCCCTTCGATTCTCAGTAAAGATTCAAAATTTGTCCAGAAGCTCTTCCCAGAACATAGAACCGTCATGCTAGAATCTTTTGCTTATATGGGCCTAAGTTATTACCTCTTTACGGTGTCCGTACAAATAGATCTCTCTTCAAAGCTTCGACGAGCAAGCATGCGTCTAGTCTGGTTTTCACTTGCATGCATCGGCCCTCCATTTATTCTTGGTATAATATCAGGCTCTCGAATATATATGATGCTAAATGAAGGAACCAAAAAGTTACCTTTTGTCTTATTTATTAGTGTATCATTATCGGTTACTGCCTTTTCCATGCTACTCCATAATATCGCCAACATGAAGCTCGCCGGCGCGGAGTTAGGTAAACTGGTGGTCTCGGTTGCTATAATAATTGATGGATTTGCCTGGATTGCCTTGTCAATCGTCGTTGCATTATCATCAGAGAGTAATACAGCCAAATTTGCATCCTTGTTTACCATTTTATCTGGTTATGGAATTTATTTATGTGTTCAATTTGTCATTCCACTACTATTGAATCGCTTTTGTCACCAAGCGGTTGAAGGAACTGAGGATGTCGGAGAACTGGTAGAGTGCCTCATCTTGGTCGGGGTTCTGATATCAGCATTTCTCGGGGATTTTGTTGGTGAAAATGCTGTTTTTGGTGCATTTGTCTACGGATTAGCAATACCACACGGTCCTCTAGGGTTACGTTTGGTGGAGAGGGTGGATGAGCTTGTGAGGCGGATGTTCTTGCCCTTATTTTTTGCGATTTGCGGTCTGAGAACAAATGTGTACTTAGTGAACAACGTAGCATTGGTGTTGTCATTCGTGGCGTTGGTAATGATGTCAGGTACGCTGAGGATTCTGGGTGGAGTGATTGTGGCTGTGGCTCATGGCATGCATTGGCATGATGGCGTGTCATTTGGATTTCTCATGAACAGTAAAGGGATTATTGAGCTTATTTTGCTTCATGTTGCTCTGAGTAAGAAGGTAAGATCTATCTATAAGGTTGCAAATTAAAGATACATTTTGAATATATTTCTTTAATGCGCATATTATAATAATTTTTGAAATTATATACATTTTGTTGTAGATGCTAACTTATCAAGTCTTAACTTTTGCAGATCATTGGGGCACAATCCTTCAGTATCATGGCCATCATATCAATTGCACAAACAGCCACTGTGGGCCTTCTTTTGACCTTCCTAATTAAACCAGCACGTCGACTTGTGCATTACAAGCGACGTACTGTGAAATGGCATGACTCAGGATCCATGCTACGCATCATCACATGTGTGCATCATCCACGTGATGTCCAGGCACTAATCTCCCTAGTCGACTCCACGTGTCCAACGAAGAGAACCCCAGTCTCAGTCTCAGTCGTGCAGTTGGTTGAGCTTACTAGTCGCACATCCGCCGTCCTCTTGTTGAACAATGGCCTATTGTCCAATAGCAATTATAATATTCCCCTACATGCGCAGTTTGCCTCTGTTTCTCGAGCATTTGAGAATTACGAGAATGATGCTGAAGGGGTTTTTACACAGTCATCAACTGCTCTTTCACCTTTTGATACAATGCATGAGGATGCAATCGTGGCAGCAAATGACCACCATGCGGCATTGGTGCTCCTCCCTTTCCACATGCACCAAGCTGTTGATGGTGCATTGGAGTTGACATCTCATCCGTCTTTTCGTATCGTCAATGAGCGTATATTGCATGCTTCTCCCTGTACAGTTGGTAATTCTTTTACATATCCGTGGTTCCTTTCGAGTGTGTTACTAACACATTCAGGTCCAATTAAGTATCACAAAATGATTAAGCGTGTAGAGAGCTACTATATCTATGTAAATTATTCAAATTTTCACACAAATATTCAGAAGAGAATTATAAAGTCATTTTTTTCAATTTTTTTTCTTCTTTTCTTGATTTCACAAGCATAAATTAGTATATTGCTATTGATATTTTCTTACAATGACAGCTATAATCATTGACCGAGGTCTAGGTGGCTTCTCTCATTGTTCTTCCATCCTACGCGTGGTGGTACTCTTCTTTGGTGGACGAGACGACTGTGAGTCACTTGCTCTAGCAGGTCGCATGGCTAACCATCCGGCAGTCGAGCTCTTAGTGGTACAATTTGTCCCAAAAATTGCCAATACGAATGACACCCTAAGGGATGAAAAGGAGATAAGAGAACAATGCATTGATGAAGAATATCTGGACGAAATAAGGGAGAGGTCAGGTCAAGCTTGCACGATAGAGTACCGAAAACTTGTTGTAGCCAATGCGGAAGAGACAGTCGAGGCTATAAGAATGATTGAAGAAGAAAGGAAGGATTTGTTCATAGTGGGCAAGGGACAAGGTGTGGCCGGGTCGAAGATTACTGCTGGGATGATTGAGTGGAGTGAATTTCATGAGCTGGGACCAATTGGGGATTTGTTGGTATCCGATGACTTTGGATCCACATCATCTGTTCTTGTAATCCAGGCACCTTTGAGTACTTCAGGGTAAGCTGGATCAGTCGTGACAATGTCGTCGGAGTCGCGAAAAGAGGAAGTTAAGATTAGCATGGACCGGACATGAACAATTGAAATGTTACTCTATTTTCGTGAGAAAGTTAAGGTTAGCCATGACAAAGGTTAGACTGAGAATTTAGCTACAAATTGTTAATCTCATATTCATGTTATATAATGGAATATTGCACATCTATTCATTTGTATAAAAAGTTTGGACTGCTTCGTAATAGAACTAATTAGGTTTTGTTATCTTCTTTGAGAAATGATTTTTCTTGTGGATAGGAAATAAATAAGAGCTATGCTTCCATGCACCCACCTCTTTTTTAATTTTTGTGATAGATGTAATAATCCGAACCATTCATTTTTATGAGGGTATTTTGGAAAATTAAAAATCAACCGGTCACCTCTCCCATTTTACTCTCCCCTCTCTACTGAGCTTTCATCAAAGTAAAATATTTAATCACCCCTTTAGTCGGGATTCCATTTTCTGACTTCATAGTTTTCTTAGATGATTCATGTACTTTATTCTCAAATAAAATATCAGCTAAACATTCAAGAGTTATCATTAAAGTCCCTCCTCTTACTTTATGTTTCCGCGCATAGTCATCTCTTAAGTGTAATTTATTGTTGTCCCATCTTTCCATTAGAGGATGATGGTGTCTACTATAGTCAACACCGTCGATAGGAGCTCGTAGATGTTTGCAATACCAAATAAATTTTTTATGAAATAAATAAATATTAAATAAATAATTAATTAATTAAATAAATAAATACCATTAAAAGGATGCTCTTGATATAGAACATTGCTCTTTTGGCGAATTGAAAGTCATCAAATATAAATTTAGCCCAATTAATTAACCCAACTCCTTATTTTTCACCTATTTTTGAGTCTTCTCAAAAGGTCACATCATCACTTTTATCTCGACCGTTCGATCAATTTTTTTGTCGAATCTTACCCATTCATTTTCTCAAATTTATTGATATTTTATATCAACATTTATGTGGTTATTAAAATATAAGCATATGATTAGTTGAATTAGTGTTTTGTGTTCCCTACCTGATTTAGTGAGAACCGTTATGAGCTTGTTCCTGACCATCACATCTTAATCAGATGGTTTCAATGAATTATGGTGCAAAATTATGTTTAATTATTAATACCAATATTTAATGAAGAGTTCACTCATTAAAATATAAACAATTTTTCTTTTTTTCTTTAAAAAATTACAATTCGGAATGTATTTCTAATGTTAAAATCATCAAATATAAATTTGTTGGAATTTTCTCTTTATTTTGAGTTTCATATTATTATGGTTTCAAATTTTTTTCTTTCTAAAATATTTGAGACTATATAAAAGAAGATGTACAAAAATGATATGTTCATTAACTTATATCTTATATCTTATTTTTTATCTTTCTTTGAGCATTCTCAAGAGACCTATTGTCAATTTTATCTCGTCCGTTGGATCATTATTTTTGAAATCTTAGCTTTTCATTTAAAGTATTACCACAATATCACGTGTACCAATAGTTAATGAAGAATTTACTCATTAAAATATAAATATTTTTTCTTTTTTTCTTTGAAAATTACAATTCTTAATGAAATATTTTATTTTTCATGTTAAAATCATCAAATATAAATTTGTTGGAATTTTCTCTTTATTTTGAGTACCATATTATTATGGTTCCAATTTTTTTTTTTTTTTTGGACTAAAATATGGGAATGTAGACTATATAAATGAAGATATACAAAAATGATATGCTTATTAACTTATAACTTATATCTTATTTTTCATCTCCCTTTAAGCATTTTCAATAGACTTATTGTTAATTTTATTTATGTCCTTGGATCAATTTTTTTTTTGAAATATTAGCTTTTCTTTTAAATTATTATCACAATATCACATAAAAACATATTCTTACGATTCCAATTTTATTTTTTCTTGATAAAATATATGAATATAGACTATATAAAAAAATGTAATAAATGATAAGCTCACTTACTCTTATCATATTCTTTTACCGATCTTTGAAAATTTTCAAGAGAATTATTATCAATTTTCTCTTAGCCATCGAATCAAAAAATTTATCAAATCTTAGTTTTTAATTTTAATTATTATCATAATATCACATGATTAGTTATATCAATGTTCGGTATTATATCTCGTTATGTGAGAACTATCATCTCAAACAAAATTTGGGAATATTGAAAACTATATTATATTACTTAATGTATTACATATTTTTGACATCCAAACCATTTTAACATCTAAAAAAAAAGAAAAATAGCGATTACAAATTTTTGAAGAAAATGAATAATGTTACATTTTCCTATGTAGTATACATATTTTTTCCGTATATATAACATTAAATATAATTATTATTTTTTATCTTTTGTTAATCATCTATAATTTAATCTTATGTAATTTCAACAAAAATCTTCAAAATAAATTATCTTACATTTTATTTTTCGATCTCTTTCATCTAAACATGATTAATACTTAATTTGCTTTTCTAATATAATATGCCAAGACATAATGACATAAGAAAATCAAATACATCAATTTTGAATTCTCATTATTATTTATGTATTATAGATTCACAAACTTGAATTTTGAATTTTCATAATTGCAAGTTGTACATTATTTGATTGAAATAACTATTGAAATTGAAATACTAGCCGCGAAGCGTGAGCATTATCCTAGTTTTTTATTGGTTGACATCTTCAACTAGGCTAATATAAATGCTGCTCAAGTTATCATCTTTTACATGTGAAAACACAACACCTATTATTAACAAAAAAAAATTTCTAAAAAATGATCATTAACAACATTACTTTCAGCTAAACTAGATGCTAATCTAGTGAGAGTAAGTTTTTTAAATTGCTGATTTTTGTATAGATCATATATACATTTTCATGGGTACTTCTATAATTGACTACCATCTGAATGGAAGACAACCAACTCCTTTTAGAAGGAAATGAAAACTGGGTTGACAGAGAGGCAGCTGGACCTGCAGGAAGAAGATACACGAAAGAAGAAAAAGGAAAGAGTGGCATGTGCAATGAAGACTCTACTCCTACTAAGTCTGCTCTAAAGGAAAACGTGGCAAGAGGTAAATTTTCAAATTCCTGGTCTTCTTCTAGTATTTTTAAAAGAACCAAAAATACATCTTTCTTAGGGGTCCCCAAAATGATAAAATATGCAAACTTAGGACTAAGAAAGTCAAACCGTAATACCAAACAAGTACGGTTCTTTGATGGCACCAAACCAGCCCCTCCTAAAAAAAGAACTAAAACCAAAAGACCGGTCAAAAAAATAATAAAAAATGTAAGCCAAGCTATTGAAGAAGGTGTCATTCTAAAAGGTATAGACCTAGAATCCTTTAATCCCACTATTATTAGTTCTGAAAAATGCAATGCCATTAGAAAATTTGTAGGCCTTAAGCCCAACCAAGACAAGCATATGACAAAAAAAATTGTCGGGCCTCCAAACTCCACTAATGGGCCATTGGGTCTTCCAATTAATTATATTCTTAATAATACCACAACACAACCTGCTGCTCTTTCAGTAGAAACGCACTTTGACAGTGCCTTAACTCTGGCCGAAATTAAAAACAGAATTGTGGCCCAAAAGTCAGCAACAAGAAAAAAATTGAAAAAAGGAAAATTAATAGGCTCTTGCTCCATACGTATCAATCAAAAGAAAGATGATACGCATGAACCCGACTCTAACATTTGTGGCTTTCTTTCCACAGTGGGCAATGATGACTTTGGAGGAAAGTTTGATTTTGAAGATGATGACGATGACCTAGATGAGGTCGACTACCGTGATGAAACAGATTTACTCTGAAGATTTTGGAAGCTTTCATTTATCTATATTATGTTGTGTGATCCTACCTATTTTGTTAGATGGATATTAAACTATTTAATTCTATTTCGATTGTTTTGTGGAATGTAAGAGGACTCGGCAATAGGAAAAAGTGCAATGTAGTAAAAGAATCCATTAGAGAATCTAATTGCAACTTGATATGCATGCAAGAAACAAAGTGGAGTTCTCCAAACTTTTTTGACATGAAATCTGTTTGTCCCGCTAAATTTAATAACTTTTCCTTCTTGCCTTCTTCTGGGTCCAAAGGAGGACTACTATCTGCTTGGTCGGATAACTTCTCCTTACAATCATCTTCCTCTCTCAACTTCACTCTTAACACCGTTCTCTCTCCCTCCCATCGGGGTTCACCTTTCTTCTTTCTAACATATACGGTCCAACAGACGATTCTTTAAAACAATCCTTTCTTGACGAACTCTCTTCAATAAATGCCACACTAGACTTATCGTGGATCCCGGTGGGGGATTTCAACTTAATCCGTTCGATAGATGAATCCACAGGTGATAATCATTCTATTAGATCGATAATGAAATTTAATCATACCATTAATTTACTTGGTCTTGAGGAAATAACATTAACGGGTTTACATGGTCTAGCAATCGACCATCCTCCACCCTCTCTAAGCTAGACCGTGTCTTCTTCTCTCATCATTTCATCCCACTAAATATAAACCCTTTCTCGTTGACCTCCCGCTTACCACTTCAGATCATGCACCCCTCAAATTCTCTCTCTCTACCAACTCTCCTTCTTGCCAAAGATCTTGGAAATTTGAACGTTTTTGGCTAGATCACCCCGAAACACTGGTTTTGCTTGAACAAGCATGGCGTAGAAGAAGCCATACCAATCCGGCCAAAAATTATATCATGAAATTAAATGATGCTCGCTTCACCGTAAATGATTGGGCAAAACATACTTTTAAGAATGACACCATGCTCAAAAGAGCAAAATTCTTTGTGCAACTAGTGGACCGAATTGAGGAAAAACGAGTATTATCAGACGATGAGCGAAAATTAAGAATCGATCTTAAAACACTCATTCACTCAATTACTAATAAGCTAGAATCTAAATGGCAACAATGCTCAGCCTGCACGTGGCTAAAACTCGGTGATAAGAATACCCGATATTTCCATACAACGGCATCGGCCAGAAAGATCCACAATACTATTCCTTCCTTGAATGTAGAAGGTACCATTATTTCTGAACCGATCCAGATTAATGCAGCCCTATACAGATTCTATAAAAATACTCTAGGCACAAGGCCAGCTAATATCGCATCAATAGATTTCTCGCGGCTTCTAGGCCAGCCTACGGTCGACCTCTCCGAATTATCCCTTCCCTTCTCCGAAGAGGAAATTCTTAAAACTATCTCTTATATACAAAAGGGGAAAACACCGAGACCGGACGGGTTACCCATTGAATATCTCCAAAGAAACTGGAGCATTTTTAGGGATGATATCATTAAGCTTTTAATGAGCTTCTATGACAACAAGTTCGATCTTTGGCGCCTTAATCAAGACACAATTACGCTCATCCCAAAAATGGATTCCCCCTCTCTTATTAAGGATTACCGCCCCATAAGTGTTATCTCCACTCCACAAAAATCATCTCTAAGTTGTTAGCTACTAGACTACAACTGTTCCTCTCCGAGCTTATTCATAGTTATCAAACTGTATTCATTAAAACTAGGTCCATCTCTGAGACCTTATTAGTGACTAGAGAACTGCTACGTTTCTTTCATAAGAACAAGATCCCGTCGGTTATGTTAAAGATCGATTTTGCCAAGGCTTTTGACACTATATCATGGCAATTTCTTCTCCCTCTCATGAAAGCGCAAGGCTTTCCCGATAGATGGATCACTTGGATTCATCAACTATTGATTACGTACTCCTCCTCTCTCTAGTCTAACGGGATAAATTCACCTTTCTTCTTCCACCAAAGAGGGGTGCGCCAAGGCAACCCGCTCTCCCCTCTTCTCTTTAATATTGCCATAAACATTATCCAACTGCTAATTAGAGTGATAGACCCTCTTATGGTGAACATTTCATCGATTCCGACGCAAGTCATTCAATATGCCGACGATATGGTGCTCTTCGTCGAGGGTCATCCGGACAACCTTAAAAATGTGGCTTACACACTCCAACTTATTTCATAGATAACGGGCCTTGCAATCAATTGGGACAAAAGCTCTTTTTTCCCGATTGCCATCCCCGAACCCTTTCATCCCACAGTTTCCTCTATCCTTGCTTGCGGAAAAATGACGCTTTCAATCAACTACTTAGGCCTTCCTCTTTCGCCAAGAAGACGTAAAAGAAGTTCATTCTTGCATATCATCAAAAGAGTACAAATTTGGATCTCGGCATGGAAAGGCTGGCTTCTCTCAAGGGGTGGGAGGCTTATGCTAATAAAAGCTACGCTAAGTGCAATACCTATTTATCTTATGCAAATAATTAAAATACCGAAATGGGTCATAAAACAAATAGAACGTCTCATGCGAGCATTTCTTTGGAAAGGAAATGACTCATGCAACCCCGGAAATTGTCTCTTAAGATGGGGAAGGGTCAAGCTCCCAAAAGTGTCGGGCGGACTTGGCATAGCTAATCTTGAAACCCAAAACAATGCACTCCTTCTAAAATGGTTATGAAAACTTGACAAGGATCCAGCAGGCCTATGGGCCCACTTCACGCATCTACTCTATGGATCACGGGTACGACAGATCTTAAAGAAATAAACCCGCAAAATCTCTCCTTCTTCATGAAAGACCTCACTAAGCTTCTTCCCTCATACGAAGCTAGCACGTCAGGTCAAGATCCCGCTTAACCTCTCTCGTGGAGATGGAACAAGGATGGCTCATTTTCTTCTAAATCGGCCTATAACTTCCTCATTAACCCCGGCATAAAGTGTCACTGGCAAAAGGAGTTATGGAAAATAAAAAATACTGTCAAAGGTAAAATTCTTCTCTTGGCTTGTATGCCACAACAAGATTAATACGGCGGACAATCTAAGGAAAAAAAGGATGGCCTCATGAGCAGGCCTGTAGTCTATGCGGTTCCACCTTTGAAACAAGGGACCACCTCCTGATATCTTGATCATTCACAGTCTCGACTTGGAGATTAGCCAACCGGTATAACAACATATCTACTGTCATGCCACAAGGAGGTCACGATTTTACTTCCTCATGGCTGGAAAATAAGAAGCAAATGGGAAAGCAAAGGCGAAAGAAATGGGAGACGTTGTGGGTGGCCATAAACTGGAACATATGGAAGGAACGCAACCAAAGGATTTCCAATGCCCGTCGAAGAACTGCGCTAGCAATCACTCGAAAAGCACTCGACGAAGCGGATCTCTGGAATAAACATTGTTAGATAGATCGTCCATAGTCTAGATGTTAGAGTAACTGATCTCAGGTGGTTACCTCTTCTTGTAATCTCTTTTTTATTATTTAAATGAATTGATCTTGCTGCAACTTGCAGCAGTTCCTTAAAAAAAACTAGAAGGGATCATTGAACTATTTAGATTCAGTTACACACACACTTTCAAGACTGCACATATAAAAACATCATGAAAGCGGAAATTCATTGAGTAATAATTTCACAAATATTATGTGGATTATAACTTGTATCAATTGCAGCTACCATCTGAATGGTAGTTATCACTTGAGAAACAAAATTATCTAAAAGGCATGAAGAATAAATTCATATTCTTTTCTTCTTTGAATTACAGTCTTGATTTTTCATCTTCATATCCCCTGTTTTCCCCATTTTTTCTATGTTCTCTTCCAAATCATTTTTCTTGATCGATGTCAGTTTGTTGTTTCCTACACTCTTTTGGATAGATAAATAATGATTACCGCTCCATTTTATTCCTCAATTATTCTTGCTATGTCTGTAAAGTTTATCAAATAAAGGAATTGCAAGATAAATTACCGATAGAAATGTCAAAGAAGAGGATTAACAATTATATTTTTGTGCAGTACCATTCTCAAATGAAGCCTATATTTCAACTCAATACCTTAGAAGTACTGAAGAACAACCACGGGAAAAGATTTGATTGAACCTTGAAGAGCACACAAATAATAAATGATATTACTTCTTTATACAGAATAAATGAAAAATGGAAAGTGAACAGAACAATTCAATTTACTTTGTTAAATCAGAAATTGCAAGAAGGAGAAGATTATATTATTTTTTAGCAGAATAAAATGCAAAGTAAAATGAACAAACTGAATTACTTGTTTAAGAAGGCAAGCACAAAATAGTCCTAGTTAACCCCAAGTAGTTAACAGAGCCACATATCACACACACTAATCTTGAATTAGCTTCAAGTTAATTTCTCCATAGAATCAACGATAACTGAAAGCACACCAATCTATAATAGATAGGCAGTAATTACCCCAATCAGGCCCTAATTACTCGAAATTATCCCCATATAAATCCAAATCAAGATAAAACATGCCTCAATTAATCATAAAAAAAGAATTAAAAGAGAAATCAAGAGTTGAATACTTTTTTGCTTTTATCTCGACAAAGAAGCTCAGGATCGACATTTAAGGGGATTGGATCGTGTCTTCCGATCGTGCAAGATGAGAGGCATTGCTTGTTTCTTCGTTCGTTTAGGGTTTAGGCGATGCATGGTTCCTCGTGCGACAGAGAAGGCAGAGCTCCGCTGTTTGTCCGAGAGAGAGAAATGGAGATCCGCCGTCGAAGAGAGAGAGAGAGAGAGAGGGGCAAAGGGGAGATCGCGGACATGAGAGACCAAATGAAGAAGGGTCTGGTGTTGGAGGCAGGAGACAGGATAAGAAAGAATTGAAGCCGTTAGATTTCGTTGGATAAACAGTTGTGATTTGATAAGCTCACAGGTCAACACGTGGCAAGAAACATGACCATTTTTTATATATAGTAGTATAATTTGGATTGATTAATCTTCTTTCAAATTTAAAAGTATAAACTTGGTTCAAGGTACACTACTTTATTTTTCAGTGAAATGAATGACTGCTCTATGACTGTACTGCAGGAATGGATATGATGAAACTTGATCATGATGTAGAATCTCAGAGACGGATAAACAATCACTACTAGAAATTCAGACATCATAGATGACAAAAACCATGCTAGATAGTCGTCAAAATTGTCTCTGACACTTTCTTGTCCGTGTTAGTACCATTTGTGATACTCCAAAACACGGACGACCCCATCCCTAATACTTATCAGAGACGGCCATTATTATTACGGACGGGAGAAAACATTGGCTCAGATAATGTATCACATACAACATTTTCAGGGACAACCCATCTCAGATATTGTATCACGGATAGGGCTGCAAATGGTACGGGTCGGGATTGATATAGCATTTCCATATCTGCCCCATTTATAAATGGATAATACCCATACCCATATTCTATTTCGGGTATTACTTCATCCCCATCCCCGTACCCATGGATATAACCATGGATATGGGGAAAACCGTACCCGCAATATTTTCACAAATAATCAAATTAATAAACATGTAATGCAACAAAATCCATAAAACAAACAAATCCATTAAACAACCAAACTCAACTTACCAAATTATTCAACTAACATAAATAATTCATAAAATAAAATTATTTAACAAAATTTATAAACACCTAATTTAAAAGTGTCTCGTACAAAAAATTAGGTTTATTTGTCTGACCTAAATATAATTATATATAGATTATTCGTTAAAAGGTAATAAATAAGTTGGTATGAACTAAATTGTAAGTGAATAAAGAATTTCTTATAAAAGATAACAAAATAATAAAAATATCATTAAAAGATAAGAAATAATAGTTAAGATTATATGATATATATGTGATATACTTATGGATATCCATTGGGTACAGTTATGGGTATACCCATGAGTTGGATATAGCAATACAATATCCACACCATATCTGATCCTGGATTTATCTGTTTACCCATATCCATACCCATGGGTACGGAAATCGGGTATTACCCGTTCCATTCGGATTCAATATCCACTGAATATGGATATTGTCCACACCATTTGCAGCCCTAACCACGGATGGCATTATCGGAGACGGTCTGTCTCTGATGTCTTTCTAAAAATAAAAAAGAAAAAATGAAAATCACGCCCTGTTTGGGGAATCCCTGGGTGCCACAGGTTTGGGGGATAAAATTCGTGATTTTTCATTTATCCGTCGCTCTGGCACGCCACCCTTGCTATATACTATTTTGGTCGGAGATATATTTCGTCATATATATATTATTTTGTTCAAGTAATAACATATATATATATATATATATATATATATATATATATATATATATATATATATATATATATATATATATATATATACCGTTTAGTACTATGTATAATTATATAGTGTTATATGTTGGGTTTCTACCGTTCATAACGTAGCGGAAAATACAAAACGAAACAAAATCGAATTCGAAACCCAAAAGAATGATCCGTGAATTACAATTAAATCAAAGAAAAGTTCATAACTTTGTACCTTCGGATTACGCTTAATCCGTGATGATCAAAAGAGAATTTGGTTGACGCTTTTCTTTGGTCGATTCCAAACCGGTTTCCAAACCGATCCTTTGTATGTTTCTCCTAACCGGTCTAACAAACCGATCTCCAAACGAACGGATTCCCCAAGCAAACCGATTCTCCAAGCAAAACTACGATTTCAACCCGAATCACAAAGACGCCGCACTTCGCTTCGTCCTCTACCGGTATCCACACGAACAAACCCTTTGAACGGATAAAGAACGATATATGCTAGTATCCGTTCTTCATTTCTCTCACAGAAATAACAAGAGAATAATTTTCGGATTTTTCTTTCCTTCTTTTGTCTCACAAAATTTGGACGAAAATATAATAATCCTTAATCTGATTTTGGGGTGTCTCTTGTGCCTACATAGTCCATAAGTTTCATATCCTATGTGCATGGTAACTATGTAACCATATAGGCAACACACCTTATCATATAAGATGTAGGATTGGATGTGTCACTTGACTATGTAGCTCTCCATACAACTTATCACATAAGTTATGATTTTTCTGTGTACGTCTCAATAGTTGTTCTTTGTGTATGACCCCGTAGGTTTACTTAATGTTGGCAATAATCACAACGGATTAGAAATCATGAGCGGCCTCTCGCAAGACATCATGATTACCCAAATTAAGCAAATATAGATGATTCGATCAAACCTAATTTATGTCATGCATTGTATCCCTTTGTTACACGATATCTATATCGTCCATAAGGCATGGTATGTGTCAACCTTATGTTGGTCGATAAATATTTCTTGACACCGAATTTGATTGAACATGAAATGACATTAATAACTCTTTATTAATTCACTTGAGCACGGCCGTGCGTTTCTTCAATCAAATCATCAAGAGGCCTAAAGATATCTCTCTCAATTTATGAGAGGAACAAATCCTATCTTAATTAAACTCTTTATTCCGCATAATTCATTATATACCTAATTATAATCTTTATGACCGCCCGGTTAAAGACGATGTTAGATTATATTAAAGTATAAAATTTCTCATGTAGGAAACTGAGATAATCTCAAGTCTAAGGATTACAGATACATTCTTTGCGAGAATAACTAATGACACGAACCATGTAGTATTCTCACGGTGGGTCAATCCAAGTATATGGTCTCTAACATATACTTATGTTAATGACTTAATAACTCTTATTCATGATCGGTAAAAAACGTGACCATCGGTCAACTAACATACCGATGTACATTTATAGCTTATCATAAAGTATGTTTGTCTCACAAACATCCTATGAATGATCAGGGACAGTTTAGAATATCATTCATAGTACTTTATAGTTTTACTATCAAAGTCACATACTTTGATGATATAAAGCTGAATATCATATTCAAGGTTCATTTTAGTAATAAGAATAAAATAACCAATACGCATTTATTATATAAAATATCTCTAAATAAAAACAATGTTTGTTTAACACAATCCATACATCTAGGTCTCAAATACATTGGCCTAGGGCATACTACTAACAATCTCCCACTTGCACTAGGCCGAATCTAACAATTATCTAATACCCATCGACCTAGCATGACCCTCATGCTTTGCTTGAGAAAGTGGTTTAGTCAACGGATCGGCAACATTATCATCACCATCAACTCTGCATATTTTAATATCTCCTCTCGCAATGATCTCCCTGATCAAATGGAAACGTCGAAGTATGTGTTTGGTTCTCTGATGCGATCTTGGTTCCTTTGCCTGCGCGATTGCCCCATTGTTGTCACAATAAAGATCCACAGGATTTGCGAAACTAGGAACCACACCGAGTTTTTCAATGAACTTCTTCATCCAAACTGCTTCCTTAGCTGCTTCTGAAGCTGCTATGTACTCCGCTTCGTCGTAGAATCCGCTACCAGTGTCCTGTTTGGAACTTTTCCAACTTATTGCACCTCCATTCAAACAAAACACATAACCAGATTGCGATCTAAAATCATCATTGTCGGTTTGAAAGCTTGAGTCCGTGTAACCTGTTACAACTAGCTCACTTTCAAATCCTCCATAAACCAAGAATGAATCTTTAGTTCTTCTTAAGTACTTCAGAATATTCTTGACCGTTGTCCAGTGACTTTCACCGGGATCAGATTGATATCTGCTAGTTGCACTTAATACATATGATACATCCGGTCTAGTACAAAGCATGGCATACATGATCGATCCAATAGCCGAAGCATACGGAATTTTATTCATGCGATTTTGTTCTTCCTGATTAGCAGGACGTTGAGTCTTACTCAATTTTATGCCATGTGACATTGGTATGAAACCTCTTTTCGAATCTTCCATTCGAAATCGTGTCAACACTTTGTCAATATATGTACTTTGACTTAGACCTATGAGCCTTTTAGATCTATCTCTATAGATCTTAATGCCGAGTATATAAGCGGCATCTCCTAGGTCCTTCATTGCAAAAGACTTTCCTAAAAATGTCTTAACATTTGTTAAAGTCGGAATTGAGTAATATATCATCTACATAAAGTACTAGAAAAACTATTGCGCTCCCACTAACCCTCTTGTAAACACAAGGTTCATCTTCATTTTTGATAAAATCAAAACCTTTGATTACTTCATCAAAACGAAGATTCCAACTCCGAGATGCTTGCTTTAATCCGTAAATGGATCGCTGCAATTTGCAAACCTTATCATAATTCTTAGGATCAACAAAACCCTCGGGTTGTGTCATATACACATCCTCGAGCAAATTTCCATTAAGAAAAGCTGTTTTGACATCCATTTGCCATATCTCATAGTCATAATATGCAGCTATGGCAAGCAGAATTCTAATCGATTTAAGCATGACAACTGGTGAGAAAGTTTCGT
This sequence comes from Juncus inflexus, assembly GCA_024447665.1. NCBI lineage: Eukaryota > Viridiplantae > Streptophyta > Magnoliopsida > Poales > Juncaceae > Juncus > Juncus inflexus. Next base: position 10,214,535 of record JAJHPC010000004.1, read on the forward strand.
CATAGTCTATACCATGAGTTTGTCGGAAACCTTTCGCAACAAGTCTTGCTTTATAGGTATGCACATTTCCGTCCATGTCAGTTTTCTTTTTGAAAACCCATTTACACCCAATGGTCTTAGAACCTTCAGGTGAATCAATTAGGTTCCAAACTTGATTATCGTACATGGACTGCATCTGAGTTTTCATGGCTTCTAACCATTTATGAGAATTAGGATCCTTTATGGCTTCTTGGTAAGATGTGGGTTCATCATCTATGAGCGCCACATTTTTATCATCAGTCACGAGAAATCCATATCTCTCGGGCTCATGACGAACTCTACCAGATCTACGAGGAGTATCTTGTGTTTCAAGACCGGACTCGTCAACACTTGAAGAGACTAGTGGATCTTCCAATGGCTTTTCATTGCTAATTAGTGGATCTTGAATTTCTTCAAGGTGTACTTTATTTCCACTAGTTCCTTTAGAAATAAATTCTCTTTCCAAAAGGAAACCATTTCGAGCAACAAACACTTTGTTCTCAGATGGGTTGTAAAAGTAATATCCTTTAGTTTCTTTAGGATATCCCACAAATAAGCATTTATCAGATTTCGGTGTTAACTTGTCAGAAATTTGACGCTTCACATAAGCTTCACAACCCCAAATCTTTAGAAAAGACAATGTGGGACTCCTCCCAGTCCATATCTCATATGGAGTCTTTTGAACAGCTTTTGATGGAATTTTGTTTAGTATGAACGCGGCAGTCTCAATGGCATAACCCCAAAAGGATATCGGAAGATCTGTTTGACTCATCATAGATCGAACCATATCTAGTAAAGTTCGGTTTCTTCTTTCCGAGACACCATTCCATTGAGGTGTTCCAGGAGGAGTAAGTTGTGAAACTATTCCACAATCTTTAAGATGATTGTCAAACTCTAGGCTTAAATATTCGCCACCTCGATCTGATCGAAGTGCTTTTATTTTCTTACCTAGCTGGTTTTCTACTTCATTTTTGAAAATTTTGAACAATTCAAAAGATTCGGATTTATGTTTCATTAAGTAAACATATCCATATCTACTTAAGTCATCAGTAAAAGTAATGAAGTATCGAAAACCACCTCTAGCTGGTGTGCTCATTGGTCCGCATACATCTGTATGTATGAGATCCAATAACTCACTTGCCCTCTCATCTTTCTTTGTGAAAGGAGCCTTTGTCATCTTACCTAATAAACAAGATTCGCACGTCTCAAACGATTCTAAATCAAATGAGTCTAAAAGTCCATATTGGTGGAGTTTAGAAATGCGTTTCTCATTTATGTGTCCTAAACGACAATGCCAAGAAATATGTCGGATTCAAATCATTAGATTTAAATCTCTTTGTATTAATGCTATAGATAGACTTGTAATGTTCATGATCAAGATTTAAAACATAAAGACCATTTTCTAATTGACCATTCGCATAGAAAATATTTTCTTTACTTATGGTAAAGTTATTATTCTCAATAACAAACTTAAAACCATCCAAAACCAATCTCGACACAGATACAATATTCCTGTTCACAACAGGTACATAGTAGCAATTATTTAAATTTATTACAAGTCTAGAAGGTAAAGATAATAAATAAATGCCCACGGCTAATGCAGCAACTCTTGCTCCATTTCCCACCCGCAGGTCCACTTCACCTTTTGCTAATCTTCTACTCCTTTGCAGCCCCTGCACATTATTACAAATGTGAGTACCGCATCCGGTATCTAATACCCAAGATGAAGAAGTAGATAAATTAATTTCAATAACATTAATACCTGAAGTAGTAGTCTCACTACTCTTCTTCTTCTTTAGATCCTCCAAGTATGCCTGGCAATTTCTTTTCCAATGGCCTGGTTTGTTGCAGAAGAAACAAACACCCTCCTTGGGTTTCTTGTTTTTAGGTTCGGATAACACCTTGCCCTTACCTTTTCCTTTGACTTTGCCCTTGAATTTTCTCTTTTGACCCTTGCCTTTCTGAACCAAGAGAACATCGTTGACAACATTTGTCTTCATAGTCCCCTCGAAGTTCTTCAGCATACCGTGCAACTCCCTGATACTCTTGTCCATGTTATGCATATTATAGTTCATTATAAATGGCTTGAAATTCGGAGGAAGAGACCTAAGGATCAAATCGGTAGCCATCTCATTGCCAACCTTTGCCCCTAGTTTCTCAAGTTGATCAAGATACCCTTTCATTTTCAGAATATGAGCACTCACCGAGGAGTTGGGAACCATCTTACAACTTGCTAATGCACAATGTGCATTATACCTCTCATTTCTAGCTTGTTCTTGGAACATTTCCTTGAGCTGTGCCAACATTGGAAATGCCTCTAAATTTTCAAACTGCTTTTGAAGATCGGCATCCATGGTGGCTAACATGAGACATGTCACATCATTAGAGTCGCTTGTATGCTTGGCATAAGTGTTTATCACTTCTTGATCAGCATCATCAGCGGGCTGGTTAGGAATAGGCCTTTCAAGGACATAGTTCTTCCTTTCTTGTTTGAGAACAATTCTCAAATTCCGATGCCAGTCAAGGAAGTTTTTCCCATTGAGCTTGTCCTTCTCAAGGACGGATATATTTTAATATAATTTTAACTCCCACTATTTTATTCAAATCAATAACCCTCAAATGTATTGATTCGGAAATTTTAACTTTCAATTTCATAGTGGGCCAGGATCCATATTTCATCAAGTTTCAAGTGAGCTTTGGTTCATCGCCTAGAACCTAATTATTTAGGTAGGAACGTTTCCAATTGTATCGCATACAACTCTTGTTTAATCCATAGGATGAGCATCATATGCTCGGCGTATGCATCCTATCATATGCCCCGAACCCAAGTCTGACTTGATAGTTCAGTTGAATCTAACCATGTCTAAATATCGAGAATCACCATTTCTCGCTTCTTATCACCCTAAGATTATGCTAATTCACTATGCTTTGGCATACCCAAATTTTGCATGATCGAAGGGATAATAAGTATAGATACATGGGAGGCATTTCTATGATTCAATATTACATGAGGGATTGTTATGTTTAATCTTTTTTTTTTGTTTTGTTGTTTTATTTTATCATGTATTTCATCACAGAACATCACATGCACGGATAAAATAAATATGATATGATATAACATGGCCTTGATGATCTAAATGAGCCAATCATTAAGATCATTTCCTAAGATACATTCAACCACAAGGCATTGATGAACTCCTTCATCTCCATGATGTGTATGAGGTGGACGGTGAACTCCTTCATCTCCATGATGTGTATGAGGTGGATGGTGAACTCTTTCATCTTCATGAAGCGTATGAGGTGGATGGTGAACTCCTTCATCTCCATGATGTGTATGATCGTGATAGTTATATTATATATAAAATGAACGGAACCGTGCCCGTCATAATTAACCATCAAAATAAATTACATCACATCAACCAAGAACGGAACCATGCCCGTTTTTACATACATACATATATTACACACATCACATCATCACACACAAATCACAATCATTCATCACATATCTAATAGGCCATGTTATATGCATTATGTTGTACTTTAAACCATTTTACGAAATATGTATAAGGCGTTACAAATATGAAATTTGGGGTCTACGATTAATCTATGCGTGAGCGCGGGGTTCGGGGCGCGGCCCCGAAAAACGGGGCTCCCGCACTTCATAAAAATTTCTTTAAAAACTTGATGTGTTGAATACATCCTTTCGAAATTTATTTAGTGTATCATATACGTAGTTTTGCACATTTTCATAAAATTTAGACACCCATCCTAAGGTTATGATACATCACATGCATCCCTTCATGACATACCCAAAGCACCCTTTCAATCATGTCGCAACCTTTCATAATCAAGATACATCACATGCACCCTTTCATGAAGTCGCATCCTTTCATGAAATCGCAACCTTTCATGATCAAGATACATCACATGCACCCTTTCATGAAGTCGCATCCTTTCATGAATTCGCAACCTTTCATGATCAAGATACATCACATGCACCCTTTCATGAAGTCGCATCCTTTCATGAATTCGCAACCTTTCATGATCAAGAGACATCACATGCACCCTTTCAATCATGTCGCAACCTTTCATAATCAAGATACATCACATGCACCCTTTCATGAAGTCGCATCCTTTCATGAAATCGCAACCTTTCATGATCAAGATACATCACATGCACCCTTTCATGAAGTCGCATCCTTTCATGAATTCGCAACCTTTCATGATCAAGATACATCACATGCACCCTTTCATGAAGTCGCATCCTTTCATGAATTCGCAACCTTTCATGATCAAGAGACATCACATGCACCCTTTCATGAAGTCGCACCCTTTCGTGAAATTGCAACCGTTCATGATCAAGAGACATCACATGCACCCTTTCATGAAGTCGCACCCTTTCATGAAATTACAACCGTTCGTGACCAAAATTCAAAAATTGAAAAACAACGCCTCAAAATCAAAAGAAATATTTTGAAAATGGTTTATCCGTCTTAATTTAATTGGAATTCACTTGGCTCTGATACCACTGTTGGGTTTCTACCGTTCATAACGTAGCGGAAAATACAAAACGAAACAAAATCGAATTCGAAACCCAAAAGAATGATCTGTGAATTACAATTAAATCAAAGAAAAGTTCATAACTTTGTACCTTCGGATTACGCTTAATCCGTGATGATCAAAAGCGAATTTGGTTGACGCTTTTCTTTGGTCGATTCCAAACCGGTTTCCAAACCGATCCTTTGTATGTTTCGCCTAACCGGTCTAACAAACCGATCTCCAAACGAACGGATTCCCCAAGCAAACCGATTCTCCAAGCAAAACTACGATTTCAACCCGAATCACAAAGACGCCGCACTTCGCTTCGTCCTCTACCGGTATCCACACGAACAACCCCTTTGAACGGATAAAGAACGATATATGCTAGTATCCGTTCTTCATTTCTCTCACAGAAATAACAAGAGAATAATTTTCGGATTTTTCTCTCCTTTTTTTGTCTCACAAAATTTGGACGAAAATATAATAATCCTTAATCTGATTTTGGGGTGTCTCTTGTGCCTACATAGTCCATAAGTTTCATATCCTATGTGCATGGTAACTATGTAACCATATAGGCAACACACCTTATCATATAAGATGTAGGATTGGATGTGTCACTTGACTATGTAGCTCTCCATACAACTTATCACATAAGTTATGATTTTTCTGTGTACGTCTCAATAGTTATTCTTTGTGTGTGACCCTGTAGGTTTACTTAATGTTGGCAATAATCACAACGGATTAGAAATCATGAGCGGCCTCTAGCAAGACATCATGATTACACAAATTAAGCAAATATATATGATTCGATCAAACCTAATTTATGTCATGCATTGTATCCCTTTGTTACACGATATCTATATCGTCCATAGGGCATGGTATGTGTCAACCTTATGTTGGTCGATAAATATTTCTTGACACCGAATTTGATTGAACATGAAATGACATTAATAACTCTTTATTAATTCACTTGAGCACGGCCGTGCGTTTCTTCAATCAAATCATCAAGAGGCCTAAAGATATCTCTCTCAATTTATGAGAGGAACAAATCCTATCTTAATTGAACTCTTTCCTCCGCATAATTCATTATATACCTAATTATAATCTTTATGACCGCCCGGTTAAAGACGATGTTAGATTATATTAAAGTATAAAATTTCTCATGTAGGAAACTGAGATAATCTCAAGTCTAAGGATTACGAGATACATTCTTTACCGAGAATAACTAATGACACGAACCATGTAGTATTCTCACAGTGGGTCAATCCAGTATATGGTCTCTAACATATACTTATGTTAATGACTTAATAACTCTTATTCATGATCGGTAAAAAACGTGACCATCGGTCAACTAACATACCGATGTACATTTATAGCTTATCATAAAGTATGTTTGTCTCACAAACATCCTATGAATGATCAGGGACAGTTTAGAATATCATTCATAATACTTTATAGTTTTACTATCAAAGTCACATACTTTGATGATATAAAGCTGAATATCATATTCAAGGTTCATTTTAGTAATAAGAATAAAATAACCAATACGCATTTATTATATAAAATATCTCTAAATAAAAACAATGTTTGTTTAACACAATCCATACATCTAGGTCTCGAATACATTGGCCTAGGGCATACAGCTAACATTGTATTACCATCTATATATTATTTTAGTCTAAATTATATATACTATTTTATCAGAACGGATACTAATATATATACCATTTGTCTGAATTATATATTTGCTATTTATTTATGTACAATTTGTCAGAACTATATACTGTTTTGATCTGAAGTATATATACTATTTTATCAAAATGGTATACCAACTATATATTGTTTTGACATGAATTATCCATACTGTTTTGCTTGTCTGAACTATATATTGTTTGTTTGAATTATCCACCATACTGTTTTGATCTGAATTATACATATTGTTTTGCTTGTCTGAACTATATACTGTTTGTTTGAATTATACACCATCTATATACCGTTTGTGTCGCTGGGTATATATACTGCTTTATCAAAATGATATACCAACTATATAGTATTTTGATCTGAATTATACATATTATTTTGCTTGTCTGAACTATATACTGTTTGTTTGAATTATACACCATCTATATACCGTTTGTGTCGCTGGGCGTGTTTTTCAGATCTGAGCTTGCAGTAGCCATGGTGTCGTGCTCCAGGCGTTGCAGCTCAGATGGGAGGCGCCGGGGCTGGATTCTGTCGTTCTCACGTCGTCCTCTGGCTGACGTGGCTGCCACGTCAGCAGTCGCGCGTAGGGTGTCCCCAAACAGGGCGTGCAATATCAGGACCCAAATAAAAATTTCAGGGATGGCCTATCCCTAATTTTAATTCTGAATCTTTAGCACGTACACTGTTCTAACAATATTTTCCAATTTTGAAAAAAACAAATAGCATGACATTCCTATTTTACCCACAGTTCCGATAAAAAAACATTCATTAAATCAAAATCATTCAATCCATGCTCGAAATCAAACACATCACAAATCTTAAAAAAAACATTCATTAAATCAAAATCATTCAATCCATGCTCGAAATCAAACACATCACAAATCTTAAGTATGACAAAACATAAATCACAAATCCTAAGTACACAAAACACAAATCAAACACAATTCGTGTTCGAAATCCTCAACTTCATAGTCATCACTCGCGGTACCATTCACAGCACCACCAGCGAACGAGCAATCTGTCCCTATCAAATAAAGAACACAAAATATATAATAAATAGTCAATGTATAAGATAAGTTATAAGATGTGTATCCACCAAAGTTCCAAACTAATTTGTTCCTCTTTTCTATTATATAAAAGATTTTACAAAAACCTTACTTACAAAAAATCCTAATTACTTCGTTTTCATAACAAAAGTTCATATTTGAAAATAAAGTACTTCACAAATTCAAAAAAACAAACATATGAAGAGAAGATAATACTTTCACGAAAATCTATTTCTCACGATACCCTGATTCACTACTGGAAATTCGGAAACATAAAATCTATAAGAATCAATTATTAACTAAATCATATTAACTCAAAAGTCAAAACTAAACCCTACGTAAAGAACTCATAAACGAAAAACCCTAAATGAAAAATTCAGTTCATTAAATCAATAAATATTATATAAATACTGAACCCTAAAACATGAACCCCGAGCTACTAAGAATAAAGAAATAATAAAAATGTAAAAAATACCTCTGCTAGCAGGATTTCAATCGTAAACAGTACAATTCATTTCAAGCAGTCACTTTCTGAACTCCTTGGCCCAATTTGTTAATGTTGTTAAAAGAACCACAAAAAGAAATGGCCCACGAATTTCTTGTGAATTCTTCAAAAAAAAAGAGAAATTAAAATAATTCATGATAAAAAAATGGAAACAAAAGTCGTCTGTTTCTTATCTGTTAAAATGCCACTTCGAGCCATTGATGAAAGTTTGTTTCTTATCTATTGGTTCTTGATGGGATTCAGTTTGAGTAGTGGATTGGTACCTGTTTGAGGATGGATCTGAGTTCTTGTCAGGTTCATCTCTTTCAACCTTAGATGTGCTAGCAACATAAACTAAATTGTCTTCTTTTGACTTCATTATTGCTGTCCGTTTCTTCTTTTGAGCTGTAATTGTTGCAAGAAAACACCATCAACGGTGGGACATGGGTAATTAATTACTTGACTGAAATGGGAGAAAAAAGGTGAATTGAAGAACTTACCAATATTAGGCAAGGAAGTGAAATTAGAATTTGAGTTGCAATTTTCCTGAGGCTTTGGCTCCTTTTCGTCAATATTTTCCTGATTGAAATGCCGCGTTAAACCGAATAAAAACTAGGGGTGTTCATTCGGCCGGTTCGGTCCAAACCGAACCGCATTAAACCGAAATAAACCGGACCGAACCAGATTTGAACCGAACTAAACCGAACCGAATAGGAATTGAACCGAACCGAATAAACCGAATTTTATTTCGGTTTATTCGGTTGAACCGAATCAACAAGAAATTTAAACAATCGTATATCAAAATTAATATTTTTTAGACTAAACAATGACCATACTAATTAATATTAATATATTTAATCAAGAAATTAAGATGAAATCATTATAAATTAGTAATTTGACATATAATTCGGTCTATTCAGTTTACTCAGTTTTTCCAAAACAAAACTGAACCGAACCGAATTGACAGAACAACCGAACCGAACTAACCGAAATCGATCGGTTCGGTTCGGTAACCGAATAAGACGAACCGAATGAACACCCCTAAATTAAAAACTCAGCTACCTCTAGCTCGTCTTCTTTGAAACTGAAATTAAGAAGAAAAAAAGAGACTTTAAAATCTAAAAAAATTGTCTAAAAAACGTCTAAAAAATAAAAAACCCAAAGGAAACATAAGTATACTGAGTATATGATTGAGGTAATAATAAATCAAAATATTACATGAAGGAATCCAACAATTGAAACGGGCCGAACAGTTTTAACCATACCCATTTCATCAGCAAGAATGACATTTGTGCTGTTTCTCCAACTGTTTAAGGGAGGAAAGCAAGGGTAGTTTAATCATCAGCAAGAATGACAATTGGAATCCTCAGTTTGGGGCATACATTATAATTTATATGTTTTATAGGGCAGAAATGAAAACATTCCCTGAATCGAACGGAAGAAAAATTTAGCTTGCCTATTATCAAGATAATTCAATCCTTCAAGCTGATAATCTTGAAGTTTTACTCCTTTTAGCCATAATGGTTGTTCATCAAGCCTCCTCAAACTAGGTGAAAATGAAAAATAAAAAATATGAATTGATCTACTTATTCCTTTTTCCCGTAACAACACAAAATTCACTTTATTTATTATCACTTGTATACTGAATAATAGAAAGCAATTTGAACAATCGAGGCAAGTTGAGGCCAAATTAGTTTAAATTCAGGCTTAATCAACACAAAAATGCAAACCATTACAAAAATGAGGTCATAATTATACTCAGTATTAGATTAAGTACACAAATGATGCTTGAAACCTAAAACAAAACAAAAATGAAAACAGATCATATCGAATTCAAATGGAAACCCTAATATTTGCGTAAATTGAAAATTCTGACCACAAAAAAAAAAAAAAAAAAAAGAAAAAATACCTCTACTGCCAGGACTCCTGGCGGTAGAGGAGGGGACACCTCTCTGGACGGAGAGGGGATTTTTTTTTTTTGCTTCTACCACCAGGCCCCCGGCGGTAGAAGCTTCAACCCACTTTAAAATCTCACCCGACCCCCTCTCTCTCTCTCCCCATTTCTTCCCCAAAAAACTGAAGAAAAAACCCAAAAAAAAAATGATTTTTCAGCCCAAAAAAGAAAAGCAAAATTTGTGGAATTTGAAGTGAAAATATTTGAGAATTAGAAAGAAGAAAGAAGAAAATAGAGAGAACTCAACAAAAGGTTAGTTATTTTAGTTTATTTTTGAGTTTAGGGTTTAGGATTATTTGTTTAAATTGATAGAAATTAGTATGAAATACGGTTGGATTTGTTGAAATTAGTTATATTTCTTTAAATAGATTACTTCAAATTGCTTAGAATTAGTTTGATTTTGAACTTTTAATTAGGTTTTTTTTTGTTTATTTGTTTGTAGAAGGAAAGAAGGAGAAGGAAAGGAAGGACAAGGACAACAAGGAGAAGGAGAAGAAATTGCTAATTTTTTGCAATTGAAATTTGAGATATTTTTTTCAATATTTATTTGTATATTATTTAATTACGTTAATTTACTGTATTTATTTTTTTTTAAAAATTCATATTGTATTTATATATGATTTGATTAGGTAATTTATTTATTTTTACTTGTTATTTAAATTATTTAGTAGTAATTAATTTTAGTAGTTATTTATTATTATTTTGGGTTTATTTTATGAATTTTTTTTTTAAATAGCACCTGTAACAAAAAAATTAATTAACTAGCACCCTTACGGAAATATTATTTATATTTTTTTTAATAGAAATAATTTTTTTAGTTACTTTACATAATAATTTTTTTTAGGAATTTTTTTTAGATGTTTTTACTTGTAGGTAATTTTATTGCTAATTAAAATACTTTATAGATATTTTTATTTTAGATAATTACAATTGTAGAATTGTAATCTTCATTTTAGTAATTATTTTAGTATTTTAATTTCTAGAAATAGCGACCGATGGCATCTAGAGGTGGACCTAGTCGACCTAGTCGGGCGGACAAAGGAAAAGGTCGTATGATCGACGAAAATAATTCTCCGCCATATTCGCTTAACACATTACATGCCGAACATAGGACTAGACAGTTTGAGCAAGAAGAGGGGTTGATATCATTCGAATCGTACCGTTTCAGGCAACATCGTCTTGCGGTACTTATTTTTTTAATTATATTATATAAATATTATTTGTAAATATATTTATTAGTTTTCTTTTCTTTTATGAAGGTGCCTTAAAACGACCTTTATATCCCTTATCTAAAAAAGGCTAATTTGTTCCAAGTAGCGAAGATTGGATATATACCATTAGACGGTATTTGTTTAACCGCATTGCAGGAATGGTGGAGAAAAGAAACTCATACGTTCCACATGGCACACGGGGAGATGACGATTACATTGGAGGATGTGTCGTGTTTATTGGGTTTGAGAGTCGATGGAGCGGCCATGTGTGTAAGTAATAAGGATGTGAATTGGGGCCAAAAACTTATGTATTTATTGGGAGAACACCCGAGGCGAATGATTACCGGCATGATAGCGCGGTATTACTTAAAAGAAAATGGTTTACCCATAATTTCTCTAATTTGGAGGTCGGAGCACCTGTGTTGACGGTACAACAATATTGCCGCGCATATATACTCTCTTTATGTGGTGATATTATGTTCACGGAACCGTCGGGCGATAATATATCAGTTATTCCACTAGTATTTTTAGAGGATATGGAGAAATTGGATGAATAGGCATGGGAGAGTGCGGTGTTAGGATATTTATACCGGGAGTTGTGCAAAAGTATGGTGCCTGAACGAACGAATATGGGGGGGTTGTATTATGTTACTTCAGATGTGGGCTTGGACGCGTTTCAAGTTCGGACGACCGAATCCTCCTCTCGGCTCTAAGCCGGATGCTTTACACATCTTCGATGATCCGGATGAGAACGATACAGTTGGATTTATTTGGATTGGTGCTACGGTGAAGGAGAAACCCGGAGCGACACATTTGTGGGGCAATCGAGACCAATTGGATAACCTTCATGAGTCGCAGATTCTGTTGGGTCTCGAACGTGCATAACGCAGCGGAAAAACAAAAATATTCGTCCAAAACCCATTCCGAGGACCCGTGCGTATCGGTTAAATCAGAGAAATAAATCTTAAAGATACCTTTCGGATTACGCTTAATCCATGACGCTCAAACCATGCGTGTTGTCCATGCGCCTCTAAACCGGTTACCGTCCTAACCGATTTTCCGTCCGTCTAGGCCGTCTAGGTCGGATCGTGCGGAAGTGCTCTACCGCACACACAATCGGTCTCCACCGAAAATCTCAACAACCCGTTCTCATCTTCTTAGGCCGAATAGATCACAAGCGCCGAAAGTACGAACGCCTCTACTGGTATCCACACGAACAAACTTCTTAAAACAGGAAGAAGAACAATATATATGCTAGTAACTTATTCTCCTCTTACACAAGAAAACTCTTTTCTTTCTTCTTCTTATTTTATCTCACAAAAGATGTATATAATTTCTCTCATATAATCGCACTCTTTCATTTTTGTCATACAAAAAGAAAGCACCCTTTCATAATTTTGTCATACAAATTAGAAAGTATATTTTCTCTCTTTTGTCTCACAAAAGAGAATGTGAAATAATGAGAGAGAGAATGATGTGTTGTTCTGTGAATTTGGAGCCCTCTATGTCCTTATATAGAGGTGAAGAGTCATGTCTCTTCACACTAAAAGATGTGTATGACATCACTCATCATTATCCATATGCCATCATCTAGACTCTTCTAGATTACATGATCTTTTGTGCTCATAGTCTTTATATACATATATATCACATCTTATCACATAAGATGACAATATATTTTGTGACATTCTTATGCAACTCATCATATAAGTCGCTAGGATTTTCTGCGCCCGTTTCAGTTTGTTCTTTGTATGTGATCATGTAGGTTCACTTAATGTTGGCAATAGACTCAACAGTCTATAAATCATGAGCAGACTCTAGCAAGCCATCATGACTACCCAATTTAAGTGAATATCAGTGATCCAATTTAGCTAATCAACAATCACGTATTTAGTCCCTTTGTCACACGATATTTATATCTATCATAAGGCATGTAATACGTCATCCTTATATTATTCGAATAATATTTCTTGATCCCAAATTAAACTGAACAAGAACAAATGACATTAATAACTCTTATTAATTCATTTGAGTATGGACATACATTTTTTCAGTTCAATTCATCAAGAGGCCTAAAGATATGTCTCTCATTTATGAGAGGAACAAATTCCGTCTTGATTGGACTCATCCCTCTACATGATTCATTAAATACATAATCATAACCGTTATGACTACCCGGTTAAATGCAGTGTTAGATTGTGTTAAAGTATAAAATTACTCATGTTGGGAACCGAGACAATCTCAGGTCAAAGGACTATAAATACTTTATGTTACAAGAATCGCTAATGACGTAAAACGTGTAGCATTCTTATGGCGGGTCAGTCCAGTATCTGGTCTCTAACATATACCTATGTTAATGACTTGATAACTATTTATCCATGACCAGTAATGCATGATCATCTGTCAACTAATATACTAGTGTACATTTATAGCTTGTATATAAATATATATTTATTTATATCCGCATGTATATTTGTCTCTACAAATATCCTATAAATGACCAGGGATGATTTAGAATAGCATTCATAACACTTTATAGTTTTACTATCAAAGTCATGCACTTTGATGACATAAAGTTGAATTGCATATTCATGGTCTATTTTAATTTTATTAAAATAACCTATACGCACATATTATATGAAATATCTTAGAATAAATATTATGTTTATTATTACAATCCATCATCTAGGTCACAAACACTTTGGCCTAGGGCATAACACCATCAGAGTGGAGAGCCTACGAGAAGTGTTGCACGAGACTTCCACCCAGTTGCGAGTTTGAGAGAGATTCCGCACTTATTCAGTCCAAGTTGATTTACATGTGGATCGTCGAGCATTATTTCCCGCAACGGGTGATGCGACAGTTCGGGCTTCATCAGAGGATACCCCCTCAATGAAAATGTGAATACAATCATCTCTTGGAAAAGATGATTAATGGCCGCGGAGGTGATTGGCCTACGGTTCACGCGAGATATGTTCAGGATTGGGAGTTCGAGAAATGGCAATATTGGACGAATAACTCGGAGAAATTTAAGAGAAGGGCATATAATCCGGACAGACATTTGAAGTATATGGAGTGGTACGGAAGAGTATCGGAGGCGAGATTGGTGCAGTCGACCATCTCGCATGATATAGACTCATATCGTCCTCTTGTTCCCGACAAAAGAAAAATGGTATATGAAATAATTTAATAGCTTAATAATTTGAATAATATTACATTTTAACAATATTACATTATTAATTTAATTTAGATGGAAAATATTACGGAGGCGTGCGAAAAGGGGTAAAAAGCCATTCGTAAGAGATGTAACGGGGCGAAGATTAGAAGTGTCATGCGGATATGTTAGCATGCAAGCGAAATGGGTATATTGAGGGTAATGAATACCCTACCGGCCTTCCATGGCATTATCTTGACACTCCTAATGAGTATGATGAAGATAGTGACGATGATGACGGTGTAAATGAGGACGGTGACGAGGGCGTAGGCGTCAGCCAACTTACGCAAGAGCCTGTCAGACGACGCACTACTAGACGGGGTGCTGGACGCGGTGTTGCACGGTACACGCCTAATTAGGGGCTATGTGTTATGTTATGTATTATGTTTGGACTATTTATGTATTATGTTTGGACTATTTATGTATTATGTTTGGATAGACTATTTATATATTATGTTTGGATTATTTATATATTATTTTTGTTTCAACAACAAACTACAACTTCCAACAAACAACAAGTTCTTAAAAAATAACCATCAGCAAACATCCTTGATACTTTCCGGTTAGAAATGTTCCATCTACTATTATGACGGGTTTACACCATTGAAAACCGTGGAGTGATGGACAAAATGCCCAGAAAATACCTTCGAACTCGAGCTCACCCGCACTATTTGGATCTCCCGTTCTTAAAAAATATTTTGTGCCAGGATTTGCAGACAATATCGCCGCCATCAATTCAGGAAGCAAATTATATGTCTCCCTCCAACCCCCGAATAAGAATCGAATCGCATGTTGCTTCGCGTTCCACGCCTTCCAATATGATATAGTATATTCAACCTTCAATTTGACTGCTTCTATTATAGTTACAGGTTTAATTAATAAATCCACTCTAACTATATCTAGAATTAATCCCCCAACAAGCGCACTCGTTAACTGTTTGTGGTCTTTTCGAAGGGTCTTGTTAGTACACACGTGTGGTTGTTTAAATGTTTTAATATCCCATAATTCATTTTTCTTATTTAATCAAAGCGTGCATCCGCAATATATCTCCCAACTACATCTTGTACCTTTATCTTTAAGCTTGCAGACCGCAATATAATCTTTTTGCTTGAGTGATCGACTATTATTTCTCGGTGTTGCTTGATATTGTATGCTCTTACAGCCGATTGTAGTTCCGATTTTATTTCGAATGTATGCCCCTTATACAATATTTCATACTCTCTTTCAATCACACACCTACCTGATACAACATCATTTATCGCATATTCCCACATTGAACTGTCTTCGAACTCCGCTGCCGGCGGATCGCCAAAAGTACCTACACTAACCATCTCATCCGTTTTCGTATATTGGAATAGCGTTATCCTTTCTTCTTTTTTAAGCTCATAAATTTCCTCTTCCTCTTCGTCCTCTGACCCCATGTCTAGTTCCTCGTCCAATTTATTTTCTTCTTCATCTATTTCCGGAAAAATATTATTATTGATACACAATTGGTTCAATTTGTTGAGCACATCATAAGTGTTGGTATAGAATTAGAAATATATGTTGAACGTGTCCAAAGTAGAGAATCTCAGTTAGGAACTAGTAGTAGAACAAATATAGTTGCAAATACAAATGAGCATGAGAGATTAGAATCCTACATAATTTGATAGGGCATGAGTATGCATAATTTGATAGGGCACGAGTATTCAGACGAGCATTATTGCATAAAAATGAGCATGAGTACCAGTTTGCGATATTTGATAGGGCACGTGTATGCAATAATTTACTCCCGAAATTAGATGATGAAGATGATCAAAATAAATTAGATGAGGAACAAGAAATGGGTCCAGATGACGAAGAAGAAATTTATGAATATAGGGAAGAAGAAAATCAAGAAATGATCCATTAGACGGGATTAAATATACATAAGAGGGTGAGATGGTTAGTGTAGGGACTTTCGGCGATCCGCCGATGGCGGAGTTCAAAAATAATTCAATGTGAGAATATGCGAGAAATTGTCCTATGAAAAAAAAGGATGAAATCTTGTATAAAGGGCAAACTTTTGAAAGAAAATCAGAGCTACAATCGGACGTAAGATTATACAGTATCATCCATCACCGAAAAATTATAGTCGACCACTCAAGCAAAGAGATATACATTATGGTCTGCAAGCTTAAACGTTACGGCATCGGCTATGCTTGAAGGATGCATGATTCGGTAAATAAACAAAAAATATTTCAATTTAGACAACTTCACATATGTATTAATCGGACACCTAGAAAAGACAAATCTTTGTTGGGAGGCTAATTCAAGATACCGTTAGAAAAGACCACAAATAGGGATTCAAGATACCCGTAATCAAAATAGAAGCCATTAAATTGAAGTTTGAATATATCATATCATATTGGAACGCATGGCCTTAAAATAACACGCGGTTAGATTCTTATTTGGGGATTGGAAAGATGCTAATAATTTACTCCCTGAATTGATGGCGGTGATAGTATCAACAAATCATGGTACTCGGTATTTTTTTAAAACTGGTGGTGAAAATTGAGCTGGTGAGACTTAGTTCGAAGGTATTTTTTGGAAATTTCACCCATCACTCCATGGTTTTCAGTTTTGCAAACCCGTCATAACAATAGATGAAATATTTCTAACCGAAAAATATCAAGCATACTTACTGACGGTGATTGCTACCGATGCAAATGGTCATTTATTTCATGTAGCTTTTACTTTAGTTGGTAGGGAGAAAAATGAGACATGGGGGTGGCTTTTTACTTATTTGTGTGATGTGATCGGAGATCACAGTGATTTGGGCGTGCTTTCGGATAGGCATGCTGGAATAATTAATGCAATGAGTGCAATATATGGAAGGTACCTTCAGGTATCATCATTATTGCATGCGGTATCTTCAAGCCCAATGCTTGTAGAATTAGTTTGTGTGCACAACATATATAAATTTGATAAGATTTACAAAAAAATGAAAAAAAAAAACTAAACATGCGGTCCATTCGTTAGTGAAACTAAATAAAGCAAAATGGGCACTTTTGTACAGTGAGAAAGGCCGTCGGTGGGGTGTAACTAGTAATAATGACGAAGTCATAATGGGTTCCGCGCGCACAAGTTTACAATACTACGTTGGTTCCTAGTGATAAACTTATACGGAAAAATATCAAGGAAGAATGAAGCACGATAGAAGACAGGAAAAATGAATCCATAATGGTATGGACACAATTAACAAAGAGAGTCGTGAAAAGCATTGCAGTGTTTGCAAAGTACAAGGGCACAAAAAACTAACTTGCACGCAAAGGCATGGAAACCGATACAGACTGTAGTTTGATTTATTTTAGTTTGTTGTTTAGTTTGTGGTTGTTTTTTTATTTAGTATATTATAATATTTAAATACTTTTTTTAAGTTTGTCATTTTATTTGGTTTAGTATATTGTAGTATTTAAGTTTATTATTGTTTTCTTTTGTTTTAAGTAGCAATAAATCAAGATAACACAAAAAGAGTTCAAATAAAGATAGTCCAAATAAAGATAATACAAAAATAATGAAACTAAACATAATACAAAAAAAGTCCAAATTAAACACACATAAACATAGTCCAACAACGGTAATACAAAACTGTTGAAATAAAAATACATAAACCCTAACGACATGCACGTCCTCACTTCGCGTCCTCTCTTCCGTGTCTGCCGAGTCCTAACCTGAGTGAGCTGATTGACGGGTTCTCCTCTTTCCTCCTCTCCACCTCCTCCCTCTTCTTCTTCTTCTTCTTCTTCTTCTTCTTCTTCTTCTCACTCTTCTTCTCTCTGTTGGTTGAGCATATCCCATTCAGTATCGCCTGGATATTCATCGAGCTACACTAAGCCAGTCTTCATGGACCCTAACATCTGCTTTAATCCGGCTTTTATCTCTAATCTCGTTCTTGAACCAAACTCTGTAAGCAGTTGAACCCTACTTTGGTTCTGTCCATAAAGGTTTGTGACTTAAAAAATAATAATAAATGATTTAGTACATTTTACTTAAAAAAATATTAAATTATTATGATGGATATATTATTATTTTATTACCGCTTTTTTTTGTCTAGAACGATAGGACGGTATGTACTCGTACCATGCAGAATGGTTGATTGTACCAACAGACAGGGCCGGCCTTACCCTTAAACCCGTGAGATCTAGGTCTAGGGTCCTAAATTTTGAGGGGTCAATAATATATTTTATTTTCTATATATATATATATATATATATATATATATATATATATGTGTGTGTGTGTGTGTGTGTGTGTGTGTGTCAAAAGAATAAAAAAATAGCACAACACATGATAAGTCCAAGTTTTGAGGGGTTCAAAATATATTTCATTTTATGTGTAAACAAATATATATGTTAAAGAATAAAAAAATAACCCAATACTTTATAAGCCCAGCAAACCCCCTCAGTTTTTCCTATCGCCAAACGGAAGGCACTTTCCCAAATCGCCAGAAAAACTGAGAAAAATGCAGCAACTCACAGTTCCACGTCGACAATTGGCCAGCGTACGATGCTATCTTCGTCTCCATCAGACTAGTGAGTCTCTGCTAAGGCCGTTGAACCACCAGTTTTATCTCGTATCTTTTCTTCTCCTCAAATTCAGTTAAATTGGTTAAGTTAGAAAATTTGAAATTTTAATTTTTTATTTAAATGTTTTTAATTTTTTAAATATTTGGGGGTCTTTTTCGAAATAGATCTAGAGCTCTTGAAAACTCGGGGCCGGCACTACCAACGGATCGGTATTCCTTCTATACCAAATCATGTATGCATCATACTTGCAAGGATTATATGGCCGTGGTTTGCGCATATGAGAATATTTCTCCCATTTCACGTATCACAAGGCAATCAAGTCTTCGTGAATCAAAGCCCAATTATCTCCGCGGATATTTTTCTTCTCGTGCGAATCCACGTGGTATACGGGGTCATCTTTTTGTGGCATATTTTTTGTCGATACCCAAACTATCGCATCACTCTCTGAGGACGATAACGCTCGACGATACATAAAAAAATTAACATGAAATATATATATATATATATAAGAAATAAGAAATAAATGATTTTTAGTGTCATTAGACACAAAATTTTATGTTTGAAATTGAGTGTGTGAACTTTCAATCTATTTCAAAGCGCGAAGTGAAATTTACCTAAAACCTTTGTGCGAAACTTAGGGGGCTAAACTATAAAACTTTTCTTACGGTACTAGTTTTTGGAAAATGGATAATTGGGATAAAAGATTAGCGAGTTGAAATGACCTTGAGTTGTAAAATTATTAATGGACATTCACCGACCCTCGTATATAATAATCGACTAATAGTATGGAAATTATTTAATCTCTTTTCAAATGTATTTAAACTGATTCTACAAACTTGATTTACTTTACGCTTGAGGGCAAGCTTGGTTTAAGTGTGGTGAGATTGGTAATCTGTATTTTTATACAGATTTTTAGGGTTTTTACCATATAAATTTCACCCTTAAATCACATAAAATATTGAAAAATAGTTTAAAATTAATAAAATTTATTTTTGAAACTCTTAATATACTTTTGTGTGATTTTTCAACTACAAAGATCAAGAAAAGGATATTTGGATGACTTTGTGAAAAGTCAAGTCCAAATGGCAGGCCAATCTGTAAATCCTGGGTCAAGGATGGCCGAATTCTCGAAAAATCTTCGCAAAAACCCTACAGACGCCTCTCCAATTCTATTCCAACCCTTACTCACCAACCATCCAAGCCAAGACCAAAAAAATCCAAAAAAAGATGAAAAGTCAAACCCTAGAAATCGCCTAGGGGACCAAAAGTCAACTATGCCAAAAGAGGTCAAACTAGATACCAAATCGAAGAGAGCGATGAGACGAATCCAACGGTATAAATCTTGTGAAAAGAGACCTCCTAGAACTCCCAACAAGCGTGATAGAAGATCTGGTCAAACTTAGTCAAAGTGAACTTCTGAGTAAGTCAACTCCTTGAGACACCACGTGGTGTTTCAACCTCCCATAAAATTCTCAAAAGGATTCTTATGCTCCCCAATGGATGAATCAGAGAATAATCAGTACGAGATTCTTATGCTCCCCAATGGATGAATGACAAGTGCCTCTTCGTTGAGTACGCTGGTGAAGCCGAGTACGCCACGTGTCCAAGCCGTTGAATTTGGATGAGTTTGAGGGAAAGTGATAAATGCACACCGAAAATTACACCGAAGCATAATTTACTACATAAAGCTAAAAAGGGAACAAACATATTTTTAGTCCCTCTACCTTATTTCTAAAAAAAATTCTAGGTCAAATTTCTATATAAAATGACCACCCTTTCCTCTCTCTAAAAGGAACCATTCTCTCATCCATTCTTATATACAGATACATTCATTTTTCACCTTCATTTCCACCATTCTTTTTCTTTCTCTTCCACCATTAATGTCTACAAAGCTTCAAACCCTGATTTTTTGAGAGTAAAATGAGAGATATAGAAATTTGTAGAGAGACTAAGCTTGATCTAGAAGGAGCAATTATTCAAGGGGAAATTAAAACAAGAAAGGGGAGGCTCGAGTTGATCCTCACTTAGGGATTAATTTTTCTTCATTTCTCTTTGATTTTTATTATTTTTACTAGTCAAGCCTTGCCTTTTAAACTTTTTTAATAAATTACTACTTATTGTGATTAATGATTCACATGTTATACGAATCGTCATCATTTCCCTACTTTCTCTTTTTGAATTTTTAAAAAAGAAAATTTTATTTCTTTTAATTTTTTTTCTCGCATCTTTTCTTATTAAAACAACAACGAATTCTTGAATTACATCATGCACTAAATGAAAAGTGAGATCAAAAAGTTAATCATTTAAGGTCTTTCCTCCTTCTAGATCGACACCCTATACTCTCATTCAACATATACATTTTGAAAATAAATTAGGGAACTTTTAAATAACCTTGCTAAGATTGTGAACTCACAAACGACACGATTTCTCATATCATACAAATGGCGTCGTTGCCGTGCAAGCGGGTTGAAATAAATTTTTAACTAATCGATCTCACATTTTTTTTCTAGTGTTTTATTTTTTACTTGTTTTTGAAGTTTTATGAGAATAACTCGGTCACAAGGCAAACCTCAACTATCTTTAAATCCGGAGATTAACAAAGATTTTAAGGAAATCGAGAAGAACAAGGCGAGAGGTGTGTCAGGTTCTTCATCCTCTTCAAAACGAGATCAGAACGTGTTGGCTTCTCCTTCCTTAGGGCCTCAAGATCCAAAAATGGAGCTACTACTAGTGGAAGAACAATAAGGACCATAACAAGAACAAGCTCAAGATCTACCCCAATCAATCCCTACATCCGATCTTCACCTTATCGGGAACTTTTAATCCCTCTCATAACTTAGATTCATCATCATCATCTCAAGTTATAAAAGTTGAAAAAGAACTTTTAAAAGATCAAGATGAAGTGAAAATGGCTGAAGAAAGAACATTAGGGGAACTTTTAGCTCATAAACATCAAACAAATCCAGGAAATATTGTGAAATCAACTATCCCAAACTTTAAATTAAACCCATCCATATTAGGTGTTTTGCCTATTTTTGAAGGCCATAGAAATGAAAATTCATACACATATTTGGGTTAATTAGATCATAAATGCACAACACTTTTTGGTGAAACTAATGATTTGGATAATATTAAACTCACTCTCTTTTCTCACACTTTAGGAGACGCTCCTAGGGACTAGCTGAATCATCTTCAAGGAGGGTCATTCCGAACTTTTGAGGAGGTGGCGAAGCGCTTCCTCAAACATTATTATCCTAAAACCCTTACCGTCAAGTTGCGGTCTGAAATCACAGGAATCCAACAAAAGAGTGGCAAAAACCTCCAGGACTATTACGAGCAGTTAATAAGATTGTGCGCATGTGCCCAAGTCACAACCTTACTGAGACCTCCCTTCTGGACCAATTTCTGCGAGAAATGAATGACCTCGACGCCCGCCTTCTCCAATGTTCAGTGGGTGGAACCTTCAACAACATGATTTCCTCTCGATTGCGAACGCTCATTGAAATGAATGCAGAAGGAATGAGAGGGCGTGGTGGAATAAAAGGACAAGTGAATGCCACCAACACGGTAGTTCGCAAGACAATGGAATCCCGAATCACTACAAACTTCAAGACGAGATTTAGCCAAATGCTTAACGCGGTTAGGGGGGAAATCGAGCCTAAGAAATATGGATTTTGTGGGGATAAAATGCATGCAACCAATGAGTGTGAAAGCATTCAACAAGACATGAATGTGATGGGGAATTATGTTGGAAACTAAGGGGGTTATTGTTACCAAAGGTCACAATACACTTACGATGCTGGAAGGAAACATCCCATTCTTCGTTGAAGAACGGAGAATCAACAACCAATCCCTTAACAACAATCCCAAAGGCAAGGACTCTACACTGACCCTAACATGCAACTCAACAATAACATCTTCAACCTTGTTCATCAACCACTCAACCTCTCTCTCTTGATGAGAAGTTCGACAAAATGATGGCTTTCATGATGAATGATTTCTCAACCTTTACAACAAAATTGGGGTCGATGGAGAATGAGTTGAGCTTCCTTAGCTAAGTTCAAGCTACAACGAGTCGGCAAGTACAAAACAGGAAAACACAAATGAGTCAAATGGCGGATGAAGTTAACATCCTAATGGGGCAGGTTAATAACAAACTCTCATCTCAAGGGAGGGGACCAGACACCAAATTCATTCTTGCAATTCATCTGAGAAGCGGAAAGAAATTGAGTTTACTAGAGAGGAAAAAGATATTGTCGTGAAACGGAGTGATAAACAAGGGGAGGAAGATGGAGAATTAGGTTTGGGTGATGAAAATGTAATTGTGAATGAGAATGAAAACATAAATTTAAATGTAAAAGAAAAAGAAAAAGAGGAAAAAGAAAAAAAGAAAGAGAGTGTTTACGTGCCAAAGGCACCATTCCCGTCCTGTTTGGTGGTGACCAAAGAGGCAGAGGCTGAAAAGGACATGCTTGAGATTTTCAAGAACGTGGAGGTAAATATTCCCATCATTGACGCCATCCAAAAATTTTCTAAAGTTGCCAAGTTTTTAAAAGACTTGTGCACGAATAAAAGAAGGTTAAAAGGGGATGAGAAAGTGAGCCTTTCTGCCGTATTGAGCCTAGACGCGAGACTTCCCCCAAAGGAAAAAGATATGGGAAATTTCACCATTCCCTACACGATTGGGGACCACCAATTCACAAGGTTCATGCTTGATTTGGGAGCCGCGATAAATGTAATGCCCAGGACCATTTATGAGACCCTTGACCTGGTTATTCTGAAGAACACTCGAGTTATGTGACCCATGCAGACCGCTCTACAATCCGACTCTAGGAATCATGGAAGACGTGTTGGTCAGGATGAATGGTTTAGTTTTCCCAGCCGACTTTTACATCATCGAGATGGGGAGCACAGTGGATTCCGCCTCCGTTCTTTCGGGGAGATCATTTTTAACAAAGTTAAAACCCGAATCGATTGCCATTCGGGTATCTTGTCGATAGAGTTCGACAACGAGAAGATCTTCTTCAACATATTCGACACAATAAAATTTCCAGACGACCACAACGTGTCGAGCATCTCCATCATCAACGAAATTGATGAGCTCGTCGATGAACATCTTATAGGGACGTCTTCTCCTTCTTTAAATTCTTTTAATGATTATTTTGATGAGTTTGGGATGAACTAGAAAATGTGAACACATTAGAAAATCAAAAGAATGATAACTTGTTAGGCAATAAAAGTGACACAATAATATAAGAAGCAGAAAATATAAACTTAACTATCTGAAAAATGTAGGATAGAGGAAGTTTTTTCTTTTTCAAGACCGATGACGACGGAGCTCAAGATCTCAGGAGAGCGAACGCCGCCATCCATCGTGAAAGCGCCAAAACTCGAGCTCAAACCTCTCCTAAGCCATCTCAAGTACACCTACCTAGGGCCAGACAAAACCTTACCTGTTATCATCTCCTCCAACCTTACATCTGATCAGGAATGGCACCTGGTGGACATCTTGGTGAAACACACGAGGGCGATTGGGTGGACATTGGCCGACATGTGAGGAATCAGTCCAGCGATGTGTATGCACAAGATTGCCCTCGAGGAAGGAGCCAAACCCCTAAAGGAAGCTCAAAGACGTTTGAACCTTGTGATGATGGAGGTGGTTAAGAAGGAGCTTCTTAAGCTCCTTGATGCAGGCGTAATATATGATGTGGAAGACTCTGAATGGGTGTCACCTATTCACGTGTTCTCCCAAAAGACAGGAACTGTGATTGTGGAAAACTCGGAAGGCGAAAAGGTGCTTGCACAAGTACAAAATGGGTGGTGAGTTTGTATTGACTATCTCAAACTCAACGCAGCGACAAAGAAGGATCACTTTCCTCTCTCTTTTATCAGCCAAATGCTTGAACGATTGGCAGGCCGACCCTATTACTGCTTCCTTGACAGGTACTCACGTTACTTTCAAATCGCGATTGATCCCGCCGACCAACAAAAAATGATGTTTACTTGTCCCTTCGGTACTTTCACGTATCAGAGGATGTCATTCAGGTTGTGCAACGCTCCAGGTACATTCCAAAGGTGCATGATTTCTATTTTCTCTGAAAATATTTCAAAGATTATAGAAGTATTTATGGACGATTTCTCCATTTATAGCAACTCATTTGATGAGTGTTTAACCAATTTGGGCCTAATAATGGAGAAATGTGTTGAATCTAACCTTATCTTGAATTTTGAAAATTATCACTTCATGGTGAGCCAAGGAATTGCACTAGGTCAGCTTGTTTCAGAGAAGGGTTTGGAGGTTGACAAGGTGAAGGTTGTCGTAATCAAAACATTGCCCTACCCTCATAATGTAAAGGACGTGCGTTCATTCTTGGGCCACGTGAATTTTTACAGGCTTTTTATATGTGACTTTTCAAAGATTGTGCAACCGATGTGTCGCCTTCTCCAAAAGGATGTCAAATTCGACTTTGACGACGCGTGCAAAGAGGCCTTCGACATCCTAGAGGAGAAGTTGTGCACCGCCCCGATAATCAAACCACCCGACTGGAATCTTCCATTCTATTTCATGTGCGACGTGAGTGGATTGAGTGTTGGTGTTGTCTTGGGCCAGCGGGTCGATAAGGATCCTCAGGTCATTTATTACGCTTGTAGGACACTTGATGGTGCAGACCAAAATTACACGACCATTGAAAAAGAATTATTAGCTATGTGTATGCATTGGAAAAGTTCCGATCATATTTGGTCGGGAAAATTATTTGTGTTTTCAGATCATACAACGCTAAAGTACTTGATGAAAAAGAAGGAGTGCAAACCACGCCTCTTATGATGGCTTCTCCTACTTCAAGAATTCAATGTGGATATTCGAGACAAGAAGGGTGCAGAGAATCTCGTTGCTGACCATCTTAGTCGACTCCCGACGAAATAAAGCGACATTCTTCCGATCAACGAGTAGTTTCCCAACGAACACCTCTACGCAATTCTGGCGAGTACATCTTGGTATGCAGACATCATCAACCTTCTAGAGATAAGGCAAATACTGAACACGTTTTCTCATGCTCAGAAGGACAAACTCAAGAACAACTCGCACTATTATTTTTGGGAAGACCCACACCTCTACAATATCTACTCCGATCAAATGGTGCGCAATTGTGTATCTGATTGTGACTTCAACTCGGTATTATCTTTCTGTCACTCTTTAGAATGTGGGAGCCACTTTAGAGCCCAACGTACAAGCCGCAAAGTGATCCAAAGTGGTTTATATTAGACAACTATTTACAAAGACGCTCATTCCTTTGTAAAGAGTTATGAGAATTGCCAGAATACGGGCAGTCTAACCCGCAAAAGCGAAATGGCTCTAAAAACTTTATTGTTTTCTGAGCTTTTCGACGTTTGGGGGATAGATTGCATGGGCCCTTTCCCTCAATCAAATGGTTTTTTGTATATTCATGTGTCTATCAATTACGTGTCTAAGTGGGTTGAGACAATACATAAAGCAGACGTCAACTACAAAATGGTGATCGAGTTCCTTAAAAAGAATATCTTTCAGCATTTTGGAGTACCTAAAGCTATCATTAGTGATAGGGGCTCTCATTTAACAACAAATACCTTTAAACACTTTTGAAAAATTATCATGTTCAATATCGTATGTCGACCTCATACCATTCCAAAACTAATGCCAAGCGGAAATATCCAATCGTGAAATTAAAACAATCCTTGAGAAAGTGGTTAATCCCTCTCGCAAGGATTGGAGTCAAATGCTTGGGGATGAATTATGGGTCTATCATACCGCATAGAAGACACCGATAGGGATGACTCCTTTCAAACTCGTGTATGGAAAGAGTTGTCATCTACTGGTAGAAATTGAGCACAAACCTTTTTGGGAAATTAAGAAAGTCAACCAAGATTGCCCAAAAGATGCGGTATTGAGAAAAATACAAATTCAAGAATTGGAAGAACTTCGTCTTGAAGCTTATGACAATTCTAGAATTTCCAAAGAGAAGTTGACCATCGCTCATGACAAACTTATTCGCAAAAAAGAATACAGAGTTGGAGATAAAGTATTGTTGTTCAACTCCCTGTTGAGGTTACATCCCGGGAAGTCGAAGAGCCGATGGACAGGTCTCTTTACTATAACTAATATTTTGCCCTTTGGAGTGTTTGAGATTTCTAGGGAAGGAGGGATTGCATTCAAAGTCAACGGACACCGCTTGAAGGTATTTACGAGAATCACGACGCACGGCGGTTTGATGATCAAGATTTGGAGGAAGCGCCAGATGATGCAAAAGAGAAGGAATAACGAGCGAAAATGCATTGGGCTCGAGACATTAAACAGAAGCGCTAGCGAGAGGTAACTCGATGTCATGTCGTATTTTTCATTAATTTTTAATTTTTCTTTTCACAAAACTTCTTCATCCATACTTAAACTTGCAAAAGTTTACGTGGTGAGGGTGGTTTTCCACAAAATCTTTTACTACTTCCAATTTTTACAAATTCTTAAACTCTTCTCTTGTATATACAAAAGTTCAAGTGTGGTGAGAGTGATTTTGAGCAAAACCGAGTTTTGTGACCTTTTTGTGTCAAAAATTTAAAAATACAAAAAAAATGAAAAATATAAAAATACAAAAACAATGAAAAACTGATAAAACCCATAAAAAATTTTATTTTTATTTTCATTTAATTTTTACTTATTTGTGTAAATAAAGTTGTTTTATTTTATCTTACTTGGATTTGTAAATAAATAAAAGATTTTTTTTTAAAAAAGAGAAAAGAAAAAGAAAAGGGTTTTGAAAAAGAGAGGTGTTTTTGAAAACTAACCCCTTCAAAGCAATGAGTTTTTGAAAAGTATAGGGTTTTGGAAAATGATGATAAAATTTTGAAAATTTTTAAAGGATATTGAGTTATTGCCATAATATCACCTATTCCACCTCATTTCATCTAAACTATTCATATAAAGTCCATTAAAAGTCCATACTCTAGTGTCGTATTACAAAAATTTGGATTTATCCCTAATTTTCAAACCGTGGCCTCGTGAAATGTCTGATTTTATTAGCCCTTTTAAACTTCTTGAAGACCTACCACCCATTTTCTAGTGCAAAATCGTATTATTTTTATGGTGACCCACACGGGTGTATGGCGCGAGAGATAGTTCTTAACGCTCGGTTACAGGCAATCCAACTTGTATGGTACCAAGTAGCTGGGTATCGGTGATGATGAATCATTGGTATTCACGCAGAAGGGCCCGCTGCATGGCCTCGAATCCGAGTATGCTAGAAGTGACCATAGGGAGATGATCCGCCGCGGAGAGGCAAAGACGGGGGTACCAGGTTATTAGAGTAAAAATATATATAAAATAAAATAATATATATATATAAGAAATAAATGATTTTTAGTGTCATTAGACACAAAATTTTGTGCTTAAAATTGAGTGTGTGAACTTTCAATCTATTTCAAAGGGCGAAGTGAAATTTAGCTGAAACCTTTGTGCGAAACTTAGAGGGCTAAAGTAGAAAACTTTTCTTAGGGTACTGGTTTTTGAAAAATGGATAATTGGGATAAAAGATTGGCGAGATGTAACGACCTTGAGTTTTAAAATTATTAATGGACATTCACCGACTCTCGTGTATTATTATAATAATCGACTAATAGTATGGTAATTATTTAATCTCTTTTTAAATGTATTTCGACTGATTCTAAAAATTCTAAAACTTGATTTACTTTACGCTTGGGGGAAAGCTTGATTTAAGTGTGGTGAGATTTATAATGTGTATTTTTATACACAATTTTTGGATTTTTATCATATAAATTTCATCCTTAAATCACATAAAATATTGGAAAAGTGTTTAAAATTAAAAAAAATTATTTTTGAAACTCTTCATACACTGTTGTGTGATTTTTCAGCTAAGAAGACCAAAAAAAGGATATTTGGATGACTTGATGAAATGTCAACTCCAAATGACGGGCCAATCTGTAAATCCTTGGGCAAGGATGGCCGAATTCTTGAAAAATATTCGCAAAAACCCTACACACACATCTCCAATTCTATTTCAACCCTTACTCACCAACCATCCAAGCCAAGACCCACAAAATCCATAAAAAGATGAAAAATCAAACCCAGGAAATCGCCCAGTTGACCAAAAGTCAACTATCCCAAAAGAGGTCAAACTGGATACTAAATTGAAGAGCGCGACGAGACGAATCCAATGGTACAAACCTCGCTAAAAGAGACCTTCTAGAACTCCCAGGAAAACGTGATAGAAGATCTGGACAAACCTGATCAAAGTCAAATTCTGACCAAGTCAACTCCCTTCTAGACCAATCCTGAGACACCACATGGTGTTTCAACCTCCCTTAAAATTCCCAAACATCAGTACAAAAATTCAAATTGCTCCAATCGTTATGTGCCATGTGGCAGAACAGTTTAACTCTCTTCAATCTGCAAGTGACACATGGCGGGGCTGTTAACACCTGAGTTGACGAGAACACGTGGTGGCCTGCTATTGGGGAGCATCTAACAGATGACAGTATGAGATTTCAGTACGAGAAAATCTGGTCCAGACGCATGGCGTAGTTTTCTGCTACACGTGTTTCCTTGAATCATCCACTCAATCCTTCCTTTTGTCTTCATTCAAACGGACGCCTCCGTTGAGCAATTAATGCATGTTTCGGTGAATACTGGACTCTTTGGTGAAGTACAATGAAGAAGACTTGTAACGCGTCTTCTACAGCTATTGACGCATTCAGAACACGCTCAGTACGATGAACAGATCGCCCAATCTCATGGTGACGTGGCTCAACCTTTATCAAAAAATGCATTATGCAAAAATAGTTCAATCAACCCTCCAGTCATTTATAAAATGAACACCTCCATTGCAGTGTTAACGCATGAATTAGCAGGAAATGGACCGTCCGGTTGTGCAAAATGGAGGCAAATTATCACGCGCTTTATGAGGAATCAGAGAATAATCAGTACGAGATTCTTATGCTCCCCAATGGATGAATGACACGTGCCTCTTCGTTGAGTATGCTGGCGAATCCGAGTGCGTCATGTGTCCAAGCCATTGAATTTGGATGAGTTTGAGGGAAAATGATAAATGCACCTAGAAAATTACACCGAAGCCGAATTTAAATAGAAAAGAAGGAAAAAGAATTATTAAACATCTCCCAAATTACTACATAAAGCTAAAAAGAGAACGAACTTATTTTCAGTCCCGCTACCTTATTTCTAAAAAAAATTCTAGGCCAAATTTCTATATAAAATGACCACCATTTTCTCTCTCTAAAAGGAGTCATTCTCTCATTCATTCTTATATACAAATCCATTCATTTTTCACCTCCATTTCCACCATTCTTTTTCTTTTTCTCCCATCATTAATGTCTACAAAGTTTCAAACCCTAATTTCTTGAGAGTAAAATGAGAGAGAGATAGAAATTTGTAGAGAGACTAAGCTTGATCTAGAAGGAGCAAGTATTAAAAGGGAAATTAAATCAAGAAGGGGAGGCTCAAGTTAACCCTCACTTAGGGTTTGATTTTTCTCCATTTCTCTTAAATTTTTTTTTTGTTGAATGAATAAAAGGACTCAAGGATTCGTAAATATGGTTTTTGTGGAAATGAGTGAGTAGTCTTTTTTGTAGGGAAAGACTTTTTGTGTGACATTTGTGATGAAATCTTAAGTGAAACTTTACACTTTATAATGGTAATAAAAGGATTGATTTTTTGGCACTTTCAAATTAGATTTGAGTTGAGTTATTTGGAAGGATGATATAATTTGAAATTTATATGTTTTTGTGTTAAAGATTGTTTGATCATTAGGAACTTGAAAGAGTTTTTTTTTATTTGGTCAAATAAGGTTTTAAATGAATATTATGTAAAACATGGAAATAGAAGTTTTTGAGTGGATCTAATATTAGCTTTATTTGTTGATTATTTTTTGGAAAGAATCTAGTCAAGCCTTGTCTTTTAAACCTTTTTAATAAATTACTACTTATTGTGATTAATGATTCAAATGTTACGCGAATCGTCATGATTTCCCTACTTTCTCTTTTTGAAGTTTTAAAAATAAAATCTTATTTCTTTTATTTTCTCTCGCATTTTTTCTTATTAAAACAACAACAACAACAACAACAACAACAACAACAACAACAACAACAACAACAACAACAACGACGACGACAACAACAACACCAATAATATTTTGAATTACAACATGCACTAAATGAAAAGTGAGATTAAAAGGTTAATCATTTAAGGCATTTCGTCCTTGTGGATCGACACCCTAAACTCTCATTCCACATATACACTTGTGAAAATAAATTAGGGAACTTATAAATAACTTGGCTAAGATTGTGAACTCACAAACGACACGATTTCTCATATCTTACAATTAATCACACGTTGAATAGTGAATAAAAATTGAGTTACTTAAATAGTTTAATGCATTAACTAATATGACCAACTAAACTTAAGTCTTTTATTGGACTCTTACAAATGGTATTCAGAAATAAATATTGGGAGTACTATAATGCGTGCGGACAAGTAAGACGTATATCCAAGGCAAGTAAGAGGTATCGGATGTGCACAGTGTTATAATAAGCAATTTTATTTTATTTTATTATTTTATAGTAGGAGTATTTTCGTAATTTCTGAAATAGTTTGTACGTTGGGGAATAATAAAGTGTATCTCAATAAATTGTATGCATTAAATAAAGAATTTAGAAATTTGAATCATCAAAATCTTAGGTGTAAATTGAAAGTTATGATTATTTTAACTTTGAGGGACTAAAGTGCAAAAATGGCAGCAGAAATTGGCTGTCCGTTTCTTCTTCTTTCCGTTCAAAAAAAAAATTTGCATTAGTGCATGCTTAAATTTAGGATCTGAATTTAATATAAAATTAAGGACCATAAATTGGGTAATCAACCATAAATTGGGTAATCCGGTACGACTATTCATTCCCCATCTCATTTTAAATACCCTATATTAAGACAAAGAGGTGTCATTTTCTTCTCTTTTTTTGTCTCTTTCTCCCTACTTTCCCCTGTCAAGGCAAAACCATAGTGGTCATCTTCACTTACACTTCTTCTAGCGAACGCGGTCTGAATAGACCGAAGGAGGCGAGGTAGCAAGACTCGCAAGGACCAAGTCTACGCAGAAAGATACTCACCTTTCCATCTGTTTTACTGTTTGGACTTGGTGTTCGTGAACCTGTGAGTTCGATCTACAAGGTGGTGCACCGATCCGTGTCTATTCAGACCCTAGAGTACTTTGGCCTTTCCCTCTGTTGAATCATCTTCTTGTGAGTCTAATTTTTTTTAAGATCCGGTTAATTGGTAGTTAGTTTAGTATTAGTAATTAGTATTATTTGCATAATTAAGCCATGTTGCATGCGTTCATATAATTAGAACAAATATTTTGTTGTTACGGACCTATTGTTTAATTAGCATAACTATATATATATATATATATATATATATATATATATATATATATATATATATATATATACGTATTTTGGATGTGGCAAAAAAATGTATGTTGTGCATACGTATGTTGTTTAGCCACACCCATGGGAAATGCTAAAAAACATACATATGTTCGAACATACGTTTTTTTAAAATATCCGTAAAGTGGTTATAAAAAGTAAAAATTCAAATTTCAACCATATGGATGTAATATATATGTTATGAATATGTTGTGGATTAATTTTCATTGGAATCAGAATAATATATCATTGCCATCATGTATTATCAAACTATTATTCCGATATATGTTTTGAATAGTGCTGCATATTTTTGATGATATATGATGGCAATGATATAATATTCTAGTTTTTGTGAAAATTAATCTCCAACATATTCATAATATATATATTACATCCGTACGGTTGAAATTTTTATTCTTATTTTTTTAATACGTATTTTGGATGTGGCAAAAAAACGTATGTTGTGCATACGTATGTTGTTTAGCCACACCCATATATATATATAGGGTGTGGCTAAACAACATACGTATGCACAACATACGTTTTTTTGCCACACCCAAAATACGTATTAAAAAAATAAAAATAAAAATTTCAACCGTACGGATGTAATATATATGTTATAAATATGTTGGAGATTAATTTTCACAAAAATCGGAATATTATAACATTGCCATCATATATCATCAAAAATATGAAGCACTATTCAAAACATATATCGGAATAATAGTTTGATGATACATGATGGCAATGATATATTATTCTGATTCCCGTGAAAATTAATCCACAACATATTCATAACATATATATTACATCCATACGATTGAAATTTGAATTTTTACTTTTTATAACCACTTTACGGGTATTTTAAAAAAAACGTATGTTCGAACATACGTATGTTGTTTAGCATCTCTATATATATATATATATATATATATATATATATATATATATATATATATATATATATATATTTCAAAACTAATTTGTGTAATGATAAATAATTTTATATAACATGAATAGAAAAAACAAAGATTATATTTAACAAACAAATATTTTAGAATATGGTATTATGATGTTATTTTACTATATAATATTACGACTAATTAAATTTAGAATTCCGATATATTCGTGTTTTATTTAATTGATGATACAAAAATCAAGGGTTGCTGAAATCTAAGAAATGAAAATATTGTTTTCATAAAATCTGGAATTTATAAAACTGGGATTGAGAATACTGTTTTTAAGATAATCTGGAACTTTGGGTGTTGGAGATCTGGAATTGAATTCCAGATTTCGGGCAGATTTAAGAATCTGGATTTTTTTTAGACTAGGGAAATGAAATGATGAATTTTATTAAAATATGGGATTTGAAGAGTAGTACAGATCCGGAATTTCGGGTACTGCTTTTCTAAAAGCTGGCATTTCCATTCCGATTTATCAAGGAAATTTGTTTTAATCATATCTTTCTAATCGTAACTTCAAATTTCACGAATAAATAGTCGATTTCTATGTTTTTGGGCATTCTGAACTCATTGGTAATATTAGTTTTTGCATTTAAGGTCCAGAAAATATTTTTTCTTAAATAGTCAGATTAAGTGAGCATGTCGGTTCAAAGTTCGAGATCGATAAGTAATAAGTATTACTTAAATAATTAGATTCGCATGAGGAGGAGTTCATACTAGAATAAGACCGAGAAGTTGAAAGAGTTGCGAAGGAAGCTCAAGAGTTTGTGGAATCCGAAGATTTCGCGTGAGAGTTACTAATTGCATTTATTCAGGTAAGGTTTTGCCCTCATATAGTTTTCCCTTTGGCTATATTTGTTCTTCCGTACAAATATTATATATATTATAAGTACCTATAATGATAGTAATATTTAATCTAAAACTTCTATTTATGAGATAGAGCTTATATGGCTCAAATTAATATTTTTAGAAATATGAGAATTTAAAGATAATATTTAAAGATATTTTTGAGTAAGATACGGGATATAGTGAGATGTGTGATAATTATGAGAATGCAGCCGTACTTGGTAGAGCGAAACCAGGGCCGCTGATTCACATAGGTGAGGAGCCGTACTTAGTAGAGAGAAACTAGGGCCGCCGATCACCCAATAACGAGCTCGGAAAGACTTGTATCTGTGCGCGTACTCGATGCCACAGAGCATGATCTAGTGTGTGTTATGTGTGTGGAAGTTGAAAGTGAAATAAGATAATATCCCGAAATAAAAGTATTTTTCACAATTATTATATAATTATTATACTATGTTATACTTATGACCTCTTGTTACTTGATTTTATATTCGCTGTCCTATTTTATATCAAACTCAAAATATTCTATTTTGGTATATGCGGCTGGGCCTCTTTTCATACCTTACTGAGTCAGTACTCATCCTTATATTTATTTTGTGCCCAGGTTTGGATCATTAGCTTGGGGTTGCGGGTGGAGAGACGTCACAATTTTAATAACATTTAGTTTAATAATGATTATGAAATAAATGAGAACTTTAAAGTCTCAATTTTGTTTTTGTTGTGAAATTTAATAAATGTAATTTGGAGATTATTTGGAATTATATGGATGTTTGTTTAAATGTCTTTTTGGCGGTTGTTACATTTCAGTCTTTTATTTGGGTCACAGGTGTAACGCACAGAGTATACTAGTATGAGATTGGGACCATATGTGAGTTCTGACAAGTACGTCAGCAGTTTAAATGGGAGAGTTTATAACGACCTTGAAAAAAATTAGTGGAAAGGGCTGGTTGATCAGTCTCAGCTTTGAATAGTGAATGAAAATTGAAATTACTTAAATAGATTAGTACATTAACTAGTAGCACCAACTAAACTTAAAGATAATATGGTGTGGATCTGACTTGTTGGGATGGGTCAGTTAATATTCTAGACTCTTATAAGTTGGCTCTCAACCAAATGTTTGGGAGTGATTATTACTTTAGACGATTTAAAAAATGTCATCAATTTTCTTAATTTATTCCAAAAATTAACGGAGCTAGGTGATTAGTCCTAATTGTCCTACTTTGGTGCTATTATTAAATAACAAAAATATGCAATTGTATTTGTGCAAAAAAAAGGAAAAAGAATAGAAGAAGAAAATTAGAAAAAAAAATGCTAATTACATGAATAGTTAGAGTTCTGTTTTCAAATTTTTTTAGACCCTTAATATTTGAGAGGTCTTTGACTTGTACACCTCGCATTTATATAGAGAGGGCCGTCCTTGTAATTCAACAAAGAAAAATATTGGTGCTCTAAAAAACTCTCTCTCTTGGTATTAGGGTTTGTATTAATTTCTCTCTTCTGAATCCGAGGAGTTAGGGATTTGTTGAAATTCCTTTCGTATTTGAAATTCACCAAGCTTTTGACGTCAAATCAGATATTGGGCTTAATTATTTGTCTTTCTTTTCTCCCTCAAAAAAAAATTTGTCTGTCTTTTTTTCCAGAATATACAAGTGAGGATGTTAATGAAAATGAAAAGTAGCATGTATTCTTAACCTACAAAAGAAAATCTTTTCGGTAGAGGTTGGACGAGCATAAGTGCATGTATTCTTTGTAACAATGACGAAACCGAGACCACCAACCACCTTTCTCTCACCTGCCCATACAGTTCTGAGTTCTGGTCTCTAAATAACGCAATGCACAACGGAATTGCATGATCAATCTTCGTCTTTTGGATGCAAATACGCAAATGACAAGGAATTAACACTCTCTGGAAAGAAAGCATGGATATATCATATATATATGTTGGACGTTAGGATCGTGGAACATACAGAAATAACACAATCATTGCATCTTCAAAAATCCGCGAGGGTTGGTCATAATCACTTCCCAGAGCTAGCTTCACAAGATGCTGATTTGAGCAAATCGAATTGGAGCAAACAACCAGAGTTATTATCAGTTCAAATTTCTTGTCTTTTCTTTGATTTTCTTCTGTTTTGATTTAATTTGTATGGCAGATCACTATTAATTAGCAGCCTTCTATTCCCCTATTGTAACAAAAACTCGGATTCAATTTTTTCAGTAGGTAATCGCTTAACTGAGCCTCAAAAAGAAAAACTAGAATGGAGATATGTCTTCATCAAATATTTAGACTACATCATATTTTACTCTATTAAGAGATGTAATACGATTGATCAAAAAATAAAAGAGATGTAATACAGCTTTCTATTCCATGTAAATTTTGTTATGAATTGAACTTTATCAAGCTTAATAGAAGAGATGTATACCATCTTTTATTCCATGGTTGTTTATCTGCTAAATTTTTTAAAATCTAAAATTTTTTTCTTTTTTCTTTTTTTGAGAAAATTTGGAGTGGGTTTGAGTACCCCTCGTCCAAATCGTCCAAATGTGTTGTCTTTCATTCTATAACACGCCTAATTACATTGTCTATATATTTACATTTTTACAATCTCTAAATCAAAAAAGAAAAAGAGCACCTGTAACAATCTACATTAAAGAGCAGAGAAGGAGAAAATCTAAAATATTATATAAGTATAATTCGGTTCACACAATAAAAATAAGAAAAGCATAGTAAAATCAACACCAATATTAAACCAAACTTTTGGGTCCTTAATCTAGTTGTCGAATATTTTAGTTCAGATATAAAAGGTTATGATTCAAATTCTACTCATACCAACTAAATAAATTGAACCAGAGCAATTTCTATCTTTTTGTTGCAAACATTTCAAGAGAGCTTTTAAAACATATACATACGTTTAAAAAATCTAAGAAATTACAAATGATTTATATCCTAATTGTTTAAAGAATTTACATGTGTAGTAAGAGGTCATGGTTTCAAAATTCCGACAAACAATGGTGAGTTATGCACGTCCTTGGAAAGGTCAAATTAACCCCACATAGAAATGGACTAACAATTGTGAGTTCACTACAGGGCTTATGATTTTATTATAAATCCAGGACTACAATGTGCATGGGCACAAAGATTGTGAAAGATCAAAGATGCCCTCAAGTTGAAAATATTCGTCTGGTTGGTCCTAAACAATAAGATTCTGACATTCTCAAATATCCTGAAAAGAGGCACAATGGACCCCCGTCTATTTGCTATCTGTGCAAGAAAGTGACAGAGACAATGGACCACATCCTCAGCCAATGTAAATACTCGATCAGGATATGGAGCTACCTAGCATGAAATGAAAGTATTACCATACTTCACAGCGGGACATCAGTTCTAGACTTTTAGTTATAGATAAGAAATTACATGGATTCAATCACAAAGAAGCATTAGGATTCTACTTAGTTAATCGGATCGTGGTTCATTTGGTTGGAAAAAAATAACCGGATTTTCAACGGAGTAGTCTCGAATCATCGAGTTATTGCAACAAGAACCATCAAAATGATACTTGAATGGAGGAATAACAATTAATGACATAATCTAATCGAGTCGAATAGAGTTGAAAAAAAAAATTGTAACTTGTCTTCCTTCTTTTTCTTATTTCTTCTTTTTCTTGTATTCAAAGATATGATGACTGGTTGTAAATACAAATGTTTTATTTTATAATATAAACAAAAATAGATGATCGCCTATTGTGTATTTTCAAAAAAAAAATTCCGACAAACATAATTTAGCACATATTTAGCAAAGTCTCTTGAACATTAAAAAAATATATATCTTAGAAATCCTCCTAATTGCTTGCACTGGATATATTTCATAGGATTCTCCCTATGTGGGCCCAACCTCTGAAAACACATATATAAAAGACTAACCATGTATATACAAAACGTAAACAAGGCCTCAGCCTACTGGGCTTTTTGTTTCTTCCAATTTGTCTCAACTCTGACTCATCAACTTGAGGCCCACTCGGAATCAATTCAAAAAAAATACTCTCTAATAATATTTAATATAATCGTCATAATTAAATAATTAATGAAGGGTCACATTTAGTATGTTAAGGAATAATAATAAATTTTAATAACATGGTGTGTTTGGTGACAGTGTCACATGGGAGCAGGTTACATGTACAGGTACCGGTACACAAAATATTCATTGCCAAGCATATATACAAAATGAAAGGGACCAAGTTAAGTGCTCATGTCAAGGATTTGTATAGAAGACTGTGGAGAAACCAGGGATGGATGGACGAGACAGGGAAACTAACTAGTCCTCCATTCAATTTGGTTCTTCTCCATTTTGTTATTACAATAGAGAGATTTATTGCAGTTTTTTGGAATGAATGAGACTGAGAGTTCTCCATTTGTTGGTAAGAATTGAGGGAAGGTTAGATTAACAAGTGATAATTAGTGGGAAAACGTAAGGGCGTATAGGTCAAACACTAGGTGGCTGAGTTGATTACCAATGCATGGACTTACGCACATTGTTTATTACAGCGAATATAATATAATTTAACTCCGATTCACAAAGAAACAAATTAGATCTATATATATATGAGAGAGAGAGAGAGAGAGAGAGAGAGAGAGTATAGACTAGGAGGTTCGAACCCACCAGAATTTATCATTTTGTATTGTAGATATATATATAAAGAGTTCTAAAATCTCAAATAATTCAAATTTAAATAAAATGACGGTCCAATAATTCCATAGTACGTAGGCGTCCATCAATGTCTACAGCTGAGCTAGACATGATGCTATTTGACATGGACCCATTCTTCTGGTCTTGCCAAACAGCTTGAGATGTGAGCGTAAACATGATCAGGATCATCTACAGTACACACTGCATACTTGAGTAGTTGTATTCTTGTA
Source organism: Juncus inflexus (assembly GCA_024447665.1). Lineage (NCBI taxonomy): Eukaryota > Viridiplantae > Streptophyta > Magnoliopsida > Poales > Juncaceae > Juncus > Juncus inflexus. The sequence continues at coordinate 10,253,453 of JAJHPC010000004.1, forward strand.
CGTACACATTATCTTGTTTGGTTCTAAAATTCTTACAGTGCTCTTCATTCTGTTTGAGTTTTACCACTGCATACTTTAAATTTTCAACTAGCAGTTTATATAAATAGTTATATTATTGTATTTTGTGAGAGTTGAGTGTACACTGTTCTCTCCTTAATTTATTTTTGTAGTCTCTATTACGGCCACCATAGATATTGGTCAAAATGGTCAATATCCACCACTGATGATCACTACATCCAAATACAAAGAGAATAAAATCTTTACAAATAAATTTGAGCTCTGGTAAACCTGCAGCGAGATCCCAGATCATAACTCATAAGCTCACCTATCAAAAATCCAGAAAAGTAAATTGGAAAAATCTTCTACTCTTTTTAATTTTGAAATGAACAACATCCTTCGAAGTTCTAAACTATAATACTGGCATGCATAAAGGCATCACACAAGATAGGGACCACGTGAGAGGTCACGTGCAGTGCCAAAAGACATCAAACTTTTTTCTTGCCACTCTTAATTTTGAATAATTAAGCGAATCAGAATTCTTCTGGGCCCTATTAGCTTTTGTGGGCCAATTTTATGGACCAATATGTAACAGAAGACAAATTTCACACCCTTATTGTAAAAAAAGGACTTGTCTTCTCAATAATATTCTTTCCTGTCTAACCTTTTGTATAACGAGTGAATAAATATTTGAAGCCAGCTTTGCACTGCTGCACGTACTTGTTTTTGAAGGAACAACGGGTGATTGACTCTCCTGCTCCATTTTATAATTAGTAAGTAAGTTGTTGTATATTTTGTTAAGGGTATCAGTTTCAGAGAATTCCAAGCTTGGTTGAAGGTTTCAGTACTGGATTTAGTTCTTCTCCAGCCTTGTGGAAATACTTATAATTTTAATATGAGGTTGCATTATTTCTAAACCACTAAAATGGAGATCTCCATTTTTGCAGGATTAGAGATGATCCAAATCAAGGAGAAATGTGGATCAAAATGTCAAAAGACAAAATTACTTATTTATCTTTTTTGTTATTCTGCAAAAGTATATTTGCAGACCTATATGCATCCAATCAGAAACTGCATTATTACATCCAATTATTATTAGGCCTCCTTTACTTTTGGGCGAGCTAATACTATTAAAAGAGATAACAAATTAAAAAGAATTCTCAAAACATATTGGGGAATTTATCATATGATTTGAACGAATATTTAAATAGTAATACAATGAACCAAATTATTTTTGTCAAAGTTGGTCCCTATAATGGCTTCTTCTCGAATGTATTACGTATTATGCTTCACTTATGTGTGTTCAAGGACAAATTCAAGGGTCGAACAATCATGAATTAATGTAGTTTATCATTTTTCTTTTTTGACAATAGCTCATGGGCATATACAATACACATACTCACACTGAGAGATCATATCTAATTTTATCTGAAAATTTCTCTAAAAACTTTTTTAATATTCTACTAGATGCGGAATTTGATTCTCTTATGTATGAAAAGTAATACCAATAGCATAATCACTAGACTATTTTAGTTGTAGTGCTTACCATATTTTGTTGACTTGGTTATCTAAGTGTATCCGAGTATTCTACTAGATGCGGAATTTGATTCTCTTATGTATAAAAAATAAGACCAATAACATAACCACTAGAATATTCTAGTTGTAATGTTTACTGTATTTTGTTGAATTGATTACCTAAGTATATCCGAGCCTACTGAACCACAAAACCAAACGAACTCATCACACTAGCATTTAAATGTTAAATTGGACTGTGTTAGTAGTAGATTCACTTGATTATTTAAGTAACTATATTTCTTCTAATAAATCAGGATGGACTGATCACTATATACCTGCATTCACAATTAAAAATATAATGTTTTAACTTTTATCCATTATTTCACTCTATTATACTGCCGGTTTTTTCCACCGTTGAAATAAAACTGAACAACTATTATTTCACTATTTTGCTCCTTGTTGAACACCCAACGAAGTAGTACATATCGCATTACGATAGGGTAGGGATATCAATTTAACATGGAGCTCAATTTTCATTCAAGTTTGGCTTGAAGCTTGGTAATTCAATAGCCTAATTCAATTTTGAACCAAGTCAAGCTCGAGCTTATATCAGCTCCTTCAAAACCAGCTTGCAGCTCAGTTTTAAATTAAGCATATACACACAATAATCCATACATTCATATTTGTACAAGCTAGAGGTGGCAAACAGGTGGGTCAAGTCGGGTCGGGGGTTGAGTCAATTCAAATTGAGGTCAGTTCAGGTTGCAAGTCATTCGGGTTACGGGTCATTCGGGTCACATATAATCCGAATTTCGGGTTGTTCGAGTTTCGGGTCATTAGAATTTCGAGTTATTTCGGTTACGAGTCGTTCGGATTTCAAATCATTCGATTCGGGTCAGTCGAATCATTATGGTTCGGGTCACTGGTCAATTTTATTCAAAGTCAAACGCATAATCTGGTCAAATGCCACTTAAATAATATACAATGAGTCAATAAATCATCCAGATTGACAATACTCGTTTATTTGAACCATTCATGTTAGTCTTTTACATATTAATTATGTTAAAAAAAATTTGGAAAAAATCATCAGTTTCGAGTATTAAGGTAAAATAATCAGATTATATTCGGGTAAAATTGGACAAGTAATTCTTGTTCGCGTCATTTCACGTTTACAGATCATTCGGGTTCGGGTCTTTCGGATTCCAATCATTTCATGTTACAGGCCATTCAGGTTTCAGGTCGTAGATTATTCGGGTTTCGTGTCATTCGGGTTATGTATTATTTGGTATGAATTATTCAATTCAGGTCATTCGGATTCGAATCATTTCGGATTTCGAGTTACTCGGGTTTGGTCGAGTCATATCAAATTTTGCCAGCTCTAGTACAACCAAATGAATATCCATATACCCTCCAACCTAAATCCAATAACTATCTACCCAATACCCAACAACTCAAACCCTCATCTCAAACTCGAACTCGAAGTCGACCCTCGTCCTTATCTCACCCAGGTTATGCGGAGCAGTAGTACCTCTTGTCCTAACGCCAAACGGTCTGGCACACTCCACAAATCCTGAGCCTTCCGATTCTTATATCTTCTTTCGAGCAAATTCAAGCTAAGCCGAGCTCAAGCTTGCAAACGAGTTTGAAACCTGAGAGGGAAGTCTAGCCTTGCAAGTTGCAAGTGATAAAGGACAATAGTGGAAGACCAAAATATGGAATTGGAAGGATAAATGGCCCATCTGTGTCCGGTGCGCGGAAAACTTCGGTCCCCCAACCTGACTCTGGCAACCTTCCGGCCGCCCAACTAGCTTAGTGAAGTAAGCTTTTCGTCAAGCTTCGTAGAAGGAGAAGGGGTAGCTCCGGTGATTCGTGCCAAGCTCAAGCTAGTCTTGCTTCTGCCTGCTTAGAGCTCTATGTTGGAGGCCAACAATGTTTCCTTACTATTAATTAATTTTGTACATAAGACATATAAGTAAATATTTTTTTTTTGGAATACTTGCTTGAGACATAAGTAAATATTTACCGAAATTTTGTTTAGGAAAACTCTTATCAATATATATTATGTCAAAAACTTTGGGGGCTTAGACCCCTGTTCCTATAAAAAATCTGTATTTGCTTTTAAGAATGATCCGAAACCATGATCGTTCACTTCTAAACTTCAAATATGAACTCCTAAATAAATCCATCATTTTAAAATCTCATTTTTATTCTGAAATAACCGATTTGTAAACTTCTGGTCCTCCTAAACAAGCCTCACCTTCACTTTACTAACTTGGTTGAAAAACTAAAATCAAAATAAATGACCCCAAATTGAAGCAATGGAGGAAATGAGAAATGACTCATCTCATTGTATGGTTGGCTGTCTCATCCGTTGAGTCACGCTCAATAGGCTCAATCCAACTGCCGCACTACTCTCGGTTTGGTGAACTTGGTATGTGCCATCAATTTCCTTTTTGGGTCAACTTGGGACCCAACATTTTGGTCAATTTTCCTTTTAAGGTCAAATTTTGTTGTTTAGAAGTGGAATATTCAAACTCAAATATCTGCTTTCAATCGTGTTGTAAATCTTGTGGCGCAATTTCTTGTGTCTCCTACAAAATCTCAATATATCTTATATATTGCAAAATGTGAAATATCCTGAATATCACTACAAACTATACGAAATAAACTATCATGTATGCCTATGCAAAAGATAGCAAGTATCATTTATATATCCCTTAGTTCCCTGTTTGGTTCAAGGGACTTTTTCTATTGTCTTTCTTCATTACTTTCAAATTCAATCAATGATAATTAAGTTTTTTATTTTTAAAATAGATGTACAAAGATATTGAGATTTTCACGTTTTGAATGATATTATAAACATGACAATTCTAATTCATATTTTAAAAGCGATTTTGCAGGACTGATAAAATTGATCTTGAGACTTTGAAAAGACCCTCAATGGTGGCAATATCTCTTATAGTTTTTTTTCTTTCAAAAATCATTGTTCTTCCTGCTCTCTTTCTTTCTTTCTTTCTTTATTTTTCTGCATTTGCCAATGGAGAGAAAGCAACAGGACAGCACCAACGGTTCCAATGAAAACAGTATTGTTTGAACCCAATTCCAAAGTCTGGACTCAAAAAGATCCATCAGCAAAAAACCTTTTTGAACCGGTACAGCGCCCAAGATCAGAAAATAGAAATTAAAAAGGAAAAGAAAAGATAAAACAAACCGGTTCGGAATCCGACCCATCTTTTCCGGACCCCTCTCCTCTCAAATTATCTCTTCCTAAAATCACTGTTTTTATTTATAATTTACATTTTTATCTATTTTTCTCTAATTTTTCTTTTAAATAATTAATACTTTTACTGAATCACTAGAACAAGAATTTATTATTAATATTGTTGAAATTCAAAAAAATTACAAATACTGATATACAAAAGATAGAATGAACATATTTTTAAAATATCTCTTAACTCTTGTAAAAATGAGAATATACATTCATTCTAGACAAAGATATAATAAACTACTCAAAAAGATATATAAATATGATGGTAGATGCTTAGGTCAAATGTTTAAATAGGTGGTGCGAATATTTTTTTTTTTATATTCAAGGAAAAAATGAAAGAAATAAAATAGAGAAAATAAAAGTGTCAGTATATTTTAGATAAAAAAAATATAAGGTAAAATTAAAAAAATGCCCAAAATATTTAGAAAATCTCAAACTGAACAAACTCCTGAGAATCACCATTTTTAGACAATTAGACTACTAAAATAAAAAAAATTTAATTGTATAAATACTCACCTATGCGCTCTTGAAATTAAAATCAAATTAAGATTTTACCATTGTTTTTTGAAAAGTACTCTTTCATGCCCACACAAAATAGACTTTGAATCAAAATCAAATTATTTCCTTTGATAAAAAGAACCAGAATCAAATTAGATCCATCCAATTCCAAGAGATTGTAAAAGCATTAATTCTAGAAGAATGTAGAAAGCACAGATTTTTATTTTTTTTACTCTCCCAAGTCTCAAAACCAAAACATAAGGCCCAAGATATTATCCTCTCCTCTTCCCAATTAACCCTAATCCCTCCTCAAGTCAAAAGAAAAGCCTACCACTTATTTATTCATTCTTTTTCTATATTTATTTATTAATCAATCCCAGCAAAAAAGTTGATCCCATTTCCCACAAACCCCTCTCTCTCTCCTTGGAGAGCTCAACTCACAAAATAAAAAACCAAACAACAAAAAATCAACAAACAAACAAGACACAAAAACAAATCGAGTTCAAATCTCTTTCTTCTTGCACCCTTGCGCCTAGCCGTACCCCGATGCATCATGCAGCCTATTTTCATTGCTCCTAATAATAAACCCTCCACAATCATATTCCTATTATTATTCCTCATTTACTCCCTTCTGCCCTGCGTTTTCTCCTCTCTCTCTTTCTCCTTGTATTATTTACAGCTCCTGAGGATTAAACCACTTGTTTGTATTTTCGTAGCAGCAATAGCATGCGCAGAGCTCTTTCCCTTTGTTTTTTCTGATGGGTTCTTCTCCCTTGCTTCTCTTGCCCCAAAACCAGAATCAAACTCAAAACCAAACCAAACCCAACAATGATTCCACCTCCGTTTCTATTTCTACCAGCTTATCTTCTTCTCTTTATCCACAGCCAGACCAGGAATTGCTCTATCTCCTCTACCTCCAACAGCAGAATCAAAACCAAGATAGAATCATGGTGAGAAAGAGACCTGCTTCGGAGTTGGACGTACCAGCCGACCCGAGCAACCCGGCCAGACTCGCCCGCCGTGTTGGTACCGGTACAGGTTCCGGTACCGGCGTTTCGCATTCAGTACCGCAAGTGCCGCCTTTCGGGCAAGACCACCTTGTATACGGCTCGTCTTCTAACTTAGAAACTACCACTAACTTTACAACTAACACAAACCCAAATCAGATTCTACCTTCCTTACCTCCTTCCCTTCCTCCTCCGCCGGCGCCGACGCTTCAGTCCGTGCAACCGGTGTGTAACTTCTCCGGCTTGCCACTTTTCCCGTCCGAAATCTCAACCGAAGGACTCCAACTGGTGACTGGACTAGGGGATGATTCTTCAGCTGGTACAGGCGGCACTGGTACCAGTTCTACCGCCTGGGTTGACAGCATAATACGAGACTTGATCAACAGCTCCTCTACGGTTTCCATTCCTCAACTGATACACAACGTGAGAGAAATCATACAGCCGTGCAATCCAGGTCTTGCATCTCTCATAGAATTCAACCTCCGTTGCCTCACCGGAACAGATTCCGTACCTGTTGCTCCGCCTGTACACCTCCCTTCACTCCCCAGTACCAACTTACGACGGAGTGAGACCGTACCTGTACAACCCATTTCCATACCACCACCACCACCTAAAAGAGCGGACTTGCCTCCGCCCGTACCAGTTCACCAAAGCCAACAACATCCAAGCTCAACAAATCCGACCCAGTCGCCTTCACAACCTCAAAGGACCTCTCCATCGCCTTCTGAAGATGCGGCCACACAAATTGCGGCACAGCAAGCCGCTGCCAAAGATCGTAGAGAAGAGCTTCGGAAGCAAAAGAGAGACGAAGAAGGGCTCCATTTATTAACTCTTCTTCTCCAATGTGCCGAAGCTGTTGCTTCAGAAAATCTAGACGAAGCTAATAGAATGCTTCTTGAAATTTCTGAATTATCGACCCCTTTTGGCACATCAGCACAGAGAGTAGCTGCGTATTTCTCTGAGGCCATGTCAGCACGCCTCGTCAGCTCTTGTTTAGGCCTCTATGCCCCTTTGCCTCCTTCCTGTACTGTTTCATACCGGCTCCAACAACGCCTCTCTGCTGCATTTCAGGTAAATTTATACACATTGAGTTAAAACTTCGATGTAACAGTTTGCTAAACTTTACAGAGAGTTTTGTATTCGTTTTCTTTTTCTTATTGATTTGAACAACTACAATTTGATTTATAACTACAGGTTTTCAATGGGATAAGTCCGTTTGTGAAATTCTCCCATTTCACTGCAAATCAAGCGATACAAGAGGCATTTGAAAGAGAAGAGAGAGTTCACATAATCGACTTGGACATAATGCAAGGCCTGCAATGGCCTGGTTTGTTCCACATTCTCGCCTCTCGGCCAGGCGGTCCGCCACGTGTCAGGCTCACAGGCTTAGGATCATCAATGGATGCACTCGAAGCAACTGGAAAGAGACTGTCGGATTTCGCTGATACCTTAGGTTTACCATTTGAGTTTTGTCCCATAGCTGAGAAAGTGGGGAATCTTGACTTGGATAGACTTGGTGTACATAGACGAGAGGCTGTGGCTGTGCATTGGCTGCACCACTCGCTTTATGATGTAACTGGTTCTGATACAAACACTCTTTGGCTCTTGCAAAGGTATGCAAAGAAAGACTATAGTTCTGTTCTTTGTTATACAAGTTTTTTATTTGGTTTTATTTTGTTTCTTCTAGTTATGATTAATTGTAGTTTTGTGAAAGAAGAAGGATAGTACAATATGATTATTATGTTGTGTGTATATACTTTCCAAACTTTTTGTATGTGAACTTTATAAGAGACTTTAGATCCCAATCAGTGAAAAGATTTGAGTGCTTTTGTTGGTCTCAAGACTTTGTAGAGAAAGAGTAGAAGTTAAAAGTTGTAATTATGACCTCCTTTTCCCACTCCTCTAAAATACTACTAAAACTTGCACCACCTAAGTACCATGTCAAAAAAATTATAGGTTACTCAACTTATCATCTAATAATCCATTTTCTTTTCCCATTTAGGTTGCAACCTAAAGTGGTTACAATGGTAGAGCAAGACTTGAGCCAAGCCGGTGCATTTCTTGCTCGGTTCGTTGAGGCAATTCATTATTACTCTGCCTTGTTTGATTCGCTTGGGGCCAGTTACGGTGAAGATAGTCCTGAAAGGCACGTTGTGGAGCAGCAACTTTTGGCGAGAGAGATAAGGAATGTGCTTGCTGTTGGTGGGCCTTCAAGAACTGGTGAGGTTAAATTTGGAAATTGGCGTGAGAAGCTCAGCCAGTCTGGCTTTCGTGGCGTTTCTCTAGCCGGAAATGCAGCTGCTCAAGCGACACTTTTATTAGGTATAATCTTTTATCATTTTATGAATTGAGAAGATTTAGTCGAGTTTCCCTTATTTGATATCAATGATATCTAAACTTAAGTGCTTTTAGGACTTTGTGATTTCGGATACATTTAAACCTTTATTTACCAATTCGATTGAATTTTCGTTGTTCGATTTTTGGATAAAAACTGGTTCTTCAATTTTTATTGATAACTTACCACAAATATATTTTTTTCATTTATTTTAGGTATGTTTCCGTGCGATGGTTACACGTTAGTAGAGGAAAATGGTACGCTAAAGCTAGGATGGAAGGATCTTTGCTTGCTCACAGCTTCGGCCTGGCGACCGATCCAGACCGTCCATCATGCCCGCTAGACGAATAGAAGAAGAGATAGGATTCAATGTGTATGGTTTAGGTCTTAATGTTGTTTTATTAGTTCGATTAGCATATGGGCAATTGGGGTTTTGTTGATTTATTGTATTGTTTACATGTTTTATTTTGGTAGTTTATTGTCTCACAATTGATGTCAATTTCAGAGAATGTTGTGCCTAATAGATTATTGAGAAATCAATCAAATCTTAGATTAGGAAGGCTTGTTATTCAATTTGCATTCATAATTATAATATGCATGTGAATTTGGATGGACTAACTCATTTTGAATAGTTATTTTTACTAGGTTACTAGTTTAGAAAAATCATATCATGAACAGTATACCTTGTGAGCAATTTTGACAGTAAATGTGAAAAAGAATTTTTCTCACCTGTATTGAACCCTGTCCTGGCAATCAAGCATTTTTATTCCAATAATAATCTGACAAATGACAATCAAACAATGAGACAAACGCTAAGAACTGTTTGTACACAAATTATAAAATGCTGGAGTCGTTTTCATCTATCAACCATGTGGCATGTGGGATATAAATAAGTTAATGACCTTGCGTATTATCAAGCTGATCAAATATTGATTTATAGAAAGAACAATATTTTCTTGGGAAAACAAGACTTTGAAAATGTGTAGTTATAAATCTTTCGTACTTGCAAAAAAATCACATAAATAATGTTCCCCCATATGTACCCAAAGATGTATAATCATTAATTAGGCAATGAAAAGTCCCTTTCTGTGTTACAAACGTACCTTCACTTTATATGAGAGAAAGCTACTCTTCTTTTGTTCTCTTCTTCTCTTTTCCCTTGCCTTTCCTCTACTTTTTTATTTATTTCAAATCCTCTCCAGGTCCACCAAGAAAAGTTATTGTAGCATAAATGAATATTTCCAACACTATAGAGGATTGAGATGGGTGTCGCTTTTTATCTTTATTTCTATATTTTAATTAAACCTATGTGGTTTAGTTGTGTGGTAGATAGATGGATTCACTACCACATTGAGAAGTACAAAAACTGAAAAGAAATAATATTAATGCAAAAGGATTAAATGTTGGGATGATGACTGTACCACCTGGTTTTTTCTGAGATATGACTTCCAATTCTGGTTTTGCTTGCACACTAGTTCATGTCCTCTCCATTCCTGTGCCACAGGACCTCTCTATTGCCATGTTCAATTGCTCTTTTCTCTAAACTTGTCTTTTGTATTCCTAAGTAGAGTAATAGTAGTTTTTTTTTTTTACATATTGCATCATTTCAAATATCTGACTTCTTTTTCTAAATCTCAGATTCCATGTTTGAAGATTAAATTTGGAGTAAGTATGTTTGATATTTCAATTCAAGAGCAATTATCTCCAGTTGTATTTTAACTGGGGATAATGGATAGAATGTGGGCAGAATAGTCTGCGATCACATGGTTAGAGTAATAGTACAGTGCTAAAGGGTCCAGTTTTGCCCACGGGCTTCAAAAAAAAAAAAGGTCCAGTTTGGCCCCAGAATTACAAGTTTTGAATCCTCTGTGAACGTTTCTTTTCTGTAAATATTCACTGATATATGGACCCCCTTTGTCTTGCATTTACATCTAGAGACCCATTGTCAGTATTTTACTGAAGATTCGACAAAAGGTTTGTAAGCACAGAGGATCTTGAATGGATTGTCATCAAAACCAAAAATATAAAGCAAATCTGACCTGGCGCTCATTTGGGTCTCCGAGCCTCATCTCAGCTTCAAGTGTCAGGTCACATTATCAGAAATATGTTGGTTAATATTCCATTTTTCATTAAGATTAAGATAGGAGGATTTTCTGTCAAAAGATGAAAAAGCAAATATATATACATATATATTACTGTGTTTTTATAATTACGATGTATAAATATATAAATTATTGTTATATGATTTTTTTCAACATAAAATAACGTATTTATGACAAAATTGTATGTAGAGTGCAGAATGAGAGAAAATGGAGTGTTGGAACGTTGGATTTTACATTATATATTTTTCCTTTATTTATATTTTATCTTATGCTTAAAACTGAACAACTTGAACTATTTGGATTTATATTTTTCATTTTATTATCAAATTTTCCTTTTATGTATAATAAAGGAGAAGGCATTAAATTTGGTGCGCAGGTGCCATTTATGCGGTTGAAAAGCTGAATATGTTTTTAATGTGGAGCAGGAGGGTAGATGTAATATCATGAAATTATAAGTGTTATTGATTTTTGGAAAGGTCTAGGAAGCCAATGAATTTATTGTGTTGTCATGCTTAGCTGAGAATTTGCAGAAATGATGATAAGGTTATGATATAATTAATTGTGTTTGTTAAACTTTATTTGGGAGAACAAAAGTAATTTGAATGTTTGGAATGAATTTGAATTTAATGCATGGATGTGTAGGGTGGTGTGGTCTTCTAAATTGGACTTGAATATTTATTAAACTTCTTTTTAAAAAAAAATAAAAAATAAAATAATAAAATAATAATAATAATAATAATAATAATAATTATTATTATTATTATTATTATTATTATTATTATAAATAAAATCTTAATGTAAACTTGATATAAATAAAATCTTAATGTTATGTAACCTTAGCATTTTCATTTCCAAGGAGACAAGTGTGTGTAGCAGTCAAGCCATGATTTTGATAGTTAGAGAAGTCTTATTCACCTAATCAGATATTCCTCATGGAAATAATGCTGATGTGGTTTAGGTATATATGTTTTGGTCACATTATTATATGACATGTATATAAATGGTCGGTTTGACTGTCATATTCATGAACAGACCAGAATCACTTGGTTTGGAAGTTTATACTAGATAAGGATTGTGTTAGTGGAGTGACAACCTCCTGTAATTAATATCTTAGGTTTTAAAGGGGTGTGGTGAGGGCCACACATGTATTTATTAGAAGTCATTTTTTCACTGAATCGTGAATCCTTTATTTTCTCGCAATCATAAAGAATAACCTATCTTTTGAATACTAAAAAAAAGTTATTTTAAAAAATCTAACTCTAACGTTTTATTTGTATTTCCTAACTTCATAATGTAACTTTGTAATTTCTAAAACTCTCCTAACTTTAACGTTTTATAAACTTCAAGAAACCGCTCAACACATATTGAAATAATAGAGATCAGATTCAAAAAAAGAAATAATAGAGAAATATGTATACACCATAATTTATCTTGAAATAATAGAAATAATTTAAAGTAAGGTTCTATCGTAATATTCCAAAAGTTTTTGCCGAGTTTATAAATTTGAGTCATTATAGATATTTTTCGAAAATTTTCCTATCTAGAAATGACCTTTGTTGATTTGAATTATTATAATGGAAGGAAATAAAATTCAAACAAAAATTCTTGAGCCCTTTTGTCTTTTTGATGTTAGTAATTTAAATTGTAGGAGATTTTTGTTTGAAATTTTTCATACAAGTGACTCATACGTTTCTACGCACTTTTTCAAAAAAAACTCGATTAGACCAAACTCGAACTTGAGATCTCTTTTATTCGAGTATACCTCCAGGTTCGAATTTGAAATCTCTTCCTTGTTTGAGTATGCATTTGACCATTTGTCCTAACATGTATTGACATTAAAAGATTTTGTTGTCTAGTTGGATGTTGAATGGTGATATATAAAATAAAAATAAAGATTTATTAAGAAAAGGGCAATGGTTCATTGATAAAAATACTTGTCTCTTAAGCATGCGACCCGAATTCAATACTTGACGCGCTAAAAATAAACAAATAAATAAGGATTTATTGGGAGGATGATTTACTTCTAGAGAAGTTCTCGGGACTAAGGGATCTTCATGAAAATAAGTAATAATTGAAGAATTAATTAGTTTAAGCAATATTTCAAGAATTAAATAAACAAAAACTGACTCAAGAAGTCCTTCCCTAATTATCTATCAAAGTTTTCAAGCACAAAACTTTTTTGGGCTTAATTTTTTTTATGGGAACACTTCAAAAGTTTAGGATAAGGTATGTTGCGTGGACACTTCAAAAACCCAGTCATATTCATGTCGGATACCGTGTCGAACACGACGCTTCTCGGATATGTGCCCGACACATCACATGGAATGTTAAATATTTTATTATTAAAAAACATCAAGGCACTTCTCAGATAGATGCATTGAGCTTGTTAGTATAATTATTGCACTATTTCATCATTCTCTTATTTTAGAGATAAGTTCATCTCACTTTTATATTCCAGTAATTGTGAGACTACACATTTAAAATGAATTTTGATTATTTAGTGTCAAGTTTCCATACACAAACATGTAAAACGTTAAATATATTGTATGCACGTATAAAAATGCAACTTCAAATGTTATATATATTGTATTAATTATAAAATATTATGTATAATCATTTAAAATAAAATAAAATAAAGTTGACATAAATAATATATACAATAATTAAATTTTAAATTTTATTCATATATATATATATAAATAACGTGTCATGTCCTCTATTTTTTTTATAAGCTGCGGTGTCGCCGTATCCTTGTCGTGTCGGACATGACATCTATGTCCGTGGCCGTGCAACATAGAGGATAAGGAAGGAGAATCATAGGGAAACAAGTGAAATATAGAGGTTAAGTAAGATAAAAAAAAAAAGGGAGAAAATCACACCAGAAAATTCCCTCATTTTTTTTTCTCTTACCCAAATCATATGTCATCTCCACCATAAAAGAAAATGTTATAATAAATATGTTGCAAATATATTATTCCATTGGATCTATCAAATATTGAATATTATTTTTTCCTCATTTTTTAAATTTAAATATATTTTTCATCATTTTTTAAATTTAAATATATTTTTCCTCATTTTCTAAAATAATATATTTTTTCCTAATTTTTATAATTATTTTTTCCTTATTTTTAATAACATTTTTAATATCATTTCTAATACATTTTTAATATATTTTTATACCATTTTCATATATTTTATTAATAGTTTAATATTTTTCTAATATATTCTAATACCATTTTAGTATCTTTTAATATATTATTTAAAATCATTGAAATATTATTTTTAATATATTTTTCCACATTTTAATATCAGTTATATATATTTTAATATATACTTTGAAATCATTTTACTATATTTTCCATATCATTTTAATATAATTTAAGATCATTTGATATATTTTAATATTATTTTAATATATTTTAATATCTTTTTAATATTTTAATATCAATTATATTACTGCCGCCGAACTAGATGAGTTTATGCTGCCAACATAAGAAGAGTTGGTTATGGCCATATATGGGTACTTCCTGCGAATAACGACGATATTTTAATATCTTTCCTAAATACCTAATTCAATTAAGGATAAAGAATTTCTGACTAGGCAAAAATAAAAGCCCATTACTAACTATTATTTTTCTGGCCCATACTAACATAAACATCCATCATCCCCTTTTTTATTCATCAACTCATAAGAAGAATATAAAAAACAGCATACCAAATAACGGTCTCTAATACCGTACCTATTTCCGTTCAATCTCCGGCGATGGCGGCGGCGGCTCTCTCTTTCCGGCGTCAACTTCTTTCTCCATTCCAGGTTATTCTTCTTCTCTTTCTTTCTATTTAGGTTTAAGTTTAGTTTTTAGTTGTTTCTTCTTCTTCTTCTTCTCTCGCTCTCTCATTCGGTTGAGGTTTTGGGTTTCTTCAATTTGTTGTTTCTTTCTGTTTTCTTTTCTTCCGTGATTGATCTTTTGTCGGAATTTAAAGTTCAAGGAGAGAGTAATTTAGGTGGTTTTTATTAGCGAATATTACTAGCCTTTTCTTGTCACATAGGTGTTCGATAAAATGCTTTATAGAGATAATTTAAGTGCGTCATGCATGGAATGTGTTTAATAGGCTTGTTTTGATAATTAGGTTTGGATAATTTGGGTATTATACTTAAATTATTTTTATTAAATTTTTTTAAAAGATAATCATTATCATGTCATCTGATATTTACACAGTTATGACAAGTACCAAGTAAAATTCACATGAATCATAGTTTATTTTAGTACCAATTAGATGAGAAAAGACCTACAAGAGCTAAAGACATTATTAATTAAAACAATAGGAACTGAAATAGCAATTGGGAAATTATTCAATATTTGAATTTCTTGATATCTTGACTTTATACTTTGCAGACTGGAGCAATATACTATATAAACTATGCAACCAGTACTTCAATTCGACAAAATTATCCTTCTTATGATAATATAAATAAATATCAAGAAAATAAAAATCTGAATCCAGAGGTTTGCAAATAAAAGTTTCCTGCATTTTATTTTCTAATTTACTATACATCTAAGTTCAGTAGCTGTTGTAATCACATTCTGCCCTAAAAACGGATTAATTTTTTGAATTTTATTCTTAGATTAAATATGAAAATTTGCAAAGGAGAGTGGCCGAGCCTCTATGCAAACCAACTGGAAGAAAATCTGCAAGAGAAAAGAGAAAATTTCTAATTAATACGGTACTTAAAAAAAAGAAACCAACAAACAAAACCTCATTAGCCCTATTAGTCCTCAAATTTTGCAATGAAGACTTGTTGTGGTCGGAACTATATCGATACTTTTGTTGTATTTTAATTTTATTTAAATTAAATTTTTTATATTTGGCAGTTATTTGAGCTGAAGGAATCCAAAGAAGAAGTTTATGGAAAATTGGATTCTTGGGTTGCTTGGGAGCAAAGTTTTCCTTTGGCTTTATTAAAACAATCTCTTGTTGTTCTTGAAAAACATAAAGAATGGCATCGCATCATTCAGGTAGCCAACAAATAAATAAATAGATAAATAGATAAGTAGATAAATAAATTGATATATAGATTAGTTAATTAATTACGTCCGAATTTTGGTCCCTCATATTTTCCTTTTGTTATCCAGCCCCTCTCATTTTATTTTTGAGTCACTTTGTGCCCCTCTTTCTCATTTATTCACTTCCTCTATCCATCAGTTAAGCGGTGATCTGGATATTAGTTTTTTTGACATGCAAGCAATATGATGACATGTCATTAAATTAAATAAAAAAACAATTTTTGAGAAAGATTAAAAATGATGGCATGAAATTTAATTGAAAATTTAGAAGAATATAATTAGAAACCTTCTACAAGAGAAGAGTTATTAAATCGATTGATTGCCACATCAATGTGTTTGCCATGACATCCCTCTTGGGTGTCAACGTTTTAACTGCCACATCATCATTTAAGTAATGGAGGTGCTAAAGTGAATAATCAGGTAAAATGATGAGGGGCAAAGTGAAGAATTTCAAAAGACGGGGGACCACACTATCGCCTCCTTCAAAAGGAAACAAAACTCAACCCCTCAAGCGCAGGTGGGAAAGCTTTCACAGCAAGCTTAATTTTTGCTCTCTCCACTCGTGAATGAGCAAACCGTTGAAGATAATGAACACAATCACAACTCTTTGCACTGAATATTACAAGAATCTTGTTACACAAGTGCAACACTCCTCATTCACAACAAATCCGCCTTGATTGTTGTGAATATTTAGGGTTAAACCCTAAACCCTAAAGCTTAGACACGAATACGCAAAAGAGTTCACGTGTTCAGGTTGCGATGCGTACCGAAGTTGAAGAAAGTACTTTTTCAGCCTCTTCTCTCCAAGATCCACAATGCATTGGAGGACAATTGCATAATTGCCTGGGACCTGAATGTATATGCCAAAAGTCAATGTCTGCCTAGGCACCCAAAATCTGCATCTTCTATTATATTTCTCTCCTTCTGAAATGGCTGTGGAGGTGGAAAAAGCATAACCTAAGCAGGAATGGATGGAAATTGTTACCAAAATTTACGAGACTATAACCTACATTGATGACATGGATCTCAGAATATCTTATTTCTTTGTCAAATAGTTATTTGGCCTCTTCTCCCACTACTCAACATCTCAATAAAACACAATGTTGGCTATGGATCCAATACCAAACTATGGAAGAATATTTGGCACAATGACTCTTCTATTGGCCCGGCCTTCCATTGGTCTTAGAATTGCCTAAGTTGAGAAGCCGATCCCCTCTCCTTTTCTTCATTTGTTTTTAGCTTCATTATTTTATTTCTACTTTTAGCTAGGCTCTTATCATCTTCTATTTGGCTATGCTCACCTCCATATCGTGGCCTCTCTTATTCCTTTTTTTCATTTCACACAACTTTTTGGGTTCAGTTTGATTGTAAATAACTTTTGGTTTATTTCAATGATATAATTTCTGGACGCAATCGATAACTGGACCCTCAAAAAAACACAAACTTATCCCTTTGATGAACGACTGCAATACTTTACCCCACTTACTATTTCCCAATATTCTATTTAAGGTATTAAAATCGAGCAAAGAAAGTACAAGGCATCACAATGGGAACATATGAGCAGTTAATTAACGTGCTTGGGAAAGATAAATAAATAAATAATTAAATTAATTAATTAATAATTTAATAAATCAATAAACTAGTAAATTGATATAAATAATAAAACTAATAATTAATAAATTAATAATAAAATTAGCAAATTAATAAATAAGTAACTAAATAAAATTTATAAATAAACAAATAACTAAATTAATTAATAAATAAACTAATAAATAAACAAGTTAATTAATTATTTCCCAATATTCTATTTAAGGTATTAAAATGGATGTTGAGCAAAGGACAAGGCATCACAGTGGGAACGTACGAGCAACTAATCAAAGCGCTCGAGAAGGACAATCGGGCCGAAGAGGCTCATCGAATTTGGGAGGCGAAAATTGGCCGCGATTTGCACTCTGTGCCTTGGCGATTTTGCGAGCTGATGATGGATGTTTATTATAGGAATAATATGCTTGATAGACTCATCGAGGTTAGTTATATTTTGAATTTCATTAGTTGGGTTATTATATTATCGGTTGTGTATATTGGTGAGGTATAGTAGTTTATTGGTGAGGTATAGTACGAGTTGAATTTAGGCATGTTATGATATCTTTATATGTTATAGATTGTTAATTTTATATTTACCGTTCTGAAACTTCAGAATATCATATAGTTCATCTAAAATTGTAAATTTCAAATTTACCTTTAAAAAACTTAAAATATGTTATATTTATCTCTCTAAAATGTAAAATCTGGGAGGCTAAAATGAGCCGTGATTTGCACTCTGTTCCTTGGCGATTTTGCGAGTTGATGATAGATATTTATTATAGGAATAATATGCTCGATAGACTCATCAAGGTTGAGTATTTTATGTTTTGTTACTTGGGTTAGTATTATCGGTTTTGTGATTACTATATCTTACTTTTTGGTTAGGTATGGTGTGGTTTGAAATTTTTGGGATTGTATCTACCCTTCTAAAAATGTAAGTATCAAATTTACCCAAAATATATTATATTATCCCTCAAAAATGTAAAAATAAAATGTATCCTTCCAAATTATGAATATATATATTTACACTTTTACATTAGATTTTGATATAAATTAATTTTTGGATGGGTAAATTTGATATTTGTATTTTTAGAGGGATAAATATTAAATATGATATTTCGAAGTTTTCGAAGGGTAGGTGATGAATGTAAAACTATTTTATTTATTTGATTTTTTTTGAATGAATTTATAATATATATTTTTATTTGTATTAAATATATTATCAATTAGTTTAGTTTTCATTTGTTAATTTTTTTCTTTTATATTTGCAGCTGTTTAGAGGACTCGAGTCATATGACAGGAAAGCACCAAACAAAAATATAGTAAGAAAAATTGCAGATGCGTATGAAATGTTGGGCCTTTCTGAAGAAAAAGATAAATTGTTAGCTAAGTATAGTTATTTGAGTGATGATTCGTCCTATCAGCATAAAAACAAAAACAATAAAAAGCCAAAGAAGGCTGTGAAAAATGTCGGGAAAGAAGGTATATTTAAAATTTTAATACTGAATGTTTTGTATATATATATATAATGATGATTTTTTTCTCTTTTTCAGATAAGAATTAAGATGACAAAATAGAAGTTTTCGATAATATAGCTGTGAATTCTTTGGACTTGTTGATTTTGGATCCAAAATTGTTCAAAACTGTGGATTTCTTGGCAGAATTGAAAATCTAGTTGGACTAAATTTTTGCAGCTTTTAGTTGGATTTATATTGTGGTGTGCCTAATAGAAAGGATTTGAGAAGGTAATAACTACCTTTAACAATATTAGAGTTACCCTAATTACATTTACTAATCTATCAAATTACTTTTACTCCAACCATGTTATTAGAATATAATATGGTATAAAAAAGGGGGGAAATTAGCTCGAGATTCATTTTTTGCATTCAGAAAGGGCTATATGAGGCGTATTGCTGGTTTATTGTTTATCAGAATAATATTATGAAAAGGCAATAATTTACCAGAACAAATGTGGAGAAATTATCTTCATTTTGAGAGTGAGAGAAAATTCACACATGCATGTCGGAGTATATTTATACTATCTATAATTTTGGACATCAATTCTCCTTCTTACACGTGGCAGGAAGTTATTTGAATCCAAAACGGTAGTATCAAATTGCCTTGAATTAAAAAAACGTAATAATAGTAAGCAATCATTCATATTTTTCTGGGATGGTGGTGGTAGAGTGGTGGCTTTTGATCAACCGGTCACATGTTCGAAACCCACTACTCTTGAATTCTATATTATTTTTTTTTTATATGAACTGTTGGGCTGTATCATATGTAAAAAATCGGAACAAAGTTACAAAAGCATGATATCAAGATTGACCTTGCTTAGATCTTTTGTGGCAAGAATTTTATTATATAATATGAAGTGAATAATATAAATGATTACTTAAATGGAAATTTCAACTCATTATATATTATTATTATTCTAAAAAATTCAACAAATGATTTTCTATAAACAAAAAGAGGAAAGGATGATACATTAAGAGTTAGTACTTAATTTATTAGACAAGTACTTATTAAACATAATCTAATTAAAATGTTTAATTAGCAAAATAATTTATTTTATGGAAACTGGAAGTTATGATAGTAGCATAGCTCTTTAAAATCATCATGAGTATAAATAGAAAAAAGTTGATATCCAATTATGGCATCAGTTCATTTATACCCAATAAAATATGAAAATATTAATTATTCTATAACATAACTTAATTAATAATTAATGAACTCAATAAAATATGAAAATATTAATTATTCTATAACATAACTTAATTAATAATTAATGAACTGTCTTACAAACTTTGATTTTCTATATAATTTATCCATATTAAAATATATTAGTTTTCCTCCTTTCGGTTGGCTCATGAAAAACTCACATTTTCCCTCAAGGAGTGGATATGATCATCATATACTACATTAGCAATCAAACTCATGGAAATTAAATCTCTGAGTCATGAAGTATTTATGTCGCGAATATTCAAAAACTAAGGCATTTCAGTGTATTTCTTAAATTTAAGAATGTATATTGTATAAACTACTGTTTTTTTTATTTCCTTCCGTGAAAATATTCCATTCGAAGCGGAGCGAAGGTAACATCTAGTATTCACAAACCTTGGAAAGATAAACTGAAAGAAGCTAGATTAACTAAGCTAAAGAAAAAGAAAATATCGGAAAACACGTTTCTAAGAAAAATTATAAAAGTGTTGTAAATAATAATAACAATAATAATTCATTTCTAAAAAAATTATAAAAGTGTTTTAAATAATAATAACAATAATAGTTAAAGAGAGAATTGAAGGAGACAAAATCTTTATTGAAATTGTGGGATGAAGAATGCAATATCCAATGCTCCCATTTATATAGTAGAGGGTGGGTGCTAATCAAGAAATCTTTGCTTGATTCAGAATTACAATAAAAAAAATAATTTAACATAGAATTCAATATCAATATTATCCTGCGATACTTCCTTCCATATTAACAAGCATTTCCTTATTTATCGTTGTTTAGGAACCAAGTAATGAACATCCTCATTAATTATATTCATAGCACTCCCGTTGGATGTCCATATTTTATCTTCCATATGCATTATAAGCTGCCTCATTAAAAACCATGCCAAGAAAATCTATTAGGACAAAACCTTGACTAAGGAAAAAAGAGTTTATCGCATATTATCTTTAACCTCATTGTCTCATATATTAAATATACCTCGTTAAAACCTTACTCGGTAAAACCTATGGGCAAAAAATCATAGAGAGTGCATTATCATTCTATATATTACGCACAAAAACTGCCATAGATAAGGAAAAAAGAAATAAAGTGCGTATTATTTCTCTCCCTCATATATGCAACTATATGTGAGATGACAAAATTCAATCTCCCTAATATACACTTAAGAAGAAATCTGCAGGATTCTTATTTGAGGAGATTTGTTAAATATTCTTTTCACAATTATCGTGCTCATGCGTTAAAATAACTCGTCATCATTTATTTCAATTGTCAATATATCAAACAAATTATCTTGATGATCTTAATGGATGCGATTTCTCCACATTATGTCATTGTAATAGATGGATTGTGAAAGAATGTATCCTTCAGGAAAATATTCAATTTATAATTCAAGATAATCATTTTTCCCTAAAAGAATTTAATCTCATATGCTTTTGAATAATATGGTAACTTTTGAAACTCTCCGGGAATACAGTAAGATTTTAAATCATCAATAGATATATCAATATTCAAAAGGTAAATATATCGTTTCCTATAAATAATTTGCTCTATCACAATTTAACTTTTTCATTACAAATCGTTAAAATACCCTCTTATAAGTTATATCCGCTTATAAATTACCGTTATATAATGCCATGTGTTTGGACTACATGTCCACAATTTTATATTTCACTATTGAAAATAATGATGCTCTAATCACATCTTTCGATTTGGCCAACAATTTATCTGTCGACATTACGCAACTAATTTTAATTCTAGATCTTCATTTCATTTATTACATCAATTGCAATTGCATAAATAAATTTTGATTAATCATAATTTTGTTTCTGTTCCATCTTCATTCTAGTAGAGACATAATTTATTGAGATCTCATCGTTTTCAATATTGTTAGATACCTAACTCTCTTCTGGGGTCATTGTCTTCTACTCTTTCATCGTTAATATTTTTTTCGGAAGAATTTATTTCTTTAGAAGTATCGGTAACTTCGATTAGGCCAACTTTCTTATCATGCACTTTTTTCTTCCTTGAATTTTTATCATTGGAACCGATTAGTCAACCATGCTTCTGGCATATATCTAACATAGAATTATCCAAGGGTATTTCAATATAATCATGAACATTAATTCTGAAATATATTATATGATAATTATTCTGTATCGACATAAATAATAGATTTGCATGATGTTTCACATTAATAAATTTATGAACTTCTTTTTCATATGCTTGTTCGAGGATCTAATTGAGATATATTAGTGATACATTCTACATAACTTATAGTTTTCCAGTCTTGTTTCTCTCGCCTTAATGCTATCATTAATTATATTAATCAAGTTCTTCGGGACTTGTATTGCCTATTATATCTTAAATATATTCATTAATATTTGATTGTTTCATAATACTCACTCGGGTATTCATACAATTCTTCTTCTGGAATTTTATCTATAAAAATCGACCACACTTCAGGTGTATTTTTGGATGATCCTTTAGGTGATGTTCGGTAAGGTGGAATAAGAGTGGAAGAAATGGGTTATTCCAGCCGAACAAGGGTAGAAGAAAGAGGAATAAATAGGTGGACGAGTGGAATTTTCTTCTTCCATTAGGGGGGGGTTTCTTCCATGGAATAAGACAAAATTTAAGACAAAAATATCCCTCTTTCTTCCACATTGAGATAACATGACACTAGTAATTAATGTTATGGTTCTCTCTCTTATTTCTTTCCAAATAGTTTTTTGTAGAAAAATAAGAATGAAAAAACCATCAATGTGAAGATAGTTATGCTCATTTTTCTCTATCTAAAGAGATCCTCCTCCCATATCTTTCTTTCTTGTTCATTTTTTCTATCTTTCTTGTCATGCATAAATGATTTAGTAAATCAAACAAATTATTTTCTATCTTATTTATTTAAAAAAAAAATTATTTTATTTTAGGTTGAATAATAATAATTAAATGAATTAAAAAAGTATGATTAGAATAAGGACAGTGTAGTAATTATATATTATTTATATATTTTAAACCAATTTGTTAATCCATGGATGTTGCCGAACGATGGTGGAATAAAATGGAATAACCACTCTTCTGCTCTTCCACTATTTCACTTTTCATCGAACAAGCCCTCAGAGATATCCATCCAAATAAAGATGTTTTTAGATTATTTTTATGAAAGAATAAATATACCTGATAATATATTTGCTACATTTTACAAATGAGTTCCATTTTAAACTCCTAGTTTATATATATCATAGTAATTCACATCAAATCTATATTCAATATATCATGTAGTGATAAGTTTCATGTTATGAAGTTCAAGATATCGAATTACATAGGGCAATTTAAACTTTACATATATGCCCAAATTTTGTTTGTGACTTATCTTTGTGCATTGCGATGGAGCTATCAAAACAAATACTGCCCATAAAAAAAAATTTAATAGTATTTACTAGGCTGCAGACCAGTCACAAACTAGAATGGGGAGTACCTATGCTAAAATGTTGGCTTTAATCTAATTAGTGCCACATGTATCATTTCATGGCCTCAATTAGGAGATGAACTTTAATTTCATTATTATAGGCAACTATTAATTATAATTATTTAAGAAGATATCATGTTAGATAATTCTAAGTGCGTGCGTGGACCAGTTCTCGACTATAATCTCAATTAATGTAGAATAGTCATCGATTACTTTGGATGTGACCAACTGGTTATCATCAATACGAGTTGTCTTAGTTATACAATCCAGAAATTATTATCTTAATTGGTATATTTGAGCAAGCAATCTCACAAACACAAGATTTCGAGAGGAAAACATACATGTGACCATCTAGCGGATGCATCTATTTATACAGTAAAATATTTAGATGGTCCACATGAAGGAGTAGGCCCTCGTATATTTTCATGAATATGCTCGACGAAATTGAGTGATTTATTTCCAACTTTAGTTATGTCTAATGATTAATTTTTCTTGGTAACATAAAGCACATGAAAATTCATTTGATAAAGAATCTTCTGGTTCTTTAGTTGATGTATATTTTGTTGTTTGATTGAGGCCTATAGGAGGGTTTAATAGGCTTAACCGTGCGGAAACGTGTAACTTATATTTTTAGGGTTTAAATTTTTTTATAATTTTTAGACTTTTATTGATTGTTGTTTGAATACTAATTAACAAAGCAAAATAAATTAAACAATAGAATAAAGTAATTAAAGAAAATAAATCGATACCGAACACACAATATGTTGACGAAGTTCGGCGAGGTGGTTGCGTTAGCCTTAACCACCCGTTTACTCGCTAGCGGCTCTTACCGCGTTCACGAGTTGCCTACACTCCGGGACTTTCCTTGCGGCTCCGATTTCACTAACAAACAAGATCGATTACATGACCTCGAACCACCGCTCATCTTACAACAACCTTGACGAATCGATTGAGCAATAACTTACAATCCGATATGAATAAACTCAACAAACAAACACGAACAACACGCTCAATACTCCAGTAATCTTACTTTAAGATTTAGAGTAATTTAACCAGTATTAAGAAGAGAATTTTTCTATCTTTTCAATTGAAAAGTCATCAAAGAAACTGAGGAGGGCGGCCCCCTTTTAAAGGAGGAAAGAGCAGCCCTCAACAAATGGAAACCTGCGCAGTTCCGTTGCCAACAGAATGCAAAAACAGAAGGAAATCAATGAGGATTTCAAAAGAAACGGCTATATTCCTGCAGATCCGTTGTCAACGGAACTCACGCAACAATGTTTCAGCCAAAACTCCAGGAAGAAGAAAATGGCAACGGGGAGATCCGTTGGTAATGGACTGAGTCTGTTGCCAATGGGACTAGCAGAAATTGAATAAATTATAAATTTTACTCTCTTTTTAGTACAAATTAAATTACTTACTTCACATAGCACACTAGAAGACTAAAGAAGCTTTCTCCCACACCTTGAAATCTTCTCTTAAAATCCTTTAAAAGCATGACGACTTCTAGTCTTCTCGAGATCAGAGAGATGCTTCCATTCCGATGAAATCTCCATTTTCGAAAACTTGAACGAGTGTCATTCTGAGCTAATAAGACATTCTCAAACAAGATTAGTAATTACGGAATTATTTTAAACATCATCAAACCGAGAACAACACATTTTAATTTTCTATAATTATTTTCATAATTATTGCTCCGAGATTACATATAATGAAAATTCTCTTCAAATTAGTGTACCTTCCGGCACCGTCAAACCCCGATCGAAGCTATGTGAATCAAACTATAACATAATAGTGAAAGCGTAATTCTAGCCCATGCTTAAGAAGATGAAGCCTTATGATTTTATTTCCAGTGATGAACACTGAGATACGCAAATTGGGTTTTCCAAATATTTCATGAATGCCAATTGAGATTTCTTTGTTTTCTTTTCTCTTTTGGTCTCTCCCTCTCTCTCCTTAATGGGGCAGATAAGAGAATGACTTAGTTCATTTGATTGGGAACCAAATAGCTTATTTAGCCATATAGATACTCTTTCATGAAGAGACACAATTTGGCTCCTAATGTAGACTTTTCTATTTCAGCCTATCACAAAAATAGAAACACACCATCCATAATTCTAAACATCAAAGGCCACACCCTGATTTGACTCATTAATGCTTAATATAATTAACTAAACTTGACCACTTTATTATAAGCATATTTGATAGTATTATGATACACAAATTTTTCACACATAAATCCAATACACAACTATTTCACATATAAGTCCAACTTTGGATTAATAATCCAACAACTTCTATATATGCTATATACTATTTTTATTTTTTTTAAATATATACCGTTTACCGAATGAATTTTATATACTGTTTGTTTTCAGTTTATATGTTTTTATATACTGATATACTGTTTACCGAATGAATTTTTATATATTGTTTGTTTTCAGTTTTTATATGCCGGCGCTATATGGTTGCCATAATACCCATCACGCAGTATCAGTTCCCTTTCCTAATTTATCGTTGATTAAGAACTAAGTAATAGACATCCATATTAATAATATTCATAACAAAAAGTAAATATTTTTCTAATTTATCGTTGATTAGGAACTAATTAATGGATATCCATATTAATTATATTCATAACAAAAGTAAATATTTTTTTGCACTTTTGATTTTCCTGATTTTTTTTTTGTTTGTTGTTTTTTTCTCAGAGGATGCAGTTCTTAGACCTCCTAAATTACAACTCAGTCTTTCAAGAAATATAATACATACTGCACACCGGTCATGCATGTCGTAGAGATTAAAAAAACAAGAAAAGAAAAATAAATAGTAGAATACATAAAAGATGACAACAAAGTGTTGTCTCCCCCGTATTAATAAGGCTTAAATAAGCTTTGGAGAGATGATTTGATCTGTTCATCTTCCCATTGCAGATGATCCCACCAATCTGTCCTCCCCTTAATGACTAATTTACTTGGAATGGTATTTTTTGTCGAATGGTAGCATACTCAGGTGGGAACAACCTGTTATTTCAAGAAGTTTCAAAGAGGGAAATGTAATATTTGGAGAGCAAATGCTCTTCAATCCATTCATGTTAGAGAGATTCAATGTTTCTAGGCAAGGGAAGGTCTGGCTCACTTCTTCAATTTCAATATTTTCGCTGGTGTTTCCTCCTTCAATAATAAACAGCCCATCAGTAGTTGAGTCTTTGATTTTTAAGTCCCGGAGACATGGTAGGTATAAAGTCCAAGAGAAATTCTTTAAGAAGAAAGGACCATGTAAATCCAAATGTTTGAGCCGAGGGAATAAATCCTTGGGAGCGACTCCTCTGTAAACAATATCCATTTTAATGTCAAGTCAACCGAACCGAGACTAAGGAAAGCTAAGTTTTCATTCCACTATAAGAATCATTTTGTGAAAGGCACTGAAGAGACTTCGAGCCCCACTTGTTCGTTTTGCAACTATTATTGCAAAATAGGCCATATCTCTTTAGAGTATCCTATGTGTAAACCTACTTATTCTTCTAAATTTATGTGATTGCAGAAAGACAAAAATGTTGACAGCAACTCCACATTTAATGAGGAGAAATCGAAGTCCACTTAGACGCTTCAATTTCCCCCTATTTAAATTAGTCATATTCTAAAAGGGAGCTTTGGTCAAGTTTTTCCTTGACATATCTAGCTTGTTGGTCAAGTTTTTGTTTGTGAGATATGAAAATTGGACAATTTGACGGGAATCAATCGAGAAATATGGACATTCGACATGACTTGTCTCTTTTGCAAATCAAGGTCATGACAAAGAAATTGATAAAGTTGGATAAATGGGATTGAAGTCGACAATATTTTCACCAAGTCACAAATATCTTGTTATCTATCCAATACTTGGTCGAGGTTATGCTATTCATGATCAAATCTTAATTTTTCTTTACTCATTATATATTATTTCTTCGATGCTTTATGTCTTCTCCTTGGATTTTCTTATAAGAGACTATCATTTTTGAACGTTATTTAGAATATTATATGTATGTTAAGGGCCACAAGCAAGTAAGTGGGTGGTTAATGCTAACGCAACCACCTCGCCGAACTTCATCATCGAGTTTGGTGTTCGGTATGGCATTTATTTCCAGTTATTTATCTTACTTGTTGTTTATGTTAACTACTTTGTTAATTCGAATTTGTACAACCCTCAACAAAAGTTTAAAAATATTAAAAAGTATAAAATCCTAAAAGTACAAATTTACTCGCATACGCAAGTTTAGGCCTACATATATATATATATATATATATATATATATATATATATATATATATATATATATACATATATATATATATATATACATATATATATATATATATATATACATATATATATATATATATATACTATATATATATATATATACATATATATATATATATATATATATATACATATATATATATATACATATATATATATATATATACATATATATATATATATACATATATATATATATACATATATATATATATATATATATACATATATATATATATATATATACATAGATATATATATATACATAGATATATATATATATATATATATATATATATATATATATATATATATATATATATATATATATATATATATATATATATATATATATATATATATATATATATATATATATATATATATATATATATATATATATATATATATATATATATATATATATATATATATATACATATATATATATATACATATACATAGATATACATATATACATAGATATACATATATACATAGATACATATATATATATATATATACATATATATATATACATAGATATACATATATATATATATATATATATATATATATATATATATATATATATATATACATATATATATATATATACACACTATATATATATATATATATATATATATATATATATATATATATATATATATATATATATATATATATATATATATATATATATATATATATATATATATATATATATACATATGTATATATATATATATTTTCTAAATGGGTAAATAATCGAAACATAATATGATTATGTTTATATTTGATATATTTGTTGATATGTGTTGATATAATGAGAGAGTTCATTAGGCATAACACATACATCATTGAGATGAAGGAGTTCATGGTCCATCTTGAATACATCATTAAGATGACAAGTTTAT
This sequence comes from Juncus inflexus, assembly GCA_024447665.1. NCBI lineage: Eukaryota > Viridiplantae > Streptophyta > Magnoliopsida > Poales > Juncaceae > Juncus > Juncus inflexus. The sequence continues at coordinate 10,282,240 of JAJHPC010000004.1, forward strand.
TTTAAACCACACATCATGGCAATGAAAGAGTTGATCGATTTCTATACATGGAGATAAGATTTACAAATACAATCTATGAATAATTTCATAGAGATGATACATATATTGGGAAATCTTTATGTTAGTTCATAAAGATTAAGGCCTTGATATATCACCGTTATTATCTTTATTTTATTGGTACATGTGATGTTCTTTGAAGAATGCATAATAACATATAATATTAAATAAAATCCGTCAAAATAATGTTAAGTCATGAAGTGCCTTCCATAAGTCTAAATCTCTCAATACTCTGATCGACCCTGCATAGGTCATGCCAAAGCTGGGTATGTAGGGACAATCTTAGGAGGAGAGAATGCGGGAAATGGGAGCCAACATAAGTCATGCCAAAGCTGAGTGTGTTGGGTACTATTTTGTCGATGATTAGACATGGTTTGACTTAACTGGTCTATCAAGTCAGACTTGGGCTCGGAGCATACGATAAGATATATACGTCGGGCAAATGATGCTTATCCTATGTTGTTCAAGAGTTGTATGAAATACAATTGGAATTATTTCTACCTAAATAAGTTAACTTCTGGGCGATGAGCCAAAGCTCACTTAGGACTTAATTGAAATATGGATCTTGTCTCACTATGAAACTTCATGGATTGAAAGTTTCCGAATCAGTGCGATTGAGGGTTATTGATTTGATTAAAAATAGTGGGAGCCATTATATGAAATATTTAAAGAATAATAGTCTTTGCATATTATCCAAATCGAATAGTACATCTATTTATGTCTCACAATAGGTCCTTGAGAAGGACATATAATATAAGATGCTAATAATCGTTAACATGAACATGGACAAGTGTTGTCAATAATGTTCTCGCGCTTAAAAGGAACGTAAAAAGTACTCCCAAAGATAAGGGAAAGATGTTGCCGAGGCTTCGGCCTTAGGTAAGAAATTAGTATCTTTTGCAGTGAATCGATTCATTGAAAGAAACCATAATTTCTCAAGAAGATATGAAAAAGGGAATGAAAGGATAGTGTGACTATCGCTTCAAGTATTTTTGTTATAGAAATTAACTTCTCTATTTCACATCATGTGTATTCGATATACGATGTGAATCACACATTTGTGAAAATGTGCTGACAAAGTTGTAGACTAGTGAGTAAATATGATGTTAATATATGAGTGACGAATTTAGCAAAAGTTGTTGCATTTCCTCAAGTAACTCATTTATTTACATTGTCTTTTTGGACTTATCGCCAACATAAATAATTGTTATTTAATGTCGACAATAAATTTTCTATTATCTATAGTTCGAGTTTATCTATGAATGGTTATTAATTTATTATTGAGAATAATAATTTTACCATTCACAAATGTAAATTTTCTTTGGAAATGTTCCAATAGAAAAATTAGTTTTTGTGTTATATCGAACAAGATAATTATATGTCTATCTATAACATTAATATTAAGAATTTAAATCTAGCATTGTCGCTTGGTCTACTTAAATAAGATGAACATTTATTAAATCCATTAAGATGGATTTTCAAATTTATTTGATTTTGAATCATTTGAAACATGTGTAACTTATTTATTAGACAAAATGACATATACGTCTTTCACAAAGTAAGGTAAAAGCAAGTTACTTATTGGCTCTCATACATAGTGATGTATGTTCATCAATGAGTGAAGGTGCTAGAGAAAACTACTTTATCACTTTATTCAAATGATAAATTTGAATATTTTGAAAAGTTCAAAACTTTCAAATAATCAAGTAGACAATACACTTGGCTTTGAATAATCAAATTTCTTTGATGAGATCGAGGTGTCGAGAACCAAGTGTTTGATGATCATGATAATGATATCGACTTTATTAGATATAGTTCGATTATGATGAGTCAAATATATCTTCTATTTCTTTCGGGGTTACGCTCTTATTGCGTTCATACTAAATATAATTCCATCTAAAGCAGTTGTAAAAGACTCCATATGCGATATGGACTGGTAGGTGTATCAGATTATCTTTTATCAAGATTTGAGGATATGATAGTTAATTGAAGTATAATGCATCTAATCGGATTAGTGCTTATTGTGGAATATCCTAAGAAAAGTAAAGGATATTACTTCTATAATTAATATGAGAACAAAGTGTTTGTTACTCGAAAATTATATCTCTTTGGAAGAAGTGTTCCGAAAAGAATTAGTGGGAGTAAATTTGAAAAGTTCAAATTCCACATACTGACAGTAATGCTCGGATGGAAATTAATTCAGATTTCAAGTAGTGATTGAGTCTGCAATTAATCAACTAGACTCTCAAGATGTTGAAGAGTCTGAGTATATAACATAAGTGTATTCATGTAGATCTATTAGAATTTATCGTAGGCCCGAAAAATATAGATTTTTCGTGTCTAATGATAAAAATTTCGTACTAATAGATGATGAGTCCAAATTCTACTAATACACTTTGATGACTCAAGGCTCTAATGGTTAGAGACTTTGAAAGTTGAGATGTAATCCATGTCAGACAATCTAGTTTTGAATTTGATTGATCCATCAAATGGAAATACGGTTTTAAAAGAAAGACCGACATGGATAATGTGCAAACATATAATGCATGATTTGTGGTAAGTTAAAATCATAGTATAGACTATGATAATATTTTTCCAAGTCATCATGCTTATGTATTTCAGAATTTTCTTGGCCATATGTTCAAAGTATGACTATAAAAGATGCCAAATGGATGTCAAGACGTTGTTTCTTAATATAAACATATGAAAGTATGTATATGATACAACTTGAGAGTTTTGTCTATCCTAAAATTTTTTGAAAAGAGTTTTCAAGTTGCATAAATTCATTTATGAATTAAAGCAAACATCTATTTATTATTTGATGAAATAACCAAACAGTTTGGTTTTATCAAAAATTAAAGATAAATCTTTTGTTGACAAGAAATTCAGTGGTAGCATAATTACATATGATGTGAATTAAGTGTAACAAGCACACATAAGTTTAATCTTAGTGAAAGTCACTAAATAATAATCAAGAGTATGATTATATACTTGAGAAGGATAAAGTATTCTTCTTAGATTATGGTGGACATAAAAATATGCAAAGTATTTGCATATGACAATGTTTGATAATCCATTTAAGAACCCAATCCCTTAAATGATGGTGATCATATTAGGTCAACTGTATGTGATACCACATATATCAATGAGTATGAGATACTTGGTTGATTTGGCCTAGTGCAAGTGGGAGATTGATGGTGTTATGCCCTAAGCCAAAGTGTTTGTGACCTAGATGATTGATTGTAATAACAAACATAATATTTATTCTAAGATATTTCATATAATATCTACGTATAGGTTATTTTAATATAATTAAAATAGACCATGAATATGCAATTCAGCTTTATGTCATCAAAGTGCGTGACTTTGATAGTAAAACTATAGTGTTCTGAATGCTATTCTAAATCGTCCCTGGTCATTTATAGGATATTTGTGGAGACAAATATACTTGCAGAGACATATAAATATATATTTATATACAAGCTATAAATGTACACCAGTATATTAGTTGACTGATGATTATGTTTTACTGATCATGGATAAATAGTTATCATGTCATTAACATAGGTATATGTTACAGACCATATACTGGGCTGACCCTCCATAAGAATCCTACATGTTTTACGTCATTGGCTATTCTTGTAACATAAAGTATTTATGGTCCTTTGACCTGAGATTGTCTCAGTTCCCAACATGGGTAATTTTATACTTTAATATAATCTAACACTGCCTTTAACCAGGTGGTCATAACGCTTATGATTAGGTATACAATGAATCATGTAGAGGGATGAGTGCAATCAAGACGGGATTTGTTCCTCTCATAAATGAGAGAGATATCTTTGGGCCTCTTGATGAATTGAACTGAAGAAATATATGGCCATACTCAAATTAATTAATAAGAGTTATTAATGTCATTTTTTCTTGTTCAGTTTAATTTGGGATCAAGAACTATTAGTCGATTAATATAAGGATGGCATATTACATGCCTTATGATCGATATAGATATCGCGTGACAAAGAGACTAAATACGTGATTGTTGATTAGGTAAATCGGATCACCGATATTCACTTAAATTGGGTAGTCATGATGGCTTGCTAGAGTCTGCTCATGATTTATAGACTATCAAGTCTATTGCCAACATTAAGTGAACCTACAGGGTCACACACAAAGAACAAACTGAAACGGGCGCAGAAAATCCTAGCGACTTATATGATGAGTTGCATAAGAATGTCACAAAATATATTGTCATCTTATGTGATAAGATGTGATACATATGTATATAAAGAGTATGAGCACAAAAGATCATGTAATATAGAAGAGTCTAGATGATGGCATATGGATAATGAGAAGTTATACAAATCTTTTAGTGAAGAGATATGACTCTTCACCTCTATATAAGGACATAGAGGGCTCCAAATTCACAACACAACACAACACATCATTCTCTCTCTCATTATTTCTCATTCTCTTTTGTGAGACAAAAGAGAGAAAATATGCTTTTTAATTTGTATGACAAAATTATGAAAGGGTGCTTTATTTTTGTATGACAAAAATGAAAGAGTGTGATTATATGAGAGGAATTATATACATCTTTTGTGAGATAAAATAAGAAGAGTTTTCTTATGCAAGAGGAGAACAAGCTACTAGCATATATATTGTTCTTCTTCCCATTTTAAGAAGTTTGTTCATGTGGACACCGGTAGAGGCGTTCGTACTTTCGGCGCTTGTGATCTATTCGGCCTAAGAAGATGAGAACGATTTGTTGAGAGTTTTGGTGGAGACCGATTGTGTGTGCGGTAGATGACTTCCACCGGTAGAGGCGTTCCTACTTTTGACACTTGTGATCTATTCGGCCTAAGAAGATGAGAACGGTTTGTTGAGAGTTTTGGTGGAGACCGATTGTGTGTGCGGTAGATGACTTCCGCACGATCCGACCTAGACGGCCTAGACGGACGTAAAATAGGGTTAGGACGGTAACTGGTTTAGAGACGCATGGACAACACGCATGGTTTGAGCGTCACGGATTAAGCGTAATCCGAACGGTATCTTTAAGATTTACTTCTTTGATTTAACCGATATGCACGGATCCTCGGATTGGTTTTGGACAAAATATTTGTTTTCCGCTGCGTTATGCACGTCTGAAACCCAACGCCCGGAGGACTCAATAATGTGGGTAGCAAACTATTCACATCTTATTTGATTGCAATATATTAATGAAAACCCCTGAAGGATTTAGAATGCCTGAACCATTCATAACTCTCTAGAGATTTAATCTATTAAATTACATAGATATTTGTACGAATTAATGCAATCTTAAGATATGTCGTAAAATTGCTATAACGAATATTTGTTGAATGTATAGAAAACTATATATTTAACTTTTGAATGTCGATTTATATATATTGATGATTTAAAATCTTATAGTACTCCCGAAAAGCTCCAAAAGGTACTATATTATTCAAAAGAATATAAGATTAAATTCTTTAAAGCATAAAATATTATCTTAAATTATAAATTGAATATTTCTCGGAAGGTGTCATTGTTTCAGAATCCAACTATTACAATGATATAATGTGGTAAAATCGCATCCATTAAGATCATTAAGATCGATGGTGTTATGCCCTAGGTCAAAGTGTTTGTGACCTAGATGATGGATTGTAATAACAAACATATTATTTATTCTAAGATATTTCATATAATATGTGCGTATAGGTTATTTTAATATAATTAAAATAGACCATGAATATGCAATTCAGCTTTATGTCATCAAAGTGCGTGACTTTGATAGTAAAACTATAAAGTATTATGAATGCTATTCTAAATCGTCCCTAGTCATTTATATGATATTTGTGGAGACAAATATACTTGCAGATACATATAAATATATATTTATATACAAGCTATAAATGTACACGAGTATATTAGTTGACTGATGATTATGTTTTACTGATCATGGATAAATAGTTATCAAGTCATTAACATAGGTATATGTTACAGACCATATACTGGACTGACCCGCCATAAGAATGCTACATGTTTTACGTCATTAGCGATTCTTGTAACATAAAGTATTTATAGTCCTTTGACCTGAGATTGTCTCGGTTTCCAACATGAGTAATTTTATACTTTAATATAATCTAATGCTGCCTTTAACTGGGTGGTCATAACGGTTATGATTAGGTATACAATGAATCATGTAGAGGGATGAGTGCAATCAAGACGGGATTTGTTCCTCTCATAAATGAGAGAGATATCTTTAGGCCTCTTGATGAATTGAACTGAAGAAATGTATGGCCATACTCAAATGAATTAATAAGAGTTATTAATGTCATTTGTTCTTGTTCAGTTTAATTCGGAATCAAGAAATATTATTCGATTAATATAAGGATGATGTATTACATGCCTTATGATCGATATAGATATCGCGTGACAAAGGGACTAAATACGTGATTGTTGATTAGGTAAATCGGATCACTCACTTAAATTGGGTAGTCATGATGGCTTGCTAGGGTCCGCTCATGATTTATAGACTGTCAAGTCTATTGCCAACATTAAGTGAACCTACAGGGTCACACACAAAAAACAAACTGAAACGGGCGCAGAAAATCATAGCGACTTATATGATGAGTTGCATAAGAATGTCACAAAATATATTGTCATCTTATGTGATAAGATGTGATATATATGTATATAAAGACTATGAGCACAAAAGATCATGTAATCTAGAAGAGTCTAGATGATGGTACATGGATAATGATGAATGATGTCATACACATCTTTTAGTGTGAAGAGACATGCCTCTTCACCTCTATATAAGGACATAGAGGGCTCCAAATTCATTACAGACCACATCATTTTGTCTCTAATTATTTCTCATTCTCTTTTGTGAGACAAAATAGAGAAAATATACTTTTTAGTTTGTATGACAAAATTATGAAAGGGTGCCTTCTTTTGTATGACAAAATGAAAGAGTGCGATTAAATGAGAGGAATTATATACATCTTTTGTGAGATAAAATAAGAAGAGTTTTCTTATGCAAGAGGAGAACAAGCTACTAGCATATATATTGTTCTTCTTCCCGTTTTAAGAAGTTTGTTCGTGTGGACACCGGTAGAGGCGTTCGTACTTTCGGCGCTTGTGATCTATTCGGCCTAAGAAGATGAGAACGGTTTGTTGAGAGTTTTGGTGGAGACTGATTGTGTGTGCGGTAGATGACTTCCGCACGATCCGACCTAGACGGCCTAGACGGACGTAAAATCGGTTAGGACGGTAATCGGTTTAGAGGAGCATGGACAATATGCATGGTTTGAGCGACACGGATTAAGCGTAATCCGAAAGGTATTATTAAGATTTATTTCCTTGATTTAACCGATACGCACGGATCCTCGGATTGGTTTTGGACGAAATTTTTGTTTTCCGCTGCGTTATGCACGTCTGAAACCCAACAAAGATAACTTGTTTGATGTATTGACAATTGAAATAAACGGTGATGAGTTATTTTCTTGCGTGAACATGATGATTATGAAATGAATATTTAACAAATCTGCTCAAATAATGATCCAGCAACTCTTCTTAAGCATATATTACAGAGATTGGACTTTGTCATCTTGATATATAGTTGTGTATATGAGGGGGAGAAATAGTACGCACTGCACTCTTTTTTAATTGTCTATGATTTTTGTCCCAGTGGGCTTTCTTAGCAATGTTTTTAACGCGGCAACTTTTTTGCGTAATATATAGAGTGATAATGCGCTCTTTTTCCTTCAGTAGGATTTTTTGCCCATAGGGTTTTACAAAGCAAGGTTTTAACGAAGCATATTTAATATATGAAATAATGAGGAATAACGAAAATACAGGATGTACTCTTTTTTCCTTAGCCAAGGTTTTGCCCTACTAGGTTTTCCTAACAAGATTTTTTATAAAACAACTTCTAATGCGTATGGAAGATGAAATATGGACATCCAAGGAGAAATTTTATGAGTATAATTAATGTGGATGTCCATTACGTGGTTGTTACGCAACATAAATTAGAAAATGCTTGTAAGAATAGAAGGATGTGTTGCAAGATATTTATTATTGTATTTTCGGTTAGATTATTTTTTTATTATAATTCTAAATCAGGCAAGAGATTTCTTGGCCAGCACTCACCCTATACTATATAAAGGGGGCAGTGACTATTGTATTCTTCAATTCCATAATTGAATAAATATTTTGTCTCCTCCAATTCTCTCTTTCATTATTATTGTTCTTATTATTTATAACAGTAGTAAACATTCTTTAAGTACATATTTTGCGTAAAGTTTTCTATTGATTTAATTCAGATAAACATTTAAGTCGGGAATATTATCATGAAGCTCCATATGAAGATAAACTTTGAAAGAATTTATATACGATAGTTTTTATGATATCTTAAGGAAGAAAATACTATTTAATTATTATTATTATTATTATTATTATTATTATTATTATTATTATTATTATTATTATTATTATTATTATTATTATTAGAAATGTGAAGAGACACTTAGATAGTTCACAGAAAAATCTTTAGGGACCTGATGGTAAATGATAGGCTTTCCCATCGTGCATCAAGATGCGAAAAATAGTATAAAGGCAATAAACATTATTGGAAAATTCTTAAAAAAAACCCTATCTTTCCTTGAATTTATCAAAAGCCCCCTAATTTTTCAAATTCTTCAAAAACACCCTATAAAGTGGATTGAATTCCCCCCTCCCCCCCTATGCGGTTAACATTAATTTTTCATCCATTAACATTTTAAATGGACCAAAATACCCTCATAATTATTTTCATACCTAATTTTTTGCTTTAAAAATAAAAAATAAAAAATTATATTCTCGCATCAAATATAAGTAAATGAGAACTAAAATATGACAAACAAACATTATAAAAAAAATTAATATTTTTCGGTAAAATAAATAGTATCCTCACTCGATGGTTGAGAACCTTCGGGTGAAGATGTGGATGACTCATTAGGGGAGGGAGAACTCTCATTGGAAGGAATTGAGGGAAGAAGGGTGAGAGTTGTTTGAGTTGGAGGAGAAGAGGTTTGAGAGGATGTGGGAGTTTGTTCATGTATAAAAGGAAAGTATGTTTCGTTGAAGATGACATGACGGCTCACATAAATTTTATTTGTTGGTATGTGAAGACATTTGTATCCCTTTTGGTTTGGCGCATATCCAAGAAATACACAAGGTAAGGACCGAGTTTATAACTTATGTGAATTATATGGTCGTGTGTATGGAAAGCACAAGCAACCAAGAACTCGCAAGAAGTTATAATCTGGTTCTTTGTGAAAGAGAATTTCAAAGGGAGATTTTTCTGGACTTACAGAGTTCGGCAATCGGTTGATGAGATAGACAACATTATAAAACATGTCATCCCAAAACCGAAGTGGAATAGATGCTTGAGACATAGTAGATAGGGCTAGTTCAATAATGTGCCGATGTTTCCTTTCGGCTAGCCCGTTTTGTTCGGGTGTGTAGGCGCACATTGTGATGTGAGATATAGAGGGATAAAGACACGCAATAGGCTTAAACTCGGTGCCGCCATCGGTTTGAAGTATTTTTATGGAGCACGAGAGAAAGTTTTCGACTTGAGATTTAAAAAGGCTAAATGCTTGAGACACTTGGTCTTTGGAGTTAAGAAAGTAGATCCATGTGAAGCGCGAGTAGTCGTCCGTGAAATGCACGAAGTAAAGGATTCATGAATGGGAGATAACCGGAGCAGGTCCCCACACATCCGAGTGGATCACTTCAAGAGGTTTTGAGGAGCGCGCCATAGCTTGATTAAATGGTAACTTATGCGCCTTGCCAACAGAACACGCATCACAAAATACCAACTTTTTATTTGAATACAACTACTTATTTGCCTTCATTAGATTTTGTGACACAACCTCCTATGCCATATATCCGCTGAGACCCTTTCGCCAAGAAAAGCGGAGGGTTGGATTATTGGTGCCGGTCTTTTGAAGAGACGATAAAGACCGTTCTCAAGAACCGGACAAAGTAAAATCTTGTTAGAAGCATGATCTTTGATCAAGCATGTAAAGGGTTGAAATTCGAGCACAACATTGTTGTCTCGTGTTAGTTGCGAGATGCTAATGAGGTTTTTCGTGATTTGGGGTACATGAAGAACGTTTTTGAGCACCAACGAACCGTTTGGCAATTTGATAACCATCTCACCAATGTTTTGTATCGGTATGCCTGCTCCGTTACCGACTCGAATAAGGTCTTTTCCTGAATACGATACATGAGTGGAGAGGTCGGTTAGGTTGGCAGTCATATGGCTGGACGCACCTGAATCAAGAAACCACTCGTCCGATGAACCACTAGGCGGTTCCGCAAGAAGAGCAGTTGACGGGTTTTGGTCGAACCGTTTCCGGCAATGGAGCGCAATATGGTTACGCTTCTTGCAGATTTGGCACTTGACACCTTCATAATTTGTAGTTTTCGCATTAATTTCTTGACCGCATTTTTCTCTTTTTCGGTGACCGTAAAAAGTATTCATCTTTTCAAATTGTGCCGCAAAAGGCTCAAAAAATAACTTCAAAAAATTATCTAGACCAGGGCTGGAGCGTAAAACCGAGTCCAGTTGAGGGTTGACAGGATTGACCAATTACCCGAAATGAAAACGTTCAAAATCGGAAGCCATTTTTGTCGGAAAAAAAAAATGGATGGAGGAAAGAGGTAAAGAGAAGGAACGACCTGACACTCGTTGATTTCTTGAAGTTTTTGACCGATTCTTGATCGAGTCTTGATCGATACTTGATCGAGTCTTGATCGATTCTTGATCGAATATTGACTGATTGTGAAGAATTCAGTCAATATCCGCCTCACAACACCTCACACTTTCCTCACTACTTCTTTGATTAACACGAACACCTTTGATAACCCTCTTCTTGACGAATTCTTGAAAGAATTCAGTCAAGATTTGATGAGATTTCTTCAAGAAAACAATTCTTGAATTGAGAGGCGCAAATTGCTGCACTCTTGATGAAGAGAATTAGAAGAAAGAGAGAGGGAAATTAGGAGAGTTTTAAAAGTGGAAGCAATAATTTGCTCTTAATACCATATTAAATGTGGAAATATAGAGAGAGAAGAGAGAAGTGTTTGTTAATTATGATTAATTAGTATTGATTGAATTGATGATTACAAGTAAGCTACTCTATTTATAGAGTTGCAATCTAATCTACTTACAATATAATTTCTACTGTACAATTCAACTCCTACAATAATTATACAATAGGTACATGAACTCTACCAGAGCAATCGATATCCATGGATAACGTCATAATGAAATTTTAGAAAAAAAAATTGGTAACAGGGGGAAAGCTACAACCAATAAACAATCCATTTATTTTTCCACCAGATTTCCCAGTCAAATTGAATTAGTGATTTGTTTAGTAGTTAGAATTACTCAGTAATATATATATGAAATAAAATGGTCGGCCTTTCGTTTCAAAATAATTATACAAGCTCATTGTAAGGATTGAAGATGCTTTTCAAGGAAAGGAAAATATAGATCACATACACAAAGAGCATGATGGTAACCAATTATAATGTCCATATTAGTATTTCACGTGATACATCCAAAATTGTACAATGCAAAATAACAAATAAATAAAAAATGACTGTTATCATATTTGAGGTTAGAGTGCCAAAAAGAGAAATAATGATTATACAAATAAATATAAAAAAATCAAGGTCCCACCGAAACATTCTAACCTATATAACAACATGAATCTCGTTTGCTCAAGAAAAAAAACATATTTTATTCTTTACAATTAACCCTACCACAACAATTTAAACCCAAAATTTTTGAAACTCAAATTTTGAAATTCAAATTTTGAATTTTAGGGATTTACGTTGCACTCATCCATATAAGATTCGGTTCGAGTCACATACTTTCTCCAATAATGTTTATATTTAGGTATACCCATATCAAGCCAAGGTTTCATATTACCATTATAATGTAGTGTAGCCGCATTTTGAATTTCACTGTTTGAAATTGCGTAATCATAGCCAAGATTTGATTGCACCCAAAAAGATTCTAGAGGAAATATTTCATCTTTAAAAACAACCATACTCAATGGAAGCGATATTTCCCTCCATCTTTCTTCATTTATTTCCTTCTCCTTTTTAAACTATTCATTCACAAAAGAAAGTTAAAAAATATAACTATCAAATAAAAGATTTTACAAATTTAATAAGATAAAAAAAGTCTATAACTCACCTTGTGAACTAGGTCAAAATACTTGGCACTAATATTATTTTCCCTCCATTTCTTCAAATCAACCACATTTAATCCAGACAACCATAAACACGTATTATTTTCATTTTCACCATAATTTACCTCATTTAAATACTCTTTAATTTGCCCCAATTTAACTCCGCAAAACTCAACTGCTCCAATAATTTTTCCTTCCAAATCAATCTCAAATAAGCTCGATAAATCCTTTTGCACCACCAAATCATCTTCCAAAACCACAACTCTTTCCAAATTTGGAAATATTTCTGAAAGGAGAAAATTTGAATGGCCAAAAACGGAAATGTAGCCACTCGTGTGGCGGGTCATGACCCGAAACTCTTCTGAAGGGAAGAGATTTCTCTCAAGGGCGTTTTCGTAATTTAGTTTGATTTGCTCGTAATTTAATACATGGACAAGGGCGTTTTTGTAATTGTTCCTCGCAAAAAAATGCCTCATTGCGTAGAAATTTTGCGTGTCCGTCAAAACGTGAAATACCAAATTTCCTGTTTGCTGCAACAAAAATGCCCAAAATAATTATAATAAATAACAATACTTATATAATAATAATAATAACAATAATAAGAATAAGAATAATAGTAATAATAATAACAATAGCAATATCAACAACAACAGCAATAATAATAATAATAATAATAATAACCATAAAAAAATAACAATAATAATAATAACAATAATAATAATAACCATAAAAAAATAACAATAATAATAATAATAGCAAAAACAATGATAATAATAAATAAAATAATAATAATAATACAAAATAATAATAATAATAATAATAATAATAATAATAATAATAATAATAATAATAATAATAAATAGAATAATAGAGTATAATAATAAAAATAATAACAACAATAATAATCAATAACAATAACAATAACAATAACCATACCTCAAAATTCATCACAGTAGAATTAATCACCACAGAAACCGCAAGCAGGTTCTTCGAAAAAACCACAAAATCACTATTACTCACACTTTGCCCCTCCGAAATAGTTCTCTCTCGCAACTCAGCCCTTCTCTCCTCCTTAAACCACTCGACAGTCAATCTGAGTATCAAGCAGTGGTGAGTTTTAGGAACGGTTTGGACGGCCAGGCGGTACAGAAACGCGCTCTGTCTCATGTGGAAATAAGTTTCGGATTCGGTTACGGATACGAGTTGCGTGAGCTTTCTCTCGAAGTTTTTGGAGTCCACGTTGAGCTGTTTCGCTTTGGAGATCGAGAGCTCCATCTTGTCAAAGTTTCTCTGAGAACTGCGGTGAAAAATTAAAAGTGTGATTAGTTTTAACTTTTGAGGGATATTTGTGAAATAAGGGAAATGTACAAACAAGCCCCTGGATTACGCCCAAATTGCAAAAAGACTGAAAACACCACTCTTCATTTTCTGCATTCGTTTTAGCAACGCAGTGCGAATTCCGCAAGCGGTTATTATTTCTTATTTTTTACCGCAGTTCGCATACAAACCGAAATCGCTCAACACAGACAGCAAAACCTTCGACCGGAAACTAATGCAAATCCTCTCCCTAACCTTCAAATCACTAGTTTTTCACTTTCCCCCTCCAAAATTCCTCCCTCTCGCAATTCAGTCCTTGCAGCCTTAAAATACTCAGCGCTCTGGCGCATGTGGAAATGGGTCTCGGATTCGGTTATGGAGACGAGTTGCGTTAGTTTTCTTTTGAAGATTTTACTATCTATGTTGAGGGATTTCGCTTTGGAGATCGAGAGAGCTATTTTGTCCACGTTTTTCTGAGAACTAGGGTGAAAGGTGAAAGAAGGTGTAGTTAGTTTTGGGGATTTTTGCGGAAAAGACACTGTTTTAATGAAAATTGAAAGAACGGCCTCTTGATGTTGAAAAGAAATTGAAAAATGGGACCCTTCAGTCTAAATTTTCAACATTGCTGGCTTTCTTTTTTGCAATTCGGGAATAATCAGGGGCTTCTTTGCAAATTTGAGTTATTTTCCAGTTTTAATCTGACCACAATTCCACAGTTATTTTCATAAATAAGTTTAATTACAATCTTACCAGTTCGAAAAATTAGCCGAAAGGTAAATCTGCATCTGAAATGTTCAGGGTTTAGGGTTGTTTCCGTAAATAAGTTAACTTAGAGAAAGGGAGTTTCTAGAATCAATATTGAAAGAATTGAAATACTAAGAACGCTCTTTACTTCTAACTTGTTTGATAAGATGTGGAAAATGGATGTGGGAAATAGATTTTCCATTTTTTACCTTTTAATTGGCAAATTTGGTAAAAAGAATATTAATAAAATTTAACAAAATCTCAAAAACTTTTTATTAACTGTCCCCTAAAATATTGTACTAAAATAATACATCACTTTAATCTCCCCAAAACCAAGTCTTAAACCCGATTTTAGAGTGGAGTGAAGAAACTAATAAGATTGGATTCTAGGAAACATGATTCATTTCCTATGTTTTCAGCCAAATCAAACAGGCCCTTACAGGGGCTAATTCATAAAATTACTCTTGAAATGTAAATCTACATCTGAATGCTATAGGGTTTAGGATTGTTTTCATTTCATAAATAATTTCATGGGAAATTTGCACAAAAAAAGAGCCCCTGCATATGTCTAAATTGCAAAAAAGACCCTCCATTCTTCAGAAATAAAAAAAAATACCCTAAATTAAGTTTTAACTCCGTTAATTAACTCTTTTTCATCATGTGCACACATTCAAGTACACTCAAAGATCACAACACAAAAGCACACACTTTGTGTGTGATTGGTGAGTGGGGAACAGCACATGTGTGTGTATATTTGTATGTGTGAGAGAGAGATCTAAATCTAACCAAACAGTAGGTCCATTTTTGCAAGGGCCATTTTTGCAATTTCATTAAAATGAAAAGGCACTTGCGCAATTTCCAAAACTTAAGGCACTTTCGCAAATTTCTCATAACTCAAACCACAAGGACCAATTCATAAATTTACTCACCACACACCCAAATCCTTATCTGAAACGGCTTCACCAAGCATACTCTCATGATCCTGAATATTTCTCTTAATAAGCCCTCGCGATGAACAACTGGTCCTGCGACCTTCTTACGAAATGGTCCCTCATTTGTGTGTGTGTATTTGTGTATTTTTGTGTGTTTGTGGGGGGGGGGGGGGGATGGGCATACATGTGTGTGGGCTTTTTTGCAATTTCATTAGATGAAGGGGCTCTTTCGCAATTTATACAAACGGTAAGGGTTTTTTTGCAAATTTCTCATAAGTTCAATTAACTCATAAAATTACTCACCTCACACCCAAATCCTTATCCGAAACGGCTTCACCAAGCATCCTCTCATGATCCTGAATATTCCTCTTGACCTCCTTACTAAATTGCTCGCTCCCTTTTAACTTTACAATGCTAGGATAATAAGCTCTCGCGATGAATAATTGATCTTTTAACCTTCTTACGAAACGGTCCTTCATCTTTTCTTTGTGTTGCACCGACCAGAGACAGTACGCCCCGAATTGAAACTCGCATAGTTTGTTGTTGTAAGTTTGAGATTCGATTGAGTTTTCAGCGTTGTTGGTAATTTCTTGTTGGATTGTTTCGAAACCCTAATTGTACAAAAAGAGTTCGGAAATTAGGAAAGATGAATAAATAATAGGGAAAATTTGCATAAAAGGCCCTGGAGTATGCTGAAATTGCAAAAAAGCCCCGGCTTTATTGGAAATTTCAAAAAAGCCCATAATCATATTTAGAAGTTAACACCGTTAGTTCTCATAGTTTAATTTGTAGGGGCTTTTTTGAAACTTTCAATAATGCAGGGGCTTTTGCAATTTCGGCATACTAGAGGGGCTTATTGGAAATTGCAAAAAAGCACCTATTGTTTTCATACTTTAATTTGTAGGGGATTTTTAGAAATTGCCAATACGAAGGGACTTTTTTGGAATTTCTGCATAATGCAGGGGCTTTTTTGCAAACTTCCCGATAAAATAATTTGAAGAAAAGAAATAAATTGAAATGAGATTATTTTCTTACTTCTAAAATGGCGGCTAATGGCTCTGATTTTATGATGCGTTTTTTAGGTTTGCCTGTTTGAAAATTTTAAAATATAAGAAATAATGTTGAAATTCAAATTTGGAGTTCTTTTTGTAAGATTTCTGGATTGAGTACTTGGGGATTTGGAACTAATCTTTCGCCCTTTTGATTTATTAATCTTTTCCACGATATCCTGAAATAAATTCAAATTACAAATATTAAAATAAAAATTGTTGTAAAATATGAATTGAGAAAAACATCGGAAACTGTGCTAAAATATAAAATTAAGTAGAGTTCAAACCTTTTTAAAGCTTGGTCCAAATTTCTTAATAAGATTGTCAATTCTTGATTGGTCACCCTGGTAATTGAAATCACAAATTACCTTAAGAAAAATCTTTGCAAAAGCACAAACAAAACTAGACAATTTTATACAATTTTAAATTTAAATCAGAATGTAATGAAAGGACCTTCACTAGATTCTGCTTTTGGTGATGTTTATAAACTCCCAGGCCAGATTCCTACAAAAATAAACCATGTGAGTCGAACAATTTGCCAGTATAACCTTCTTAAAACTGACATTTATAAACCAAACGATATCTTTCAAGGGTCTGAAAGTGAAACCAATTTTCCGTTTTACAGGGTTTAATTAGCAAAGTATCAAAACAAGGGTCAACGAACATTAACTCAAATGAAACAAAAAATAATCTCCTTCAAAAAAACAAAAAAATAATTAATTTCTTACCGTCGTTGATCTATCATCACTCAAATAACCTACAACAAAATTAAAATAACCAAAAGTTAGAAACTCCATTCAAACTAATAAAATCTTCAGATCTCCACAATGAACAAAATAAAAAGAAATATTGTTTTACGGACCTGAAGGGAAATGATTGTAGAGACCGAGTAAGAACGCCAACGGCGCCAAAAGAGAAAACAAAACGAGCACCAAAACCGCCGCCGCAAACCGCCGCCGCTTCGCCGGCGGCCCATTAAACACCGCAGTATATCCACCCTTCATTACTATACAATAAAAATTTCCCCTGTATTTCTTCCTTTTTTTTATCAGATTTAATGCATTTCGTGAGTGGAAGCCATAGAGTGAGAAACACTTGTGAGTTAAGGATTGTTTGTGAGTGGAAAATCGCTTTGTTTAATTTGTTTGGGGCTTATTCTATTCGCGCTTTTTCTTTTTTCTTTTTCTTTCTCTTTTGCTTTTGGTTTCGTTCGCTGTCGGTTAATTTTTAATTTAAATTCGAGGGTTTAATGGTTTTTGTGAGATTTATTGAATGGAGCGGCGAGAGAGCGCGAGTGAGTGAAAGACTGAAACAGTGTGAGAGATGAAACAATGTTGAGTAAATCTGGTTTAGAGTTCATTATGTGGACCAAAAGAAGATAATTTACCAAAAGTAGTATTGTACGAAGTAGTATATTTTATCATCACACCCAATATAAATAAAGCATAAATTGCTAGCATATGTTTTTTGTAATAATGCTGCATTAATTAAATTATTGTATTTGTAGAGCATACTATTCATTATGTGGGAGCTGATAATGAACGAAAGCGAAAAAAATAATATATAGAGGTGATAAACAATATATAAAATTAAATAAACAATATACATAATTCATTTTTTTAGAGTCAATAAGCAGTATATACATAAAATAATGAAAACAAAATATATACAAAAAATAAAAAGTATTTCGAAAAGCATAAAAACAGTATATAATGGCGTTTTGGGCATGATCAAGTATGTGCACCTTCAAATTTCCACTATTTACATAACAATGTCTAGTGGACCGGGTCTAGATGTTATATTAACCGTGAAAGGGCGCATGGGCAATGTGGTCATTTCATAATGGAGGATCAGTCCACATGTGCATGTTATCATTTTATATCATTTTATATGTGTATTTTGAAGGGCAGATCTGGATGCTCATTTGATTGGCCCCACTGCTCGTGCTTGTCCAGTATGTTTGTCGGTTTACTTATTTTTTAATTGCTGTCAATTCGATGAATTTCTCATTGGGCTTTACATTTTTTGAAATGCGTATTAATGTCTTCTGATTACTTGCTTGGAATTTGGAATACAAATTGGTTTGGTTCTTGTAGGAGAATGTATGCTCATTATTTGTGTTAAATTTTGCATTTTGTGGTTGAATTTAGTAACAGAAAAGAGGATTTTGGTTCCAAAAGTAATATGCACAATAGTTAGCGATATAATGCGTGATATTTTCTATATAATATGAAAAATTTTAATGGTTTAATATCAAATATAAGAAATATATAACTTAAGAAATGAAAATGACAGTTAAATAAAAAAAATGAAAATGACGTGGGAGTTTGTTACTACGGCCCCATCTTTTCATGATATCAGGCTGGTATGTATATTTTTACCTTCCCTGCTCAGTTAATGAGTAAAAAATATGTACTTTGAGAAATGCCTTTTTAGAGAAAGTAATATTAAATGAGGTGCTTGTGTTGTGTTTAATATTAACGTGTGGGTCAATTTAGGTTCTATATATGGATCTAAATGCAGTCTAATTAGATAGACAATGAAGAAAAAAGAAAATGATTTGATCCCTAAAATTAGTAGTAGCATAACACAAATAAATTTTCTTATTTTATTTATTAATTTATACTATGTAGAATGATATTTTGATAAATTAATAGTAATGCAAATTTACATAAAATATACCAAAATAACGAAATATTGGGGTTGAAAAGAGTTAACAGTGCTTTAACCTGAGTTGTCAAATCTTAGCAGTAAAGCAAACAAAATAAGGAATTGACCGTGAATGATGGAGAATCGGCCACGTTAAACAACAAAAGCTATAATCTGCTAATGCAGTAACTTGTCATTTGTGAATATTAAAACGAGATTAGGTAACAGTCTCCATATGTTAAACAGTCATCAGCTCAAAGTACGCTTTCTACTAGATTTATGAGACCGTAGTAGAAAACTTTACACTTGTATACTGAAAAAAAATATATCCAACTAAAAAGATTGAGAAGCAGACTTGATGTTTTGAATAAGAGAGTGGATGTCTCAAAGAGAAGCGAGACAAAATTTTCCAATAATTTCAGGTATTGGTAGTAATTGCATGATATATGGCTCTAAAGTAGTAATACAAGCATATTTACTTTGATAGTGTCATAAATTTTCTTCATAAATATACTAATCCAAAATTAAAAAATACTAACAACTTGGGCGAGTATCTTCTCTTAGTATCACACTATATCTGTAAGATGCAAAGCCCGCTACAGAAACTTGTGCATAAAAGGGCATTGGGGCCAAACGTATTTTAAGAAATAGATATAAATATTGGGTCCAAATGCACCCAAAAATGTCAGCCTTTTTCTTTTAATACCTACGTGTACACAAAAAATTACCTTTTCTTGATTTAATCCTAATAATTTTACCACAATCTCCACATAATCACATAACCACTTTATTTAAAGATCATAGTCACAACTTGTCAGTGCCGGCCCCGTAGTTTTGATTGCCCCAACCTAATATAGGAAAAATCGTTACTAATATATAATTAGTAACGGTTTTTATTAAAGAACTGTTACAAATATGCATAAATAGATTTTTTTTTACAATTCTGTAACGGTTCTTTAGGAACAACCGTTACTAATATGTAATTAGTAACGGTTTTTATTAAAGAACCGTTACAAATATGCATAAATAGATTTTTTTTATATTTCTGTAACGGTTCTTTAGGAAAAACCGTTACTAATATATAATTAGTAACGGTTTTTATTAAAGAACCGTTACAAATATGCATAAATAGATTTTTTTTACAATTCTGTAACGGTTCTTTAGGAAAAACCGTTACTAATATATAATTAGTAACGATTTTTATTAAAGAACCGTTACAAATATGCATAAATAGATTTTTTTTTACAATTCTGTAACGGTTCTTTAGGAACAACCGTTACTAATATGTAATTAGTAACGGCTTTTATTAAAGAACCGTTACAAATATGCATAAATTATAAATAGATTTTTTTTATATTTCTGTAACGGTTCTTTAGGAAAAACCGTTACTAATATATAATTAGTAACGGTTTTTATTAAAGAACCATTACAAAATGCATAAATAGATTTTTTTTTATAATTCTGTAACGGTTCTTTAGGAAAAACCGTTACTAATATATAATTAGTAACGGTTTTTATTAAAGAACCGTTACAAATATGTTACATATTTTTTTTCCTTCTTTCTTAACCAAGTTATACAATGTATAAAATATCTATATACATAATACATAATATGGTTGTCCTTTGGCCCAATGGTTGCCCTAGTCCATTGTCTTGTTGGGCTTGTTATAGGGCCGGGTCTGCAACTTGTCTTTAAAACAAGAACATAACAAAATAACATATTTCAAAATAAAATCTCTTAATGCTCAACACAACTCAAAACATTCCACGGGATCCCGAGTCACACAAAGCTTAAATCCCATTCAGATAAAGCAAGAAATATCATCTCTACGCATACCATCTTAATCAAAATGTTCATGCATATCATCCAAATCAACATCCAAATTCTTATTTCTTAGGATAATTTGGACATTATTTATTCCAATAGTACTTCGTACGAGACGCCTTATCACCCAATCCACATCCAAATCCTCTTTTATATACACAATCTCTGTCGGTCTCAGCCGATCACAATCAAACTTTTGAATTTCCTCCAAATTTTCATCAGGCTCTTTTTCAGTATGATCCTCATTCCAGTTTTGTGGAAAATATTATCAAAATTAGGATAATTAGGCTAGTTTTTTACATCCGTAATTCAGAGGTATATCTACGTTTTTTTTATGTTCAACCCATTGGATTGAGAGACTTTACTAAATATGTGCTAAATTGCGTTTGACGAGAATTGAACTCATGATCTTTGACTATACATGTAAATGCTTTAACCAATTAGGATACAAGTCATTTGCAAGGTATATCTATGTTAACTTTCATTTTATATTTAATAGAAATTGTGTATGGCATGAGATTCAAATTGCCCATTTTTATCAAAAATAAAAAATAATGATAATAATAAGCTAAGTACCTCACAAAGTTGCTCGTCATGATGTAAAGTAAGAATCCCCAAATTAGGGCAATGCTTCAAAAAAGAGGATGGTGAACCAGAATCACAATGCCTACAACTTGCATCAAGGGTCAACTTCCTCATATTATGAAATGTTCCGGAATTCGGCATTTCTCCTTCTAATATATCCTGCATTGAACAAAAAAATGCCAATTTCAATACTAACGAAAAAAAAAAATAAACCCACATACTTCATTAGAACTTCAACAGAACAAAATATGATTTTTGTATATAACTTAAATACGAACCTTCAACAAGTAATAACCTTCTATATTGAGATTTTCCGCGCCTAAAAGGCTTACTAATAATTTCACAATGGTAATACTCATGGACACTCTCATCACGGAAATGGATTTTTGCATTCTTCAGCTTACACATATCTATAATTACAAGACCACACGCCAAATGTCCCCAAAATTTTAGATACTCAACACAAGGAGCCGAAATATAAAAAGTTGAAGGGACCAATTCACTCAAGTAGTCACAATCCTCAATACAAAGTTTCTTCAAGCTATCAAACGAAATATTATTTTCCATCTTCAAATCACAAAATTCCAAAGTTAGACTTTCAAGAGGAGGGCAACCGAAAATAAGTTCATCCAAGTAATTTCCTCTCATGTATAATCTCGAAAGGTGGAGCTTTGTTAACTTAGGGAGGAATATAATATCAGGCACAATAAACTCACGATCTTTATTAGATATTAAATACGTGTAAATATCCTCTAATGATTCATAAGTGAAAATGCGGTGATTTGGCAGGTTAAAGCACTCTTTTCCGTGCAAAACTAACTTCTTAACATTATATTTTAACGCATAATGGATCCACATGTTATTAAGACCGGCCCACATCTGATTAAGATCCCATATTTCAGGATTGCATAACGATTCTGAGTCCTGAAGGCTGAAGAATTGCACAGCGGTGCAATTATTGCAGAGGCATAAAATTATATTTTAACGCATAATGGATCCACATGTTATTAAGACCGGCCCACATCTGATTAAGATCCCATATTTCAGGATTGCATAACGATTCTGAGTCCTGAAGGCTGAAGAATTGCACAGCGGTGAAATTATTGCAGAGGCATAAAATTATATTTTAACGCATAATGGATCCACATGTTATTAAGACCGGCCCACATCTGATTAAGATCCCATATTTCAGGATTGCATAACGATTCTGAGTCCTGAAGGCTGAAGAATTGCACAGCGGTGAAATTATTACGGAGGCGTAAAAATGTGCTGACGAAATTCTGAAACCTCTCAAGGTCAGTACCATCCCCCCAGTTAACCGTTTACCACTGGTAAATAGAGCCCACTTATTTTGAATATAAGTGGGATCCGTTTATCAGTGATAAACGGTGGATTGGGGGATGGTAAACGGGGAATATATATATTTTTCCTACAATTTAAGTCTCTTCTCTTGATGGGATTTCCGCATTGTATAAAATCATCACACTTGAATTTCAAGCATGGTACGGAAGTCCACATGTTGTGCCATCTCTTTGATAGCACACATGTTTGTACCATTTCTATTGGGTTTAAAAAAGATAGGATTGTTATGAGAACCACATCAGGCAAATTGCTCAGGCTGTCAGGATCAATATTATTTGTCATTTTAGGGTTGATTGTGGTTTCTTTCTCTTCAGACATCATATACAGTTAGTAGCATTTCATCGAACACCAGATCTGCACTAGGATGATGAGTGCTCTGTTAAGTAAAAAAAATATGTAGAGTAGAAAGACGAGATTTGAATACACTTCACTACTCAATTACTAAACCTCCAAAATTACAACCCTATTACTTCTATATTATTAGACCTCCAACTAAACCATTACAACTCTCACAACACTCTTTATTAGAGAGAGGAATTTGTTTTGTGGCTTGATCCACATGGTGAGAATGGGACTCCTATTTATACTAGAGGATTGAGTCATCTAGACCCAAGATATTTTTAAAGAATTTTCTAGAGACAAACATATCTAGAACAAAGATATTTTAATAGATAATTCTAGAATCAAGATATTTTGCTAGCCTTGACTTGCTTCTAGATTTTTTTCCATATTTAGGGCTTAATTTGGATTGAGCTTAGTGTTACATATTTAACACTCCCCCTCAACACTAAGTCCTCTAAATCTCTGATCGACTGAGCACTCCAAGTTGAGCGCGTATCTCCTCAAACTTCTTTGTGTTGAGACCTTTCGTGAAAATGTCAGCGACTTGCTCTTCCGTCGGTGTCAACTTCATTTGGATCTCTCCTTGTAGTACCTTTTCTCGTAAGAAGTGGTAGTGCACTTCAATATGTTTGGTTCTTACGTGAAACACCAGATTCTCTGCTAAGCACACTGCCGACCTATTATCGCAGTGGAGCCTTATTTTGTCGATTGGCTGGTGAAGCTCCCTTAGTAAACGAACCAGCCACGTGCTTTCTTGTGCAGCAGTAGCTGCTGCTCTATATTCCGCTTCTGTCGTGGATTGGGATACGGTAGGCTGCCTTTTGCCACACCAAGACACTGCTCCTAATCCCAATCTGAACACATAGCCGGTTGTTGATCTCCTTGTATCATAATCTCCAGCATAGTCAAGCATCACAATAACCGACTAGTTTCCATTTTTCACATCTACAGTACATAATACCATAGTCTAATATACCCTTCACGTATCGAAGTATCCGCCTAACTGCCTCCAAATGTGACTTCTTGGGTTCTGCATATGACGGCTTACTACTCCAATAGCGAAGCCTATACTGGGTCTGGTAAGAGTCAGATAGATGAGACTTCCCACCAGTTGTCGATACATTCGAGTGTCTTGTAGATCTTTCCATTTTCCAGCACAAAGCTTTGCATTTGGTTCCATCGGCATAAATAACGGCTTGCTCTCCAACATTCCATAAGCCTCTAGAAGATCCTTTGCATATTTTTGTTGGCAAAGAAATACACATTTACTCGTCTTCTCAACCTCAAGCCCCAGGAAATGCTTTAATTCTCCGAGTTCCTTCATCTGAAACCGGATAGACAGGTTCTCCTTCGTTTACGAAATCTCTTCTACGAGATCACCAGTTAAGATGAGGTCATCTACGTACGCCAAGATAATAGCGAGTTTGCCTCCAATGTTCTTAGTGAATAGGCTCGAGTCTGCTGTCGCCACTGTATATCCACTTTGTACGAGAAACTCTTCTATTTTCCTGTACCACACTCTTGGGGCCTGTTTTAGCCCGTACAATGCCTTCTTGAGCTTGCACACATATTCTGGATGGATTTTACTCATATATCCTTGTGGTTGATCCATGTATATTTCTCGATCAAGCTCACAGTGCAGGAAGGCGTTCTTCACGTCCATCTGCCATATCTTCCATCCTTTGCTTGCCACAAGTGCTAGGAGAATACGTACCGTTGTCATCTTCATCACCAGACTGAACGTCTCATCATAATCCAGCCCCTACTGTTGCGAGAACCCTCGTGCAACTAATCGAGCCTTGTATCTTTCGATTGACCCATCTGCTTTGGTCTTCACTTTGTACACCCATTTGCACGAAATTGGTTTTACTCCATTCGGTTGTGGCACCAACTCCCACGTCTGGTTTTGCCTTAGAGCCATCATCTCCTCCTCCATTGCCTCTTTCCACTTATTGCTCTTTGCTGCTTCTTCATAAGTTGTTGGTTCTTCAACCGAGTTCTCCTCACCGACCGCTGCGTTTGCGTACTTTGGGTTTGGATATCTTGCTCTTTATGACTTTCTTATTGGCGGGGGCATTTCTTCCACTTCTTCTTGTAGGTCTGGAGTCATACCTTCACCATCTTCGAGTACTCTGGTTTTCCCTTTTCAATTGTGGATGTCGGTGTCTCGACACTTTCTTAGGCTTGGCTGCTAGTTCTTTCCTCAAATTGTGACTCGAAATTCTCTGAATTTACTTGTATTGCGCCTTCGGTTGGCCACCATGATGAGGCTTCGTCGAAAATTGCGTTTCTTGAGGTGTGGATGCGCCTTGTCGTTGGATCACAACACCTCCATCATTTCCTTTCATCATCGTACCCGACAAAGATACATCGAATCGCCTTTTTGTCAAATTTGGTCCGAAGATGATCAAGCACAAACATGTAGCACACACATCCGAACACCTTGAAGTGGCTAATTTGGGGTTTAAGTTTCCAGAGTTTCTTGAATGGCGAGATATAACCCATCTTCTCTTGTGGAAGTTGGTTGATGATGTGTGCGGCTGTCTTCATAAACTCAGCCCAAAATCTTGCTGGCATATTTTTAGCATGCAACATGCTCTGGCAAATCTCTGCAATTTGCCGGTTCTTCCTCTCGGCTACTCCATTCTGTTGTGGTGTGTTGGGGCAGGTTAACTGCCTTCGGATCTTATGCTCCTTCAGATAGGTATCGAATTCTCGATTTACGTATTCTCTTCCATTATCCGTACGGAAACACTGAACTTTCTTGATGAGCTCACTTTCTGCCTTCTCCTTAAACTACTTGAACTTGGATAACGCCTCCGATTTTTCTTTCATGAAAAACACCCACACATATCTCGAGAAATCATCAATGAAGGTCACCATATACTTTGAACCACTTATTGAAGCTTACTTAATCGGACCGAAGACATCCGAGTGTATCAGCTCCAAAGGTTCCTTAGCTTTGTACTTGGATTGCTGGAAAGGAAGCTGATGAACTTTACCGAACTGGCAACCGGCACATACTGTGTCGATCCGCACCTCCACTCCAGGAAGACCTTTGACCATCGACCTCTCGACCATCAACTTAAGCTTGTGGTAGCTCACGTGCCCCAGTCGTGCATGCAGAGATCCGCCGTATCATTCCTCCAAGTTTTGTCTACGTAAGCTGATTGTGCTGACATTACGTTGATTGACTCCATTTTTTGGCCCTCCATTATTGGTGTGCCCAAGACTTTGAGGTTGCGGTACACCTTCACCTCTGTGGCCCGAAGACTACGTAATTCCCTTGTGCTGTCAGTTGTGATACTGACAATAGATTCTTCTTCATGTCTGGAACATGATAGACTCCTTGCAGCTAGAATTCCTTCGGACCGATGTGAGGAGAGATTACCTTTCTGCCGACGTAGCTGATTGGCAGCTTGGAGTTGTTAGCTGTCACAATCACTTGGTTTCCCTTATACTCCTGTAAGCGTTCTAGCTTTTTGATATCGCCGGTCATGTGATTTGAGCAACCAGAGTCAATGATCCAGTCACTCTCATAGTCGATTCTCCCCGATTTGATTACTGCCGTCAGTGCAACCTCTTCCTTCTCCTCCTTCTCTTCAATTATGGTGACCGCATTTTGCGAATGCGGCATCAATATCCCATTCTTCTTCACTACAGTCAATCTCCTGACTCTTGACACCTTGGTGGTCTCTTAAGGTTGTTGCATTTCCCTGTCCCTTCTTCTTAGACCAACAGTTTCGTGCATAGTGTCCCCTCTTGCCACAGTTGTAGCACTCATCACCTCGAGCTTTGCCGTCTCTTTGCATACGAGATCCTCCTGAAGCATTAGTCTCCTCCTTCGGCCTCCTATATTGTCCAGGCCTGCTTTCGGTTTCGATCTCGGCCTTTGTTCAGGCCGACCCTCCTGGTCAGAGCCTCTTGGTTAGCGAGTATATTCTCTAACTCCAGTAGTGTTGGTGGAGTCGACCAACCCTGGACTGCTACCATAAGCCCACTATAGTCGGGTTTCAAACCGTTGATTATTATCCTCCTCATCTGTTGGTCGCTTATTTTCTCTTCAGGAGCGATCTGCGTGATCTCGCTACAAATGGACTTCACCTTCGTGAAGTACTGACTGATTGTCATACTCCCTTGTGAAAGTGTCATGAGCTCCTTCTCGAGTAGTTGGAGGCAGGCGTCATTCTTCTTGGAGAATAGTGTTGCGAGAATATCCCAAGCGGCTTTCGGCGTTACCGCTTCTCGAATGTACTCAAGTAGCTCCTCTTCAACTGAGGTCCTGAGTACATACATCAATTTTCCGGCCTTGATACGCCATTTTCGCAGAGCCTCATTCTCTGCGGATGGGGTCTTCTTCTCCTCGGTTAGTTTTGGGTCACCGATAGTTTCGGATATTGTCGCTTTTTCAGTAACGACTTCTGGCGGAGTCGTCTCATATCCATCTACCACCTCCCAAAGATCCTGTCCTTGCAGGTAGGATTCTATGCAGGCCTTCCAGTAGATGTAGTTGTTGCCATTCAACTTCTTCAACCCGACAGTTGAACCTCCAAAATTCATGAATGTGACTTAGTCTATTGGCTTCAGCTAAGCCTTCTCTCTTCCGGCAACTCCTCCGATAGAATGCCGACACACGGCTACTTGGAATACTAGACTACTAGCAAACTCTCGGCAATTAACTCTGACCCTCACTGTCTATTCTGATAGCACCGACCCGTCTACCTCGCTCTGATACCAGTTTGTAGAGTAGAGAGACGAGATTTGAATAAAACTTTTTTATTATTCTCTCAATAATATTACAATACACTTCGCTACTCAATTACTAAACCTCCAAAATTACAACCCTACTACTTATATATTATTAGACCTCCAACTAAACCGCTATAACTCTCACAACACTCTTTATTAGAGAGAGGAATTTGTTTTGTGGCTTGATCCAAATGGTGAGAATGAGACTCCTATTTATACTAGAGGATGGAGTCATCTAGACCAAGATATTTTTGAAGAATTTTCTAGAGACAAACATATCTAGAATAAAGATATTTTAATAGATAATTCTAGAATCAAGATATTTTGCTAGCCTTGACTTGCTTCTAGATTTTTTTTCATATTTAGGGCTAAATTTAGTTTGGGCTTAGTGTTGCATATTTAACACAACAATATTAGATGTTGTAACAGTATGCATTACTTTCTTTGTTAAGATAAATGTTATGTATGACTCTAAATTTCTCAATAATCTATTTCCTATTTGGTATTATTGTTTAAGAAATATTTAGATTATAGAAATAAATATTTGGGGAATATTTAGACAATGGAAGGGGGTCGATTATTTTCATCCTTGTATTGTATTTTAGATAATTGTATCTTTAATTTTAGGCAATTTATTTTGAAAATTAGTATGACTCTCTCTTATATAAAGAGACATCTAGCTATTATAATAGCATCCAATTCAATAA
Source organism: Juncus inflexus (assembly GCA_024447665.1). NCBI lineage: Eukaryota > Viridiplantae > Streptophyta > Magnoliopsida > Poales > Juncaceae > Juncus > Juncus inflexus. The sequence goes on from JAJHPC010000004.1 coordinate 10,310,806, forward strand.
ATAAAATTCTCCATTAATTCTCTCTTTCCTTTCTCACACAATTATTCTCTCTATATTCATATTTCTCCAATTATTCTAACAATAAATGGACATGAGATTGAGATTGCCTTTGCAAACCAAAAGTTATGAATTGAGAACATTTGGATAGCTCAAAAACACTACATCAGTCAAAAAGTTACATTTCTTGAATTCTTGATAAATTGAAAATAACTTCTTTCATTCACAAATCTAAATCACAATCACAATCAACTTTGTCTTGGTTGGATCTGACACAAGCACAAGCACAAGTCCATAACAAATCAAATTAGAAAGAGAGAAAGATACCGGCTCCGTGAGAGAAGGAAGTCTAGCTGGAGACCATCGGCTATTCTTTATCTTTTTTTTTTTCCTCATTCTTTTTGGTAAGACGGAGCGGGTTTAATGCATAAGATCCGAAAACGAGATTATAAAGTTCGTTTTCTTTATTTGCAATTGTGGGCCATATTATAATTATAATGTTTAATCTTAAGCCCTTTTCATTGTGTATTTTAAAGTTCTAACCAGTCTACTTTTGTGCATGTTCGATTTGAATTTTATGAATTCATGGGATACATGTATGAATCATGAATTAAATATACTGTGTGATGTATAAATTTCATATTAAGTCATTCAACTTTACATTTTGATCAAATGGGTCACTTAATTGTCTCTTCAAAATTGTTTAAATTTGACCACTCTGTTAATTTTCCATTCAAATTATTAAGAAAATAAGACATATGATCCACGTGATCGTTGGCATAAATAATCCAAGTCAAGCTAACTTAAAAATCCAAATAATCTTAAATTCTATAAAATCACTAACTTAAAAATTCAAATAATCTTAAATTCTATAAGATCATGATAGTCACTAAACTTTACAAATACATAATCTAAAATAATTAAACTATACTAATTGGTCACAAGAAATCACTGAACTTTTAGCATCAGAACCTGAGAGTGATAAAGGATGGGAGAGGAAGGGAGGTATGAAAGTTTTTGCCTTGCTACAATAATTTTTTCTAGGAGGGGGAGAGAACAAAATTGATGGTAAAAGGTTTCTCATATTTAAGAAATGTTATAATTATTGTCCCCTCCAAAATTAATAAAAAAAGTCATACAACATTGCAATTTTATAAAACTTAAAAATGTATCTAATACATATTATCTGTAAGATTTGAGTAAAAAATATCTTTACACACAAAAAGAAATTGGTTACAATTTATTTAAAGTTGACATATAGTATGAATGTATGCTATTTATAATTGGGAAATGTGAAAACATGACGGCACTGTAGCACGATGGTAATGCAGATATACTGTTTTTCCATTTTATATACTATTTTCTCATTTTATATATTGTTTGTCATTTTATATATTGTTGTTTATTCTTTATGTATTTTATTTTTTTTACTTCTATATACTGTTTTTCACATTTTATGTACTGTTTTCACTTTTTTATTTATATATTGTTATTAGAAAATAAATTATATATACTGTTATTGCATCAGTCATGAACAATCGTGCTACAATGTTGTCGTGCTCTATCAAGTCCCTTCATAATTTAACATTGCATATGTGTCATGTTGTGCAATTTATGGTGAATTGTTGCCATATTATTCACACTTCATATGAAATTCTCCCTTTATATTTTCCGAAGTTTCTTTATAAGTTAAGTGACAATAAAAATAGAAAAAAGTGGTCTAAAAAATATTTTTTACATATTATATATATGGACAAATATTATTCACATCTAATTTATTGGTCTTGTAAGATCCAAATCTATACCCAATAAACTAATGCATCTTTTTCAAAATCCAAATGCGAATCTATTTTATTGTTGGCCACATTTTTCCGATTCACATGCGAATCCATTAATTCAGATTCGGATCGGATTATCAGATAATGGAGATCCATTGATAGCCCTAATTTCAAGTTCTGAAAGGTCAATAAAAACAAAAAGAAATAAGTCATTGACCGCAGAACCCCTATCGCTGCATATTGAGAAGTTGTGCACACCACTAAGAGCAAAAAACTACTTGGAATGAAAGTCTCTAATTCAATTTTTTTAATTTTTTTTAATTAATACTTAGTTCAAATTATGTCTTCGATTTACATATTTGAACGAACATTCGTACAAGGCCAATATCTATGGAAGAAATTGTCCCAAGGGTTCAACAATACATTGAATTCTTCAGGCATTGACTTGAGATATATTTCCACATGTTTCTCTCAAAAGTATTTGCCCCCATTTTCCTCAATCTCTTTTCACTCAAACCAATATCTACAAAATATACAACTCTCCACTACTTGAATCAAACAACCAGCTATTGGTTCTCTCCATTACTTCTAAAGAAAAAAAAACAAAAATAATTTCAAGTTATCTTGATTTTTCTTTTTTCTTATCTTCCTCTCATTTTGGTAGCAAAAGGATCTAGTCTTTTTCTCAAAAGGAAATAAGCAAATAGATAGTCCCATTGATTTATTTCTATTCTACAGCTAGATTTGTTGTTTTTCTTCCACAGAAATAATTGTGATTTCAAAATCATTTCTATTTTCCTTCTCGTTGTTTCTTATCAGCTTAGTTTTTTTCTATTGCAAAAGCTTCTTTTAATCTTCAATCACAAGCCATGGAACCCACTGTACCAGCCCCAATTCTCGGTGCAATGGTTGCCCTGATGGTAAATCACGCACTTGAACAAGTGAAATATGTATTTAAATCTAGTGAAAATGTGAATGCACTACATTTAGCCACTGAGGAGTTGTTGGCCAAGAAGGCTGACGTGGCGAAGCAAATCAAGGTGGATGAGCCAAAAGGTCGAGAAGTGACCAACGAAGTGCAGGGGTGGATTAATCGTGTGGAGGCCGTTGAGAAAGAAGCTCATGATATTGAAGAAAGATATAAGCAGAGATCATGTGAATTTTTTTGGGGTTGCTCACTCAACTGTTTTTCTAATTATGTGATCGGCAAAGGTGCATTTAAGAAGAGGTTGGAGGTGCAGGTTCTTTGCGATAAAGGCAAATTTGAGACGGTCACTATGGAGCAATTACCACCTTCTGTGCAAATACTTTCTACCACGTCTACCATATTGTCGACGGTAAAATTAAATCTTCAACGAGCCCGTAAATATTTACACGACGATAGTGTACGGATTATTGGAATCTGGGGCATGGGCGGTGTGGGCAAGACCCATCTCCTAAAAGAGGATGCATGGGGTCTCTTTCAAAATATGGTTGGTGTGGAGATAATTCACTCTAATCCTAACATACCGTCTCTCGTGTTCGAGAGCTAGATCAATTGCCATTAGCACTTATCAATATAGGAAGAGCCATGCGTTCTAAGAGGGATAGTAGAGATTGGGAGAATGTCATTCAACTATTGAAAAAATCTAGGCTTCCCGAAATTGAAAAAAAATTGTTCAATAGATTAAAATTTAGTTATGCGAGTTTAAATACTGATATTTTGAGGCAATGCTTTTTCACATGCTCTCTATGGCCTGAGGATGATGAAATAGTTAAAGAAAACCTCATTGAACTATGGATGGGATTAGGGATACTGCAAGAGTTCAGTACTGAGCAAGACATTTATAATCCGGGATATGCTCTCATACACGAGCTTCAGGAGGCATGCTTGTTAGCAGGCCCGGCTCAATAGTATAGCAAACTAGGCATTTGTCAAAGGCCACATATTCTAAAGGGCCTCCAATTGTTTATTAACTCCCTATATATTACAATTAACCGAAAATTTATGTTCAAGCCCAATTTACAAATTACATAGCCCACAGAACCTCCCCTCAACTTCTTCAAACCAGCCCCACTTAAGTAATTATTTTTTATTTTTATTTGTTAATTAACTATCTTTTTCAACCTATGTTATATATAAACATTAGATAAGATAATGAAATTTGTAGGGGTATCCATGATAATTTATAAATTATAAGGATATGCATACAATTTTTAGAAATTATAGGGGTATATGCATAAATTAACTTTTTATTTTAATTCTTAATTTTAGAAGGGTGTATCAAAATATTGCGATGGTATTGTAATTTTTTTTATGAGAGGTCTTGTAATTTTTTGAATTCATGTGATAATTATTTATAAGTTTTGAATTTGGAAATATTTCATAATTAATTGAATGTTATTATTTAAAAAATTGAAGGCTCATTTATGATTCTCGTCAAGGCCTCCCAAATTACAGGACCGGCCCTGCTTGTTAGAGGCTTGTCAAGATTTCGATAGGATAAAAATGCACAATGTGGTTCGTGACATGGCACTATGGATAGCGTGTGATTGTGATAAGAAAAAAACTAAATGGGTTGTTAAAGAAGGAGAGACAAATGAAAGGTTATCGTTACATATGAGATTTGGTTGAAAGCAGAGTATATTGCACTTTGGGGTTATGTTTAGGTGGATATTCCATCTATTCTTTCTAGAACCAATCTGAAAATACTTATCATGAATCGGGGACTGGATGAGATAGTAGCAAATGATATATACAAAATTACAGTGCTTTAACTTTCTTAGATTTGGCTAATAATCATCTCGAACACTTTCCCAACACGATATGTACTCTTGGTAACCTTAGATATCTCAATTTGTCTAACAATGACATAACTGTTTTGCCAAAATATCTGAAACTTCTTATTAATCTTAGATACTTGATTCTGAGATACAATGAAATTAAAGAAATACCCCATGATGTTTTATCTCATCTAAAAGAACTATTTATGCTGGACTTGTTCCAGTATTGGTCTGTTTCTTATGACATTCCCTCGGTGCTTAACGATATGGAGTCCTTGAGGAAATTAAAAGTTCTTGCGATTAATGTATCAAAAAACTCCGAGTTGCAACATCTCTCTAATTTGGTGAATGTATCCATTAGATCGGTCGGTATTTTTAGTTCTGAATCATTTGATTCGTTCTTGATAATACCTAGCTTCTTCGGAAATAGAAAGAGACAGAAGATCTTGGTTGATCTTTCATTTTCTGGTTGCCAATTATGGCAACGATTGGTGTTCGAAAATAATCTAATGCCTTGTCTTAAGGAGGTTGTTTATAGAGGAGTTGCTCCGGAGAACTTGTTTCGTAAGCTTAGCTATTTAACCAAACAATTTTGCGAGTTTATAGAGAATATCTCGTGGATCTTACACCTACCATGTCTTCGAGTGTTAAAGATCATGTTGGGAACTCAATTTGTTGAGCAGTTGTTCACTATGGAAGGAGGCCACATTGAAAATGTTGGAATTGAAGAAGTGGAGAGAACAACAATTCAGACCTTTCCTAACCTCCAAAGAATGGAACTTAGTTGTTTACCCATGTTGAAGAGTATTTGTCTCCCAAGCATTACATTTCCGTCTTTGGAATATCTTTGTATTTTGCAATGTCCAAGCCTGCATAAGCTTCCATTCGAGAGATCCACGTTCCGTGTAAATTGAAGGTTATTCATGGTGAGGGGCTATGGTGGGATTGTTTGAATTGGGAAGACAACCACCTCAAATCTTCCCTACAATACTTATTTCAGCCCATATAATTTTGATATCGTTGTTACTTCTTTCTTGGTATTATTTTTTTTTTCTCTATTTCTTAAATATGTCAATGAGGTGTACATTGTTAGATGTTTTTTGAAAGGTGCGAGATTATACCAGAGGCGCAAGCTAAATTCAAATTATATCAATCATATTGATGTATGTTTATATCGAAAATACGTTAGCTAAATTCTAGAATGCTGTCATCATGATAGTTGATTTGGATTTACAATTACTCTATTCTACAAGAAATATTTCCATACTACAATTATTTGAACATTAACTGAATCTTTGCAAAAAAAAATTATTCCAAAAAGACACTGATAGAAGTAATACCTGTGTATTTTGTAGGGTATATAATTGGCAAAGTACAGAATTGCACTAGAATTGTATTAGTACAGAATTCTAGCAATTATTAGATTCAATAGTGAAGTCCCCTAATCCATGCCTATACAGGGAGTTCCTAATTGTAATTTCATCATCAAATCAATAGAAACTCCTATTAATTCTCTCCATTATATATCTTCTCTTCCTTCTATATTTTTTCTGTTAGACGCATTCACACTTTCAAAGCAATTAAAACAGTGCAAAATTTAAGTCCCACTAGATTTCTGATTTTGTCAATAAACCCACAGTTTTGGACAATTTTGGATCCACAATCATAATTTTCTAAGAATCCACAGCTATATTACCTAAAGCTTCTACCTTGTCATCTTGATTCTTATCTGAAACTAAAAACCATTATTATATATAGGGATAAATGCACCGGTAGTTCATATACTTTAATTGAGTGTCCGTTTGGTCCTAGTATTTTCAATTTAGTTCTTTTAGTCCTTGTATTCTTAAAATAGCGCACCAGTAGTCCATGGTTTAACAGCCCCGTTAACTCTTTTTTCCAAATGACTGTTCTACCCTTCTTCTTCTTGAGCATTATTTCCTCTCTCGGACTCAAAACCCGACTGGAAAGAAAACCTCGTCTTATCCCTCCACCCGCCGGTGGCTCACCTCCGCCCCACTCTGCCGTGAGCCTCCACCAGCCCTTCTCTTTCCCAATTTGCGACCCATTCGATTAAGCTTCACATTGATCTCAAACCCTTATATCTCCGTCCCCTAATCTCTCTCCGCTCGATCTCGAATCTCCAGGTGAACCCTAATCTATGAGGAAGAATCTGCAGAGCGTAAGAAGCTGATACATCAGAGGAGCGACTCGCCAGATTAGCTCATCATCCTCTCCCAGAACAGATTGTAATGAATCGAAGAGAGAACAAGAACATGTCAGAACAGCATCAGAACAAGAACTCCGTAAGGTAATTGATTCAACTCCATTGAGGGCCTGAGACTAATTAACAATTAATTTGTGTGATTTGAATGGGAATAATTCGAGTCTAATATTTGCTGAATTGACTGAATTTGTGTTAATTGAGTCTTATTGTAGCTTATTGAGACTAATCTGAGATTATTTGGGGCTGATTGAGGCAAATACTATTGATTTGGCTAATTTATGCGAAATTAGTGTATTTTGGGCTAAATTTGACTAATTGGTAATGATCCATTAATTAACAAAAGTTCATTGTTTTGTGCAGGTCTTGCTTGGAAATAGAAAATGATGTATATAGAATATGAATATTCTTGTGTGAATATGTTTGGATTTATTTTTGAATATTGTAGTTAGGGTTTAAACTTTGGTTGCGGTCTCTGTGTGTGTGGAAATTTGATTAATTTTTTCAAAAACGTGTGGATGTTTGTGTGTATATATTCTTGTTTCAAAAATTGAATATGTTTATTGGTACTGAAATGGTAATGGATATAATACTGATTTTGATTGATTTTTAACCAAGACTTTTCTGTATTCTTTTGGCATTTATATTCTTTAGGTACGAAACAAATTTTTTGAACCATGAATTTATTTTTGTGACTTCACCTCGGGCACAATCTTTCGGAAAAAAAGAATTTATATTTGTAACTATTTTGCATCATTTTCGTACCACCTGATTAAATTTCGAATTTCTTTAGCATTGTTGACTGTACCACTTTGGTACCATTTGATATCCATTCAAATTTATCCACATTCTATTTCATTTCATTCTTAAAAAATATATAAATACAGTAATATATGTTTTATATAAATACAAGTAATGTATTTTTTTTGTTGTATGTATGCATTGTAGGAAAATATGCTTAAGGATTATCATTTCATTCTAATTCAATTGCAATATTTGAGGAGTAATAGGGCTAAATTAGGTTTTGTTTGTTTGTTGTTTTTTGAAGTACCGTATTAATTAGAATTTTTTTCTTTTGGGCTGCAGATTTTCTTCCAGTTGCTTTGCATAGAGGCTCGGTCACTCTCCTTTGCAAATCATCATATTTAATCTAAGAATAAAATTCAATAAATTAATCCGTTTTTAGGGCAAACTGTGATTACAACAGCTTAGATATATAGTAAATTAGAAAACCTCAGAGTTCGACATTTTATTTTCTTAATATTTATTTACGTTATCATAAGCATGATAATATTGTCGAATTGAAGTACTGATTGCAGAGTTTATATAGTATAATGCTCCGGTCTGCCAAAAAGTATAAATGAATAAGATATCAAAACATTCAAATGTTGAATAATTTCATAATTGCTATTTTAGTTCCTATTGTTATAATTAATAATGTCTTTAGTTCTTCTAGGTCTTTTCTAATCTAATTGGTACTAAAATAAGCTATGATCCATGTGAATTTTACTTGGTACTTGTTAAAACTTGTACATAACAGATGGTTTGATAATCATTCAATCTTTTTTAACAAATATAATATAAGTACAATACCAAAATTATTCAACCCTAATTATCAAAACAAGCCTATTAAACACATACCATGAAGTAAACTAACAGTAAAAAGAGTATTACAACATCTTTGGATTGAATTATCTCAGTAAAGCAATTGATCGAACACCTGCATGACAAGAAGAGGTCAGTAATATTCGCTAACAAAACCACCTAAATTACTCTCTCTTTGAACCTTGAATGTAGAGAAAAGCTCAACCATGGAAGAAAAGAGAAAGAAACAACAAATTGAAGAAACCCGAAACCTTAACCTAGTGAGAGACCGAGAGAAGAAAAAGGAACAACTAAAAACTAACCTTAAACCTAAACAGAGAAAGAGAGAAAAGAAGAAGAAGTACCTGGAGTGGAGAAAGAAGTTTACGCCGGAAAGAGAGAGACGCCGCCGCCGCCGCCGCCGCCTCCGCCGTCATCGCCGTTTCCGTCACCGGAGATTGAAACGGAAATAGGTTCGGCATTAGAGACCGTTAGTTCTGTTTTTCAGTTTCTCTTGTGCATCTGCTATTTACAATATTCCTCCATAACATGATGTAATATCTCGGAGTAATAAAGAGTTAGAAGAGAAAAATTCTAAATTTCATGATCCATGGGATTATTATATTCGGGGAAATAAACTATAATGTCTGATAAAAATATTTTTCTTTATTCTAAATTTTATTTTACATGGCATCTAAATCCTCCTCTTTCCTTATTTTATTTTTCCTTCTCTCCCTCCATATTTCTTTCTTTTTCTATAACTTTTATTGCCAAATTTTTTTTTTCAATTTCGATTTTTCTCGTACTTCTTATTTTAATTAGTTGAGGAAACTTATTTTTATTAGTATCTTTTTTTAATTTTAGAAAATTTTTATTCATAAAAATTCGCATTTACATTATAGAACGAGAACATTTTGATCATTAGTCACTCTTATATTATTTAAACAAAATTTTTATTTCAGTTATTTAGCAGAATGCTGTTGGAATAAAATATAATAGTCTGTTATTCTCTATTGCACTATTCATCTATTCTACAGTTTGCAGCACGGGCCCCATGAGTTGGAATGAATAAAAAAAAAGGGATGATGGATGTTCCTGCTAGTATAGACAAGAGTTATTCAGTAATAGGCTTAATGGGTTTGTTAGAATATTTAGAGGGAAGAGAGAGTGAACAATTTATTATATTATTGTTTGATTATGCGATCACACATAGGACTTATTTATAATACAAGCGAGTTAATCTAAGTCATTAGCTAACTAATTGTTGGAACTATTCTAGCCACTTGTTTAGTAATTTAATCTTATCCATACACTGAGTAATCAACCCCTAATTATCTTCTTAATATTTTATCAATATATCATAATACCTTATCACCCCCCTCAAACGAAATTGGTTCTCGAACGGTGAGCGCGACGAAGTAGTTAAAAACGTGTAGTAGACAATCCCTTCGTGAGAACATCTGCGATCTGATCCTTGGTGCTGATGAATTGGACAAGTAGTTGTTTTGAAATTGTGAGCTCGCGAACGAAATGAAAATCGATGCTAATGTGTTTAGCGTGGGAATGAAATACCGGGTTTTGAGCAAGGTAGGTAACAACAATGTTGTCGCACCATAGGACGGGGGGTTGTGTTTGAGGGATGTGAAGTTCAAAGAGAAGGGGTTGGAGCCACACTATTTATGCTGGGTTTCAGACGTGCATAACGTAGCGGAAAAACAAAAATTTCTTCCAAAACCAATCCGAGGATCCGTGCATATCAGTTAAATTAAAGAAATAAAACTTAAAGATACCTTTCGGATTATGCTTAATCCTTGATGCTCAAACCATGCGTATTGTCCAAGCGCCTTTAAACCGGTTACCGTCTTAACCGATTTTTCGTCAGTCAAGCCCGTTTAGGTCAGATCATGCAAGAAGCCATCTACCGTACACACAATCGGTTTCCACCGAAACTCTCAATAATTCGTTCTCGTCTTCTTAGGCCGAATAGATCACAAGCGCCGAAAGTACGAACGCCTCTACCGGTATCCACACGAACATTCTTAAAACAGGAAAAAGAACAATATATATGCTAGTAACTTATTCTCCTCTTACACAAGAAAACTCATTTTCTTCTTCTTATTTTATCTCACAAAATATGTATAATTTCTCTCATATAATCGCACTTTTTCGTTTTTGTCATAAAAAAAAAAATCACATTTTCATAATTTTGTCATACAAATTAGAAAGGATAATATTTTCTCTCTTTTGTCTCACAAAAGAGAATGTGAAATAATGAGAGAGAGAATTGATATGTTGTACTGAATTTTTGAGCCCTCTATATTCTTATATAGAGATTAAGAGTTATGTCTCTTCATATTAAAAGATGTGTATGACATCACTCATCATTATCATTATGCCATCATCTAGACTCTTCTAGATTACATGATCTTTTGTGCTCATAGTCTTTATATACATATATATCACATCTTATCACATAAGATGACAATATCTTTTGTGACATTCTTATGCAACACATCATATAAGTCGCTAGGATTTTCTGCGCCCATTTCAGTTTGTTCTTTGTGTGTGACCCTACAGGTTCACTTAATGTTGGCAATAGATTTGACAGTCTATAAATCATGAGCGGACTCTATCAAGTCATCATGACTACCCAATTTAAGTGAATATTGGTGATCCGATTTACTTAATCAACAATCACGTATTTAGTCCCTTTGTCACGTGATATCTATATCAATCATAAGGCATTTAATATGTCATCCTTATATAAATTGATTAATATTTTTTTATCCCAAATTAAACTGAATAAGAACAAATGACATTAATAACTCTTATTAATTCATTTGAGTATGGCCATACATTTCTTCAGTTCAATTCATGAAGAGGCCTAAAGATATCTCTCTCATTTATGAGAGGAACAAATCCCGTCTTGATTGCACTCATCCCTCTACATAATTCATTACATACCTAATCATAACCGTTATGTCTACCTGGTTAAAGGCAGTGTTGGATTATATTAAAGTATAACAAATAGACGATTTAGAATAACATTCATAACACTTTATAGTTTTACTATCAAAGTCACGCACTTTGATGACATAAAGTTGAATTCCATATTCATGGTCTATTTTAATTATATTAAAATAACCTATACGCACATATTATATGAAATATCTTAGAATAATTATAATATTTGTTAATTAAATCCGTCAACCTAGGTCACAAGTACTTTAGCCTAGGGCATAATACCATCAATTTTTTGGGTAGCCATGACATGGCTACGATACCCAACCTCAGTACTAGAGTGAGAGATTGTCCCTTATTTCTTGGAACTCTATGACAGTAGATTTGGGCCAAGGAAGACGCAGTATCCCGTGGTGGATCGCTGGTCATCCGGACAACATGCTTAATCAGCATCAGAAAAGGTCTGAAGGAAAAGAGATGTCGCGGGGCGTAGTTTAAGTTCTAGAGTGATTGTTCCTTTGAGATAGCGAAGAATTCGCTTAACAGCGGTCCAATGTGTGGTTGTTAGGGAGTGCATGAATTGAGAGACCTTTTTGACAACGAATGAGATTTCAGGACGTGTGATGGTGGCATATTAAAGGGCCCAACAACACTCCGATAGAGAGTAGGGTTGTCCATGGGTTCGCCATCAAATTTGGAGAGTTGTTCTTCTACAAGAATAGGCGAGGGCAGGGTTTTGCGCCATTCATTTTTTTTCTTTTTGGAGGAGGTTGATGATGTATTGAGATTGGGAAAGATGAATGTCATGGGGAGAAGTTTGAGCTTCAATGCCAATGAAGTAGCGAAGTGGGTTAAGGTCTTTGAGCGAGAATTGAGAATGAACATCATCTATTAGTGTTTGAATAATTGAGTTGTTGTTCCCAGTGATAAGGCTATCGTCAACGTTTACAAGAATGAAAGTGATGTCATTATCCTTCTTGCGAATGAAGAGAGAGGGGTCAGAAATTGAGCTTGTGAAGTCAAGACTAGTTAGAGTAGTTTTGAGTTTGTGAAACCATACGCGATGAGCTTGTTTGAGGCCGTAAAACGCTTTGTGAAGTTGGCTCACATAATGTGGCCTAGTAGGGTCAGAGAAATCTGGTGGTAGTTGCATAATAACCGTTTCTTCGAGTTCTCCATTGACAAAGGCATTATTTACGTCGAGTTGCCAAATAGGCCACGAATGGGAAAGAGCAATGGTAAGAAGAGCAAGAATTGTTGTGGGTTTAACAACGGGACTGAATATTTCAGTATAGTCAATACCTTCTTCTTGGTTGTATTCTTTGGCAACAAGACGAATTTTATAGCGTTGGATAGATTCATCAGAGTTTTTCTTGAATTTAAATACCCATTTACACCCGACAAGATTTTGAGCGGAGGTGGGTGGTACTAAGGTCCAGGTCTTATTTTGAAGAAGTTCATTAAATTATTCTTCAATTGCAGTTCGCCATTTAAGGTGTTTGTTCGCGTTTGTGAAGCAAGGTGGTTCAATTTCGTCAGGGAGTAGAGATGTAGAGATAGGGTGTTTGGTGGAGGTGTAGGCAACAAAGTTGATGTGTTTCTTATTTTTATGAGTGTTATCGCTTGTTCGAGTGACCATGGGATGTTGTGGTTCGGAAAGAGAGGATGCGGAAGAGGGTGGTGGGTTGGTCTTGGAAGATGATGTTATGATGGGAGGGTTCTTTTCAAAAAGAGCTAGTAGTATGTTGAGATGTATGTGGTTGTATTATTTTTATATTTATTATTATAATATTAAGCCTAAAATAAATGTGTAAAAATACATAAATCTAATCTCTCCATACTTAAACTATGCTTGTCCTCGAGCATGCTCTTAGAAAATGGCTTAATAATGTATGTGGAATAAATACAAGCGAGGAAAATCATCTAAGTCACATCCACATTCTTTTGAAAATATGTATAGAATTTTGACCATTCACTTTTCTAATTACCGATTTCAACTAAACTCGCATTTAATGCTTTTAACCCGAGTATCCGAATTGTTGGTAAATTATTAAGAATGTCTATATCTCTCTAGCTAAACTAATCGTTTGTATTAATGCCTTCGATGAAATTTTTATTTTTATTTATTATTATTTATTATGTATATATAAATTTTTTTTTGTATCACATATATGCCTAAACTTGCCCTGCCGACCTTACTGCATCCGACTTCAATGATTCATGACCGGTGATAACCTATTCAAGCCATGTGATATGACTGGGGCGGTAAGCTCTGTCGAGGGTCAAGTAGCATCATTGAGAGCAAATGCCCTTGGAAAGGGTTGAGCTCTCGTAGGTTGGCTTCTTAGGTTGGACAAGACAAACCGGCTACTAATTACTATATATATATATATATATATATATATATAATATTTTTTATGAAGGACACCAAATAGGAAGGAATAAGCTTTACAAGCCTAAAAGATTAGGATGCTTTGATTCGAAAAATTTATAAATTCGAATACTAGGGTTAAAACCGGTTGCAGTCTTTTGATGTAAAGTTTAGGGCTCTAAGTTATTAGGAAACTAATTTCTCATGTTTGAATACGCATTTAAAAATCTTTCATTCAATCCACTAACACGTGTTTTCCTCAAATTGATCATTCCTATTATTGTTTTAACCAAGTTCATGAGATTCGCCCTAGGGAGAATTTTTACAAAGCGTTTAGTCAAGTGTGGAGTTTTTATATAAAAATAGTTTTTTTAGATTAATTAAGGTTCATTCTTTTCATTCTAAGGGCACAAAAATCATGATTTATTTTTTTTTTTAATTTTCACTACTCGACAAGAATTAGCTAGTTTTGGCTATAATTGTGTAATATTTTTTCCTCCCCACACTTAAAATCATGCTTGCCCCCAAGTATGTGTAAGTGTAAGGACAAAACTGGATAAAAATTAGTCATAGAAAGATACAATCTTTGAAGTGAGGTTACCTCCATCGGAAAATGTCGAAGCTCGTCTTTGGTGCGGAGAGAAGATGAGACCTTCATTTGTCTTGTCGGCTTTTTCTTAGAGAAGCACTCGGGTGCACACTTGTATGCTACTTGCCATCCGAAAAATATCAGTTATTGCTAACACTTCATGTCCCGAGGATATCGTTGTACCTGTACATACATACAGACAAACACATCCAACTAGTATCCCCATTAGTCTGGTAACCCATTTCAACCGTGATGGAGAAGAGATAGAGTGACCCAAATAGGGCATTGCCGCGGTCAGAAAACTAGAGAGAAGAAATGAGAAGAAGATAGAATGTGAAATCTTAGTTGGCACCTTGGAGAGGGAGAATAGTTGTCGGGAAAAAGCAAGAGACTCCCGCCTTAAGACAAGGAGATTAGAAGAAACGAGAAAAGAGAACCATTCAAAAATTGCCAATGCTTCCGTCAAGAAATGAGCATCTCGAGATTTCGAGGAATGAGCATCTCGACAAGTTCTATTCCAGGTTGCCTCCCGATAGCACCCTTATTTTATGTCATGGGTTCGAATTATTCCCGGATTGCCTCCCAATAGTGCTTAATTTAATGCATTTAGCTTGGAAAAGCCTCCCCATACTCAATTGCTTTATGGGGGATTCACAAACTCTTAATCTGCCCACTTTGACTCACCCACAGAATAGATAATGCCGGCATCTAACAGCTTCAGCATCTAATTTTTCACCATCTCTATCATAGGAGGGTTTTGTAGGATTAGTGCCCTAGGCCAAATATATTTGTGCTAGGAAATAGATTATGTATTAAGACATTATTATTTATTCAATAAAGGTTCTTTCTTATATATATGTGTGTATGGGTTGTGAATGTATATTTCTTATATCAACCAAGAATGACACTTCGGGTTCACGTCATCAGAATACGTGATTCTTGATAGTAGAACTGTGAACCAACGAATGACATTCTAAACTGTCCCTAGTGATATGTAGGATGTTTATAGAGATAGACATACTTCAGGTATTAAGCTACATATCCACACTAGTATATTCGCAGGCTGGATGATCATGTTCTGCTGATCATGGACATATAGATGTCAAGTCTGGAATATAGGTACGTGTTAGAGAACACATACTGGACTGACCACACTATGAGAATATGCATGGTATATGTCATTAGTGATTCTCATATGAATAGTGTGCTTGTTCCTACGACCTGAGTGTTGGGATTCAGACGTGCATAACGCAGCGGAAAACAAAAATTTCGTCCAAAACCAATCCGAGGATCCGTGCGTATCGGTTAAATCAAAGAAGTAAATCTTAAAGATACCTTTCGGATTACGCTTAATCTGTGACGCACAAACCATGCGTGATGTCCATGCGTCTCTAAACCGGTTACTGTCCTAACCGATTTTACGTCCGTCTAGTCCGTCTAGGTCGGATCGTGCGGAAGTCATCTACCGCACACACAATCGGTCTCCACCAAAACTCTCAACAAACCGTTCTCATCTTCTTAGGCTGAATAGATCACAAGTGCCGAAAGTACGAACGCCTCTACCGGTGTCCACACGAACAGAAAGTTCGTCTGTAAGCAAGCTGACTCCCGGAAAATTCGGAAGCCTCTGCCTCATCTTTGTCCACTCCATCGATAGCTAGTCCATATCGATCATCATAGTCTTTCAAAACGGGAAGAAAAATAATATATATGCTAGTAGCTTGTTCTCCTCTTGCATAAGAAAACTCTTCTTATTTTATCTCACAAAAGATGTATATAATTCCTCTCATATAATCGCACTCTTTCATTTTTGTCATACAAAAAGAAAGCAACCTTTCATAATTTTGTCATACAAATTAGAAAGTATATTTTCTCTCTTTTGTCTCACAAAAGAGAATAAGAAAAAATGAGAGAGAGAATGATGTGTTGTGTTGTGAATTTAAAACCCTCTATGTCCTTATATAGAGGTGAAGAGTCATGTCTCTTCACACTAAAAGATGTGTATGACATCACTCATCATTATCCATATGTCGTCATCTAAACTCTTCTAGATTACATGATCTTTTGTGCTCATAGTCTTTATATACATATATATCACATCTTATCACATAAGATGACAATATATTTTGTGACATTCTTATGCAACTCATCATATAAGTCGCTAGGATTTTCTGCTCCCGTTTCAGTTTGTTCTTTGTGTGTGACCCTGTAGGTTCACTTAATGTTGGCAATAGACTTGACAGTCTATAAATCATGAGCGGACTCTAGCAAGCCATCATGACTACCCAATTTAAGTGAGTATCGGTGATCCGATTTACATAATCAACAATCACGTATATAGTCCCTTTGTCACGCGATATCTATATCGATCATAAGGCATGTAATACGTCATCCTTATATTAATCGAATAATATTTTTTGATCCCAAATTAAACTGAACAAGAACAAATGACATTAATAACTCTTATTAATTCATTTGAGTATGACCATACATTTCTTCAGTTCAATTCATCAAGAGGCCTAAATATATCTCTCTCATTTATGAGAGGAACAAATCCCATCTTGATTGCACTCATCCCTCTATATGATTCATTGTATACCTAATCGTAACCGTTATGACCACCCGGTTAAAGGCAGTGTTATATTATATTAAAGTATAAAATTACTCATGTTGGGAACCGAGAGAATCTCAGGTCAAAGGACTATAAATACTTTATGTCATAAGAATCGCTAATGACGTAAAACATGTAGCATTCTTATGGCGGGTCAGTCCAGTATATGGTCTCTAACATATACCTATGTTAATGACTTGATAACTATTTATCCATGATCAGTAAAACATAATCATCAGTCAATTAATATATTGGTGTACATTTATAGCTTGTATATAAATATATATTTATATGTATCTGCAAGTATATTTGTCTCCACAAATATCCTATAAATGACCAGGGACGATTTAGAATAGCATTCATAACACTTTATAGTTTTACTATCAAAGTCACGCACTTTGATGACATAAAGCTGAATTGCATATTCATGGTCTATTTTAATTATATTAAAATAGCCTATACGCACATATTATATCAAATATCTTAGAATAAATATTATATTTATTATTACAATCCATCATCAAGGTCACAAATACTTTCGCCTAGGGCATAACACCATCAATGAGGTCACCATGGATTCATGCATGAGGAACTGCATACTTTAATATGATCTTACGTCATCCGTAACGGGATAATCATTCGAGTCATCGTTAGGTATGCACTGAATCTTGACGAGGAACGTGAGTGACCAAGATGGGATTTGTTCCTCTCATCATGAGGGAGATATCTCTGGGCCCCCTGATGAACTAGGACTGAAGGAAATGCATGGCCATGCTCAAAATGGATTAACATGTGTTGTTAATATCATTTTGTATTTACTCAGTCTAATTCTCAATCAGGAAAGAGACTTTGATCAAACTCAAGGATGACATATTACCGTGCCTTGTGATTAAGATGTATATCGTAGAACAAAAGGAATAAGCAAATGTCTATTCAGATAGGTTTACGATCGCTGATCATTTCATTTAACATGGGTAGTCATGACATCAGTCTAGAGGTTACTCGTGACTTACGATCTTTAGAAGATCGTTGGCAGCTTTAAATGGAACCTACACAGTCACACAATGAACTCCATTCTTACGGGATGAATATGCCTCAAAACAGTTATACATATGATGTATAAATTGGTGAACGAAATAATCAATTATTGGATAATTGATTGAACAAAACAATACCATTCCGTTGGCAATGGAAAAGTTCCGTTCCCAACGGAATATATATGGAAACTGTAATAACCTAAGCTGCCAAGTATTTCGTTATGGAAATACCTATTCCGTTGGCAACGGAATAGGCGCAGATTAGGATTTTAGTTATAATAACTGAGCAATCGTTTGCCTCTCTCTCTAGTATAAATAGAAGGGCAGGGTCTCTCTATTTGATAGACAACTCTATAGCCTAAGAGGCCGTCTTTTCACAGAAAAGAGAGAGAGAGTTTTGAGAGATATTCGGAAAGTATTTTCGGACTTGTCTAGCCAAGTCCGGTTATTCCGTTCGAGTGAAGTTCGCGTGGATACGAGTAGAGGTTCTCTACCTTGAGAACTTGCGAGCGATCTATCTTCATCCCTAGGAGAAGAAGCTATCTCTCGAGCCGAGCTTCAAGAAGAGTTTCGCGAGCCGAGCTTCAAGAAGGATTTCTTCGAGCCGAGCAATAGGAAGGAGCTTGGCGAGCCGAGCTTCGGGAAGGAGACGGTTGTGAGTCGGAGAAGTTCAGACCTACATCCGGTCCTTGTCTCGGGGATCAGGAAGATCCGAGGTATAAATTTTAATGGCTAATCTCGTATTTTTATTCCCTTAACGTAGATCCTAGGGCGGGTTAGATCCATAGGTTCCGCTGCGCATGTAACATACATGGCTATGGATTTCCCAACAGTGGTATCAGGGCGTTCGTTAAGGAAATAATCGTCGATTACATATTTAAAATTTAGTAAATTCTAGTATAATAAATTTTAGGGTTTTGAAAAAAATATTATTTCAAAACATCACGGAAATAGTTTCTGGAAATATAATATTGGATATTATGATTTCCTAGAGTTTCAAGAATTAGTTTTTGAAACCCGTTTTGGAAACGGAACAAAAACAAAAGAAAATACAAATTTCCAGGACGTCTCCGTTGAGAAAGGAGTACTTCCGTTGAGAACGGAATACTTCCGTTCAGAACGGAACAGTTCCGTTCCAATGGAATAATGTTGATTTTGTGAGAAACCCTAATTTTTGTTATACATGGAATTTAAATATACAAATATGGTATGAGCTTTAGATCTGTGATTTTTCTGTGATGTAATCTTGTGTGTGAATGCCTGTAATATTATTTAATATCTATGGCAACCAGTGAGTTGTCCAAATTTGTAAATTACCTTTTCTAGCTATAGGATAGTTGTTAGAATATATATTATTTCAAGACTTCAAGGCAAGAGATCTTGGCGCAATCTTCGGAAGATAGCATGGGATCTTCGCACACACAACGAAGGGTTCGTTGAAGATTACTCCTGCAATCTAGAGATAGATCTAGAATTAGGAACCTCATGATCGCTCATGAGGATTAGGCTCATACCATATTTAACTTAGTTTCTGTGATGTTTATATTTATAAATCTAAAATAAAATCCTTCAGAATGTTAAGTAAAGAAGTACCCCCCATGTCACTGAACCCTCGGTACTTAGATAGCCTTCCTTGTGGGTCATGCCAAAGCTGATCATATAGAGGATTGTCTTTGTAAAGGAGGGTACGCAGAAAATGGCGTCCAGCATGGGTCATGCCAAAGCTGAGTGTGCTGGACTCTATTTCGCTGATAATCATACATGGTTAAACTTAACTGAGCAAGCAAGTCGGACTTGGGCTCAGGGCACAAGATGGAATAATACATCGGGCATATGATGCTCATTCCATAAAAGAAAAGAGTTGTATATGATACAATTAGAAGTGTTCCTACCTAAATAGTTGTGTATTGAGGGTTACGCCAAAGCGCACTTAATACTCAATGAAATACGGATCTTGACTCACTATGAAACCTCATTCATTTGAAGTTTCCGAATCAATACTACTGAAGGTGGTTGATTTGAAGAAAAATAGTGGGAGTACATTATAAGAAACACCAAAACAAAACAACCCTAATGAATAAATAATAATGGCACTTTACATTTTAACTTGTAGAATAATGGCAAATAATAATTCAACTGGGTTGAATTTGCGATCTATCCTTGAGAAGGATAAGCTCAATGGGTCTAACTTCCTTGACTGGTTTAGAAACCTGAGAATTGTTCTCAAGGCTGACAATAAACTGTAGGTCATAGAAGAGGCTTACCCAGAGGAACCAGAACAGGGAGCCATAAGGGCTGCCCGAGATGCGTATGCTAAATACGTTAAAGACGACACGGAGATAGCTTGTCTCACGCTAGCGACCATGACCTCCAAGCTTCAGAAGTAACTGGAGGATATGGGTGCTTACGATATGATCGTAATTCTCAAGGAAATGTTACAAGAGCAGGCTAGAGTTGAGCGCTACAAAGCGACCGTCTCTCTGAGTGACACAAAGATGGATGAAGGTTCATCTGTGAGTGCTCATGTAATCAAGATGAAGAGCTATTTTGATCAATTGGAGAGGCTTGGTTCAGCTATGCCTAGAGAATTGGCTGTTGTCATAATTCTCGGGTCGTTACCTCCTAGTTGTAAGCAATTCATCATGAACTATAATATGCATCAGATGGAGAAATCTATCACCGAGTTGCATGGGATGTTTAAGAAAACACAGGAGGACATGAAGACAAATATTGTCAAAGACATTCTAATGGTTCACAAGAATAAGGGTAAGAAGACCGGGAACAAGAGCAAGGGTAAAGGCAAGGTGTTGCCTAAACCTAAGATCAAGAAAGACAAAGAGGGAGTTTGCTTCCATTGTAACAAGGTTGGCCATTGGAACAGAAACTACAAACTCTATCAGGACGAAATCAAGAAGGGTAGTGTGACTACCGCTTCAGGTATTTTTATTATTGAAACTAATTCACTTACTCCTAAATCTTGGGTATTGGATACCGGATGTGGTACTCACATTTGTAATGATGTGCAGGGACTACAAAGGAGTAGAAGATTAGCCAAGGGCGAAGTCGACCTGCATGTGGGAAATGGAGCAAGAGTTGTTGCATTAGCCGTAGGAACTTATTTACTGACTTTGCCTAGTGGACTTGTATTAGTACTTAATAATTGTTATTTTGCTATGAGCAGAAATATTATTTCTATTTCTAGTCTAGCTTTGTATGGTTATAAATTTGTTATTGAGAATAATAATTATTCTATCTTAAAGGATAATCTCTTCTATGGAAATGTTCTATTAGAAAGAGGTCTTTACGTGCTAGATCTTAAGAAAGAGAGTTATAAGTCAATATATAACATTAACACTAAACGATTTAAATCGAATGACTCAAATATAACATACCTCTGGCACTGTCGCTTAGGCCATATAAATGAGAAACGCATTTCTAAACTCCACTCTCATGGACTTTTAGACTCATTTGATTTGGAATCATTTGAGACGTGCGAGTCTTGTTTACTTGGCAAGATGACTAAGAAACCCTTCACAAAAGTTGGAGAAAGGGTCAATAACTTATTAGAACTCATACATACTGATGTATGTGGACCAATAAGTACGCCCGCTAGAGGTGGGTATTGGTACTTCATAACTTTCACGGACGACTTCAGTAGATATGGTTATGTCTACCTAATGAAACACAAGTCTGAATCCTTTGAAGTGTTCAAAGAATTTAAGAATGAAGTACATAATCAACTTGGCAAGAAGATTAAAGCACTTCGATATGATCGAGGAGACGAATATCTGAGTCAGGAATTTAAGGATCATCTCAGAGAATGTGGAATAGTTTCACAACTGACTCCTCCAGGAACTCCTCAGTGGAATGGAGTGTCCGAAAGGAGGAATCGAACCTTATTGGATATGGTTCGATCGATGATGAGTCAAACGAGTCTTTCAATTGTCTTTCTGGGGTTACGTTCTTGACACTGCCGCATTCATACTGAACAGGATTTCATCCAAAGCGGTTCAAAAGATGCCATATGAGATATGGACGGGGAAAAGCCCCAAGTTGTCTTTTCTTAAAATTTGGGGATGTGAGACTTATGTCAAACGTCAGTTTCCCGATAAACTCGAACCCAAATCTAATAAGTGCCTGTTTGTGGGATATCCTAAGGAAACCAAAGGATATTACTTTTACCACCCATCGGAGAACAAAGTGTTTTTGCTCGCAATGGAGCCTTCTTGGAAAGAGAGTTTGTCTCTATGAGAAGCAGTGGGAGTAAAGTACAACTCGAAGAAATTCGAGACCCACCTATAGTTGCAGAACCTATGATGGAGGAACAAACAAGCTCTCAAGGAGTTGGCGAGCTTGAAACACAACTGACTCGTGTCTAATGATGATGATGTGACATTCATAAATGATGAACCCACATCCTACTAAGATACTATGAAGAGTCCCGACTCTCATAAATGGTTAGAGACCATGAGAGCCGAGATGCAATCCATGCAAGACAATCAAGTTTGGAATTTGATTGACCCATCCGAAGGCTTGAAGACCATCGGATGCAAATGGGTCTTCAAGAAGAAGACTGAAGTGGATGGAAAGGTACAAACCTACAAAGCAAGGCTTGTGGCGAAAGGTTTCAAACAAGTTCATGGTATTAACTATGATGAAACTTTCTCACCTGTAGCTATGCTTAAATCTATCAGAATTCTATTAGTCATAGCAGCATATTATGACTATGAAATATGGCACATGGATGTCAAAACAGCTTTCCTAAATGGAAATCTAACTGAGGACGTTCATATGATACAACCCGAGGGTTTTGTCGATCCTAAGAATTCTGGTAAGGTTTGCAAGCTTCAGTATTCCATCTATGGATCGAAGCAAGCGTCTCGAAGTTGAAACCTTCATTTTGATGAAGTCATCAAAAGTTTTGGTTTTACCAAAAGTGTGGGTGAGCCTTGTGTTTACATGAAGTTCAGTTGGAGCAGGGTAGTATTCCTAGTGCTTTACGTAGCTGACATATTACTCATGGGAAATGACGTCCCAACATTATTGAACGTCAAGAAATTGTGGGAGATAGTTTCTCGATGAAAGACCTAGGAGAAGCCTCCTACGTGCTAGAAATCAGGATCTATAGAGATAGATCTAGAAGGCTTATAGGTCTGAGTCAAAGTACATACATAGAAAAGGTAATGAAATGGTTCAGAATGCAAGAATCCTAGAAAGAATTTTTGCCCTTGTCACATGGTATGTCTCTCAGTAAGACACAGTGTCCTACAAATGAGCAGGAACGAAGACGCATGACTAAGATACCATATGCTTCGGCTATAGGATCTATCATGTATGCCATGATATGTACTAGACCGGATGTGTCATACTCATTGAGCGCAACAAGCAGGTTCCAATCTAATTCAGGTGAAAGTCACTGGATAGCTGTTAAAAGAATCCTTAAGTACTTACGAAGAATTAAGGACCTGTTCCTAGTCTATGGAGGTCAGGAAGACGAGCTTGTTGTAAAGGGTTACACCGACGCAAGCTTCCAGACAGACTCAGATGACTTTAGATCATACAAAGGGGTGATGTTAAAATGTGTAGAGTGCCATCGGACGACAATGTCGCTGATCCATTAACTAAACCACTCCCGCAAGCAAAGCATGAGGGTCATGTTAGGTCTATGGGCATAAGATGCTTAGAATTGGCCTAGTACAAGTGGGAGACTGTAGGATTAGTGCCCTAGGCCAAATGTATTTGTGCTAGGAAATGAATTATGTATTAAGACATTACTATTTATTCAATAAAGGTTATTTCTTATATATATGTGTGTATGGGTTGTGAATGTATATTTCTTATATCAACCAAGAATGACACTTCGGGTTCACGTCATCAGAATACGTGATTCTGATAGTAGAATTGTGAACCAACGAATGACATTCTAAACTGTCCCTATGATGGTGTTATGCCCTAGGCCAAAGTGTTTGTAACCTAGATGATGGATTATAATAACAAACATAATATTTATTCTAAGATATTTCATATAATATGTGCGTATAGGTTATTTTAATATAATTAAAATAGACCATGAATATGCAATTCAGCTTTATGTCATCAAAGTGCGTGACTTTGATAGTAAAACTATAAAGTGTTATGAATGCTATTCTAAATCGTCCCTAGTCATTTATAGGATATTTGTGGAGACAAATATACTTGTAGATACATATAAATATATATTTATATACAAGCTATAAATGTACACCAGTATGTTAGTTGACTGATGATTATGTTTTACTGATCGTGGATAAATAGTTATCAAGTCATTAACATAGGTATATGTTAGAGACCATATACTTGGACTCGACCCGCCATAAGAATGCTACATGTTTTACGTCATTAGCGATTCTTGTAACATAAAGTATTTATAGTCCTTTGACCCGAGATTGTCTCAGCTTCCCAACATGAGTAATTTTATACTTTAATATAATCTAACACTGCCTTTAACCGGGTGGACATAACGGTTATGATTAGGTATACAATGAATCATGTAGAGGGATGAGTGCAATCAAGACGGGATTTGTTCCTCTCATAAATGAGAGAGATATCTTTAGGCCTCTTGATGAATTGAACTGAAGAAATGTATGGCCATACTCAAATGAATTAATAAGAGTTATTAATGTCATTTGTTCTTGTTCAGTTTAATTTGGGATCAAAAAATATTAATCGATTAATATAAGGATGACGTATTACATGCCTTATGATCGATATTGATATCGCACGACAAAGGGACTAAATACGTGATTGTTGATTAGGTAAATCGGATCACCGATATTCACTTAAATTGGGTAGTCATGATGTCTTGCTAGAGTCCGCTCATGATTTATAGACTGTCAAGTCTATTGCCAACATTAAGTGAACCTACAGGGTCACACACAAATAACAAACTGAAACGGACGCAGAAAATCCTAGCGACTTATATGATGAGTTCCATAAGAATGTCACAAAATATATTGTCATCTTATGTGATAAGATGTGATATATATGTATATAAAGACTATGAGAACAAAAGATCATGTAATCTAGAAGAGTCTAGATGTTGGCATATGGATAATGATGAGTGATGTCATACACATCTTTTAGTGTGAGGAGACATGACTCTTCACCTCTATATAAGGATATAGAGGGCTCCAAATTCAATAGACCAAATCATTCTTTCTCTCATTATTTCTCATTCTCTTTTGTGAGACAAAAGAGAGAAAAATATTCTTTCTCGTTTGTGTGACAAAATTACGAAAGGGTGTTTTCCTTTTTGTATAACTATGAAAGGGTGCCTTCTTTTGTATGACAAAATGAAAGGGTGCGATTATATGAGAGGAATTATATACATCTTTTGTGAGATAAAATAAGAAGAGTTTTCTTATGCAAGAGGAGAACAAGCCACTAGCATATATATTGTTCTTCTTCCCGTTTTAAGAAGTTTGTTCGTGTGGACACCGGTAGAGGCGTTCGTACTTTCGGCGCTTGTGATCTATTCGGCCTAAGAAGATGAGAACGGTTTGTTGAGAATTTTGGTGGAGACGGATTGTGTGTGCGGTAGATGACTTCCGCACGATCCGACCTAGACGGCCTAGACGGAAGTAAAATCGGTAAGGACGGTAACCGGTTTAGAGGCGCATGGACAACACGCATGGTTTGAGCGTCACGGATTAAGCGTAATCCGAAAGGTATCTTTAAGATTTATTTCTTTGATTTAACCGATACGCACGGATCCTCGGATTGGTTTTGGACGAAATTTTTTGTTTTCCGCTGCGTTATGCACGTCTGAAACCCAACAGTGGTATCAAAGCGACGTGCGTGTTTCGGTTAAATTGAGTCGGTATATATGTGATATATACTATTTAGATACAATTTATAATTTTGATTTATAATTATAAGGCTTGCATATAGAGAAGATGCGATTAATGGATATGATCCAAGAGTTGCATCCAAAGGATGCGACCAAAAGGTGCGACTAATGGGTGTGACCAAGGGATGCGATTCAAATGTCACATCCAAAAGACACAACGAAAGGTTGCGACCAACGGATGCGACCAAAGGGTGCGACCAAAAGGTGCGACTAACGGGTGTGACCAAGGGATGCGATTCAAATGTCACATCCAAAAGACGCAATGAAAGGTTGCGACCAAAAGGTGCGACTAACGGGTGTGACCAAGGGATGCGATTCAAATGTCACATCCAAAAGACGCGACGAAAGGTTGCGACCAATGGATGCGACCAACGGATGCGATCCAAATGTCACGTCCATAAGGTTGCGACGAATAGGTGCGATCAAAGGGTGTGACTAAATGGTGTGACCAACAGATGCGATCCAAATGTCACGTCCATAAGGTTGCGATGAATGGGTGCGACCAAAGGGTGCGACCAAAGGGTGTGACTAAAGGGTATGACCAATGGATATGATCCAAATATCACGTCCAATAGGTTGCGACTAACGGTTGTGACCAAAAGGTGCGACCAACGGGTATAATTGACATGCGCAACTAAGAGGTTTGACCGAAAAGGTGCAATCGCAAGAGTTGCGACCTCTTGAATAGTTGTGGCTTCATGAAAGGGTGCATACCATGAATTGCCTTTTTGAAATGGTGCATGTGATGCATTATTTCATGAAAAGTTGCATGTGATGTATTGAATTCATGAAAAGATGCCTATGATGTATTAATGTGTAGAAAAATGTGTGTTGACAAAGTTGTCCGAGTGTTGACCATGTTAATCATGTTGATAGTTGACTGTTGACCCATTGTGTTGACTGTGGACTATGTTGACTGTTGATTGTATTGATTGTTAATTGTTGTGAGTTGACTACACTAATTTACCCCTTGATTGTTGACCATTGAATTGGTCAAAAGTTGATCATGACCTAGTCAAAATATTGACCATTGACTGTTGACCTTGTCAAATGTTGATCGTTGACCGAGCCAAATGTTGACCAAATCAAATATTGGTTTTTGACTTGTCAAATATTGACAATGATGACCGTGCCCCAAATTCGCATTCATAAGCCTTATATATATATATATATATATATATATATATATATATATATATATATATATATATATATATATATTTTTATAAATGGTTAAATAATCGAAACATAATATGATTATGTTTATATTTGATATATTTGTTGATACGTGTTGATATAATGAAAGAGTTCATTAGGCATAACACATCCATCATGGAGATGAAGGAATTCATCATCTATCATGAATACATCATTAAGATGACAAGTTCATTTTTAACCATACATCATGACGATGAAAGAGTTCATCGATTTCTATACATGGAGATAAGATTTTCATATACAATCTAAGAAAAATCTCATGGAGATGAAATGTATATTAGGAAATTTTTATGTTAGTTCATAAGATCAAGGCTATGATGTATCATCGTTATTATTTTTATTCTATTGGTACATGTGATGTTCTTTGAATATTGCATAATAACGTATAATATTAAATTCAAAATCCCTCTAAATAATATTAAGTCATGAAATGCCTTCCAAAAGTCTAAATCTCTCGATACTCTGATTGACCCTGCATAGGTCATGCCAAAGCTGGGTATGTAGGGACAATCTTAGGAGGAGAGAATGTGGGAAATGGGAGCTAACATAGGTCATGCCAAAGCTGAGTGTGTTGGGTACTATTTTGCCGATGATTAGACATGGTTTGATTTAACTAAGCTATCAAGTCGGACTTGGGCTCGGGGCATACGATAGGATATATACGTCGGGCATATGATGCTTATCCTATGTTGTTCAAGAGTTATATGAGATACAATTGGAATTATTCCTACCTAAATAAGTTAAGTTCTGGGCGATGAGCCAAAGCTCACTTAGGACTTAATTGAAATATGGATCTTGTCTCACTATGAAACTTCATGGAATGAAAGTTTCCGAATCAATGCGATTGAGGGTTATTGATTTGATTAAAAAATAGTGGGAGCCATTATTTAATTCGAATAGTAATCTATTTATGTCTCACAATAGATCCTTGAGAAGGACAGATAACATAAGATGCTAATAATCGTTAACATGAACATGGACAAGTGTTGTCAATAATGTTCTCGTGCTTAAAAAAATCGTAAAGAGTAATCCCAAAGATAAGGGTAAGGTGTTGTCCGAGGCTTCGGCCTTAGGTAAGAAATTAGTATCTTTTGCGGTGAATCGGTTCATTGAAAGAAACCATAATTTCTCAAGAAGATATGAAAAAGTGAATGAAAGGATAGTGTGACTACCGCTTCAAGTATTTTTGTTATAGAAATTAACTTGTCTATTTCACATCATGTGTATTAGATACACGATGTGAATCACACATTTGTGAAAATGTGCTGACAAAGTTGTAGACTATTGAGTAAATATGAAGTTAACATATGAGTGACAAATGTAGCAAAAGTTGTTGCATTTTCTCAAGTAACTCATTTATTTACATTGTCTTTTTCGACTTATCGCCGACATAAATAATTGTTATTTAATGTCGACAATAAATTTTGTATTATCTATAGTTCGAGTTTATCTATGAATGGTTATTAATTTATTATTGAGAATAATAATTTCACCATTCACAAATGTCAATTTTCTTTGGAAATGTTCCAATAGAAAAATTACCTTTTATGTTATATCGAACAAGATAATTATAAGTCTATCTATAACATTAATATTAAGAATTTAAATCTAGCATTGTCGCTTGGTCTACTTAAATAACATGAACATTTATTAAATCCATTAAGATGGATTTTCAAATTCATTTGATTTTGAATCATTTGAGACATGTGTAACTTATTTATTAGACAAGATGACATAAACGTCTTTCACAAAGTAAGGTGAAAGCAAGTTACTTATTGGCTCTCATACATAGTGATGTATGTTCATCAATGAGTGAAGGTGCTAGAGAAAACTACCTCATCGCTTTATTGAAACAATAAATTTGAATATTTTGAAAAGTTCAAAAGTTACAAATAATGAAGTAGAGAATAAAACTTGGCTTCGAAAAATCAAATTTCTTTGATGAGATCGAGGAGTCGAGAACCAAGTGTTTGATCGTCATGATAACTATATCGAACTTTATAAGATATACTTCGATTATGATGAGTCAAATATATCTTCTATTTCTTTCGGAGTTACGCTCTTATTGCGGTCATACTGAATATAATTCCATCTAAAGCGGTTGTAAAAGACTCCATATGCGATATGGACTAGTAGGTGTATCAGATTATCTTTTATCAAGATTTGTGGATATGATACTTAATTGAAGCATCATGCATCTAATCGGATTAGTGCTTATTGTGGAATATCCTAAGAAAAATAAAGGATATTACTTCTATAATTAATATGAGAACAAAGTGTTTGTTACTCGAAAATTATATCTCTTTGGAAGAAGTGTTTCCAAAAGAATTAGTGGGAGTAAATTTGAAGAGTTCAAATTCCACATACTGACAATAATGCTCGGATGGAAATTAATTCAGATTTCAACTAGTGATTGAGTCTGCAATTAATCAACTAGACTCTCAAGATGTTGAAGAGTCTGAGTATATAACATAAGTGTATTCATGTAGATCTATTAGAATTTATCGCAGGCCCGAAGAATATAGATTTTTCGTGTCTAATGATAAAAATTTCGTACTCATAGATGATGAGTCCACATTCTACTAATAGACTATAATGAGTCAAGACTCTAATGGTTAGAGACTTTGAAAGTTGAGATGTAATCCATGTCAGACAATCAAATTTTGAATTTGATTGATCCATCAGATGGAAATACGGTTTTAAAAGAAAGACCGACATTCGTTTGGAGATCGGTTTGTGAGACCGGTTAGGCGAAACATACAAAGGATAGGTTTGGAAACCGGTTTGGAATCGGGCAAAGAAAAGTGTCAACCTAATTCTCTTTCGATCATCACGGATTAAGCGTAATCTGAAGGTACAAAGTTATGAACTTTTCTTTGATTTAATTGTAATTCACAGATCCTTCTTTTGGGTTTCGAATTCGATTTTGTTTCATTTTTGTTTTTCCGCTGCGTTATGAATGGTAGAAACCCAACAGTAGGAACAAGCACACTATTCATATGAGAATTACTAATGACATATATCATGCATATTCTCATAGTGTGGTCAGTCTAGTACGTGTTCTCTAACACGTACCTATATTCCAGACTTGACATCTCTATGTCCATAATCAGTAGAACATGATCATCCAGCCTGCGAATATACTAGTGTGGATATGTAGCTTCTTACCTGAAGTATGTCTATCTCTATAAACATCCTACATATCACTAGGGTGTTGGGTTTCAGACGTGCATAACGCAGCGGAAAACAAAAAATTTCGTCCAAAACCAATCCGAGGATCCGTGCGTATCGGTTAAATCAAAGAAATAAATCTTAAAGATACCTTTCGGATTACGCTTAATCCGTGACGCTCAAACCATGCGTGTTGTCCATGCGCCTCTAAACCGGTTACCGTCCTAACCAATTTTACTTCCGTCTAGGCCGTCTAGGTCGGATCGTGCGGAAGTCATCTACCGCACACACAATCCGTCTCCACCAAAAGTCTCAACAAACCGATCTCATCTTCTTAGGCCGAATAGATCACAAGCGCCGAAAGTACGAACGCCTCTACCGGTGTCCACACGAACAAACTTCTTAAAACGGGAAGAAGAACAATATATATGCTAGTGGCTTGTTTTCCTCTTGCATAAGAAAACTCTTCTTATTTTATCTCACAAAAGATGTATATAATTCCTCTCATATAATCGCACCCTTTCATTTTGTCATACAAAAGAAGGCACCCTTTCATAGTTATACAAAAAGGAAAACACCCTTTCGTAATTTTGTCACACAAATGAGAAAGGATATTTTTCTCTCTTTTGTCTCACAAAAGAGAATGAGAAATAATGAGAGAAAGAATGATTTGGTCTATTGAATTTGGAGCCCTCTATATCCTTACATAGAGGTGAAGAGTCATGTCTCCTCACACTAAAAGATGTGTATGACATCACTCATCATTATCCATATGCCATCATCTTGACTCTTCTAGATTACGTGATCTTTTGTGCTCATAGTCTTTATATACATATATATCACATCTTATCACATAAGATGACAATATATTTTGTGACATTCTTATGCAACTCATCATATAAGTCGCTAGGATTTTCTGCGCCCGTTTCAGTTTCTTATTTGTGTGTGACCCTGTAGATTCACTTAATGTTGGCAATAGACTTGACAGTTTATAAATCATGAGCGGACTCTAGCAAGACATCATGACTACCCAATTTAAGTGAATATCGGTGATCCAATTTACCTAATCAACAATCACGTATTTAGTCCCTTTGTCGTGCGATATCAATATCGATCATAAGGCATGTAATACGCCATCCTTATATTAATCGATTAATATTTCTTGATCCCAAATTAAACTGAACAAGAACAAATGACATTAATAACTCTTATTAATTCATTTGAGTATGGCCATACATTTCTTCAGTTCAATTCATCAAGAGGCCTAAAGATATCTCTCTCATTTATGAGAGGAACAAATCCCGTCTTGATTGCACTCATCACTCTACATGATTCATTGTATACCTAATCATAACCGTTATACCACCCGGTTAAAGGCAGTGTTAGATTATATTAAAGTATAAAATTACTTATGTTGGGAACCGAGACAATCTCAGGTCAAAGGACTATAAATACTTTATGTTACAAGAATCGCTAATGACGTAAAACATGTAGCATTCTTATGGCGGGTCAGTCCAGTATATGGTCTCTAACATATACCTATGTTAATGACTTGATAACTATTTATCCATGATCAGTAAAACATAATTATCAGTCAACTAACATACTGGTGTACATTTATAGCTTGTTTATAAATATATATTTATATGTATCTGCAAGTATATTTGTCTCCACAAATATCCTATAAATGACCAGGGACGATTTAGAATAGCATTCATAACACTTTATAGTTTTACAATCAAAGTCACGCACTTTGATGACATAAAGCTGAATTGCATATTCATGGTCTATTTTAATTATATTAAAATAACCTATACGCACATATTATATGAAATATCTTAGAATAAATATTATGTTTGTTATTACAATCCATCATCTAGGTTACAAACACTTTGGCCTAGGGCATAACACCATCAATCTCTCACTTGCACTAGGCCAAATCAACCAAGTATCTCATACTCATTGATCTATGTGGTATCGCATACCAGTTGACCTAACATGATCACCATCATTTAAGGGATTGGGTTCTTAAATGGATTTTCAAACATTGTCATATGCAAATACTTTGCATATTTTTATGTCCACCATAATCTAAGAAGAATACTTTATCCTTCTCAAGTATATAATCATACTCTTGATTATTATTTAGTGACTTTCACTAAGATTAAACTTATGTGTGCTTGTTACACTTAATTCACATCATATGTAATTATGCTCCCACTGAATTTCTTATCAACATAAGATTTATCTTTAATTTTTGATAAAACCAAACAGTTTGGTTACTTCATCAAATAATAAATATTCACCTAGAGATGTTTGCTTTAATTCATAAATATATGTATGCAACTTGCAAACTCTTTTCAAAATTTTTTAGGATAGACGAAACTCTCAAGTTGTATCATATACATACTTTCATATGTTTCTATTAAGAAACAGCGTCTTAACATCCACTTGGCATCTTTTATAGTCATACTATGAATATATGCCCAAAAAAATTCTGAAATACATAAGCATGATGGCTTGGAAAAATATTATCATAGTCTATATTATGAGTTTAACTTAACCACAAATCATGCATCATATGTTTGCACATACCAATCCGACTCTCAATCAAATCAATTCTCCAAAATGACTTTCACAAATTCAACCGAATCCATAAGACGGCACAAATCATTTCATCCTCTATCGGTATCCACATGGAATAACCCCTTTAAACGGGTGAAGAAAGGATATGCTAGTCTCCGTTCTTTACATTTTGTATTACAGAAAATTTCAAAGAGAAATTCGGAATTTTCTCTCTTTTCGCTCTCTATCTTTTTGTCTAACTAAATGGAATGAGAATTATTATTGACATAGACAGAAATCTCAGAGCCTTTTGGGTATATATAGTCCACCCTTTCAAAGATGAGCATTTGCATATTTAATCTTATGTACTTAGTTGCTATGTAACCATCTGTATAACACATTTTATCATATAAGATGTAGGATTATATGTGGCAATAACTATATAATCTTTTATATAACTCATCACATAAGTTATGATTTTCTGTGTATATTTCAATGGTTGTTCTTTGTGTGTGACCCCATAGGTTTACTTAATGTTGGCAATAATCACAACTGATTATAAATCATGAGCGAACACAAGCCATCATGACTAACCAATTTAAGTAAATATCAATGATTCGATCATAACATGTGTGTAGTCCTTGTATTGTATTCCTTTGTTATACGATATATATATCGACCATAAGGCATGCATTGTGTCAACCTTATGTAGTACGGCAATGTTTCTTGATCCCGAATTTGATCGAACCATGAATGACATTAATAAATTCTTATTAATTCATTTGAGTACGGTCGTGCATTTTCTTCAATCAAACTCATCAGGATACATCTTCCTGTGGTATAGGTTGTATCACAAGTATGGATCGGTAAGCACCACTTACTGCAAAGCAAAGAAAAAAACCCAAATTTAAGAAGAAAAAATAATGGTTTGATCTTAGTTACAATTACTAGATTACAATATTTGTCAGATCCCCAGCAATGACGCTAGAAAAGCATAATCGCTTGTATGTAGCCTTGTTCAAATTTCTATCCCAGTTGTGTAATGTGCATTCATGCCCTCACGACTTACATTGTTGAAAGATGGGGTGTCGGCCCAAAGTGAGGCCAAAAGTGCAGCACTGGACTAATAAAAGGCTTAGCAATTCAAACCTAATTAGTTGGTTGATTGGTTGGTTAAACAAACGTAACCAAAAAAAAAAAAAAAAAGAGTTTCGGCCCTCGCATCAATGTCACTCGCGCGTACAGAAGAAATACTGTTTTGGTATTTGGAAGTGAGAGATCTATGGCTCCGTGCTTTCACTGTCTCTATTTGTTGGTCTATTTTGGATCTTCAACATTCACTTCTTTTTCTGCATGTGTGGGGTCTTCATCCTTGTATCAAGAAGCCGGCTCTCGCAGTGAATCATAGTGCCTACACTCCTGAGATATCCGACCAAAATGCCAACCTTTTGGGATCTATGATGCTCCTTGTCCTCCGTAAACGGCTCAGCTACTCCCGTGCTTCATCGGTCTAAGTCTGCTCTGTGGGGTCTGGCTTCTGACTTCTCCTTTAGTCCTTCACCTACTTGCCTAAATACTAAGAACTACGGGGCCCTTCACACTTCAAAGTAAGAGTTAAATAACATTGATAATGAACTAGATAATATGAAAGATTAGAAGATTTGATTAAAATCAACAAGCTACTAACACTTCATCCTAGTAGAGGGAATGGTTACAGATATTGAAAATAAACAAGAATACACGATACATAAGAGAAATTGAAAAATAGTACACCCATATTCTACTGTTTTGTGGTTACATGCTGAGTTGCGACGAGCCACTGGTAACGGGACTCTGCTCCGAAGCTCTAATTCTTCTCTCTTGCTGGACTCCCCTTTGACGGTCACTAATGCGTCCTTTTTACAGGGGGAAGAGACTAGAGTTTCTCCTGGACTCAGAATTGACATCCAATATTTTGGAGATCTTCATAGATCTTGTTGTGAAGCTTCAGAAATCTCTTTCCTTGTTTTCTATGAGTCAGCTGGAGTTTTTGTTTTATCCTCCAATCAAATCTTGAGCTTTAAGTGTCCTTCTCTTTCTATGTTTAGGTGCATCGAAGCTCTCAGCATCGGTCTCGATCTTCAATTGTCGAGCATATGGCTTGTGTTTTCCGCGCCTGCGGGGTTGGACCATGGAGTATCATCTGCTCATTTGCAAAGCTGCTTCGTCGTGCCTAAATTTTGGCTCAATTATGCTTCTTTCCTTGCAATCACATAAAAATTCAATAATAACTTGATTCCTAAATAAAACCTAAGATAAAATACTTATATTTATCGTTCCTTTTACTAGTAATATTAAAATAACCTATATACATATTATACGAAATGTATGATTTTCTAAAAATCTATAAAATTACTTGTAAAATAGCCAACACATAAAGTCTACAAAAAAATCGTAGCCATAGAAAATCATTAGTCAATCAATGGTTTAAATTTGTCCAAAATTCATATCCAATGGTTGAAATAATTTGCATGAAGTGACACAATGAAAATGCTCATAGATAGTTGATGAATAAAGGAGTGGCAATATTTACTAAGATGTGTCTTATATCATAAGTTTTTTAATAAGTCATTTTCACATACTTAAGTAAAAAAAATCAGAATCATACTAATATGGAGAGTTCAAAACAAAGATAAAATTAAAACAAAATTATATGTCAAGTTATTATTAGGATAAATAAAATATTTGATTAATAATCACTAATTTTTTTAATTAATAATTATTTGTTTTAATCGGTGAACTCTTCATCTTCAACTTCAATTAATACCCAGACATAAATAAAGTCAAATGCTAAACGATTTGATGGAATCAGTTTCATATGAACCAAAACTAGGATCATTGCCGCGTTTCGCTACGGATAACTTAATTATTTATTTACATTTTTATGTTGTGTCTATAATTGAATTGCATTTACATATAAATAAAGCATTTGTGCATTTTACAAAATTTATGCATAATTATATAGATCGATCATAGGGTGTAAATTTCTTTTATTAAACTTCTAAATGTTCGTTATGCAATATGGTAGAATTATTTAAGAAATGAATATAGATGTTATTACAAATAGGAAAATTATAGATATAAGCAAATTCATCTTATTAATCTCAATTAATCATTTTGGCAATCTCAGTCTCTCAGACATGCCGGGCATGTCATATTATAATCCATTCGATTTTCGATTGCTATTTAATTTTATCCCTAAACTAAAATAATTTGTGTTTCTGAATCTATCATGTATGCCTTTCTAAATTTTTTAACAAATTGATTATTATCATCAAGCATTTGCACAAGTTCTTACTTGCAATTACTAAATAGGCAAATTCACAATAGTATTAGTTCTAGGATAATACTCGCACTTAGCTACAAATATTTTAATTTTATTATTCATTTCAACCTATAATGAATAAATTGCAATTATGAAAATTCAGAATAAAATTTTGAAATGAATTCATAATACATAAATAATATATAGTAGTTATGTTAAATATGGTTATCTTTAAAATCATGTTGAATATATCATAGATATTCTATCGATTTATTATTCATTCAATTTTTTTTATATCACTTCTAATTTTGTATGGACGGATAACTCTATGCAAATAAATTTACATATGAGAAATAAAATAACATAAATGATAAATATATAAAAAAAATAAGAACCGACTAAATAATTAGGATAATTAATCTATGATCTCAATTTATGTTTGCATTAAGATTTATAAGATTAAATTGTCATCCTCTTTGATTTTCTTATGCCTTTATCTCTTGACAAATTATATTAGAAAAATAAAATATTAATCGGGCATAGACGAAGGAGACCAGAAAAAATAAACTGCAAGATAATTTATTTCGAAGATTTTAGTTGAAACTACATAAGATTTAATTATATATGATTAACTTTGAAGAAGATAAAAAATAATAGTTATTTTTAACGCTATCTTTTAAAAAAGAAATATGATATTGTATATATGGGAAAATACATATATATTATACACACAAAAATGTAACATGACTCATTTTCTTCAAAAAATTGCTAGCACTACTTTTCCTATTTTTTAAAAAAAAATTTAATTGTTAAAAGGATATAAATTATTTTGAAACCCCGAAATACATAGTAGTAATAAAATATTATTCTCAATATCCTGAATTTTTTTTTACATGATAGTTCTCACGTAATTGAAGATATAATACGAATCATTATCTAACTAATCATATGATATTGTGGTAATAATTTATATAAAAAAACTAAGATTTGAGAATTTTTTTGATCCGACAGCCGGGAGAAAATTGATGATAGGGTTCTTGAAAATGCTCAAAGAGAGACGTGAAAAATAAGGTAGAAGTTAATGGGTGGATCTTTTTTTACATGTTCTTTTATATAATTTATATTCACATTTTTAGGAAGAAAAAAAAAATGGAGTCATAACAATATGGAATTTAAGATCAAGAGAAAATTCGAACAAATTTATAATTTGAGATTTTAACATGAAAAATAAAATATTTCATTAAGAATTATTATTTTTTAATGAAGAAAAGAAAAATTATTTATGTTTTAATGAGTGAACCTTCATATTCTATTTATATTAATATTTGAACACCACTTTAAACCATGATTCATTGAAATCATCTGATTAAGATATGATGGTTAGAAATAAATTCAACAATTCTCACTAAATCGGGAATGGAACACAAAATACCTATTCAATCAATCATATGATTATATTTTTAATAACTACACACATGTTGCCATAAAATATTAATTAATTTGAGAAAATTAAAGGTTAAAATAAAAAAAAAATTGATCGAACGGTTAAGATAAAAGTGGTATTGTGGCTCAATGGGAGAGTTCAAAAGGAGATGAAAAATAAGGGGTTGGGTTAATAATACAACATCTCATGTTATCAACAAATGATATTATGATATTCTAAAAATACATAAAAAATACTTAAAAGTAACGAAACATACAAAAATCCACGAAATGATTATAGCCAAAGAACAACATTATCCAATCAATGATTTAATTTTGTCCATAACTGATCGTCAAATGGTTGAAGCAATTTGGGTGATATAGCATAATGAAAAGTGACGGGCTAATTGGCTCCCTCAATATATGGCTCCCCGGCCCCCGTGTAAGAAGAACACGTCACGTGTCTATAAAATTGGGAGCCATATTAAATTCACTCGGAGCTTCCAATTCTGTGAACTCGCGAGCTTCCACATCTAGTTGAAAAGAGCTCTAAATGGTTGGAGAAACTATTGGAGGAAATCGGTAATCGTTACCAGTTTGTGAAAAAAAGAAGAAAGGATCTACCGCTTCAAGTTTGAGATCGGATCAATTCTCGATCCGATAGGTATGAACTTTAAGTTCTTATTTTTCTTTGACTTAATCGTATTTCACTGATCCGTTTCTTTTGATTTTCTTGAATTTCTTGAATTCTTGAATGTCTTGAATCTTGAATTCACTTCCGTTACGTCAAGAACGCTCAAGAAAATCCAATAATATACTCCAGCTCTCCTCTCTCTAACTTCTTGAAAACTGGTAGCAGCACTAGACTCACGCTCGCTGACTAGTCGCACAACGCCCTATAGAACTTTTCTTTGCCTATGTAGCACGGTATGGAAAAACTGCCTAGATCTTTCAGCTTTTTAGATTGCTTGTCCTGAATTATCACGCTACACTACTCAGTAAGTGTAATGGTCTCACACTCTTTAAGATTCCCCTTATTATTGTTGTTTAGTTGACATCTAAAAGAGAGGGGGGGGGGTGAATAGATCTAAGAATGGGTGGAAGAATGATGAACATAGGATATGTTGACGAAGTTTGGCGAGGCGGTTGCATAAGCTGTAACCGTCTGTTGTGATCCTGTTACATTCATGAGTGCCTACTCTTCGGGTATGCCTCTTCAGATCCTTGATTTTGCTAAACCAAATAGCATTTACAAACTTGTCTCGATTGTTGTTTTACAAACTTTTAACAGAGTCGACGAACTCAACTAGGATTCTTTTAACCATTACAATAAACTCGATGTTTCTTTTCTCTCTTAATTTTGCTCAAAAATATTGAATAATTAAATTAGAAAAACAGAGAATTTCTCAGAGAATTAATATAGACGTTTTGGAAGTGATATTTGCTTGTAGAATTGGTGAATAAAGAAATGGGGGGGGGGGTCCTCCCTATTTAAAGGAAAGGGAGGACCCCTGCAAATTTGGAAATGGTCAGCGTCTGTTTGAACAGACTGATGGTCCGTTCGATGGGATCATATATATGGCAGAAAATCAAATCTTCTTAACGGCTATATTCATTGATGCTGAGATGTTTTCATTAATTCAAAGATCTTTTGATTAAGGCTGAGATCTTACATTTAAAATCTTTGTAGCTTAACATCCGTTCGAACGAATAATATTCTAGAATTATATTGTTTTATTCTCTCTTTTGTTATTTATAAATATTCATATTTAATTTGATTTACTAATATTTTCTCGTAGAGACCTTCAAGTCTTGAATATCTTGAGCAAATCTTGTACGTATTTAATGTCGCTTTATTTCTTCGAAATCTTCTAAATTGTATATGTTACATCGTTACTTTCTCGTTAGTGATCATGCTTTCTCATTCGTGATCATGCTTTATTAAATATACAAATACAAAGTTTGATTCACACAACAGATATAACTAGGTCTCATATACAAAGGCCTAGGGCGTAAAACCAACAGATATCATGATGATGCTGACCATTGTGGACAAATCTGCGAGATACCAAAGAGAGTGATTGAGCACATGCCGCGGCACGTGCTCAAGTTCCACGTGCCGGTAGACTTCGTGATAGTGGAGAGGGAGGTAGATAATCGATGCTCTATTATCTTTGGTTGCCCATTCTTGGCTATTGCCATGGTGATAGATGTTAAAAATGGGAAGTTACCGCTCGACCTAAGAGAAGACAAGGTGGAATTAAACCACACAAGAGCAATAAGAGGACCAAGTATGGAGATGTTCCACAACATTGAGGGTTGAAGATAATCTGCATATAGATGAGTGGTGAAAGAACCGATGGACGCACTTATAGAAAATCCAAAGTCGCAAGCTGACAAAGAAACACAGATGTGGCTCGGTGCAGAGACAAGGAAGAACCGTACTATGGAACCACTACCTAATGGTTGTGCCACGAGAAAGCGGACACATTGGAACTGTAACCACTCCAATCAGGGATGAGATGTGAGTTCCTTGGCCCGGATGACACTTATCATCTGATAGTGAACGCGAATTTGACCAGGGATGAGGCAGAGAAGCAGCCGCATGAACTACAGAAGCCACGCAAGGCAATAGGGACAGTAGACGACACCTACGAAATATGCCCAAAGATCTGCATGCATCGAATATACACCAAAAACTATCACAAAACTTCAGGCGAGTCTCGAAAGAGGTTGAATCTGAATATGAAGAAAGTGGTAAAAAAAAGAGCTGACGAAGTTGTTGGAGGCAGGAGATTTACCCCATTTCCAACAATAAATGGGTGAGTCCAGTATATGTGCAGAAAGACAAAGGCAAGCTAATTCAGACGAGAATGGTGACAGAATGGAGGATGTGCATCGACTATAAGACAAGAATGGTGACATGATGGAGGATGTGCATCTACTATAAGAAGCTCAACATGGACATACACAAGGATAATTTCCTGCTACCGTTCATTGACTAAATGCTCAAGAGGTTGGCAAAACATGACTACTTTTGCTATCTGGATGGGTACTCAGATTCTTCTAGATCCTCATCCATCCAGATGATCAAGAAAAGAAGAAATTCACCAGTCCATATAGAACTTACGCCTATCAAAGGATACCTTTCATATTGTGCAACGCACCCGCGACCTTCCAGCATGCGACTATATTCTTAGACTTCATTGAGGACTTCATATAAATCTTCATGGATGACTTTTAAATGTACGGAAGTTCATTCGACATGTGTCAAGAAAATCTGTCGCATATCCTGCAAAGGTGTGAGGACACCAGCCTAATCAGTGTTAAACTGGGAGAAATACAAGTTTATGATGAAGGAAGCCTTAGTGTTAGGCCAAGTGATCACCTCCGGAGGAATTGAAGTTGCTAAGGCCAAGATCGAGGTGTTGAGAAGTTATCACACCGATGAATGTTAAAGGAGTGCGAGGCATCTTGGGACATGCCGGGTTCTACAAACAAATCATCAATTGCTGCATTCACCAAGCTAAAGGAGGCACTCGTTTTGGAACCAATCATACAGCTGCCAAACTATAGTCAACAATTTGAGCTGATGTGCGGTGCGAATAATTATGTAGTAGGAGCGGTACTCGGACAGAGAAAGGACAAGAAACAGCATGCCATTTACTACGCGAGTAAGGTCCGGATGAAGCGCAATTGAATTACACGACAATGGAGGGAACTACTCATGATCGTATTCGTGATAGAAAAATCCAGGTCCTACCTAGTTGGTTTAAAGGTGGCCATCTACACTGACCACACTACAA
This sequence comes from Juncus inflexus, assembly GCA_024447665.1. Taxonomy (NCBI): domain Eukaryota; kingdom Viridiplantae; phylum Streptophyta; class Magnoliopsida; order Poales; family Juncaceae; genus Juncus; species Juncus inflexus. The sequence continues at coordinate 10,352,095 of JAJHPC010000004.1, forward strand.
TTAGGTAACTCGCACGTGAAGGTGAGAATATCCGCACAATATTTGCTCTAATATTTATGTGATATTAAATAATATTATTAAACAAGTTAGAAATTGTCATTTGATTTGGAATGGTCAAGATGGTTATGAGGTAACTCAAAATGCCACCAACGTGAAAGGGGAAATCAAAGAACATACATATGTGGTTTATATGAAAATTTCAAGTGTTCTTGTAGGATGTGGAATATTTCCGGTATCCCTTGCTCTCATTCCATTTGTGCCATTTTGGATCGAAGGAGACTTATTTACCAAATCATGAATTGTAAGCTCCGGGATTTTTTTTATTTTATTAATTCTTTACTTATTAATTTTATGAAATTTTTGTAGTTATTTATTTAGTCAGTAGATTTTTTTTTATTTTATTAGTTCATTACTTTTTATTTATTTTTATTATTTATTTATTTATTAAGATTTTTTTTTCGTTCTCTCACGATGAATTTGAAGTCATAATAAAATTTGGAGGTTAAGTGTACAGTGGTAAAAAAATTTGTACTAAAATCATACTTTTCTCTGCCAACAACAAATAAAATAGAACAAAGAAGACAAACTAAACAATGTTCAAACATGAATATCAAAATGAATAACGAGTTTGAAGTCTAAAATACAAAACAAAAAACCCAAAAACTAACAGTAACTAAACTTTCCAAAGCCAGATTCACAGGAACAAAAATATCTAACTTTAAGACTCCTTTCTAATCTACCAAGAACGATTAGAAAGACGATATGTTTGTCATATATGGTTTTCTTGTATTATCTGATGATATAATTTCCAGTGCAGCACCAAGAGGCCAATACACCTCCAAATACGAATCTCCATACTTCACTTCATTTACTGCTGTTACCACTTTTGTTGGTTCGATAGCTGTCAATAGAAAAAGAAAAAAAAGATTCAACAAAACTAAAATTTAAAGCAAACTGAAATAAGATTTTATCTTTGATCCTCAATAGGGCTGCATTTCCTTCTTTACTCTACCACAGGCTCTCAATTTTTCTTTTCTTTCTGTTTGTAATTATTTGATGTATCCTAAAAGGAACTTTATTTTTTGTTTAATATAATTGAGCTACAGGATTTAACCTGTACCTCCTTCGGAAAAAAAAAATAAGATTTTAAGTTCGGGTGTGGAATGATATGCGTTGTATTAATCGAATTGATCTAGGCTGATTACAAATTACAATTTTCTGAAATAAGGCTGACCTAACTAGGGGGTGTTCATTCGGTTCGGTTTATTCGGTTACCGAACCGAACCGGTCTATTTCGATTAATTCGGTTCGGTTATTCGGTTAAATCGGTCCGGTTCGGCTGGAAATTTTGAGTTATTTGGTTTATTCGGTTCGGTTCGGTTTTGGTTTAGAAAAATCGAATAAACCGAACCGACAGAATTATAAATCAACTTATTAATTTACAATTATATAATCATAAATTTTAGATTACAAATATTAATATTAATAAATATAGTCATTATCTAGACTAAGAAAATATTAACTTTGACTTAATATTGTATAGATTTATTTCTATTTCGGTTTAACCGAATAAACCGAAATAAAATTCGGTTTATTTGGTTCGGTTCAAATTTTGGTTCTATTTTTATTCGGTTCGGTTCGGTTCAAATTCAATTTGGTTTGGTTTAATTCGGTTTAGCCTTATTCGGTTCGGTTTGGACCGAACCGACCGAATGAACACCCCTAGATCTAACAAAGTTGAAATATGATAAATGTTACTTTAAAGATCTTTGTTTGCTCAAGTAAAAACCCATTAGAAAAGCAATTATTTTAGACCAACCTATATATAGGTTATTAGACACTCCCACTACTACTCAAATCAACAAAATAAAGCTTTTTGCATAAATGAATCAAAAAATAATGTATTTTTGAAAAAAAAATTCTAACCGAATCCATCGACAAGTAGATAATAGAGATAGACAAGATCCATGCAAAGATATGGCAAGTCATTATTGTCGTATATATTTGGATATAGTTTAAGAGCTTCTTCCAAGGATTTTAGTTCACAAGCTTCTTTAGCAACTTTTCCATACTCCACTAGTCTCACGGCAGAACTGGTATGGCTTACTATGCCAAGCTGAGCATAAAGCATAAAAAAAAATGAAAATTGAAGGATTTCTTTTCGACAAATTTGGGATTTTTTTTTTTGAAAATTTTGATTGAGTTGAAATATTGAAAGATTTAAAGAGTTTCCAAAAGAGTGTAACTAGAATGCTCCCATATTTGCCCCCAAAGTGGTAATCGGGATTTTTTATGCATGAATATATGGTAATTAGGGAATTCGAATACTTGGTAATTCGAATATATGATTTGAATATATAAGTACCACTTTCGAAACCAAAAAATTCAAAATTCAAAAATCTCAATTTCCGTTCTAGGGGCATAAAAAAAAGGCATAATTGGGGGCAAAATGATATTTAATATTTCTAAGAACTTACATCAGCGCCAGTATGATGGAAACCCGTAGAGAGATAGAGATTTCTCACTCCAGCTCCGCCGCCTCCATTCCATACACCATTAAATGTGCAATTTTTTACATCACAAGGTGCATTTAGGTTTATAGCTTTAAGAATATTAGCCTTGCATTTCTCGTAATTTGATCCGCTCGGTGCGGCTCTGACATTGTACACCGTTCCATAGTAGTCAAATTGAACTTGACTCGACAAACGAAAACAAAATTTAGACAAGTTATATAAAATAGTAAGTGTATATATATTCATATATAGTTATTGTCTATTAATGGAATATTTTGTTTTAACTAGTGTTTTTGGTACCGTTGTAATCATTGACTACGCAGTAAGTATATGAATCATTTGTGTACTTGAGTATTTTTCCCCGAGCAGCATATGCACCATAACCAAAGTAACTGAAAAAAAATGATAACATTACAAATATAAAATTCATATTAAATATATACTTTGGTTTTTTTTTTTTTTTTTTTTGAATGGGTGAAAATATATACTTTTTATCTGATTATTTTTTTTTATCAAACTTTGTATCTGATTATTCATCACATTCCGCAATTGTAAGAATAAATATTTCCTCTAAAGGTAGTTTTTTTGTGAAAATTGTAAGTAAAACAAGTTCAGAAGTTGAGCCAGAAATTGTAAATAAGGGGAGCATTTAACAAACCCATGTGAGTAGAGATAGTATTCAGTTCCATTGAAGTAATAACTAGTTATATAATTCTTTTCAGCAACATTTGTTTCTGCTTCTTCAGCGACTTCTTTAGAAACTGCATACGTTGTTTCGACCGCTGCGCGCTCCTGATCGAGCAAACCGACCGTGTCCGAATAGTCTCCTCCCAAATTTCCTAAAAGATAGTTTACAGTTGCCTGTAAATTGATTAAATGTTTGATTATTTTTATGCATAATAATTCAAGATATGGTATTATTGAACGTATTAAAGCTTTTTACCCATAAATAAACTCCTTCTTTGGCTCCAGGAAGAAGTTTTATCCATTGTGAGTCGTATAACAGTGAACTTTTGCTGAAAACTTCACGAACCTACAATAATCAGAAAAGAAAAAGAATATTAAAAAAAAAGTCTTCATTTTGGTCCTCAACAATTGGATTTGTTCACTTACTCCCCTCAACTTTTTTAACATATAATCCCCTGAATTTTTTATTTTGTTTAATCCACCATTTCATCATAATTACGTGGCTGTTAAAAAGTGAAACCTCACTTCTTATATGTCTTGTTTCATGGCAGAAAAATTGAGTTGTCTATTAGATGTTTCTTCTCCCTCTTCCTTCCATTCTTTCTTTCTCTTATCTAGTTTCTGTGAGGCATTTGTTAAACATATAATGTGCAAAGATTATCGAGTTTGAAAGAACAACAGTTTGCTTGGTATTTCACCCCCCATTAATAGGGCTACACCAAATTTAGTTTTTCAATAAAAATGTTTCAGTATGGTGAGGAAGAAGAAAGATTTAATTGACAAGTAACTTTTGCAACATAGCAAAATAACGTAAAACAATTGGATGTCATATTTTGACAATATATCAGGAGGATTGAGTATAACAAATAATTAAAGTGAATACGTGCAAAAAAAATTAAGAAGAGCAAGTGAGTAAACCCGATAGTCAAGGGCCGAATTTTCTTAGTAGGTAATTCTTACTTCTTTTTAATGCTTAATATCTTCTTGGAAGCTGACACTTGTCCATATGAGAATTGATAACGTCACCCATTTTGTACCCAAATAATTCTCCATATTTATTTCTTATTCGATATACATCCCATTTTGTACCCAATAAATAATATTATTTTTTATAGAATTTATTAAGGATCCTCAATTTGAACACAACATCATGTCTCTTTATGCATTTTCATTTAATAAGGATCCCGAAGTTGTAACCCAATAATTATTTTTACTTTTATATATTTTTTTAATTATACATATTATTAGAAGTAAAAATGTCACATTTATGTGTGTATATATGTTTAAATATGATTTTACTTACAACCAAAAAAATATCCCGCTTTTAATCATATAATTTAAAATTATTATGCATTTATCAATTAGCTATTGCGTGGTTAGTCAAACTCACTAATAATTATGGTCTTAAAAATCTAAAAAATATTAACAACAACTTCATGATTATTTTTCAGTAATAGTATGAATTGTTATAAACAATACAAATTAAATTATAATTGATATATCCTAATTAAATAATTTATATTCATAATAATGATCTAAGTTATATTTGAAAAGATGCTAAAATATCATGTATACCCTATAAAATGAGAAATCTAAATAAATTCATTTTTTCATGCATTCTCGACAAATATTGAGTATTGCGCTAAAAAAAGAGCTGATATATTAACAATATTTTTCATTATAGGAGTGTATAATATAAAAATATCATATATACACCTTAAATCTTAACGTATAGTACATGATAAAAGAGCCTACTAAAATACACATGTATTGCAAAATCTCAAATTATCGGTTACCCAACAAATTTCATATTTATCACGTTGTTGTTATATGATTTTCTAAGCTTTAAATCACAAGTGATAAAATATTAACTTTTCACATTTAATGCAAAAAATGTTACAAAATATAATAATTGTTGTAGAAAAGAAAAATAACATTGAATATAGTAAATATTCCTATTTGCATCCATGCAAAACTAAAAACATGCATTAACTAAGATGATCATAATAAGTAATATCATATAAATCCGTCATGTTCAATTTTTTTTTAAATAATAAGCTACAAAATTGAAAATTATGCTATTAAATTATGAAATATATGACTATTATTTTTACCATTTTCGATAAAACTATTAAGTCTGAAGCGGAGCGAGGCACCCTCTTGCTTCTTTTAAAGTTGGATAGGTGGAGAATGGATGACACATGTCCCAAGTGGGGATCTTCTGTGAATTGTCTGATATTCATATTATAAAGCGAGTCATTTTAGACCAATATACTCTTTGCATAAAATAACCATATAATTATGGATTCTTTCTGATTTTTCTCTTTACTTTTTAATAAAAATCTTAACTTTAAATATATTTCCATATATGACATCCAATATTATGACTATTAAAAGTGAATATCATATGTGTAATTTTAATCAATATTGAGAGTCTTTTAATGACCAATAGTGAGTCAACAGGTAAGGCGTGGTTTATGGGTCACACAATATTTTCTGTTTTCTTTTGAAAAAAATCTTACTTTTAAATTTTATTACGCTAGATATCATTCAGTATTTTGCTTATTAAAAATGAGTGTCATTACTGTTATTTCAATTATTATGAAAGATCTTTTTTAACAGCCGCTAAGTGAGTCCCATAGGATTTAATAAATTTTTCTAGATTCAATTTAATAGAGATGGAGAGAAGAATGAGTTAACTTTTCATCTTTTCGAAGAGAAGAATAAGTTAACTTTTCATCTTCTTTTATTTTTGCTTGGATTTAATTTCATTATCATTTTTTCAACTCCATATCATTTTGTTCTTCAAGTTTTTTTCATACTTACGCAGTCTATAATCTATAATTAAAATTAACATGTGCAATTCTATACGTGAAAAAATAGTTTTTCTATCTCTTGGCCCAGCTATTATTATTTTATTAAACTTATATTTTTGGGTATAATTAAATTAAATTATTATTTTTAATTGTATATCATCTTCAGTACATTTCGAAGCGGAGCGAGGATCCACCTAGTTTTAGTCTAAATTTCAATGAACAAACTACAAGGATACCGGGGAATTAAAAAAAAGCCCACAAATACAGGAGGAGTCATATTTAGCCCAAAATCCCCCATCAAATTACTCAGACAAGTCATGATTTTATTTATTGAAAAATTATATCTTGCCCCATTAAAAAATAGATGGCTAATATTAAATGTAATATTCTTAATCGGATGGCTAGGATTAATTTGGAGGAGTTGTCGGTCATTAAACACTACCATTTTAGTGAGCTACCAAAATCACATGGAAGGGTAAAATAATAATTTCATCCATTATAATTCTTTCCTTTTCTAAATAGGTCTTGGTCTCTCTCCAGTAGCTCTCTCCCTTCTGTTCTCTCCCCTTCACACGACCTTCTAAGTTATTGAGACTTCACTGTTAACTTTTCGCACAAAACCATCTCTCTCTCTCTCGCCCCCTGCGCTAGAAAGCAGTAACAGGATTCCACACGAATTCAATATCATTAGATGCGATTCATGGTGATCCTAATTTTGAAATTGTGTAATTGATTGGATTTGTTTGTTCTTATTTTATTGGATTTTCTTGACTTACTCTTCCAAGGTTGTGCAAAACGGCAAATTTTAGTGATTCAAACCGAAATTGTAATAAATTATTGTAGGAATATTCTCTAGAGTTTCTTTTGGATCAGAACTGCATTCATTTGATAGCCATTCACACCACTCCAATATTTGACATATGAGTTTGACAAGTTTTCTATATTCATATTTGTTTTATTGGCTTGCTCTCAACATGCTAATAAAAGTCTTAATTACACTATGTTTAGTGTTAATATATCTTTTTGGGTTGACATTTATACATTTGAGAGTGTGGAACATGATACGAAATGGAGAGGACGATATGGAGAGGTTTGAACACGTGCAAAAACAAAAAATTGAGTTATTGAATAATTAATTGTGTTATTAATGCGGAAGTACCCAAAATACCCTTTTTAATTTGAAGGGTTTAGATTTAATCATCATGAAATTAATTAAAAAAATCTCGGGCACTATAGAATAGCTCTTATTTATTTATTTATTTTGAAAAATAATAATAATACCATTTGGCTTAAGTAAAAAAATATATACCTCTAGTAGAATTTCGTTCAATTTCTTTTCACCAAGAAGGAACAACTCATCAGTTAGCTGCATATAAAAACGGAGAAATTACTCGTTTGCATATATTATACTTTTCGTGCATGCAATGGAAAATAACATATTAACATTTAAAACAAAAAATGGAAAATGTATATTGAAAAAAAATGAACATATTAATGAAACGATATATTAAGCGTAAAACTATATCACTAGTAGTAATAATTAAGGATGTTCTCACTCCAAGTAAAAGCGGTGTTTTGGATCGGAGGTTTGCAGGAATTAAATTTACAACATTTTGCAAAAGTGGACCAAGTATACTTGCAACTCCCTGGTTTTCAAGTGATTTTCCCTATATACATAAATAAAACATAATTATACAACAATGCATATAAAAAAATGTGTGGACTCAACAAATAATAGTTAATTAGCTCTGAGCACTCATCTCAATATACACATTTAAGTATGGCAATTACACATTTAGTTACCTGAACAAATTTAGGTATCAAAATTACGACCACAAATCTGTCTGAAAAAAAAAATTCTCTTTCACATTCTTTATTTTCACTATTAGGATTGATTGGAGCTCATACTTTGGGTTGCTACAAATTTTCTAGTTTCCTCATATCGAGAATCTTCTTAAGCCAAAAAGAGAGAGAAAAAAAAACAAGAGTACATATCCATAATTTGGACCCGCAAATCAACAATGAAAGTATAAATCTGAAGTAAGTAACCATTGCATTCCTTATTTTCCGATTCATATTCTTTGTTTTTCACTTTGGGGATTTCGAGTTCATAGAATTTTTGTAATTACCTACCCCATTAAAAAAGCTAAAGGGGAAAAAGACAAGAAAGAAGTGTAAGTAAATTCAACAAAGTAAGCATTCGGTTACCATGAATTGAGTCGTCAATTTGCCATTGATTTTAAGAAGATTTGCATTTTCATCGAATCGGAAAACATGGGCAGTGGTGCCCATGCTTCCAGCATCAAAGACTACAATGTACCTCTCCATATTTCCATTCTTCTCACTTATTATTGCCGTACGGCAAATCCGAACAAGGAGAAGTAAAAAGAATGCTAGGATGGTAGGTTGTGAGACTCTTGCTTCAGCCATTAGTTTTGACTTAGAGATAAATTCATCTATCAAATTTGTGGGTTTATATCAGTAAGGAGCAAGATTAGAACTTACAAGAATCTATCTGAGAACGTGCATCCTAATTTTAAAATCGTTCCTCTCTCCTCACGACTTACTGTCAGTGAAGTTAGTCAACAATCTACTGTTAGAGGGGTAATTGAACGGTTTGGATACGGTTAGATAGGGTCATTACCATATCTTTCGGATACCGACACGAATACGGATCCAGAATTTGGTTCGGATAGCACTGAAATGCATACAAATACAGATATTTATGAGAATATCTAAATATAGATCATTTGCCCTTCTTTTAAATATATATTTATTAGAGAATTTTCAAAATAAATAAATTTTAGTTTAAACTAATTTTATTTTTGAAACAATTAATTTTTTTGTTTGGAAAATTATCAAAGAGTAGTTAGATTTCATATAAAAGAAATAATAATGATAAAAACATTTGTCATTGCATGCTATATGTGTTATGTAATGATATAATTATCATCTCACGCAAGTAACACAACTAACATAATGTGTCAACTCCTAAGTTCATGAGAATATTTCGTGACACAGGTTATGTGAAGTGTCATCTCGTTAAACATTTATCATCTTTTTTAAGTAAGTGACATTTCATTACAATGACACAAATATCATAATGTGTCAATTCCTTATCATATGACAATGCATGTTCAAACATGTGTCTGCATATCATGATGAGTTTTTTTTCTATATATGGGAAATTATATGAGAAGAAGAGTGAATGTAAGGAAATAAGAAAGAAAGAGAGAAGTAATATAGATACAAAGTTTAATTCACTCTGAGATAATTTTCGTACATATCCACTTTATACAAATTGATGCAGAATTTGAATATTAAGTACCATAATAGTCTTGAAAAATTCTAGTAGGTGTTCGATCTAATTTTGTTTGTGCAGACACAGTCCGAAAGGACTATTGTATCCTGAAAAACTATTCATTGATCCGATGTACATCAACATTTATTTCTAGTGGAGTGAATAAGTCTTTAAGGACAATGACATTATAATGCGAATAGAAACCATCTCAATAAGCTCCATTATTTTCTCTAAATCTCCACATCTAGGCTTGTCAATGCATCGGGTTAAGACCCGAATCCAATAGGTATCCGACCCGAATGGATCGGATTAAACCCAAAAAAAATCACGGATCGGGTTTGGGTTCGGGTTCAAACCCGAAAATATATATGAATACGGGTCGGGTTTAGGTTTGGCAATATCCGATCCGCGGGTAACCCGAACCCGAAGTTTAAATTACAAGTAAATTTTAATTTTTAATCCAAATCATTCATTTTTTTTCCTCTAAAATAATCGTAACCATCCATTATAATCCTAACTCTTCCTTTTCTCTTCTCTCCCTTGTGTAACATTGAATAAAGAAACAATAAAAAATTCAAAAAAAAAATTTTAATTTGAGAGTAAAGTTTTCGGATTATCCGCGGGTTCAGGTTCAGGTTCAGGTTTGAAAAAAACCCATAAAGTTTTCGGATTCGGGTCAAACTCGACCTGGTCCATTGACAAGCCTACACACATCACCTCCAACAGTATTTTGTTATTTATATCAAAAAATAATAAAATCCTAATAAGTAAAATAATAACAAAAGAATTTTGATGGCTAAAGATAAATATTCATATTCATATTCGAATCTGACAAAATGTTAAAATATATGAATATTAATACTAATATATATCCATATCCATACTCAGTGTTAAGTTTAATTTACGAAAATGAATAGTATTTGCATTACAAATTACTCTAATACAAATATTATCAATATCTGTTAGGATATTATTCATTTTAGTAAGTAAAATTTATTATCGTATTTGTATATGTATCTGAAATACATGTATTTCTTATTCTAATAGAAATATTTTGTGAATACGAAAGCAGGTATAATCCAATCCGTTTACACCCCTATTTACAATGCACGAGATAAGGCCATAATAATTACATAGATATTGAAAATTAAATACATTCTTTTCAAAAACCCACTAACTTCTATAAATACTTTTAGAAAACTCGAATTAGATTCTCTCTTTTAATCCCTATAAGATATAACGTACATTGAGATAATTAATTATTTCATTCAATAGTTCTTTAACCAAAATATTCCTCAAAATATTTTTTTTTTCATATTTTATTTGTTCAATTGAAAATATTAAATAAAGGAGAAAAATATATTTTTTTTGTCGCAATAATGGTTTCATCAATCGTTTATTCTATTCTTCAAGGTAGATAATAAAGTATTTTATAAGGACTAGAAAAAAATATAAAGTTTTTTTTATAACTCCTCAAGTGAAAATTATTTTATAGAGAAAATAAGAAAATTGCTTAATTTGTATATATGAGATTTGAAACCCATAGGTTTATATTTTATATCTCAAGCAAGATATTCTATAACTAGGTTATGGAAATATTTTAAAAAAAATTAGAAAATTAAAAGATTATTCTAAATATTCTAAAAATTTGGGTTTCCAAAAACTCCATAATTAAAGGAGTTTACGTGATCTCCAAAATTTCAGAAGATTATTCAAAATATTCTGAAAAGTTAGGGTTCCCAAAAATCTCCAAAATTAAAAGGAATTCACATGCATGCATGCAATTTGACTTTTACTCATGGCTCACAACTTTAGGATATAAATGCGATGCCAGTATTAATGCACACTATCAAATTTATCCACGAGGTAGTGGATAATCGTGCATATAATTAAAAAGGGGGAATTTCGAGTCCGAATCTCCTGCTGCCCAAGTTGTGCTGCCATCAGTACGGCAATGCATCCCAACCCTTCAATAATGTGGACCTCACATATTTTAAATCAGAAAACAGCATAGAAACGGTGCTCAGAAATAAAAGGAGAAACATAATTATTAAACGGGCCTCACAATTTCTCACTCTTACTTCTCATATTTTTTTTTTTACTTTTTCTTTTATTCATTGATGATCTTAAATCAATATTTTCATATAATTTCAAGGTTTATTAAGCTCTAATGGTTGCTCTATTATTTCATTTTAACAGGAGCAACTCCGGTGGTAAACAATAATAAGTAGAAGATTAAGAAGAAAAAGGCAACACCAAGAAAATGGTGAAAGAATTAGATTAAGAAGGAATGCAACACTATAAGATGTTGAAAAGAAGATGGTTTTGAATTAGGGTTGTGTATATAGAATTTTTTTATATATAGATTTTTGGGTTATAATTAGGGTTTGAATTACGTTAGGTTTTGGAATTGAAATGGTTTTAATTGTATATGTTTAGTTGGATTGAAATGGATTAAATTGTATCTGGAAAAAATCCAAATGCATATGTATAGTGGTACCATTTTATTTCACATGCAAGTACATTAATTGTTGCATTATAATTTACTTCAAAAAAATGTTGAAGATTATTAAAGAACTTTATTGGATTATGCTATATCAAAAGCATCAAATCAAATCCAAATTAATTCATTATGAAAAGTGAATTTGGTACAACAAGAGTACATGATAAAAAAAATACAACAACAAACGACACAACAAAAAAAATATAAATCCTATTCCAGAAGATGTTATTTCTGTACCAACCGATACAATTTTTTGTCAAATGCATGTATAATTGTAATAATTCCGATTGGCAAGGAATTCTTGTTCAAACTTCAAATGCTCTCCAAAATCACAGCTTGTATGGCTTTTTTCTTCACTTGGCTCCTAGTCTAACTTGACTTCCAAATCAATTTTCTCATATCTCTTTGCTATAAAAACATTGCAAAAAATATTTATATCAAAGCTTTATATTTATATTTTTAAGAAATTTGCAAATAACCCCCTATTATTGTCACATTTTTATGAAACCCCTTGATTGTTTGACTTTTTTTTTGAAGTGGCCAAAAAAAAAATAATAATTAAGGGAATAGCCTAATTTTGAAAATATTTATAAAAGTGGCCGTTTCGCCCAGCCACTGGGCAAAACTGAGCTAGTTTCGCCCAGTCACGGGGCGAAACACAGTTTCGCTTAGTGAATGGGCGAAACTGACACTGTTTACACTGTTTCGCCCAGCCACTGGGCGAAACATGCACTGTTCATACTGTGTTTCGCCCAGCCACTAGGCGAAACAGGTACTGTTCATCCCAGTAAAAAAAACTTTTTTTTTGCTATTTTCCTGTTCTGTTCAGTTTTTTTTTTTATTTAACAGTAAAAATAATTTCAAATATTTTATTTATATTATCAAAAAAGCAACTAGAGATATACTCATTTTTTCTAGAATTTTGCATATATAATAATGACATATAGACCATTAAAAACTCATAATCTAACTAATTGAGTGCATTCGTTAATTGAAGAATTATAATCTCAAATTACATTAATATTTTTTTTATTTAATTAATAAATATATACATATAATTTGTCTATTGGTCTGACAAAATATTATCAGATAAATAAAAATATTGAAGAAATAAGGAACATAATATATATTTTTCATATGAGAAGCTTGAAAATTTTATGTACATATGTACTAATTAAATAAAAGAAATATTAATGTAATTTGAGATTACAATTCTTCAATTAACAAATGCACTCAATTAGTTGGATTATGAGTTTTTAATGGCCTATATGTCATTATTATATATGTAAAATTCTAGAAAAAATAATATGAGTACATCTCTAATTGTTTCTTTGGTAATATAAATAAAATATTTGGAATTATTTTTACTGTCAAATAAAAAAAAATTCACTGAATGGAACTGGAAATTGGCACAAAAAAAAAATTTTACTGGGATGAACAGTACCTATTTCGCCCAGTGGCTGAGCGAAACAGTATGAACAGTATCAGGTTCGCCCAGTCACTGAGTGAAACTGTGTTTCGCCCCGTGATTGGGCGAAACTAGCTCAATTTCGCCCAATGGCTGGGCAAAACGGTCACTTTTACAAATATTTTCAAAACTAGGCTATTTCCTTAATTATTATTTTTTTTTTTGCCAGTTCAAAAAAAAAGTCTGATTGTTTTCAAAGTAACAAGAACACCTTGTTTAATCTTCTACTTTCTAAAATATATCAAAGCTAGGGGCTTATTAGAAAGTTGCTTGAAAAAAAATATCAAAATAGTAAAACAAAGTATAATAATACAATGTAAAGAAAATAAAAATTAAAAATTAAAGAAGAAAGTACCTTGAAATTAAGTATTCTCGTCCAAGCTTCTGGAGCCAAATCAGGCTTTCCAAGAATCTGAGCAACCTAATGAAGTTATTATCATACAAATTTCTACAAAATATAAATGTTTCAGCAAAAGTTAGATTGTTCGACTAGTATTGGTAATTGAAACTTCAATCAATATAATTTTGGTTCTTAAACTAAGCGTCCGGTCTCTTCATTTGTTGTGATTATAGCATAATTGGGGCAAAGTTGAAAGAAAATAAGAAGCATATATACGGCTTACTGCAGATTTAGTGTATTTACTACGAAAATGTAATGGTCATATCGTACACGTCAGAAGTACATTAAGAAGCTTTTCTTCTATTTTGGTTGTTTTTAATAGCAAAATTAATATTTAATTGGGGCCAATTATAACTTAATTTAAGCTACTTGTATGCATAACAGTATCTTTGTGTTTGAAAGAAAGTAACTTTTCATTTTATAACAATTTAACCAATGATTGCATCCCAATTACATCCAAGTTTAGCAATTGAAACCCTAATGATAGTTCAACCAAACATAATAATATTTCAACCCGAATTTCAATATAATTTGAACAGGAAATGAAAAAGAAAAATAAAACAAAGAAGAACTCGGTTTACCTTAGTAATCCATCTTTTGGGGAGATAAAAGTTGGGTTATTTGGTGAAACGAATGGTTTGAGTGAGGGGATCATCGTGCAGCTCGCTCAGTACAGAGAATGAGCATGGAGGAAGCGTGACGGTATCTCTCTGTGAGGGGATCTTCGCCCGTAGAGAGACCACCACTAACTAAGGCTGGAAATCCGGTGATCGCCACGGTGGAGTGGGCTGGCCGAGTCGCGCAGAGTAGCTTGGCGATACTGAGAGAGAAAGGGACAAGGAACCTGATTGCTTTTCCAAAGGGGTAAAATAGTCTTTTTATTCATTTTCCGTTTGATTTAACTCTAAAGTTAATTTTGGAAATATTCCATAGATTTTGGGTTTAAGAGGGATAAATTAGATATTTAGGGGTTTAAAAGAGATATATTTGATATTTAGGATTTTAGTAGGATATACCCGAAATTCTCCCAATTAAAAATTAGTATGGTATGTGCAGTCCAAAGTAATCCCCCTCCCACGTACGCCTCTTAAACGATTTTTCAATAAAGCTTTATATTCTCATAATTGATAATATGAAAATCGTAAGTGGAGCGCATTGTGAAGTCGGGTTGTAGTTTGCAGCATGGCTGACTTGAACTTGAGGTAGATAGCCAATGTGGACGAGTTGACCTTGGGCTTGGGATGGGTAGCTAAACCAGAATGAGGAAATATTAAATATGACGATCTGCAGCGGATTTCCAATCTCGATTAAAACAAACTATTGGTCGACAAGACATGTAAATATGTAATAAATCCATGGTTGGAGTTGGCTTTGAGATTTCTAAATTTTTTGAAAGTTGTGGATCTATAAAACTTTTGCCAATGTAATGTTTAGGAGAGAGAAAGTCATAATAAGTAGTAGCCCGAGGATTCTTTTCGTCTTTTTTGCCCTCTATGTATATTTCTACTCCAAATTGTTTGTAACGAAAAGGGCACGTTGCAGATAACATCATTTGCTAGCAATTATTTATTCCTTCTGAAGAGAACCAATCGACAATAAAGAAATAGCTTAGTTGAACGATGACACCAATTGATTGCCAAAAAGGCACAACACAAAGATTTTTGGAGTTTTGCTTGTTTTGATAATTGCCTGTATACTGATAAATGTTGTCAATCCTTTCATGTTTTCAAACCTTTCAAGATTACTTGATTTGATAACAGAGTGATTTTTTTAAGAAAATTGGAGGGTGTTTTAATATCCCTCTTCCAATTATATTATATTTTTTTTATAAGATATATTTACAAATATGTCTCTTTCTTTTTATACAATTAATCTTTACTAACCTTTTTCTCTCCTCTAAATCCATAAAAACTAAAATCTTAAAAGGAAATATGGGCTAAGAAATGCAGGAAAAGGAAACAACAATACTCATTTTACCCTTTCTTTCTGCTTTCATATCTAGAAAGAATGCTGCAACAGAATCTTCAATATACTTCAAACCATCCATCAACTCTGGCAGACATGATACAAGAAGAAGTTATGCTTTGGAAAAAATCACTCTGATATAGTCATCCTTTTTATCTTTCTTATTTCAATTTTTTACTATTTTTATATTTTTTGCAATCTCCTTTACTTCAAAAAAAAAAGTATCTTTCTGAACTTGTAATTATAGCTTGTAATACTTTTTTTGATCAATATACGAGGACGTAGGATTTTGAGCCTACTCCTTAAAATAAAATAAAAAAATATGAGCCAAATAAATCAGCCCAAATAGCCATTCTATCCTGATTTAGATATAAACTATAATAAAAAAGATTATTCCTCCTCTAAATTGTCTGAAATCCTGACATTTGTACCTCATTTTCTCTCTAGTGCTGCCTTTAAGATTATCTTTTTCTCTACCGCCTCAGACTCTTTACTTCTCCTCCTTTCTGATTCTTTACACTCAAGACTCCTCTCATTCGCCATTAATACTCCTGATGAGATGTCTCCCTTCTAAGATCTTCTCTATCATAACAAAACTTTCTCTCTTCTCACACATGAACACTTCTACATCACTCTCTCCAACTTGCAAACTAGTACAAGGTTCTGAGCTATTGTTCTCGGATTGATGATGTTTAAAATAA
Organism: Juncus inflexus; assembly: GCA_024447665.1. Classification (NCBI taxonomy): domain Eukaryota; kingdom Viridiplantae; phylum Streptophyta; class Magnoliopsida; order Poales; family Juncaceae; genus Juncus; species Juncus inflexus. Next base: position 10,368,449 of record JAJHPC010000004.1, read on the forward strand.
TTCCGTAATTACTAATTATGTTTGAGTTACGTGTATAAGATCAGGAAATTCTCAAGCTCCAGTCGACATGCAAGAAGTTTATCTCGATCGTTCAGAAGTAATCGAAGATGAAGCGCTTTCCTTCATCACGTTTCAAGTTTTCAAGATTCATCCATGGTGCTCAAGAGTTGAAGTTATTCTTTAGTTTTGAGTTTGTTTTGTATTTTTGGGTTGATAAACTAAACTAAAATCAAGAGCAGTATTACAAATAGCGGTCTGTAGCGGTGCAATAGCAGCGCTATAGCGGTTTTTGGAAGCTAAACGCTGTGCTCAACGGTTTTGTTGCTGTATAGTATTTTTCAACGATAGCGGTGTTGCGTGTGTGTGTTGCGGTGTAGTGATCTGAATAGCATTTTTGATGAATTTTTTTAATTGATTTTTTTAATGGATAGATATGTTGTATTTTAATATTTTAATATTAGTCATATTTTGATTTTGGACATATAATTTTTGTCAAGAATATTTCAAACTTTTATTGTTACTTTTTTAATATTAATCATATTTTAGTATTATATATTTCTTCTTTTAGATTTTGTAGTGCATATATTACGTAGTGGTATATAGGGAAAAAAATATTTACACATATTATCAGCTATAAAATTATATCTCCACAACATCTACGCTACACGATGTGCAATACGCAATTCGCTACATAAAAATTATAAACGCAACACACCGCTAAACGCTATTTGCAACCTTGATCTAGAGAGAAAATCTTAGTTTTCAGCTCCAGTCCGTCCCGAACGAAAAAGCTCTATTCTGAACATACCTTTCCGTTCTAGCTCCGTTCCAAACGGAGTTCTTCCCTTCTGTGTTTTTTTGTTCTGACTTCCGTTGGCTAAAATATTCCTCCCCTCCGTTTGAATGGAACATAGGTCTGTTCGAACAGAAGTATCGTGTTGGTTCCTTTTTTGTTTGTTGCTCTTTCCTCCTTTAAAAGAGGGCATCCCCCACTCCATTTTGTTCATCCTTTCTAAGCAAAATAGTTGAGTTTTTCTCTCTAAAGACTAGTTTAATTAATCAAGATTATTGTGAGTAATTTTAAGAGGAATTAGATCTTGTTTGTTGGTTTGTTTGATTGAAAGAGATTTGTTTAGTCTCAATGAATCTCTATGACTTTGTAAAGAGATCGTTGAGTCGAGTCATGTAAAAGCTATTTGGATTAGTGAATTAAGGAGCCGAAAGACATACACGGAGAGTAGGCACTCGTGAACACAGCAAGGACTGCTAGCTTGGAACACGTGGTTAAGGATAACATAACTATTTTGCCGAATATTATCAACAAGTGTGGTGTTCGATATCTCTATTTACTGTTCTTTATTTTTCTTTTTCTTTATTGCTACAAATCATCCATCTAAAAGCCAATCAACCTAAAAGTTATAAAACTCTAAAAGTCAAATCCACACTTCCGCACGAAATTAGGCTTACTCACACCCCCCCCCCAACCCCCCAGGCCGCAATTAAACAACAATTGTCATCAAAGCGGGAATACATACCATTTCGAATTCAAATTTGAAACAACTTGTATTTTTGATCTATGGTGACGCTTCCGATGAACCGACTACACGTCTTTTATCCGGAGAAACTCGATGATAAAAATTGAAATCTTTGGAAGAGATGTATCGTAAATGTCTTTGATCTATACGGACTTCTTCGGGTAGTAGAAAATCATTATATCATAGAGTTTGTAAAATAGTACCACTGGTTGTATTAATTTTCATCAAATGTGATGAGCTCTTTTAAACCAATTTGAGGGAAATAGTAAATGAAGAGGAAAAATAAATGGGACTCAAACAATAATTTGACTCTATTCGGATGACCAAAGGTGAATCCGTCGAGGATATGTACACTCGTATATCGCATATCCAAAATAAATTCACCGCTTTAGGAGAAACCCTAACAAATCCTTGAGTCGTAGGTAAATTGATTAGGGTCATGCTTTCAAGTTGGGAGGCGCTTCGAGTTTCTTTGGAGATGATGATGGCGATGCAATAGATCGGACCAGAGGACCTAATCAGCTACTTCCAGAACTACGATGCCCGACTCAAGCAAAATGACCATCAACCGATAACCATGTCCTTGCCAGCAATCAACACACACGCTGATGAGATGGCATTTCTTGTGAAATTATTTGGTGATTTACAAGCATGTGAGAAATGGTTTAACGACAACCGTCAACACAACAATAAGAAGGGTATTATTTCGAGTGCAACAAGAGGGGAAATACGATGGACAACTGTTACACTCTTCACCCCGAGCTTGCACCTTGGAACAAGAAAGAAGACGATGATAGACGTGAGAAAAGACGTGATGTCAAGACAAAGGACAAGAACAAGAAATTGAGGAGCCACTCGAGCAATTCCTTCAACTTCACTGAATCGGAATCCGACTCCGACCCGAAAATCACGAACGTGGCTTTCATAGCGTATGACTCCGTAGATGAAGTTTGTGAGCAAGCTTTCCTCCGATAGTACCCTCATTCGAAGTATCATCTTTAGGTTCAGTCCGTGACACGAGTCACGAGGTATCTGTAAACTCTACTCTTTAATATGTTTTAGAAGAGATAAAAGTTCCAAATTCAAACAATTTAAACAATAAACTAGAACTTGGACCAAGGGATGACTAGTAGAAGAGTTGGATAGGCTTAGGGAATCTCATGTCGGTACTCAACAGATGCTAATAAATTTCGGGGCCTCTGTAAAGTCGTATAAGGCACAATTAAAAGAATTTGGAAAAATGAAATTAAATAATAATAACTGTAATGTGAAAATTTAAAATAGAAATAAGTCATTTAAAAGCCGAACTTCTAAATTTAAAAATAAATAAAAAATCCTCAAGTCTGCTTGTACCAGTAATGCTCTGAGCAAATTTGAGTAAGACAAGATATTAATAGGGCAAAAACCAAGAAACAAATCGGGTCTAGGATTTAAGAAGGAAATTGGTACTAAACTCACTCCTTCAAAACCTAAATATCAAAAAGTAAAATTGAAGCTCAATAAACGAAGAGTGGTGGAGGATCCAAGGATAAAAGTCCTAAAAGTCGAAAGTTTACAAGTTTTAGTAACAATAGGTTTTACTCTTTTCACGATTCTCAGCAAAGTCATGAAAATAACGTTAGTTTCACGATTTGACAACTTTATAAAAGAGTTCCTGTAATGTGTATTTTTATACATATTTTTAGGGTTTTCATCATACAAAATTCACCATTAAATCACATAAAATACTGAAAAAAATGTTTAAATTTAATAAAAATTAATTTTGAAACTCTTAATACACTTTTGTGTGATTTTTCAGAAAAAAAGAGCAAGAAAGTGATATTTGGATGACTTGGTGAAAAGTCAACTCCAAATAAAACGTCGATTCGCGAATCATAGGCCAAAGATGGCCGAATTCTCGACAAATCTTTGCGAAAACCCTACACAAGTTTCTCCAAAATTCCTACAACCCTTACCCGCCGACCATCCAAGCCAAAATCTACAAAATCCACAAAAAGACGAAAAATCAAACCCGGGAAATCGCCGAGTTGACCAAAAGTCAACTCTCCCAGAAGAGGTCAAACTAGGTACCAATTTGAAGAGCGCGACCATATGAATCCAACGGTACAAACCTCGCGGAAAAAGACCTTATAGAACTCCCAGAAAATACGATACAAGATTTGGTCAACCTTAGTCAAAGTCAAACATTGACCTGGTCAAACCCCTTTTCAACCAATCAGAGCAAGACACGTGGCCATAATTTTCCTCAAAGATCATTTAGCACAAAAAAAAAGTTTATATTTCACCCTATCAGAAGCTAACACGTGGCAGATTCATTAAAAATCAGCGAACCAAAGAGCGACACGTGTCTTAAGCAGTTAGATCTTGTATTGTGTTGTGTCTCGGACGTGCATAATGCAGCGAAAAACAAAAATTCCGTCCAAAACTAAAACGGGAATAGATCACAAGCGCCGAAAGTACCAACGCCTCTACCGGTGCCCACACGAACAAACTTCTTAAAACGGGAAGAAGAACAATATATATACTAGTAGTTTGTTCTCCTCTTGCATAAGAAAACTCTTCTTGCACAAAAGATGTATATAATTCCTCTCATATAATCGCACTCTTTCATTTTGTCATACAAAAGGAAAGCACCATTTCATAATTTTGTCATACAAAATAGAAAGTATATTTTCTCTCTTTTGTCTCACAAAAGAGAATGAGAAATAATGAGAGAGAGAGAGAATGATGTGTTGTGTTGTGAATTTGAAGCTCTCTATATCCTTATATAGAGGTGAAAAGTTATGTCTCTTCACACAAAAAGATGTATATGGCATCACTCATCATTATCCATATGCCATCATCTAGACTCTTCTAGATTACATGATCCTTTGTGCTCATAGTCTTTATATACATATATATCACATCTTATCACATAAGATGACAATATATTTTGTGACATTCTTGTGCAACTCATCATATAAGTCGCTAGGATTTTCCGCGCCCGTCTCAGTTTGTTCTTTGTGTGTGACCCTGTAGATTCACTTAATGTTGGCAATAGACTTGACAGTCTATAAATCATGAGCAAGCCATCATGACTACCCAATTTAAGTGAATATCGGTGATCCGATTTACCTAATCAACAATCACGTATTTAGTCCCTTTGTCACATGATATCTATATCGATCAAAAGGCATGTAATACGTCATCCTTATATTAATCGAATAATATTTCTTGATCCCAAATTAAACTGAACAAGAACAAATGACATTAATAACTCTTATTAATTCATTTGAGTATGGCCATACATTTCTTCAGTTCAATTAATCAAGAGGCCTAAAAATATCTCTCTCATTTATGAGAGGAACAAATCCCGTCTTGATTGCACTCATCCCTCTACATGATTCATTAAATACGTAATCATAACCGTTATGACTACCCGGTTAAAGACAGTGTTAGATTATGTTAAAGTATAAAATTACTCATGTTGGGAACCGAGACAATCTCATGTCAAAGGACTATAAATACTTTATGTTACAAGAATCGCTAATGACGTAAAACATGTAGCATTCTTATGGCGGGTCAGTCTAGTATATGATCTCTAACATATACCTATGTTAATGACTTGATAACTATTTATCCATGATCAGTAAAATACAATCATCAGTCAATTAATATACTGGTGTACATTTATAGCTTGTATATAAATATATATTTGTATGTATCCGCAAGTATATTTGTCTCCACAAATATCCTATAAATGACCAGGGACGATTTTGAATAGCATTCATAACACTTTATAGTTTTACTATCAAAGTCACGTACATTGATAACATAAAGCTGAATTGCATATTCATGCTCTATTTTAATTATATTAAAATAACCTATACGCACATATTACATGAAATATCTTAGAATAAATATTATGTTTGTTATTACAATCCATCATCTAGGTCACAAACACTTTGGCCTAGGTCATAACACCATCAATCTCCAACTTGCACTAGGCCAAATCAACCAAGTATCTCATACTCATTGATCTACGTGGTATCGCATACATGTTGACCTAACATGATCACCATCATTTAAGGGATTGGGTTCTTAAATGGATTATCAAACATTGTCATATGCAAATACTTTGCATATTTTTATGTCCACCATAATCTCAAAAGAATACTTTATCCTTCTCAAGTATATAATCATACTCTTGATTATTATTTAGTGACTTTCACTAAGATTAAACTTATGTGTGCTTGTTACACTTAATTCACATCATATGTAATTATGCTCCCACTGAATTTCTTGTCAACATAAGATTTATCTTTAATTTTTGATAAAACCAAACTTTTTGGTTATTTCATCAAATAATAAATATTCACCTCGAAATGTTTGCTTTAATTAATAATGAATTTATGCAACTTGCACACTCTTTTCAAAAATTTTAGGATAGACAAAACTCTCAAGTTGTATCATATACATACTTTCATATGTTTCTATTAAGAAACAATGTCTTGACATCCACTTGGCATATTTCATACTATGAATATATGCCCAAGAAAATTCTGAAATATATTAGCATGATGACTTGGAAAAACATTATCATAGTCTACACTATGAGTTTCTCCTAATCACAAACATGCATTATATGTTTGCACATTATCCATGTCGGTCTTCCTTTTAAAACCGTGTTTCCATCTGATGGATCAATCAAATTCAAAACTTGATTGTCTGACATAGATTACATCTCAACTTTCAAATAACCATTAGAGCCTTGATTTCATCATATTCTATTAGTAGAATGTGAACTCATCATCTATGAGTATGAATTTTTATCAGTAGGCACGAAAACTCTATATATTTTCGGGCCTGCGATAAATTCTAATAGATCTACATGAATACACTTATATTATATACTCAGACTCTTCAACATCTTGAGAGTCTAGTTGATTAATTGCAGACTCAATCACTAGTTGAAATCTGAATTAATTTCCATCCGAGCATTACTGTTAGTATGTGGAATTTGAACTTTTCAAATTTACTGCCACTAATTCTTTTGGAAACACTTCTTCCAAAGAGATATAATTTTCGAGTAACAAACACTTTGTTCTCATATTAATTATAGAAGTAATATCCTTTACTTTTCATAGGATATTCCACAATAAGCACTAATCCGATTAGATGCATGATGCTTCAATTAAGTATCATATCCTCAAATCTTGATAAAAGATAATTTGATACACCTACCAGTCCATATCACATATGGAGTCTTTTACAACCGCTTTAGATGGAATTATATTCTGTATGAACGCAATAAGAACGTAACCCCGAAATAAATAGAAGATATATTTGACTAATCATGGTCGAACTATATCTAATAAATTTCGATATCGTTATCATAATGATGGTACACTTGATTCTCGACTCCTCGATCTCATCAAAGAAATTTGATTTTTCGAAGCCAAGTTTTATTCTCTACTTCATTATTTGTAAATTTTGAAGTTTTCAAAATATTCAAATTTATTGGTTCAATAAAGTGATGAAGTAGTTTTCTCCCGTACCTTCACTCATTGATGAACATACATCACTATGTATGAGAGTCAATAAGTAATTTGCTTTCACCTTAATTTGTGAAAGACATATATGTCATCTTGTCTAATAAATAAGTTACACATGTTTCAAATGATTCAAAATCAAATGAATTTCAAAATCCATCTTAATAGATTTAATAAATGTTCATCTTATTTAATTGGACCAAGTGACAATGCTAGATTTAAATACTTAATATTGATGTTATAGATGGACTTATAATTATCTTGTTCGATATAACACATAAGGTAATTTTTCTATTCGAACATTTCCAAAGAAAAATGACTTTTGTGAATGGTGAAATTATTATTCTTAATAATAAATTAATAACCATTCATAGATAAACTCGAACTATAGATAATACAAAATTTATTGTCGACATTAAATAACAATTATTTATGTCGGCGATAAGTCCAAAAAGACAATGTAAAAAAATGAGTTACTTGAGAAAATGTAACTTTTGCTACATTTGTCACTCATATGTTAACATCATATTTACTCAATAGTCTACAACTTTGTCAGCACATTTTCACAAATGTGTGATTCACATCGTGTATCTAATACACATGATGTAAAATAGACAAGTTAATTTCTATAACAAAAATACTTGAAGCGGTAGTCACACTATCCTTTCATTCCCTTTTTCATATCTTCTTGAGAAATTATGGATTCTTTCAATGAACCGATTCACTGCAAAAGATACTAATTTCTTACCTAAGGTCGAAGCCTCAGCAACATCTTACCCTTATCTTTGGGAGTACTTTTTACGTTCCTTTTAAGCACAAGAACATTATTGACAACACTTGTCCATGTTCATTTTAACGATTATAAGCATCTTATGATGTATGTCCTTCTCAATGACCTATTGTGAGACATAAATAGATATACTATTCGAATTAAATAATATGTAAAGACTATTATTCTTTAAATATTTCATATAATGGCTCCCACTAATTACTCATGTTAGGAACCGAGACAATCTCAGGTCAAAGACCTATAAATACTTTATGTTACAAGAATCGCTAATGACGTAAAACATGTAGCATTCTTATGGCGGGTCAGTCCAGTATATGATCTCTAACATATACCTATGTTAATGACTTGATAACTATTTATCCATGATCAGTAAAATATAATCATCAGTTAATTAATATACTGGTGTACATTTATAGCTCATATATAAATATATATTTATATGTATCCGCAAGTATATTTGTCTCCACAAATATCCTATAAATGACCAGGGACGGTTTTGAATAGCATTCATAACACTTTATAGTTTTACTATCATAGTCACGTACTTTGTTGACATAAAGCTGAATTGCATATTCATGGTCTATTTTAATTATATTAAAATAACCTATACGCACATATTATATGAAATATCTTAGAATAAATATTATGTTTGTTATTACAATCCATCATCTAGGTCACAAACACTTTGGCCTAGGGCATAACACCATCATATTGGACTATTCGGTGTTTTTAAACGGAGACGAGCTTCACGCGCTTTCTGCAGTGGCTGCCACTCATCAGTACGAGAATGTTGTGCTCCCCAATCAATGCGTGACACATGGCATTTCTATTTCAAAAATTCGCAACGTGTCAGTACGAGGATTCTATTCTCGCCTACCACGCGTTGCCACGTGTCAAAACGCATTTTTACAGATGGTTGGTTAGACATGTGGCAAACTCTTGGTTCATTGGGGATTCAAGAATTTAGTGCGGGCCAATCATTGCTCGCCACGTGTACAGTTTGTTGAATTTGGATAAAGTTGAGAGAAATTGATAAATGCACCCAGAAAATTATACCCAAGCAGAATTTGAATGGGATTGAAGGCAAAAGAGTGCTAAATACCCCCCAAATTACTACCCAAAACAGAATCCGGATCAAAATCAATTTTTAGTCCCACAACCCTATTTCCAAATATTTTCTGAGCCAAATCTATCTATAAAAATGCACCTCTTCTCTCTCCTAAAAGGGGGATTGAGACAACCATTCTCATATCTAGTATCACACACATTTCTTCATCCATTTCTTTCACCATTTTTATTGATTTATGTTTATAACTCAAGTAACATAACCTTGTCCAAGTGTCGGATAATATGAGAAGATGGTCGTGACTTGGCGAAATATCGTCGGCTCTAATCTGATGAGCAAGCTCGATCAATTCCTTCACGTGATCTTGATTTGCTAAATGACAGAAGTCGCATATATTTTCTACGTCTCTTCATTGGTTCCCGTAAAGTTGTCAAACTTTCCTGTATCTAAGACAAAACTTTCTCGAACCACAAGTAAATCTGTCAAGACAAAACTTGACCTCAACCCCCTCCTAAGAATATGGCTAATAGAAATTAGGGGGAAATGTAGCGTCTAGATAGACTTCGATTCCTCCTCATTTAATAAGGAGTTACTGTCAACATTTCTATATTTCCACAACCACATGTACTTGAAGTACTTGTTTTGCGCAAAGGACACTCCAAGAAAATGTGACTAATTTTGTAAAAATAATTGCAACACGTACAAGTGGGGTTCGAGATCTTATCAGTATTCTTCACAAAATGAGATTGTAATGGTATGAAAATTCGGCTTTACTCAACTTCGGATCGGTTTAGTGAAATGTTTGATTGAATCTTTGATTTTGAATTTTTTTATTATGGATGTGTTTTAGGGAAATGTTTGGGAGCTCAGTTTTGCCATCCCTTAGATTGAATCTTCCTCGGGGGAATATGTATCGAATATGTATCTTCCCTAGCAACGGCGCCATTTGTAACTACGCGGAAACTTGTCGTTTGTGTAATCACGTGTTAACAAAGATATTTATAAGTCCCCTAATTCATTAACAAAGTGTATATGTGGAATTTGAGTTTAGGGTGTCGAACACAAGGAAGCAAGGCCTTAAATATTTTAACGTTCGATTCTCACTTTTAATTTAGTGTTGTGGTTTTGAAAAGTTGTTGTGGTTGTTTTAAATAAGAAAAGTTGCACGAAAAACATAAAAACAAATTTTCTTTTAAAAGTTTAAAACAGAAATAGTAGGGAAATTAATTTGTGTAACTTGAGAATCACTAATCACAAACGATAGTAAATTAATTATATAGTATTTATAAGCAAGGTTTAATTAATTTCCTTCCAAAAATCAATTAATATACTCATTAAACTTCATATCCATTTAAAAACTTCTATTTTTAAGTTAATATTTCTCGTCAAATCATTCTTCTAAATAACTCAACTTAGATCTCATGAAAAAAATGTCAAGATTTAATCTTAAAATATCATAATAAAATACAAAGTTTCACTTAAGATTTCATCAATAAAAGTGACACAAAAAATATTTCCCTACTCTTAAAACTACTCACTCATGTCCACAAAAACCATATTTACATATTCTTGATTCATTTTATTCATCCAAAAATAAAGAGAAAAATAAATCAAACCCTAAAGATGTGAATCGTTCTCGATCTCTCCCCTTCTTGGTCGATTTAGCACTTGCTCCTTCTAGATTGAGCACTTCTCTTTTCTAAAACTCTACTCTCTCTTTTTACTCTCAAGAAATCAGGATTTGAAGCTTGTGGACTTTAATGGTGGAAAAGAAAAGATGCATGTATCTTTTTTTATTTTCGGTGATTTATGTCTTCTCCTCTATTTTCATTTAGAAACTATTATTTCTGAACTTTATTTTAAAAGTATATGTATGTTTCAATAATATAAAAAGGATTTTTTAAAATAAAAAACTTTTGTCTTGATGAAAATTTGTTGTAAAAATATCTATTTGAAACTTTTTGCCGAATCCTAAATTGTATTACGAACTGTTTAGTTACCAAAATCATACGTTGTTAAAAAAAATTATGGGTTATTGGACTCAGGGGGAGCATCTATTTAGGGGGGCTTTCTCTCTCTCGTTTGATGATTCTTTTTTATTGTTTTTCAAAAAAAGGGGAGAAGATATAAAAGTGAGAGATTGGTGTTCTCGGTTTGATGATATTTAAAACAATTCTGTAATTACTAGTCATGTTTGAGTTGCATGTATAACATCAGGAAATTCTCAAGCTCCAGTCTACGTGCAAGAAGTTTATCTCGACCATTCAGAAGTTGTCGAAGACGACGTGCTTTCCTTCATCACGTTTCAAGTTTTCACGACTCGTTCGTGGCGCTCAAGAGTTGGAGTTCTTCTTTAGTTTTGAATTTATTTTGTATTTTTGAGTTGATTAATTAAATTAAAATCTACATCTAAATTTTAAGCTCCAGTCCATTCAAAACGAAAAGGCTCCCTTCTGAACGGACATTTCCGTTCTATCTCCATTCTGAACGAAATTCTTCCGTTCTGTGTTTTTTGTTCTGACTTCCATTGGCTAAACATTCCTACCCTCGTATCATGTTGTTTCCTTTTTTTGCTTATTGCTCTTACCTCCTTTAAAAGAGGGCATCCCCCATTCCTTGTTGTTCATCTTTTCTAAGCAAAATAATTGAGTTTTTCTCTCTACATACTAGTCTAATTAATTAAGATTATTGTGAGCAATTTTGAAATGAATTAGATCTTGTTTGTTGGTTTGTTTGTTTGATCGAAAGAGATTGATTTGTTTAATCTCAACGAATCCCTACGAGTTTGTAAAGCGAGCGCTGAGTCGAGTCTTGTAAAATGCTATTTGGATTACTGAACCAAGGAGCCAAGAGGCATACTCAGAGAGTAGGTGCTCGTGAACGTAGTAAGGACTTCTAGTGGGAATGGATGGTTAAGACTAATGCAACCACCTCGCCGAACTTCGTCAATAAGTTTGGTGTTCGGTATCTCTATTTATTTATCTATTTCTTTATTAATAGAAATCATCCGTCTAAAAGTCAATCAACCTAAAAGTTGCAAAATTCTAAAAGTCAGATCCAACTTCCGCACAAAATTAGGACTATTCATCCCCCCCCCTCTTTTTAAGGCCACAATTAAATAACATGAGTTGTTTCATTGATTGATCAACTCCTTCTTATAAAAGAAACTCTGACATGACTGATAGAGAACAATTGCGCATGTCTTCTAGATGCATCGCACACTTTAGTAACGACCAGTGCAGCGGAACAAATTCACACTCCTCATATAAGTATTTGATTGTTTTCTCTTCTTTACAACACCAACATGTTATACTCAGTTTGATGATATTTAAAACTATTGCGAGCAACTAATATATTTGTGTGAGAATGCTTGAAGTTAGATAGTCGCACGAAATTGGATGTATCGTGCTGATCTGAGAAGAACAAGAAGTCATCACGTGCAAAGATTTTCACGAGAGAATTTCAAGGCGTGGGAGCAAGCGTCTTAGCTCTTCGTGTGTGTGTAGTTTGGTGAGAATTTAATTGTTATTAAAAAGAGAGTATAGTCTGCAAAATATTGAATTCTGGCTAGTTCAGTTAACAAGTGAAGTGGTCCGTTGCTAACGGACCACTGTGTTGACAATGGAACCATCCGTTGAAGAACTTTTCAATCCTAACTCCTGGCTGATGAATTTTGTTGTATAGTCTGTTGGCAACAGACCTGTTCTGTTATCAACGGGCCATCAAATTTTTTAGCCATTGGGAGAATATCTTACTTTAATTTCTTTCTATTTATGCAGTTCGTTGGCAACGGAACTGCGCAGGATTCATTTTCCGATGGGTGCGCTTTTCTCCTTTAAAAAGGGGGCAGTCTTCTCAGATCTAATTTCACGAATTCTCAATACAAAAAGTAGAAATACTCTTTTCTTAATATAGTAAATTGTTCTAAATCTCAAGAGAGAAAAATAGAGTCATTGAGCGTATTGCTCGTTGTTTGTTGAAGTTAAAGAGATCGAGTTGTAAGTTATTGCTCTATCGAATCGTCGAGGTTGTTGTAAGACGAGCGGTGGTTCGAGGTCTTGTAATGATCTTGTTTGTTAGTGAAATCGGAGCCGCAAGGCAAGCCCCAAAGAGTAGGCAACTCATGAATGCGGTAAGGGGCGCTAGCGAGTAAACGGATGGTTAAACCTTACGCAACTACCTCGCCGAACTTCATCAACAGATCTGGTATTCAGTATCGATTTTCTTTTTCTATTTAATTTAATTTCTTGTTTATTTAATTTACTTTGTTAATTAGAATTTGTACAGCCATCATCCAAAATTCTAAAAATATTTAAAAGTAAAAATCCTAAAAATTAGTATAATCTTCATACTTCCACATGTAGTAGACCCTAAAGGTCTCCAGTATACAACACAACATATCTTTCTACTAGCTGGATCCCTCTGTTTTTTAATTATTCATTGTAAGAATCATGTTCTGTTTAGCACACCAATGAAAAATCTACATGCTTTAAGGCAATTTAATCCTCCAAATGTTCTTCAGTTTACTATAAGAGAGAATTCCTAACTCTAAAATATTATAAGTTTACATTCCCAAATCTACAATCATTTCTAGCTAACCTTCTCACTGTTTTGTAATAGGTTTACATCCCTGATGTTCTTTTTACGTTGTTGCAGTTCTTCTTGTGGACAACAGCTCTCAATTATCGGAAAACCTCAGTCTCTTGCAGAACTCTTCTTCACTACCGCATTTGTCTCAATGTTGGAGACTAAATTATCCCAATCCAAACATCCATCCCTCTTAAAATATCTCCGTAGCCGTTTAATCATCGTAACTCTATTAAAAATCTTGAGGGACCGATTATTTCGAGTATTAAACAATACCTTGGAATGTATGGATTCCAAGGAATCTGATTCCTTGGAATGTAATTCCAAGTAGAGGTGTACAAGAAATTCTTCAAACAACCCAACCCACCCAATCCAATCCAACCCAGACGGATTTTGAAGTCATTGGATCAGGTCGGTTTAGTATTTTAAATAACCCAGAATAACGAATTTGGTTGCGGGTTTGCAAATGTAAATCCACTTTAATCCAACCCAATCATGATAAGTTAATTAACATATAAAATATTTCTTTTTTTTTGTCATTTCAAATGCAATTAATGGCATAAAAATATTCTTTCAAATCTAAAATTATAACTTTCCAATAAAAAGTTAGCATAAATAAAACTTTCCTACTATTATTATTAAAGATAAAAAATTTCCTGCTATTCCAATTAGAGAGAAAACATAACAAACTAATAAAGAAGAAGATGAACTTGTCTTACAACCTACTCAGTAAATTTGGAGGATAATCGAGTGGTGAAAGATTGTCAATCGCAATTATCATCAGGTAAGTTTAATCTTATTTTACTTTAGTTTGGCAATTAGTAAGAAATATATTATTTTGTTATTTTGAAGTAGGCATCAAGGAAGTGATCTTAAAATATATTTTATCAGATTGGGTGGATCTTAAAACATATATTACTGGATTGGGTGGATCTTAAAACGTATGTTATCGGATTGGGTGGGTTTTGAGCTAAATTTCATTGGATTAGGTGGGTTTCAAAGTATCACGGGTTGGATCGAATTGAAAAAATGCGAACCCAGTATAATTGGGTTGGGTTTACATTTTGATCTAAACCCGCTCAACCCAACCCATGAACATCCCTAATTCCAAGACATGTATCGTTGATATATTTGGGTGGTTGTATTTATTACAAAGAATGTAGAAGATATTGATTTATTAACATTTCAAATTTGTAAAATCTATTTAGATCCACAAATTAATGGGAGGGAAAATAGTTACATAGTTACATATTAGAGATCACATAATGGACAAACCACAGTATGAAAATATGCATGGTACATGTCATTAGTGATTCTCATGCGAATGTTTGCTTGTTCCTTTAATCTGAGGTCATCATGGATTTCTATACGTGAACCTGCATGCTTTGATATGATTCTACATTATCTGTAATTGGATAACCATTAGGGTTATCATTAGATATGCACTGAATCATGATGAGGAACGTGAGTGTCCAAGATGGGATTTTTTCCTCTCATTGCGAGTGAGATATCTCTGGGCCGATTTCTGTAGTTAATGCATCTTCATGCTCAAAATGGATAAACAAGGAGTTGTTAATATCATTTTGACTTATTCAATCTATTTCGTGATTAGAAAAGAGACATTGATCAAACTCAAGGATGACATGATATGTGCCTCGTGATCAACACATATATCATAGAACAAAAGTAATAAGTGATCATCAATTTGGATAGGTAATTGACAGCTCATAATTTCATTTAACATGAGTAGTCATGACGTCAGTCTAGAGGTTACTCATGACTTACGATCTTTAAAAGATAGTTACCAGTATTAAATGGAACCTACACAGTCACACAAAGAACGACGTCTAGTTGAGATGGAAATGCTCTTACAAACATGTATACATATGATGTATAAAATTGGTGAAAGAATAATAAGCATAAGATGTTGGAATAAGAAATATTGAACAATGTGTTTGAACTCATGTTTGATGTGTTCGAAACTCATGTTTGGTGCATTCAAACACACATGTCAGTAAGGAAAATTAAATTTGGAATCTAATTCACGTGTTTTCATAATTGGAAATTATGAGACCATTCGAACGGACCTAGGGTGTGTTAGAACGGACCAAGACGGATGAAATTGTTTTCTTACGTATTCTTTCCATTCTTTCACCCTTTCTCTCACCTATAAATAGAGGGGTACCCCTTCTCTGTTTAGTACACAACACTAAGCCCTAGAGGCAGCCATCAAGAGAGGGGGGGTTAGAAAGATTCCTAAAATTATTTCCGGTCTCCTCTAGCTGAGTCTGGTTACTCTAACTAGTCCGAATTTTCCGTCGATACGAGTAGAGGATCTTCACCTTTGGGGATCTATAAGCGATCGAGCACTGTCCTAGTCGAGCAAGAAGTATGAGGAGTCGAACTTCAGAAGAGGAAGGAGAAGGTAGCAAGACAGAAGTTCATTTCAGACCTACATCCGTTTCTCTTAATCGGATTATTATAATCTGAGGTAAAATTTTAAATACAAAGCTCGTACCTTTCTTTCTTTATTGTTGATTCTAGAAAGGATTGAATCTGTGTGTTCTGTTGCGCATATATCGTACATGAACACGAATTCCCCCATAAGCTAACATTACTGAACTAAGTCCTATCAACCATACCAATTAACTACATGCAGAGCCATGCCACTACCAAAATGGGTTATCTACCATCTAGACAGACTACAAAGTAACTTCCTATTGTCTGGCAGCAAAAAAAAAGCAACAAGGCCAAACCTAATAAACTGGACAAAATTTTGCACCAAATCAGCCAACACCTCCGGAAAACTTTTGGTCGCAGATGCTAAGCAAATGCAACAAGGACCAAGCAAAGGAATGGAGTCAACTCTGGTTGGCAACTTGTGGGAGAATTTGGAAAGAGAAGAATAACATAATCTTCAACAATAAGGCATCAACGTCGAGTAGAGTTATAGAGCTAGCAATGCTAGAGATGGATTATAGAAGAAATATATTTAGTTGTAGATTTTAGGATACTCAACGGAAATTTATATGAAATTATGTATATAGTATTTGTTTTCATACTTGAATCTCTGTAAGCTCGCTCCCACAAAGGACCTTAGTTTAATACAATCTCATTAGGATATTTGCCTCCATTTCAAAAAATTTGAAGGTTTAAGCAAAAAATCAGTCACAAATGATAATAATTGAAGGTTTAAGCAAAAATAATTACTGAAAAAGCTGGAGAAAGAGGGCGACGGGACTGGATTGCGACAATTATAAGAGAAATTTGAAGTCCCGTTTTGATTCTGAGTAATTCGTAGACTTTCACGCAACAGGGTTCACGGGAAGGCATGACTAGGAGTTAGCAGAGCCCGAACTCGTTCAATTCCTCTAGTTGTTGTCCTTTATCCTTCCTACCTACCATCAATTGTGGAGGTTTCATCCTTTCTTTTCCCAGCAAGTCAAATGGATGAATTGAGAGGTACGTGTCGACCATAGAGTAATGAATATTCTCATAAGCCCACTCCTTCTCATCTCCAAACGACCTTAACTTGTATCATAATAAGACATGAACAATGATAAAGAAGCATCATATCAAAGTGTGTACTCTGCAGGTTATATGTAGACAATGTAGTTAGGTTGTTGTAAACTAAACATTAGAGATGAGAGGATCCAGTGTAGGAAAGTGTGGTGTAGCTTGTGTGGTTTCATCTCAGCCACACAAGATAGAGTCTATGTTCTATAAATAGAAACTCTTGTATGTACAGTTAAATCGATCTAAGATTAATGAAACAATGCAATTATTTCTTTCATCATAGTATCACAGCCTCAAAGAGCTAATGCTCAATTCTCTTTCTTTCTTTCCTCCTAATCTCAAAAAATTCACAAGAAATTCAAATTTTTTCCCCCTCTTCATTCTCTTTTCTGATCAAACAAGATCAAGAAATACTTCTACTTCTTCTCATCAAGATCTGACCAAATTTCCCAATTCTCTAATTTTCTTTTTCAGATCTATCTTTTTCTGTTAAATCCGTCTCATCAAAAAAAAATTTCAATTCTTCAGTCTTTTCCAATCCAATCTCAAGCAATTCTTCTCAATTTCTATTCTTACTTCTCAAAATAACCATCAAGATTCACTCTTTCTTCATCAACTCTTCTTTATCTGATCTATTCTTCTCACAATGTCTGAAGATTCATCAAGTCAACCCCCTATTGTAGTGAATACTGTCACTACAGTCGAAAAACCCATCTCTTTCACCAATCAGACTCCAATCAAACTCGATCGCAGTAAGTACATGCTTTGGCAGTCCCAAATTCTTCCTGTTTTGAAGGGATACGATCTCGTACACTTCATAGATGGATCTGTCTCTACTCCAGATGCTTTTCTTCCCACTTCAAATGAATCGCAATCAACCCAACCCAACCCAGCTGCAAAATCCTGGCATTGTCAAGACCAATTGATCCTCGCATGGCTAAAATCATCCCTTTCCAATGAAATTCATGTTGGATTATTAATCCAACATTGGACTTATATGTAAAATAATAATATGTATTATACTACTGTCAAATATGTTTATAATAAAGTGATCAACTTTAGTTAATGATATTAAACATTAATGTGTCAAATTAGGGTGTGGCCTTTGATGTGTAGAATTGTGGGTGGTGTATTTCTATATTTTATGATGGGCTGAATTAGAAAGTTCCACATTAGGAGTCAAAGGGTGTCTTTTCATGAAAGGGTACCTCTTAGACTATATAAGCAATTTGGTCCCCAATACATATAAACTAAGTCACTTCTTTCATCTGCCCCATTAAGAAGAGAGAAAGAGAGAAAGAGAAATACATATGAACTAAGTCACTTCTTTCATCTGCCCCATTAAGAAGAGAGAAAGAGAGACCATAAGAGAAATACAACAAAGGAATCTCAATTGGCGTTCATAAAGTATTTGGAAGACCCTACTTGCTAATTCGGTGTTCTATTCCCCAAACGTAATCATGGATCAAGGTACGCTTCCGCTATTTAGAGTTTTGATTCACATAGTTCGATCTTGAATTTGACGGTACCGGTTCGTACCGCCCTAACAAGTGGCATCAGAGCGGGTCTATGTTGAATCAAGTATTATGTGTTGATTTCATCCTATTTTAGATTTGTTTCTATATTCAATTTTCGGTTTTTCAATTAAATTGAACACAAAAGAGGTTAAATTGAACATAAAAGGTTTCAATTATGTTAACAATCATGAATAAGAAAGGGTAAAATTGGAATGGGATTTGATAAAGATCAAGTGAAGTATCATCTTCGGCTTCAAAGGTTTCACGTGGCCGTCAATCCGCTGCGGCCGTCGATCCGCCAGAAGGAGGAGGCGCACGGAAGAGGCGCACGGAAGAGGCGAAATGAAGGGGCGCCATTGTTTTTCCTTCTCTGGACAAAGAGTTGTTTGGGGAAGACGGGATTTGTTTTCCCGGTTTTTAAACTCTATAAAACTGGGATTTAAAAAACTCGAGAATTCAAATCCGAAATTCCAATTTCAGATTTAAGGAAACTAAAGTACTTGGGTTTTAGTTTGGGCTTTATTATATGTGGCCCAAAAATAATTAATAAAACAAATGATAACATATATGTTTTATTTTAGTAATTCGGTTGGGCTCTTGGGCTCATGGGCTTTATATTTTTTTTTAATTCAAAAAAAAAAAAAAAAAAAAAAAATCCGAATTTTGCCCATATTAAATTATAAATTCGGATTTACGGTATAATTTTAAGTTCAAATTAAGGTATTTAAGTATTACATATTCAGAAATTAATTTGTTTCGACATCATGTCGCCAAAGTGACCTCTCATGTCGAAATTAATTTTATTTTCGGAATATAAACAGTTGTGTTCATATTATTGAATAAATATTTAATCGGCCCAAAGGAAGGTTCATATTTATTTAGTATTGTGTACATGAGTAGTATTAAAAGCATGTGATGATTATTCGGTTTTACGTGTAACTTATCTAATCGGCCCAAAGGAAGGTTAATTTGTTGACATGTTACTTATTATCAATGATTAATAACTACGCCAAAATATCAATCGAAATTAATAATTTTGTCCAAAGATAAAATATTAATGGAAACCGATATTTTGTGATGGGGTTACCTTTTATTGAATTTGTTATTATTATTTACGGTTAGTTTTTTGGAGAGCTAACAATGTTTGTTTATTGTTCTCTGTTTTCAGCTAAAACTGGATTGAAAATCAGTGCTGATATCAATTCGATTCCAATGTTGAATGGCTCAAACTTCAAGATGTGGAAAGACAATTTGTTGATCTACCTTGGTGTTAATGATCATGACCTTGCGTTAAGGGTAGGACAACCCGAAGCACTCACTGATGAGAGTACGCCTGAGCAAAAGGCGGAGATGGCGAGGTGGGAAAAGTCGAATCGCATTAGTTTGATGATCATGAAGACGTCCATTCCGGAAGCATTTAGGGACACATCTTCGGAAAATATAGCTACGGCTAAAGAGTATCTTGAGGATATTGAGAAGAGGTTTAGTAAGAATGAAAAGGCGGAAATATGTACGCTCTTAACAAACCTCATTTCAATAAAGTATAATGGCAAAAATATAAGAGAGTACATTATGGAAATGTGTCAGATAACTTCAAAGTTAAATGCACATAAACTGAACATTTCTGATGATCTGCTTGTGTACCTTATAATGATATCTCTTCCGACACAGTTTGGACAGTTTAGGGTGAGCTATAACCATTTGAAAGAAAATTGGACTATGAATGAGCTCATCTCACATTGTGTTCAAGAAGAGGAAAGGTTGAAGCGAATCGGATAGAAAGTGCTCATCTTGCCTCTACCTCAAAGAACAAGGGTAAATGGAAAAAGAACAAGAGTAAGGCGGCTGCGGGACCGGCACCTAAAATGAAGCAAGAAAAGAAACCGGTGAAACCCGGAGATACTGGATGCTTCTTTTGCGGAGCCGAAGGGCATAAGAAAAAGAATTGCAACAACTATCATGCTTGGCGTGCCAAGAAAGGTATGCCTTTAAATTTGGTTTGTTCTGAAGTTAATTTAATTTCGGTAAATAGACACATGTGGTGGATAGATTCTGGTGCAACAACTCACATCAGTGTGTCTATACAGGGTTGCCAGCATTGCCGAAAACCAAGTGATGGTGAAAGATACATCTATGTGGGAGATGGCAAAACCGTTGAAGTTGAAGCTATTGGAACTTTTAGATTATTATTAAGTTCTGGATTTTATTTGGATTTGTGTGATACTTTTGTTGTACCTACTTTTAGGCGTAACTTAATCTCTCGTTCTGTTTTGGACAAAACCGGTTATGTTTGTTCTTTTGGAAACAGAAAGTTTGGTTTGTATCAACATTCAAAATTAGTTGGATCTCGGTTCTTTATATGGTTCTGATAATCTTTATTCTATTGATCTTGTTGCTTCACCTAAAGAAACCTTGCACTCAAGTACACGTAGTGTAAAGCGAAAATTAAGTTACGAGAATTCCGGTTCGTTATGGCACAAGAGATTAGGTCATATCTCCAAACGGAGAATAGAGAGACTCGTGTCAAATGAAATTCTCCACCCTTTAGATTTCAATGATTTTGATATATGTGTTAATTGTATAAAGGGTAAACAAACCAATATAAGGAGATTTGAAGCCAATAGGTCTCAAGATGTCTTAGAACTGATACACACAGATATATGTGGGCCGTTTCCAACAGGTGCGAGAAATGGTCAACATTATTATATCACGTTCATAGACGATTTTTCTAGATATGGCTATATTTATCTCATTCATGAAAAGGCACAAGCACTGGATGTGTTCAAGATCTTTAAGGCTGAAGTTGAGAATCAACTCGACAAAAGGATCAAAAGCGTTAGATCTGACCGTGGTGGTGAATACTATGGTCGATATGACGGTTCAGGAGAACAACGTCCGGGCCCTTTTGCGAAATTCCTAGAGGAAAGCAGTATCGTCCCACAGTATACAATGCCGGGTTCGCCTAGCATGAACGGTGTAGCTGAGAGACGAAACAGAACACTTAAGGATATGGTGCGTAGTATGATAAATAATACTACTTTGCCGCCATCTCTCTGGGGAGAAGCGCTTAAAACTGCAGCCTATATCTTAAACCGAGTTCCGACTAAAGCAGCTAATAAGACACCATATGAACTTTGGGTAGGTAAAAAGCCTAGTTTAAAGCATTTGCGTGTTTGGGGCTGTCCGGCGGAGGCAAAGCCTTATAAGCCTAATGAAAAGAAACTGGACGCTAAGACAATTAGTTGTTATTTTGTTGGATATGCCGATAAATCTAGGGGTTACAAATTTTATGATCCCACAACAAGGTCGATTTTTGAGTCGGGAATTGCGCAATTTTTTGAGGATGTCTCGTTTGCGGGGGGGAATACGGCTACAAATTTTGTCTTCAAGGAGGAATATGCAAATATTCCAACAGATGTTCTTGACATTAATCAGGACTTAGGTTTTGATTCTGTTAAGAACACTAATGATCAAGACAATGTAGCCGAACAACAAACTAGGACATCTCAAAAACCACAAGAACTAATATTAAGAAGATCCACTAGAGAAAGAAAAAGTGCAATACCAGATGATTATATTGTATTTCTCCAAGAACATGAGTTTAACATTGGAATGACGGAAGATGATCCGATCAACTTTCGTCATGCAATGGAAAGTTCTAATTCTCACAAGTGGATCGATGCCATGAATGAAGAAATGAAGTCAATGAAAGATAATGACGTTTGGGATCTTGTCCCATTGCCAGAAGGATCAAAACCCATTGGTTGTAAATGGATTTTTAAAACTAAACGGGATTTAAAAGGCAATGTGGATAGGTACAAAGCTCGTCTTGTTGCAAAGGGCTTTACACAGAAAGAAGGAATAGATTATAAAGAGACTTTCTCCCCTGTTTCTTCGAAAGACTCTTTAAGGATTATTATGGCATTGGCCGCGCATTTCAATCTTGAGTTACATCAGATGGATGTAAAGACGGCGTTTCTCAATGGTGACATTGATGAGACAATATATATGGTGCAACCAGAAAACTTTGTATTGGGAGATCCAAAGAATATGTTTTGCAAACTCAAGAAATCTATTTATGGACTCAAACAAGCATCTAGACAATGGTATTTTAAATTTCATCAAAAGATCATCTCGTTCGGTTTTGAGATGAATTTGGTAGATGATTGTATATACCATAAGTTCTGTGGGAGTAAGTTCATTTTTTTAGTTTTATATGTCGATGACATATTACTAGCTACTAATGACATGGCTTTACTGCATGACACCAAGGGATATCTATTTAGTAATTTTGAGATGAAAGATCTTGGTGATGCATCTTTTGTGTTAGGTATAGAAATACTTCGAGATCGTTCTCGTGGTATTCTCAGTTTATCACAAAAGAACTATATTGAAAGAATACTTAAGAGATATAACATGCATGATAGTAAGCCAATAGATACCTCTGTGGCTAAAGGAGATAAGTTTAGTCTCGATCAGTGTCCCAAGAATGATTTGGAAAAACAGGAGATGCAGATGATTCCTTATGCTTCCGTAGTAGGGAGTCTGATGTATGCTCAGGTATGTACGCGTCCGGATATTGCGTACATTACAGGAATGTTAGGACGATATTTAAGCAATCCAGGCATAGACCATTGGAAAGCAGCTAAAAGGGTCTTGCGATATTTGAAGAGAACAAAAGACTATGTGCTCACATATCGGAAGTCGGATCAGCTTGAGATCATCGGGTATACCGACTCTGATCTTGGAGGATGCTTAGACACTAGTAAATCAACGACCGGCTACATGTTAGCTAGTGGTGCCATTTCTTGGAAGAGTGCTAAACAGTCACTTATAGCAGCTTCCACCATGGCAGCAGAGTTTATGGCGTGTTTTGATGCATCGGACCATGGGATATGGTTGCGGAATTTTGTCACGGGGCTGCGTATAGTGGACACCATAGAGAGACCACTAAAAATATATAATGATAATAATGCAGCAGTGTTATATTCCAATAGCAATAGGAGCTCGACAAAGGCAAAATTTATACACCTCAAGTTCCTAGTTGTAAAAGAAAGAGTTCAGAATAAAGAGGTGTCTATTGAGAATATTAGTACAGACTCTATGATTGCGGATCCACTAACTAAGCAATTACCACCAAACGTGTTTCGCGAGCATGTTGCTAGTATGGGTGTTGTTTCAGTTGAGGATATTCAGTTCTAGTGGGAGTTTTGTATTTGTATCTTTATTATCTAGACATATTTTAGACATATGACATATAGCATGTGATATTGTTTTGTTTGATTTTTATTCTGATTATGGTTTGTTTCTGTTGAGAAAAATAATTGGTTTATTTTTTATTTTTTTTTATATATTCTGATTTGTACGGTTACGTCTCAATACGGTTATAAGGGAGACGGTTTGTCTCAACAAGGTTTTAAAGGAGACGATTTTTTTGGTATGATCTCACCAAAATAATAAAGTGGACCAGTTGGAAATAGACATGTTAAGATCACATTACATGAAATTTCCATGCTACGCATCCACATCATGATTCGTGTCATTTAGTTATGCCGATATATGTGACCATTGAAGGTTTAGTTACAATAAATGTGACGAAAGCCGCTTTGATCCTATGTCGGTATGCTGATGGACGGAATTGTTAAGGGACACATAAAAGTTAATGACAGAAAAGATGCGCATACTTTGGTTAATGTTTGAATACACAATTATAAGGTTATACATATAGTCCAAGTGGGAGATTGTTGGATTATTAATCCAACATTGGACTTATATGTAAAATAATAATATGTATTATACTACTGTCAAATATGTTTATAATAAAGTGATCAACTTTAGTTAATGATATTAAACATTAATGTGTCAAATTAGGGTGTGGCCTTTGATGTGTAGAATTGTGGGTGGTGTATTTCTATATTTTATGATGGGCTGAATTAGAAAGTTCCACATTAGGAGTCAAAGGGTGTCTTTTCATGAAAGGGTACCTCTTAGACTATATAAGCAATTTGGTCCCCAATACATATAAACTAAGTCACTTCTTTCATCTGCCCCATTAAGAAGAGAGAAAGAGAGAAAGAGAAATACATATGAACTAAGTCACTTCTTTCATCTGCCCCATTAAGAAGAGAGAAAGAGAGACCATAAGAGAAATACAACAAAGGAATCTCAATTGGCGTTCATAAAGTATTTGGAAGACCCTACTTGCTAATTCGGTGTTCTATTCCCCAAACGTAATCATGGATCAAGGTACGCTTCCGTTATTTAGAGTTTTGATTCACATAGTTCGATCTTGAATTTGACGGTACCGGTTCGTACCGCCCTAACAATTCACGCTCAGGTTGCTTGCTGCAACACTTCGGCTAAGGTTTGGTCGTATCTTAGTCGGAGTTTCTCCAGTCAGTCTCTCGCGAGAGTAATGCGGCTGAGAAACCACTGTCGCCCTTCTTTCTCAGGGCACGCCTTCGAATCTCACGACCGCTTTTTTTCCGGCTCAACAAGTTCATTCCACCTCTTATAATCAGTCACCTAATTTCTCTAATGGGCCTCAAATGGGTTTTTCGAATGGGCCTTCACATGGGTTTTCAAATGGGCCGATGCAAACTTTTCTCACTCAAACCCAAAACCCACAAAATAATTACAATCAACAGCCCAATAATCCATATCAGCAAAATAACCCATATTAGCCCAATCAAAATTCGAATTATTATCGCCCCAATGGTCAACACCAATTTCGCGGCAAGAAAAAGAAAAATTTTCCTTGGCGCCCTCCTGTCCCCGATGGACGACCTGTTTGTCAAATCTGCTCCAAACCGGGCCATACCGCCCCAATTTGCTATAAACGTAACGATCCAACATTCGGTCCTCAACCACGCCTACCAACCGCCCTCATTGCGCGGGGACCATCTTTTAATTCCACTCCACCGTTGCTTCCGACTCCATCTAATTTCACTCCACCGCCACATGAATGGTTCTTGGACTCCGAGTCCACACATCATGTCACTCCAGATTTAAACAACTTCAGCTCCTATACACCGTATCAAGGACACGAAACAGGTTCGTGTTGGTAATGGATCAGGTTTGACTATTCTTAATCTTGGAACTTCTTTAATTCATACTCCTTTCAATAACTTAACACTTAAAAATGTTTGTCATGTTCCCCAAATCACTCATAATCTAATTAGCATTTCTAAGTTTACTAATGATAATAATGGTGTTTCTTGAGTTTCATCCCTCTTTTTGTCTTGTGAAGGATTCTACAACCAAAGCTACCCTTCTTCAAGCTCCGGCCATTAATGGCCTTTACAAGCTCTCATCAACTAGACTTTCTTCCCCTACTACGTTTTTTTATGAGATTGTACCGTTAAATATTTGGCATAAAAGATTGTGTCATACTTCTTTTCTCATTATTTCTCATTTAGCTTCTACTTTACAAATAAATTGTAAACAAAAGGACTTTACGTTTTGTTCTGCCTGTTGTCAAGGCAAGGCTCATAAATTGCCTTTTACACTTTCAAATAATTGTATAAATAAATCTCTTGAGATTGTTCATACTGATTTGTGGGGGCCCGCTCCTATTACTTCAATAAATGGTTTTAAGTATTACGTTCATTTCATTGATGAATTTTCACGTTTTTCTTGGATATATTTTTTAGTATCTAAATCTTGATGTTGCTTTGGCATTTTCTCACTTCACATCTTTAGTTGAAAACTTATTTTTCACAAAAATAAAATGTGTTCAAAGTGATGGTGGCACCGAATTTTCTTTTCCAAAAAATTATCCTCAAATTCTACATCAAACTTCGTGTGCTTATACCCCCAACAAAATGGACTTGCTGAACGAAAACATAGGTACATAGTTGAGTTAGGTCTCTCCTCTATGGCACAAGGCTCAATTCCTCCTCAATATTGGTGTGATATTTTCAGTAGCACCGTTTTTGTTATAAATCGACTACCATCTCCCACACTTTCTCAATTATCTCCATATCAAAAACTCTTTCATAAAACTCCGGATTACAAATTTGTTCGTGTTTTAGGATGTGAATGTTTTCTTTATCTTAAACCTTACAATACTCACAAACTCCAAATGAAATCTTCTTCATGTGTTTTTCTAGGGTATTGTTCTACTCAAAAAGGATATAAATGTCTCAATCTCATCACGAACAAACTTTATGTAAGTAGACATGTTGTTTTTAATGAAACCATTTTTCCCTTTGCTCAATCCACAACTTTTCAATCCCCAACCTCATCTTCTCCTCCTCTCATCCCATTAACGGTGCTTCCACAACCTCCGTTATCTTCTATACAATCAAATAATATTTCACATCCCTCCTTCGATACTTCCCTTCCTCAGGTTTCCACCTCCATCCCCCCTTCCTCTTCCAAGCTTCCATCTTCTCAAGTTCAGTCCTTGGCTCCTAGTCATCATATGATTACAAGATCTAAAACTCATGCTCTCAAACCAAAACAATTTACCAATTTCGTTTCTCTTACTACTCAACTTACAACCATTGCCGATCTCATTGAACCTACCACTTTCAATAAGGCAAACAAAGATCCAAAATGGCGAGAAGCCATGACACATGAGCTTAATGCTTTTCAAACAAACTCAACATGGGCCTTAGTTCCTCCTTCTCCCTCTCAAAATCTAGTCTCTTGTAAATGGGTATATCGCATTAAAAAGCAAGCTGACGGATCCATTGAACGCTACAAAGCTCGATTAGTTGCTCGTGGCTTTACAGAAGAATATGGCATTGACTATGATGAAACCTTTAGCCCTGTTATTAAACCGACTACCATTCGTCTTGTTCTCTCTTTAGCCGCTAGTAAAGGTTGGCCAATCAATCAACTAGACGTCAATAATGCTTTCCTTCATGGCAACTTAGATGAAGATGTTTATATGACTCAACCTCCAGGATTTATTAATCCTGATTTTCCAACTCACGTGTGCAAATTAAAGAAAGACATTTATGACCTCAAACAAGCTCCTAGAGCTTGGTTTCACAAACTTGGCTCTGTCCTCACTCAACTACAATTATGCAATTATTTCTTTCATCATATCATAATAGCGAAAAGAAGAATCTAGATTATTTTGATTCTTTGGGTATGAAGCTTGGAGTTTTGAATGATAATAATTACAGAATTTGTGCACCGGGAATCCCAAACTACCAAAGTTAAACCATAATATTTCAGTTCAAACCAAAAAAAAGTTGTAAATTATCATAAGTACAGATTATATCATAATGCAAATGATCACATAAACTAGTGTTTGAATATCTTGATTGAAATAAAAGAGGTTGTGGTTCAAACCCTATATGTACCAACAATGAGCAAAGTATAAGTAATTTTCTTTCTTAAAATAATTTCCTATTTGAGGAACTTCAAACAAAATCACCGTAAGTACACTTACTAATTATCTTAGTTACAGTGAGCCATACAGCCCCAAAATAAAATCATCATGCACCCATTTAACGAAAGAATTAAATTAAATAAGGTTTTAGATATTTATTAAATCCAATATTAGGTACTCATTGTCCTTCAAATTTGAGCAAACAAAGTATGAAATTTTTCTTGGATAAAACAGAAACTATTATCCTTCTTTTCCTTTCAAATGAAACGAAAAAAAAAAAAAAATTCTCACCCTATTTATCCTCCTAAATCCTTCTTTTCCTTTCAATTTGAGATGAATAAGAAAAAAATTCTAGCCCATCCCCCCCCCCAGATGAAAAAAATATGATCATACTTTTATTTTCTTTTGTACAAAGAAATATTCTATTATACTCTAGTCTACGAATAAAAAATATCATGAATAAATTGAATTATGGTAACTATCATTTTGTTTTTAACATTCTGGTAAAAATAAAAATTTCATATTTACCTTGAAAAATCCCAATTATCATGTTTACATTTAGCCTCATGACCCATACAAGAGATAATCTTAGATGTATCCAAGGTCGGCCATGTCATAAGTCCAATATGCCCATGGGCTTTGGTAACAATCGGACCAGGGCAACAAAATTTTGAATTCCATACTAAGAAAATGTATTGGCTCATCTTATTTACGGTGTCATTCTTTCTTTGTCTAATGGAGAGCTTCATTCGTACATTTATAGCATTATTAGAACTCTATTATAGTATTATACTTAACTCCTCTATTTCACTAAAGAATGGAGATGATGATCAATTAGACTTTGGTTGTGTTTGGATGTAAAAGGAATTTCAAGGAAAGAGAAGTTTAGAAAACTTTTTTTGAATTTTTAGGAATATTTGTTTGGATGCATTTCAGGAATTTATAGGGAGGTTTGGTTTAGGAATTTTTAGGGAAATATTGTATGTAAAGTTGGATGGTTTGAAAACTTGACTTTTTGTTAAGTTTTTTGTAGGAAATTTTAGAGTCTTATTAAAATAATACCAAATATTATATTATATTATATTATATTATATTATATTATATTATATTATATTATATTATATTATATTATATTATTTTATTTTATTTTGTGTTATGTTATCTTATGTTATATTATATTATATTATGTTATATTATATTATATTATATTATATTATATTATATTATATTATGTTATATTATATTATATTATATTATATTATATTATATTATATTATATTATATTATATTATATTATATTACTTTATATTACTTTATATTATATTATATTATATTACTTTATATTTTTTTTTATATTATATTATTTTATATTATGTTATGTTATTTTATATTATATTAATTTTTTTATTTTATGTTATGTTATATTATTTTATTTTATATTATTTTAAATTATATTATATTGTTTGATTTTATATTATTTTATGTTATATTATTTTATTTTATACTATATTATTTTATTTCATATTATTTTATTATATTACAAATTAAAAATAATTTCATAATATAAATTAGATTTCTTTAATTTCCTAAAACAACATCCAAACAACATTTTTAAAAAATCTCTATATATTACTTATCTTTTCCCTTAAGAAAATCTTTTCCTACCCTATAAAATTCTTGTGCATCCAAACACAGCCTTGGTCTTTAACTTTTAACACTTTCACCCTTCAGTCTTCATTCATGCTCTCCCCATTTTCTCTTTGATAAAGAAAAGGAACGGAAAACAGAAGAAAAAATAATTAAAAATGAAGGAAAAATAAATATTTACAACCTGGCTGTCATTATTTCTTTAGCTCCTATGTTTTTTCGTTATCGTTCAATTTCTTTTCTCCAAAGGGATAGCTTGCTTAGTAAATCATACAGTTCTATATATATATTTTTTTTTTGGAAAAGTATATATGTCCCCCGTTCACCAGCCCCCCAACTCACCGTTTACCACTGGTAAACAGGCCCCACTTATATTCAAAATAAGTGGGCCATGTTTATCAATGGTAAACGGTGGGTTGGAGGGGATGGTGGGGGGATGTGTATATAAACCCTTTTTTTTTAATGAACTAATCTAATAATTATCAAACTGCTACTAATACACAAATTTGAATTAGCATAAGGGCACAAATAATATTTTTTTCTTTTATTTTTTGAGAATGGTGATAGGAATAGTTTCTTTTTAATGTCTAAATTAGTATTTTTTTTAATTGTGCACAAAGTATTCAATAAAATTTCTAAGAAAGAAACTCACTTTAGCATCATTTACTCTTGAGTTTTCTCATTTTTGCATCCTTATGTATTTTTTTAGCGTTATTGCACCCACAACTATTTTAAATGAGTACATATACATCCTCCATCCGTTAAATGCCTAGTCAACAGTTAAATGCTGACATGGCAGAATGATATGGCAATAAATAATAATAACAATAAAATTATGAGTTGAATTGATTGAAAAGGAACGGAAAAAAAATCACCCTCTTCCCTCCCTCTCTCTCACCTCTCTGCCTCTCCCCCAAACGAAAGAAAGAAAGAAAGAACAAAAGAAGAAGAAAAAAAACCGCCCCTCCATCCAACCTCCGCCTGTCGCCGGCCAGTTCGCCGGCCATCTCCTCACCGGCCTCCACCTCTCCCCCCTTGTAAGCCCTCCTCTCTCTTTTCTCTCTAATTTAAATATATTTTCAATTTCTTTTTGTTTTCTTGTTCTTTTTTAATCAAAAATTTTATTAGATTTGGTTTAAATTTTGTTAAATTAGATATAATTGATGCCTAATTTAATTAAATATGCCTCTATATTTTATTATTTTAAGCTCTATAGTTTCTAATTAATAACCTAATTGGTCTTTATTTTTTTGTTGATTAATTAATTGGAGACTAAAATCATAATCTCTATGCATCTTCAAGATCAAATGCAACACCCTTCACTTCCCTCCTCTTCTTCATCACATAATTAATTTATTAAAATTTTTTTTGTTAGTTTTTCTCCTTCATTAAACTAACTAATTAAATTTTTTATTCAATATTGTAGAAAATTCGGGAATGTACACCAGTTGTTCCTTTAAGATTTTTTATAATGGTTTATTTGTTTCAAACGGTTCCGATTGCGTGTATGTTAATGGTCAAAATGACCAATTGGGGGATTTTGTAGATATTTTAACATACACCAACCTTAAATGCATGATAGAAGAGAAATTGAATATATGTGATATCTCAAAGTTGCATTATAGGGTGCCGGAAAGTGATATCTTCCAAATTCTATATTCCGATTTGTCGGTTCGGGAAATGTTATCGAATTTCACAAAGATGAAATATTGAGTTGTATGTAGAACACTTGAGTAGGAATGAGGATACGGGTTTTGTTGAGACAAGTTGGAGTGTTGAATCGGATTCTTTGGCGATTAATGTGTACAACAAAAAAGAAGATTGGGAAAATGATGTTGAAAAAACGGATAGTGAGTTTTCATTTTCAAGTGATTGTGATGAGAGTAGAGAAGAAGAACCCTTGAATATTGTGTATCCGCCGAATTATGAACAATTATTTGTACCGAATTTCATATTGGAAAGATTTATCCCGGAGTTTCGGAATTTAGAGATGCGGTTTGAAAATATGCGAGGGAAAATGTAAAAGAGATTAAATTTGTAAAAAGGCAGAAAGAGCAAGTGAGAGCAGTATGTAAGAATTTCGGGTGTCCGTGGGTTGTATATGCTTCGTTAGATAGCATAAACAAGAATTTTGTGATTAGAACTTTTCACTCGGAACATAAGTGTGCGCCTTCCTTTAAGTGTAATTATATTACGTCAATATCTCTTGTTATCAAATATGAAGAAAGAATTAGATTGCATCCGGGATGAAAATCGGTTGAAATGTAGAAAAGTATAAGACAAGATATAGCGGTTAAACCTCTTTAAACCTCCAAATTCAAATCAATCCATTCCGTTATCCTATCCAACTCGCCATCCTACACCCCCTTTTCTCTCACAACCCCTCATTCTCCATTAACCCACCATCTTTCTCCTTTCCTCTTCCAAAAAAACACTAACCCTAGCCCCAAATTACCACCAAAATCACCCTCAAATAACTACCGTTTTGGCCTTCAAACCCACCCTAATCCACTCTAAACGTGGATTCTACTCTAAATCTCTTCTTAAAAACCTCCAAACCTTACTCCAAATCTCCAATTCAAAACCTCTTTGGTGTAGACGTTTGGTCGCCTCTTGTGACGACACATTGCGTAGATAGATCTCCTTTCCGGCAAGCCCTCTATGTGGATCTACGCCGGCTTCGTTATATTTCTCTCTTTATCTCTTTTCTCAACCTTCAATTTACGATAAATGGCACCTAAACCCTCTAGCAAAAAGATGACTAACACTATCTGTTACCAATAACCCGGAATGGGACCTCAATAACCCCAAAAATACTTTTCTTTTCGAAAATTCGGATTGTTTCGACCTTTATAATTCTAAAATAAGTAGATTAGGCTTTACCGAGTATTTTCATGCACTTCGGCCCGAAAATAATCCGAAGATTTACGACTTGGCTCATCCGTACGCCGAATTTTGGAGTTTCACAAACCTTCTTCATGTTACTGAAATCCGGTTATGAAACTGTCGTTCGTCTCTTTTATTCGAACGCGTCCTTTGATGACCGTAATTACGAAATCAAATCTTGGATTTTTGGAACCCCAATAATTATTAATCCGGATACACTCTGCAGTTGGTTCAAACTTGATATAAACATTTTTCATGAGATGATTTACATAACTCGCGCTGACGATTGGCCAAAGGATAACGGCCCATATGAGCTATTTAAGAGCTACCTACTTGGAAAACCTCCGTATAACTCCACTTCGCATTATACTCCACTTTAACGGATCGTATGCCTTTTCGTAAATAACATTCCCGCGCCAGTCGCGAAGATCAAAAGCCATTTCGAGAGAAGGCAAGCTTATCTCACTCACCATTTATCATACAAATCCAAAAAGATCCATGTTCCGTTCTTGAACCCTAAACCCTAAACCCTAAACCCTAAACATGCGAGTTCAATTGCTTGTGGGAAGCTTGCCATAGGGGCATCTAATTACTTGGATTGTAACCACCTTCAGATCAAGATACCTCAATTCGTTCTCAACTCTCCAAAAATTCCAAACTTTAACCTACTTCATGAAAGCCATTACAGATACTACGGACTTAAAAAATACAACGTTCGTGGAAAGTTTGAACCTCGAAAGGATAAGATTTTTCATGAGTTCCATCCATTGACTGCGGGCGATAAACCACTTTGGCCACCAAACTCGGTCACGGCAAACGAGCCTTATGATGAAGACCCCTCCAAATCCGAACCATCCGGTCAGACTGACCTATCAAGCCGATGATGACGCGGTCGATTTTGATTATACAACCGGTATGACTGACCGCGTGGTACGAGTGATGGATCGCCGCTTTAATCAAAATCAGAAATATATTATGGACACCCAATATCTAATCTTGAATCGGCTTGATGAGATTCAAGCCAAACAAGCAACCGATTATCAGAATGTTCTCGCGCTTTATCATGGTCGCTATAATCGGGGGTCCTCTTCTTCAAACCCTAATCCGGATGATTTTGGCTGACCCATTTGTTAATTCTCCAACCTTCAAACCCTAATCCTAACAAAACCCTAATTTACCCAAATCCTTGTGTGCTTTGTTCTCAAGTTTCGTTAAAAAAAAGTTTTTTTCTTTTATCTATCAACTTAGTTTCTTATTGTATTCAGTTTTTCTATTTACTTTTTGAACCTGGTTTGTCGCATTGTTTGAAACTATGTTTGATTTAGCAACTTGATTATGGAATTATTATTTTTCTTGAAACTTTTCTATGTGTGGTTATGTTTTCTATATTGTGGATATATAAAATTGAGGGGGGCCATCTAATTAAGGGGGAGGTTTTGATTTCTTCAGATATTCCTTGTGACTGTTTTTCAAAAAGGGGAAGAATAAATTTAAATGACTATTTATCGGAATTGTTTTGAAAATCATCAAAAGGGGGAGTTTGTTGTTCTCAGTTTGATGATATTCAAAATAATTCCACATTACTAATTTATTTTTGTGAGATTGGTGTAAAAGTTTAGAACATTCAAGCTCAAGTTAAAATGACAAAAGATACGATAAATGATTAAGGAAACTTGTTCGAGCTGGCTTCATTCCTCCTATCTCGAAAGTTCTAAAAGATGCCGTGCACTCTCAAGAGATCAAGCTTTGGAGTATCTTCAGTGTTTTCTAGAATTAGTGTTTGTTATTTTTGAGAAATTTTTATTCTACACTTAAGAGAGAAAACTGTCTGATTTTTGCCTATTCCATTTAGAACGGAACTGATCCATTTGAACGGAATAACCCTTATTATTTACGCTTTTCTGCGTTATTCTCTGGCTAAAAAATGACCCCTTCCATTCTGAACAGAAGGACATATTTTTTAGCCGTTTGAAAGAATCTGCTTTTATTATGTTGCCTTCTCTTCCTTCCATTCAGAACGAAAGGTCGCATATTTCCTTTTCTAAGAGGCTAAACCTTCCTCTTTAAAAAGGTGTTGCCTCAATTCAGTTTGTCTATCAATTTTCTCAATATTTAAAAAGGCAA
Organism: Juncus inflexus; assembly: GCA_024447665.1. Taxonomy (NCBI): domain Eukaryota; kingdom Viridiplantae; phylum Streptophyta; class Magnoliopsida; order Poales; family Juncaceae; genus Juncus; species Juncus inflexus. The sequence continues at coordinate 10,402,994 of JAJHPC010000004.1, forward strand.
AAAGCTCTGTCTAGTGTTCGATAAAAATTGCTCTAAAATAATCGTGAGATTAACGAGTTCTTGAGTGATTGTTTTGGTGTTTGTTTGTTGAAGTTAAAGAAATCAAGTTTGTAAGTTATTGCTCTATCAATTCGTAGAGTTTGTTGTAAGACGAGCGATGCTTCGACGTCTTATAACGATCAAGTTTGCTAGTGAAATCGGAGCCGCAAGGCAAGTCCCGGAGAGTAGATAACTCGTGAATGCGGTAAGGGCCTCTAGCGAGTCAACGGGTGGTTAAGGCTAACGTAACCATCTCGCCAAACTTCGTCAACAGATCTGGTGCTCGGTATCGATTTTCTTTTTCCATTTACTTTACTTTCTTATTTATTTAATTTACTTTATTAATTAAAATTTGTACAACCATCATCCAAAAGTCCTAGTAAAAATTCAAATTTGGCGAGGTGGTTACGTTAGCCTTAACCACCCGTTGAATTTCAAATTTGATATTTTCACCTTACTATATTCAAATGAATTTATACATCAAATTTGTCCTTCCGAAAATTTATAATAATCATTATTTATATATTGTTCTTTTCTTATTAAAATTTTCATGTATAAATTCATTTGAATTTTATCTAAGTATATATTAGTATGATCCAGCCTAAGTTTTTTCCGTCAGTTAAATGTATAAAGATAAACTACGTAAAATACATATATAAAGAAGAGGCTATATAAAAGAAAGAAATTAAACACGTTTATAATATATTATAAATGAATAACCGACTTAGTCGAGTGTATCACACATAAAAAAAATATTATATTGTAATAAATGTGTTTTATTCCAAAGAAGTTTTTTTTCATTCAAAAAGAATATATGAGAATGAATGTTTTGTTTTATTCAATAAAAATATTATTTGTCCCACTTTCATTTTAATTTTAATCTAATTCATAATTTTTCATCTTCTTTTGTTTTGCACTCGACTAACTTCATTATGTATTATTTATTGTAGTGAATTTTATTTATTTACAATAAATTTCAACTTTCTTCTAAAATAATTTAGCTTGAAAGACTTGAAAACAATTTTATGTTGTAGCCTCTATAAAATTATAATAATTAAATTATTATATATAATCTGATAAATCACAGAAATGTAATTCTGAATCAAAGCGAGGTACTCTCTAGCTTCTTGCAAGTTCAAATCTCATTTTTTATCTCAAAACCAGTGATTTCAGATATAATAAGAAAAACAGGACCAGTAACTGTTACGAAACATTTTAATTTTATATTTTTGGGCCTGGTTTTAAATTCGGCCTTGTTTTAAATGGATTCGATTCAATTATATTATATGCATGTCAAGCCCATCAATGATGACTTATCAGGCCCTTATAATTAATTTACACATCAACAATTTTGAATATTTCATGAATTTAGAGCAACTACTAAAATAATAATTCTTTCTATCTTTACACATGCAAGAGAACCATTGGAAAGTTGAGAAGGTGCCAAAGATTTGTAACTTGGCCCCATATTTGTCTGATATGTTTCAGGTATTAAATACTGATTCAACCACCAAAATACAAATACAAAAAAATCTCTAATCTATTTGCCAATAATAAGAAAAAATTAACAAGTTAAATATTACTTCTTGTAATTCTATCTGAGTTATGAGTATGTCCAACAAAGACCTTCATCTTCTATTTTCATTCTTTTTTTAAACTAGCCGTATTAAATTTCTGTTAGTATATTTCTAATTTGAGATATGAGTTTCGAATTATTCTTGTTAGTATTGTAACAGTACACATATCATGTTAGGTTCATGTATTAAATACTGCTTCAACCACCAAAAATATAAATCCAAATAAAATCTAATCTATTAACATAGAACAAGCAAAACAAATGTATGTTAAAATAATTCCATCTCAGTTATGTACAGTATGTCCAATAAATATCTTCCTCTCTCTTGTCTTTTTAATTTTTTTTTATAAAATCTAGTTCCTAATTTATATCTAAATTATGACTTCCAAATTATTGTAATTATTGTACCAATACAAACCAATCAAATTAAGATAAAAAAAAACTCACCCACTTCTACGTACAAGATACGATTTGGTGCAACTCAGTTCTATAAAAAGTATAAACTTTACTATGATTCAAAGAGCACATGTACTGCCGCTCGAAATGAAGAAAAATATGTCGCAATGCATGGAGTTTGAATGATATATCCGTAGATAAATTTGATAGATTATATTGGCCTTTACCATAGTGTGGGGTCTAGGATTTAGTACAAATAGTACATCTTGCTGTTGTATTAATAGTTTCAAAAACAAAGAAGGCGATAATGGCAAGAAGACAGAAGCTGGCACGTTCACATGTGATGTGATCTCAATTCTAAGTGGAGATTGGTTGGCTCAAAAACCTCAAGATATTATTTTCTCATAATTATAGTGAAAAATATATACAACTATTATATTTTTTTCCCTCATTTTCTTGAACAATACCACTATTTTGAAGTCTGAATATGGGTCGCTCAAAGGCCCCATTCCAGGTGAAGATTTTTTTTGAAGACATGTCAATAAGTGATTGTCTACTGATCATTAAATTATATAAAGATATAATTTAATATTATAAAAGAAAACCATAGCTAGAAATAAGAAGAAAATACAACATGTCTAGTTATATGTGGTAAACAAGCAAAGATCTCTTTGTACTTTTGAGAGAGAGAGAGAGAGAGTTTTTTTTTTTTAATTAACTTCAAAATAAAATGAATTTTCAAAGAAAATGCTTCTACATTGAGTTTATGTATCTATATTTTCGAAATCTAAGAGTTCGAAATAATTGTTCTTGTTTCTTTTATTCTAAATTCTGAGAGTTGGGTATTAAATTTTGCATTTTTTTTCTCCAATTTGGCACGCAAAAACTAATCTCGAATAGCTAGATCTCAATATATATAGAACAATATAAATATTGAATTCTTAAAAATTTGAAAACTACAAAATAAATAATAAATAATATTGTTCTAAGTTTTATAACAGAGTTTGAATCTTGTATGAGGAACAACTTGCATCCAATTACTATTTGAATGAAAGATTCCTTGTTTGTGCTTTTTTATAAAATAAAAAAAGTTGGGCTCAATTTGATTGATTGACCTGTTTGTAGCAAAAAAAGAAAAAAAAGATGTTCGTTTTTTTAATAAAAAAGGGATCCAATTGGTCTGTGTAATTGTATCAATCATGCCATTGGCCTGTTTAATATCACTATGATTTCCAGATATTAATTAAATATAAAATGAGCAATTTAATGCGACATGTTCATAATCCAACATAGTATATGATTTTCATGACATTTTTGTTTAATTGATCTACTGTTTTCTGTTAGAAAAATCCATTCCTTTTCCACCGTTGTTCAATTAAATATATCTCCAGTCCCTATCATAAGAAATATCACGTCTCCATTTTCCAAAAAAACTAGAGATAAGCAAATCTTCATCTCGAAAGTGAAAGCACCCTGTCTTATCCAGATACAATAATTTACAACATATATATTTCTATCTTATTGAAATATAACTATCATATGACATTTTATCACAAAAAAACATTGTGCTGATCACACCTTGTTTACTCAATAGTAGGCGAATAATTAATAGTTAATAATTAATTTATAACTTACCTTTCATATGAGAGGAGGACAACCAATATTTTAGCATCAAGACAAAGATTGCAATCACTTTAATTAAATTTGAAATAATTGAATTTGTTGGAGCACAATTAGTGGGCTCCCAATTAAATGATCCCCTTGCTAAAAATGGTTCAATTTGGGCAAATATGATTTGATGTTTGTAGTTAATTAGGGATCATATAAGTCTCCTATATGTATCATAATCCATCTCCAATGGTATTTGTGGACCGCAAAATCCTAATCTTTGATATAAAAATAATAATTGTCGGCTTTGTTATGTACAATCATAGTACTGAAGTAAAAACTACAATCGGCATTTTCAACACACAAAATTGATCTTAAATAACATGATTAAAACTCTTACAATTAAAAAATAAAAAAACTCTTACAATTAAATAAAAACATGATTTAAACTCGAGTTAAAATATCTATTCTTTCTTCATGCCTTTTTTTCCTTTTCTATTAGAAAACAAAATTCAACTAGCAAGATTTTCTAAATGAAATGGCTTAAAGTATTATTACTGGAATTTGGAGATAAGACGACGAACAAGAATGGGAGATGCAAAAATTTCTCCAGAAAACTAAGTGTTTTAATATGTAAAACTAAGGTGAATAGATTCTAGTCAAGTTTTAATTTATAAAACTAAGTGTATGTTTAGTCCTACATTAAACTCTTTTTGGAGAATCAATGTAACCAATCATGTAACCCAAACAAGACACAATAATGCAAAAAAAAAAGACCATATGAGTATATTTAAACTAAATCGGCAAGATATTATTGCATGAGAGTGATATAAATGACAAACCTGTTTCTTTAGGTGGCCATGCAAACTTGCACCAAGAACCCAGTTGCACCAACCATCCGGTCCAAAATTAGTAGACCAAAAATAGACGTGACATAACCACCAATTCTTTCCTTAAGCGCACCCTTCCTCTTTTTCCCTCTAAACGAGCCTTTAGATTTCCCCAATTCCCAACATTTTGTTGCCTTGCTCCCCCTTTAATTCATCACCAAAATTACAAGCCAAATTAATTAAGTGGTTACTGCTCCAATGTGACATATCCTGTGGTTTTCTCTGATATTAGTACTATATAGTGTGTGCATTTAATCATTAGTCATACACTGATTATACACTAATTGTTCCCCGAGTTATAATTAGTATATTGATTCGATACAACTATTCAGATGTAAAGTAAAATTTGAAATATCTAAACTAACTTGTGTTTATGGTACACTCCTGAATATATAAATTGTTCAAACTTTTGATTAGCGCTCAAAATTGGACTATAATCTCATTTTACTCACATGTGCAGAAGTTCAAAATGTCATAGCTTATTCATATGAACTTATGTCTCTAAGGTGAAGTTCATACTTCCAATTTGAGAGTAAACTATAATCTTATGGAAGTAGAGTAAATTATATTCTAAGTTCATATTAACATCATTTTTTTTCTAACTAATATTCAAAATTGAACTTTACTATGATCTCGTTTAATGTTTTAAGATCGGAGATAAAAGCACAAAATCTCTAAACTAACTTATATTTATAGCCGACTCTTAGGTATATAAATATTCAAACTTTTAATCAATAATTGAGATTAGACTATAATCATATTTAAGTTATAAAATATAATATCAGACTATAGTTTTTAACATCAGTTTTATTCATGTTGCATAAATCAATCTAAGATATTACAAGGCAAAGACAAACACAGATAATCACAAAGAAATGGGCACAGAAAGATAGTTTAGTGGTTTGCACCAACTATGATCAGTTCAGCTTTCCAACTCAAAACTGCTAAGGCACTCACACGTGAATAGACCACTCACATGACAAGGGACCAAATTAAACAAGCCAAGCCAAAAGAAAAGAAAAGAAAAGAAAAGAGAGAGTGGAGAGAAAATTAAAATGGTGTTTGAGAATTATTATTAGGTGACTGTCGTCCACAATGGACCGGTCAGTCCACGTGATAAATATATACTGACATGGCGGGTTATCATTGGCTGCCATTATGGAATGTTTTCATCTTATTTGAGGCTTTGAACTCAAAAACTATAATTATTTAATGTAGAATGTCTCAAAAGAGACCAAATTAAGATTGCATTTCATGGAATGAAACAGAGGTTTGAATTGTGGATTGTAGATGATGAGTGTGAGTGAGCAGTGAGCAGGGTAGCCCACTAGGCAGAAACACAAGCCTCCCATGTGAGGATTTCTGACAAGTTTTTAAGTACCCTTTTTTTTTTCTTTCTTTCTTTCTTTCTTTGTAAAGCCGGACTAGTCGTCTCTTTGGCCCATTACATTGCAATAGACTACACTATTCCTCCTTGTTTTCTGTAGCGCTGTTTCACAACTTCAATTATGTACCCACTCCATTATTGGATTTATTCACTTTTGTGATGTGAAAAAACTTTTTGTTAATAGATTTATGTGATGTATGATATTGGTTATTCATGCTAATTATTGAATAATAGATTACCATTATTTAGTTGTCTGTTGAGTAATTTATATTTAAATGAATATGATAAAACGACTAGTTAGTGATAATTATAGCATTCACGATCTTATATTATATTATCATTATAAGTCATACTAGAAGAAAAAATATATATGCAAAGACGTTAGAATATTTGAAAAATTAATTAAAACACTAACATTCTATAAACTCAATTAGTTAGTCACTCGTGATACGCGAATAATACGGCATAGTTAGTCATTCGTAATACGCGAATAATACGATTCGCGATACGTTCGTGTATAATTTATATTAAATATTTTCTAACTCGGTCAAATAAAATTGAGATGGTAATAATTCGTCAATTCGGCTAATTGTTCGGAATAATTCAATATATAAGTTATGTAAATACAAACTTTTTATTTAGAAATAATTGAAAAAATATTATTATTTGGCAAAAATTCGTAAAATCCGGGACGATTTTTTCTCGAAATTCGCGAATGAATGAGAATTATTGAAATCCGGAGACGCAAATTTCGCATTTTTTGAATTATTCGGAAAATATGTGTTTAATACGTGAATTATTTGTGAATTGACCAACTATGTAATACGGTGCGGGATACGTACATGTATAATTCGTATTGAATGTTTTCTACGTCGGTCAAATATTCGGTCAAATAAAATAGAGATGGTAATAATTCTTCAATTCAGCTCATAGATCGTAATAATTCGGAAAACTATACAAATATAAACTTTGTATTTAGAAATAATTGGGAAAATATTATTTTTTAGTAAAAATTCGGAAAATACGGGTTGAATTTTTATCTTGTCAAAAATTTGTGAATAAACGCGATTATTGAAAGGAGAGACGAATTTCGCGTTTTTTTTTAATTCAAAAAATACATGTTTAATACAAGAATTATTTGCGAATTGAAACAATAGTATTTTGTTTGTTATTTAGTACTTCAATTATTTTTCTAAATCATTTGAAATGTTTTGAACAGTCTAACACAATGATTACAACAAACTTTTATTAGCATTTATTATTGGTAAGACCAGTGATACAGTTTGATTAATAATAATAAATAACTAAAAGCTTTACTCATTATATTTAAATTTACAAATTAGTTAGGAATATCTTATTTATAAATTTTATAAGAGAAATGATAAGGACACGAAAACATTTGATACGAGCAGGATTTTTTTTAACAAAAGGACTATTTTATCCTTCTTTATACATGCCAAATAATTGTGTTCAAAAAGACAAGAGTATATCACTATTTATTGTTGATTATTATCTTTCCAATATAATTACCATCAAAATCTTCAAATTTACTGATATTTACATAAGACAACTAATTTTTTTATTGGGTCAAAATATAATTTCGTAAAATACTTCATTACTATTTTAATATTATTTTTTCTTGTTTATGAAATCTTTAAATACCTCAATATTACTATGCTTGTTAAAATAAAGATTGATAAAAAATATACTCGTTAAATATTTACAAGCATATACAAAAAAAAAATCATTATTATGCAATTTCATGAATTTGTAGTTACTCCGTAAACAACTAAATGAAAAGTAAATAAAAATGCCAAAATGACTAATTAATATTTTTTTATTCATAAAAAATCTTATTAGGGATTAACTAAATTAAAATTCAAAAATACAAAAACACATATTAAGTGTCCAAATGCTATACTGAAAAAATAAATACTAAATAGTTAAAAGATATGACATAATTTTGAAAAAAAATATATATTGCTTCTACAAAAAAAGATATATAGTGATTGAAGAAAATTAGGATTCCAATTTAGATTAATGAGACTGAAGAGACAATACAAATATGGAATGAGCAAGAATGATGCTATCAATAAATTAAACAGATTTTCATTGTATTAGTGCATTTATTATTTTAGATATTTATTTTCTTTTTAACCCATTTGATTTGATATACATAACAAGGATAAAAGTATCATTCCTCAAAAAATATCTTGTTCCTATCAAATTATTTCTTGCCCTCATCATCACCCATTTTATAATTCTAAAATATAATATATTAGAGCTCAAGGACGGATCTTAATAAGGACTGGATGGGTCATGATTCCCCAAGATTTTGACGGAGTAATATATATCAGTAATTTTTTAATGAAAAAAATTGAAAAATATGTATTTTATGCATTTGGTCCCTCCAAAATTTTTGTACAGTATTAATTAGTAGGAACCCTCCCCCCAAAACACCCAGATAAATTCATTCAAGTTCCGTCTTTGCTAGAGCTCTGATCACGCATAAGACATATCAAAAATAGCCTTGAAAATAGGGACATTTCTCAAACTAACCTAAATAAAATTGTAAATTATTCAAATAACCCACTAGGCAAAATATGCCCAAAGTAACCCGGAATCCATGATTTCGTTCATTGAGAAAACGAAAAAGAAAAATAATGACTCCATGGGCCCCACTTGAAAAAATAATAAAAATAAAGGAGTCCATGATACCGTCCATTCCTTACAAAAGGGAATAATATTTCTTAAATTTTTCTTAAAATAAATGATGTTTTTTGCAATTTTCAATGAAGTAAGGTCTTTTTTGAAATTTCAGTATAATACAGGGCTGTGGTGCAAATTTCCCTTTTGAAAGGAATGGACGGGATCAAGAACTCCGTTTTTTTTCTATGTGGGCCCACGGAGTCATTATTTTTCTTTTTCTTTTTCTCATTGATAGATTCCGTGGGCTAGTTTAGGCATATTGCCTAGTGGGTGATTTGAGGAATTTATAATTTTATTTGGGTTAGTTTGAGAAATGTCCCTTGAAAATAAGAGGGATACTATTTTCTAATAAAATAAAAATAATGTTAAATAATTCGAATATATTATTATGCATAAATCTCATATTCATCAATTGTTTATCATGCAACAATCATTTAACAATCAAAATTGGTGCAAATTAGGAAACCATAATTTTCCTCATCATGTTAAGAATGAAAATCTTCTAGCTAGAAAGGACGAGCCCACTAACCCGGTCTTGCATGCATGCGGTTAAAAAGCCAACTGTGAGGCATAATTACCCCTGCACAAAAGAAAAGAAAACAAAAGCAGTTGAAGGACATAAAGGCTTCAATCCATGAGAGGGGTAATTATGTATTTTACATAAGAGGGGAAGCAAAAGGTGACAGGTGAATTTTCTATCAAGGTAAAAATGATTTTTCTATGAATCTTGATGTGTTGAAACTTGTATATTGGGTCATCCAACTTGGTCAGTGATACGAACCGAAAGATTCAATTTGAAACTGATTTAAAATTGTAAACCAGATAATTGACAAACGATATATACACAGTGAAATAACTCGCTGTACAAAATTTAGCACAAATTGGGATTTGTATACATAAAAGATGCTTTCCACAAAGCTGCATGCATACATAAACATAGCTAGGAGAAGGCTGATAATTTGGAAGATATCTTTCAAACCTTCAATGATTATCATTTACTTTAGAGGATCTAAATTTCAAGACATTATTTGTTATGGCTAGGGTTCTACTTTTTTAAAGATGACATGATAAATTTATACAAATTCAAACGTGCTTTCATCTTGTCCATTTTATAAGTGAATTCCATTGAATATAATAATTTTAGGGGTAAATTTACTGCAAACTTACCCAATGTACTCAAATATTTTATTCAATTTTTAATTGTCCTCTCCACTACATTTAATTAGTCCAAATCAGACTATTTCGTTATATTTGTATCTATTTTTTAACAGATAGATGCTATTTATCTAACACTTGACCTTCCGTGATAAAATGTCATAGTAATCTACAATATGGTTTTATGTCATGATATAATGTGAAATTAATGACATTTTGAGATACGCCATTCAAATTTCGTGACTAGTAGTGATATATATAATATTAAAAATTAGTAACTTTGGTTTTAGTGATATTTTGTGGTTTTTGTTGAACATGATATTAGTTTTGGTCTTCAAGTCATCATTAACATGAATTGCTCAAATCAACACTAATATATGGACTCCAGATTTCATTTTTGAAAAAATAATGAATGCAAAAATTAATGAAGTGATCTACTTTAAATCAAACGAAAGTTCATATAATTAGGCTCTAATTGAAAGTCAACAACACTTTAAAGTTGAGTGACCTACATTTATACTTTTCTTGATAGCATAGAGAGATTATTTGTCTCACTATAATTATTTGATGTCAATAAATTTTGAATCTAATGATTTATCTACATTTAAACTTATCCAACCATGTAAATTAGTCTAATCTCATAGTTATATACACTTCAATAATATAATTGGTTATGTATTGGCTTTTGATTTAAACAAACTATTGTAAAAATATCACTGGTTATGTATATTGGCTTTTGATTTAAACAAAATATAGTAAGAATATCGCATTGGGCGTAATATTCTCTAGATAGTAATAGCTCACGATTTGGTTAGAAAATTAATTTTAACAAAATAATTCAGAACCAATCAACAATTATTTAATCAATTTTATATATATCATGCTAATGTTATAAATAAGTCATAATTTTTTTTTAGATTTAACCCATGTTTTATTGATTTGAAAGACTTGCAAAATATGTATTAAATAAAATTACGTTTGCCGTAAATTGAACTCATACTTTTTTGACTTACATGCGATAGACTCTACCAACGAGTCTACTGGCCATTTGCAATTTTTTCTTAATCAAGATTAAACTTATTTTCTCATTAATTGTCTCACATAAATATTTATCAGAACTGAGCCAAGTGAAACAAGTAGTGGGCGGAGTGGAGTAGGCGAGCAATCATTATCCTGTGTTTGATTAATGAACTAACAACAATAGTTAAATAAATAAAGATGATCCATATTTGGATAAAAGCCTTGATTGGAGTACATTCAAGCCTTGGATTCAGATGAAAATTAAATCTTTCTCGCTCAGCTGTTGTTGTGTTGTTTCAATCATATTGACCTCAGGTGCTTATGTCAGCCCTACTTTTTAATCATTTCTTTTTCTCGAGTTATAGTTATATTTCGTAAGTAATTATATATTTGTCATTAGTCATTAAGCAGTTCCAATCATTATTTTTTAATAAAGACTGATATTCATCTCCTGCAATATCCTTCACATATATAACTGATGCTCATGTATATATCATTTATTTTCTATGATAATTTCACTTAGACGCAGTGGCGGAGCTTGAAATTGATTTCATAAAAAAAAATTTGGGAGGGGGGCAATATAGAATTATAAAGACATGCAATGAAAATTTTTCCTTCGGTAAAATACACTATAGTTTCACTAATATATACTAGTTTGTTAAAAAATTTAGGGGATCATGACCCTCTCGAATCTTTATATAGCTCCACCACTGACTACAAGTTCACTTATGAGTTATGTATACATAAATAAAATAAAAGTTATATAAAAAATATTACTTCAAAATTATTATATTTATGATTAAAACATCTAGTATGTAAAAGGCTAAAAACTAGATTAGTTATTTTCATATAAATTCAAGTAGTATAAGATACACTCGATTAATATTCATAAAATTTAGTCAGTTTGATTATTTATTTTGACAACCCATGATCAATTTGTTGTTGTACGTGTTAGCCGTGATTTAAACTTGGATATTTTTCAAAGTTGACGTGATGACTCGAGTAGCTTACGCTTTGGCAGTTTGATTATTTTTGAATCCGCACTTTATTAATTATGTTTTATTCAATAGTTTTAGTTCAGTAATTTTATCAATGTTGTTCAGACTTAGATAATGGAAAATCTAAATATAAATTTGGTAATTGGTGCTACATCTTCGAGAGTGAAGAGATAGAATTGCATTTTTATTAAACAGTAACATTTTTATGATATCTTTATGCATTAAGAGACAATTATTAATTAATTGAGCTATTATATTAAATAATATTGTTAAATCGAACTCTTATTGAATTCGGGGGAGCGATACAAACATAATTTTTTTATATTTATATATAGAAAATTGATATCTAAAATCATAAAATTCATTAATAGCTGGTATTATTAGATGAATAATTTTGTGTTTCATTCAATAGTTTTACTTTAATGAGTCATGAGTTATATAATGAAAAGCTTTATACTTTCATCTTTTGTGGAGATATAAAAGTGTCTTTTATTTAACAATAACCATTTATAATATCCCTACGGATTATAAGATAAAATTTTAATTATTGAGCTATTAATTGAATAATATTGTTTATTTTAGATGAGAAATCTTTTAAACTTAGACATTGCAATTGAACATGGAAGAAACTATTTTGACAAAAAAATTTACTATACATATAAAATTGGTATATAATATGGTAAGTCTATATTTAATAATTACTAATTTTAGATATTTTTTGTACTTAATAAAATAAGATTACTAATAATATCACTATAATTTGGTATGTGGGAGTGAGAGAATGAGATGAGACATTTGCATGGTAGAGTTTTATCAATTCTACTTGCTGGTTTAATAAAGAAAATTTTCTTGGTTTTCTCAAGACATGCACGAAATTAGAGGCACGATTATCGCTTCATTTATATATTAGCTGCTTTAATTAGCCATTTCTCACATTAAATTACTACTTCTTATGCTATTATTTTATTATTGATGTGAAAGGCTATGTGGTGTATGGCATTATCTCAATTTGATTATATTTATTTATTTGAATAAGACATGTCTATTATTAATTAGATACATGATTATTATACAGCAACAAGATAAAAGGGGAGCAGCACTAACATCTGGAGAAACCATGTGGGACCCATAGAAAAGAGTTGGTTGCTATCAAGTTTTATTTACACTGGAGGTGTCCCATCCTATTGTTTCTGGCATTTTAGCTTTATGAAAAACGATGATATGGCAAATCTAAATAAATTTAGGATAAAAATAGGGCTGTATATATTTACTTTTCAATAATATTTATATAATATAATAGTAAAAAAATAAATTAATTAATAACGAATAATGCACACTTCAAACTTATTAAATCAAAATATGTGAATAAAATTAAACACATGCTTGATACTTAATATTCCTAAAAATACAAAATTGGATTTAAGAAAAGTCAATGGTTTTTGGCTTTCACAAAATTATTATTTTTAATTATATAACCTGTAAACAAAATAAAGAATTTGATTTAAGAAAATAAAAATGGTTAAAAAAGAATATGATGTACCAAAAAATATATATATACTATATAGTGAGAGTATCCAAGAAGTATCCTAGAATTATCATGGTGTATCTTGGTGTACCCTGAAAAAAATATTATTAAAATAATCGAATAAGACATGTGGCATATCTGATACGTATCAGAGCTATCTCGCAGCCGTTTCGCAGTTGTTTCCATATTTGATACTCGTATTTTCAGGATACTTCACAGTTTTTGAAGTAGCTACGTAATAGACTATGAATAATATCAGTATTCAGTATTCTGAGATAAGTTGAAAAGTAGAATTATGGAATAAAAAAAAATTTAATAACTCTTTATTATAATAAGGGTCTTTCGTAGGTTATTATAATAAGGATTGTTTTTTATTTCTTTGATATTGCCATGTACACTTATTATAAGTTTTATGGAATAATTTTTACATACTCACACCCATATTCAACGGTGGCGGAGCTTGACTCAGTATTTTGGAGAGGTCAAAATTTTTTTTCCACCAATGAAAATGACCTCCTCCAATCTCCAAAAAAAACACCATTTAGCATTTGCATAATCAAACCAAAGATCTCATGTATAACCTCATAATGCCTTCAATCACTGCATTGTCTGATGGAAATGAAATATTTGAATCTCATACCCTTTACTTACAGCACGTAAAATATATTTTGTCACTTTAATTCACTTTATTTCATACTCATGTGAGCAGAATTATAAAATTTATTGAACTTTATTGTAATATCACATTTTATCTTATTCATGACGAATGAGCTTATTATGTCAATACAATGGATTGCCAAAATAACATGAAATTCCCGTTATCTACTATTATAAACAATGATGTTAGATAACATGACGAAAAATCCAGACGGCAACTCGATAAAATTTGTTGTGTGGATATTACATGTAATATATGTATTCAACATTATTAAGTTTATTTAATTAGCTATAATATTGTTATTTCGGAGATATCCGTTAATTAGCTATAATATTTACACAATAAATCATGTCAGGTTACCGTCGAAATTTTCATTACATTGTCTAACATTATTGTATTATAAAATATAATGCAAAAAGTAATATGTTTCTAAACTAGAATATATGGTAAGTTGCAATCATTTATTTTCGACGGTAGAAATTTAGTGATTTCAATTAAAAAAGGTGATAGCAGTCACAATACTAATTTAGAGTCTAGTATTCTAAAGGTTGGACTAGACCTCGTTGTAAAAATAATACTAGGCTCTAACTAGTCTTGGCATTCTTCTATAGGCTAGATGACCTGGTCATTTGATTCTACCGATTTTTGTAACATTAACTCAAATGTTGGATGGCTTAGAAGACTGGAGGGCATACCAATCCGCAAGGAAATGAAATGATGCTTATTGGAAAACAGGGATTATTTATAATAGAGGAATTAAGAAAGTTAAGGTTGGTTTTTTGTTAGATAACTTCAAATTATTTTGTATGATGAATTTATAACAATAATAATTAATAAAATATTTTCTTTGGAAAAAGGGTTGGTAAAAAAGAAAACAAGCTTTGACAGTTGACACAAAGCACAGGGCTCAGTGCAATAGCATTAGCAGAGAAGAAAAGAAAAGAAAACACAAGAAATGGAGCAATTCCGATAGATGAATGAATATACTATTATTTTCCTTTGTTCCAAGATACCTGCCATCTACCATTAGTACCATTACATTCCCTCCTCTCGAGTACATTTTTACTGCCTGTATCCATTTCATTTCATAGGTATGAGTTGGATTTTTATGAATGCGGTGTCATTTATATGCAATATTTGTTGAATTTTGTCTATTGTAAGTTTATAAATGTTATTTATTGTTTGAGTCTAGTCTATTTATAGGGTTTTGTACATTTTTGCGAGTTTATGATAATCAGTAGAAGTAAGCAACATTTGTAAAGTATAGTCTATTTAAGATCTTTAATTTTTTAGTAGGTTTATGAGTTAATTATAACCAATAGCTATATATAGTAGATTGTTTAATATATGTAATTGCTTATATAACAACCTATTATAAAACTAAGACACCTAAGATGAATAAATTAAGGAAATGAAGTGGAAGTCTAGAGAATTTTTTAACCCCCAATGAAATGTTCTATATATTGTATTGTTAACATTACTTATTCCTCAAAGTACAACTTACTATTTTTTCTCATTATTACATGAGATTATATATTAATCATATTTATAAAGTAATTATATTATATGTCATGCTAATATATATTTTCCTCGAAATATCATCTCATTAGGATTTAGGACAAAACAGTAAGTATTCTTACGTAAAAGATTATTTAAAAAAATCATGAACTACTTGAAATAATTATATTATTACATTATTAAAACTAATATATTATGAAAGAGTTAGCACCGTATCTTTTAACTTAGATGGTAGTTATATATTTTGTCTTATTAAAATTTATTGAACAAACAATTACTATAATTAATCTATACCGTCAAATTTATATTACAAAAATCAAGTAATGCTCGAAATAATTATAATATTATAATATCTTGGATAAAAGTCGACGCCGTCATTTTTAACCTATATGACTCTATATTTCTCTTTTATAATTTACCGAACGGATAATTTCTAATACAAATCTACACCGCCCAATTTACATCACACAACCCAAACATAAAAGCACATATCTCCATTTTGTATTCAAAATGGAGAGGATTGAGCTCTCTGAAATAACCCAAATTTGTCTCTTATTACCCTCCCACTCATTCTCACTCTTAACAGCTGGTAATTACTCCAGTTGGCAAAAACCACTCCTCTCTTTTTTTGTTTCCTTTCACCCTTTCCCTCCTTTTCCTTCCCTCAATATTTCTACAATATTATACCTACAATCCAATCAAACTCCGAAATTAACAGGATAATATTCTTTTAACAACAAACTTATTTAGCCTGACAACATTAATTATAAAAAATAATAATTCATATTCTAATCATACAATTGAAATATATATATTAAAAATATTATAGCCTACTTTTCAAATGAACTGGAGAATTATATATATATATATATATATATATATATATATATATATATATATAATTTGTAAAAGAATATATATACAATTTTGATAATACATGATAAATATAAATCTCTGATTTTCTTGAAAATCAGACCACAATATATTTAATACATATATATTTCATATATACTGTTAAAAAATAATATTGTCATGCAGAACATAAGAAATTGTGGATTGTAGAATAGTGAGGTATAGAGAAAGCAATCATATGTCTCTCTTTCTCTCCTCTTTATCCTCGTCACTCTCTAGTCCCTCTCTCCTCCTTTATTAATACCTCCACCCAAACAAAAACCCTTTCTCTTTCCCTTCCCCCCCTTTCTTCTCCCCCTTATTACAAAACAGCCCTTCTTCTCTTCTTGTTTTTTCTCCTCCTTCTCAACATGGATGCCTACGAGGCAACCAGAGTTGTCTTCTCTCGAATCCAATCCTTAGACCCCGAAAACGCCTCCAAAATCATGGGTTTGTTGCTCATACAAGACCACGGCGAGAAGGAGATGATTCGGCTCGCTCTCGGCCCCGAATCGCTCCTCCAATCCCTGATTCTCAGAGCCAGGAAAGAGCTTAACTTGGCGGCGGTGCCGCCTTCGAGCTCTTCGAACTCTTCTCCTCGTCTTTTGCCCTCACCCACTTCTTGGGTCTCTGCTCAGCCTTTCTCCAGAGCCAACAATGGAGGGTTGGAGGAGGTTCAGCCTTCGGAGGAGATTTACGGCGAGCTAATCGACGATTTCGGGCAGTTTCATGACCAGAACTCTGGGCTGTTCCAAGACGAAAGCTTGGTGTTTCAGAACTCCATGGGAGGCTGGGGAGGAGCAGGAGGGTTTGGCTGGAAGCCATGCTTGTATTTCGCAAGAGGGTATTGTAAAAACGGCGCGACCTGCCGGTTCTTGCATGATGATAAACTGGACGCAGCCACCGCAGCTTCTCTGGCTGTTGAACAGGAACTCCTGTTGCGAAGCAAGAGTCCGAGGTCTCAATTGATGGCTTCAGCTTTCCCTTACTCTCCCACTGGAGCTAACAAGAACGTCGGCTTCTTATTCCAGCAGCAAAACGAAACTCAAAGGTAGTACAATCTCTCCTCTTTCCAAGCCTTTCATCAACAAAACTCGATTATTTTTCCTACTTTTTGTGAGTTTTTGTTCTAACCGGCGAACTGGTGCAGGGCGGCGGCGGTGGCGGCGGCGCTCATGGCCGGAGCTGACGACCCTCACAAGTTCATGGTTCGCTCGCCAAGGTTTGACAGGTGTGATCTCATGGCCGGTTTGAACAATCCTGGTGCAAGACAGATTTACCTCACCTTTCCAGCCGATAGCACTTTCAGCGAAGAAGATGTTTCCAATTACTTCAGGTAATGACTGTTCGATGAAATTCCTCAAAGAAACTTTTTGAATTTTTTTTTCTGTTTTGTTGATTTGTTGTTTTTTTGCTCTGTTTTGAAGTATTTACGGGCCGGTACAGGACGTGAGGATTCCGTACCAGCAAAAGAGAATGTTTGGATTCGTGACTTTTGTCTATCCAGAAACGGTGAAACTGATTTTAGCTAAAGGAAACCCTCATTTCGTGTGTGATGCTAGAGTTCTCGTCAAACCTTACAAGGAGAAAGGCAAAGTCCCTGAAAAATACAGGCATTGCTTCAATTCATTCCCCTTTATTTTCATCTTTTTTATTTGAAGTTGTTCTGTTTTTCTGATTGAAGCTCTGTTCTTTCTCTCTCTAGGAACAAGAATCTCGAAAGATTGGATTTTTCTGGTTGCACTACACCAACTGGATTATTAGACTCTAGAGACCCATTTGAGCTCCCTCATCTTGGTACTAACTTGTAAAATTCATGAAATATCTCTCAAAATTTACCAAATTGCTTTATTCTGTTCATTTTATCTTAAATTTCCCAACTTTATTTCAAATCAAACAGGGGCTAGGATGCTTTACGGAACGAGTCCATCTCAAGAGGCGTTTTTGAGGAGAAAATTGGAAGAGCAAGTTGAATTACAGCAGGCGATTGAGTTACAGGGGCGAAGATTCATGGGGCTTCAATTACTCGATTTCAAAAACAGAGGAGCATTAAATGCTTCTTCTCTCTCTGTTAACAATCCTGTTACTTCAGATTCTAATAACGGGTCAGACGGGTCGAGCACCACCAATTCTGACCAGACAACTAATCAAGGTTGATAAATTGTTATTATATTTTAATTTTTTGTGATTTGGGTTTTGATATTAATGGGGAAAAGGTGGTTGAATGTTGAGATTTAATGCTCACCTCTGTTTTTTGCCTCTGTTTTTTTGTATCCTTTTTTTTGTTTTTGGTTATGGTTTCTGTTTATGGATAATAAGAAGGTGGATCTGAATGCAGTTTCAGTGACTGACAAGGTGGGCCCAGAAAAAGTCAACGGGTCAAATGAGGAGGTCAACGCTGGGGAGAAGAGAAATGAAGCAGAGCCAAATGTAGATTGTGATTTCCAAGAAAGGTAATGGCTCTGTTTTGGCTGAATTATGTTTAGTTTTGCTAAATTGAGAGAGAAACAGAGCACCATTATTGTTTTATTCTGTTCTGACTAAATTAAGTGTGTTGAAAAGCTTTTTGGAGAAGAGGGAAAGAGAAGGCTCTGCTTTTGCATTCATTTCCTTTTTCAGAAAAAGAGAGAGAGAGACTTAATTTGTTTTGTTTTGTTCTTTCTTCTGACTCTCCATTAATTATTTGACAAAGCTATCTTAGCTTTTTTGAGTATGGTGAACGGAGAAAGAAAAAGAATGACATTTTATTCAAATTAAAAGTATTTTTTTACTTTTGAAGTCTGTTAAAAGAGAGTACTCTGTTTTTTCCTTTCCTTTTGATTTGATTTTTTCTCTTATTTTTTTGTAGGAATTTGGAGCACAATTTACCAGACAGTCCATTTGCTTCTCCAACCAAAGCATTTTCCCAAATGGCTGAATCGCCTTTTTTGCAAAATGAACCCTCATCTCTTAATAATTCCAATAATGCCCCTTTCATGGCCTCTCCTCTTCTCCCTCCAAACTCCATTGACCTTGCTTCTTACAACTCTTGCTTCTTCCAAATGCCCAGGTAATAGTTTAATTTCAAATTTCAAATTCAAATTTAAAAGAATCATGAATTTTTTGAAAAAATTCATGTTGGTGACAGTTTTATTTTTTGAATTTTAGGTTTTCATCTGGTCATGGCGCCATTGGCATGTGAATAATAATAACAAGAGGGTGGGAGGAAATTTAGGGTAAGTAAAATTATATTTTTGTTGTTGTTTATTAATTATTATAATAGATAGTTATACATGGAGGAACAATCAGCATGCAATAATTGACGCATACAAACTGTGATTTTTTGTTTGATATAATATATGAAACATGGCCAACCTTGTAGTGATTGATGGATCTTTTATTATTATTTTATATTGCAGGATGATGGTGTGATGATGACCCAATACTTGAAACAAATGAAAAAGGTTTATTAACAAATAGGAAGAAAAATAATTAAAAATATGGTATTATTAGGTTGCGTTTATGTTACTTACCTTACTTTAGGTTTATAATAGGTTACTTTCTTATATAGTTAATTATTATTATATGTTAGAGTTTAGACAAAGCCAAAAGGTCTCTGTTCTTTTGCATGCAAGTGTTAAGTTCTTCAGTTTGAGATAGAAAATCAGAGATCTTTTAAAACTCTAGAAAATTTAGTGTGTTAGTATTTATAATATTTATTACTGGATAACTAGCTACCGACCTTAGTATGTCATATAATATCAAAAGGAAAATATGTTTGCATAGAGACACCAAACAGTAGAGTGAGAAGACCTAGAGAGAGAGAGAGAGAAGAGACCAAACTGGAATCATCAGAAAGGACGGATGGGAGAAAGTAAAAGAGGATTGGACCACACTCACTCACGGGTGAGTGTTTGTGTGTGAAGAGATTGGAGAATAAAAAATGGAATCTTAAAACTTTTTACTGTCCTTTCTTTCATTCATGCCATGCATGTGTTTGTGTTGTGTTGTAACCTCTTCCCTCTCTAGACTAGCTTTTTTTTTACTTTTTCTTTTTTTCGGCTTTTTGAAGGCCTTTTGGTTGTAGGAGACAAAAGATAAAGGAAAGTAGCCAACAAATAATTTGTCCACTCTTGTTTTCTTCTCACCTTACCTTTTTTTTACTGTGATTCTCGTGTGTGAATGTTATGGAAATGAAACTTACCATGAGCTAAAAGAGATCGTGGTAAAATGAAAATCTGGGATATTTCACATAAGAACAAAGTTTACTCGAACAATTGAAGCATGCATAATATAACTTAGTCTTGTGTGAACTGTTGGAAAGAGAGTCTGCAGGTGGAGTAAAAGTAAAAATAAGTTTGTACGTAAAAGAGGAGACTTGAGGGGCAAAAGGAGACACCTTAAACGGGCTGGCACGGTACCACTCTCCATTCAATTCAAAAGTTGTCTAAAGAGACCTCATAACTTAAAGGCTATTACATGTTGGTCCATTAATATTTGTTTATGTTAATAAAGATAATTCGAAAGTTCTCTTTTTCTAAAGAGACCTCATAATATTAGATTATTACATGTTGGTTCATTAATGTTGTTTATGCTAATAAAGATATTAAATTCAAAAGCTCTCTTTTTTTAAGAGGGACCTCATAACTTAAGGATTATTACATGTTGGTACATTACTATTTGTTTATGCTAATAAAGATATTTGTGGTGAGTAATACCTCGCTGTCTGTCTCTCTCTAATCCTGACTCCTTTCTTGGCTTCACTTCTGCTGAGTCACAAAAGGGACCCAACATCTCTAAACCCTAAACCCTAAAATCCTTCTGCATGAAATTCTTATCGATTTCCAATGTGCTATTCAAAAATTTGAATTTGCATGTAGTTTTGGTTATCGGCAACATTGCCACATGATAAATTATGGGATTGAAAAATTGAATATTATCGACCAGACTCAAATTATAGAATATGTTCACCTAAATAATTGGCTCTCTTTGTTATTAATTAACTCTCCAAGAAAAAAAAGTATACTGCCATTTCGAGAACTGGTCATATTTGTATGAATACCAAATATTCTCAACCATAAAGGAATATCAGCGAAATATATTGGAGTACTTGATTTTTCTATGTTTTACAACTCATGCATGATAAAGAAAATTCAAAATCATAGGGGTGGGGGTTTAATGGGCAAAAATTGAGGGTTACCATATTCCATTGATTACATTCTAGAGTAAGGGTGAGTCACCAAGAGACATAAATCTAATTTAAATGGGGGTGGGTCACATGGGCAGGGCTCATGACAGTAAAATGTGGTCCTTTGTTTTAATCCAAATCTTTTGAATTTATAATAGGATATGATTTGGCTCCCTGTATAATAATAATAATAATAATAATAATAATAATAATAATAATAATAATAATAATAATAATAATAAGATAAGTCACCAGGGCACATGCTCAGAATTATAATAATATAATTATTTTGTAGATATTTAGGGTACTGTACTGTTTAGGGTCCATTTTGACCCAGGTCTTGAGTTTATTTTGAAAATTTTGCAAAATGGTCCCTCTATTTTCTTAGAAGTTAAAAGGTGGTCCTTATTGTTAACTCATCACAACCACAATTATAAGATGAGTTTTACAATTATTATTGGGATTCAAATGAGCTAATCGGAAAATCATTATAAGAGTAAGTGAAGGTGGATTTTCAATTTGTGATAATTAGCTAGGATCTTATTTGCAATTTTGATGAAAGGAGGAGACTTAATGCAGATTTTCTCTATTATTTAAGACTTCTGAACCCTGGCCGAATGAAATGGTATGAAACTTGCACCAAAGGCCCATGAAAAATTTTAGATGGAAATAAGTCTATTCATGATTATTTTTTTTATATATTTTTTTTCCTTGGCGTGATAATTTATTGAAGATAAAGCATCAAGATATAGTAATAAAATTGATCTTAAATTTATATCTTAATAGTACATTTCACTGAGTATACGAATATATAAGCATCTCATATTCAATTATCTTTGGAGAGGAATGCTTCACGAATTTTTCGGTACCTATACAACAATTCGTCTCTTGAAGGCAAGTTGTCTCTAACTATGTCTGAACTTAAAAATGCTTTCATCCATGCATGTAATAAAGGAAACTTCTCCTTTGTGATAATTTCAAAATCGGTAATTTCTTCATAAATCGGAACCACATACGACATGCAACCAAGCAATATATCAACAAACCCAAAATTCTCTCCGCCAAAAAACTCTTTTCCTTCAAGTTCTCGTTCCAATATTGCTAAATAATCAGTAAATGATTCATATGCTTCCTCTTGATCTTTTCCATTTGTCGTGAAAAAGCGCCACATAGAAGGTGAAAGCTGCAATTAGTTAATTAATCACTAATTCGCATAATATAAGAAGATATTTATAATAAGTAAAAACAAGAATTACCTTATCTTCTACAGATTTAGCCAAAAATCTTGCCTTGGCCTTTTCATAAGGATCCTTTGGAAAAATTGAAGCATTTTTCCATGTTTCTTCTATAAATTCAACTATGATCATCGATTCACAGATTGGTTTTCCTTTGTAGACAAGCACAGGCACTTTCTTGTACACAGGATTGTAGTGCAAGAGCAAATCACTCTTATTGTTTAAATCTTCTTCTATGTATTTATACTTGATTTTTTTGATGTTTAGTGCCCATATTACCCTTAGAACATATGGACTCGACCAAATGCCGAATAACTCCACTTCTTCTGCTTCCATTGAAGCTTGATTAGCTACATTCTTTGTTTTGTTAATAGATATTTTATAAATGGTGACTAAAGATGTCATTGTCTCAAATTCACAATGGTGCGATATTTTTCTCATTTTAGTCAACCTTGGCGGCTAAGTTGCTTTGATTTTTTCTACACATACATGGGCCAATTATGAGAGATTGAATCAGTTAATGTTTTGGGCCTAAAGATGAAGTTTGGGCCTTGGGCCGTCAAGAATATTAACATACTAGATGTAATTGTGAAAAGTGCACATATGATTACTAGTCAAATGCCATAATATTGTACGAATAATTCTGCCATGCCACATAATTTTCCCCATCATACTCTCATGACATCAGCATGATGTCATGATTGGAAAATAGCACTGACATGTGGCATAAAGTGATTGTTGACTGGTGGTAATTGAGATATAAAGAAGTATTGTTGTTTTTAGATGGTTTTCAAGTTTTTTTATATAAAGCTTTTATTTATGATAAAGTATCATTATTATCTGTCACATGTCCCATTAAATATCAAATTCTCATTTAATGCAAATTAATAATTATTTCTAGATGGTCCATTTTTCATATTAATTTTGTTTTTCGGTGGTAATCAGACCTTGGTGATATAAAATAGTTCTTATACAGAAATTAACAAAAGAAGACAAGAAAATATAAAAAAAAGAAACAAAACAAAACCAAAGATCAAGATGAACATAAAATATAGAAATAATATCAATTAGAGTATAGAAAAATAAAAAATAAATGAAAAAATAGGAAAAAAAATATAAGATATAAGATATTTACCAGTCTCTGCCTAATTACCAGTGACAAGTAGTCGTCATCATCGGAGAGGTTGAGAATTGTCAATCCGCCACTCTCTCTCCAAGAATTTTCCTCATGAAACGACTTTTAGATGAGAGAGAGAGAGAAAGAGAGAGAGAAAGAGAGATGAATATTGTAAAATGATTGGTTAATTTGAAATTTTTTGAAAAATAATAGGCGGATTTTGGACTGCTCACCGGCGGTATCACCGAAGAGGTTGCCGGAGAGTTGTCAAGTCACCTCTTTATCTCTCTCTCTCTCTCTCTTTGCTTAGCGGCGTTAATCGACTGCTTCATAGTGGTAATCGACTTTGAAAAACTTTGAAAAAAAATGGTGGGATTTTCTTTATTAGTTGCAGAAAAGTACACTGACAATGTAAAAAAAAAAAAATTCAAAACCGGAATCTGATTTTAGACTGCTTGCCAGCGGTATTGACAGCAGCTGACATCACAGGGCATGGGGATGAGAAATCTAGGGGCTTCATATATATACACATATTGTAATTGCAATTTCATGTGTACACCTGCAAAATCTCAAAATATCACACATACCCCTAAAATATTTTCTATCCATATCATGAATATCCTGGTGAATTTCACATAACAATATCATTACCATTTCTGCAAAGCAGGAAATGTTTCATCTATTCTCTTCTCATCTATTTATTCCAAATCATGTCCAAATTATCTTCTTTTAAACAATAATGATTTAGAGATCTTCTGAAACAAATGTGGCAAATATGGTACACCTAATATTGTTTATATTTTGTAGGATATCCATGATATTTTCCATTTCGTAATGTAATTATTCCGATTTTCTATTGTAAAACCAATTTTTTGAGTTCAAAATAGTTTTTCGTAACAAATTGTATAATTTAAGAGAGCCTATGTTTGACTTGGATTTCTTTGAGAGGTCTTTACTAGGATAGGGTTCTAGACTCGAACTTCATGTACTAAAAATGGACAAGAGAAAAACTACCTCCAGAATACCGTCTCTGTCGGTGTTAACTCAGGTTCAATTCTTGCAGGAACCACTGATGCAGATTAATTCAGAAAACAACTAGAATTCTCAATACGCGTTTCCATTGTTGTATATAATATCGTGAGACCGACTCAATATAAAACAAGTTCCGCTTTCTTTTCTTCTTACCTCCAAAAAAAGAAAATAGAAGAGGAGAAAAGAAAGCATATATTATAATTCAAGTTCTTCCGAGGAGCAAATAAATGTAAGTTTCTTATTTCTAAATTTATCACAGATACTGTTTTCTAACCTTTTCATCATGTTGTTACCATCTTTTATATCATTTTCTTTTGATAAAAAAATTGGAAAAAGAGTGAAGCTTCATTAATAAACAAAACAATATCATAATCTCACTGATAATTATGTTCCATGACAGAATTTATAGAATGGCGCGCGTTCCATTGGCATCGGTGCTCTTAGTAGTGCTTGGTCTATCGGCTGTGGTGGCAGAGGATCCATATTTGTACTTCACATGGAAAGTGACTTACGGCACAATTGCACCCTTGGGTGTCAAGCAAAAGGGTATCCTGATCAACGGCCAGTTTCCCGGCCCTAACATCAACTCCACGACCAACAACAACCTTGTGATAAATGTCTACAACCACCTTGATGAGCCCTTCCTCCTTTCATGGTTTGTTCATTTTACACTACCTGCCTACAAATTGTACGGAATGCATAGTTGCCGATATATTGTTTAAAATGTAGGAATGGAATTCAGCAGAGGAAGAACTCATGGCAGGACGGGATGCCCGGCACGAACTGCCCGATCCCGCCTGGCAAGAACTTCACATACAGGTTCCAAGTGAAGGATCAAATTGGAAGTTTCTTCTACTTCCCCTCTCTCGGCATGCATAAGGCTGCAGGAGGCTTTGGTGGCCTACGTATCAATAGCCGTGACCTAATTCCCGTCCCGTTTGATCCTCCCACTGATGATTACAGTGTTCTGATCGGCGACTGGTACACCAAGAGCCATAAGGCTCTTCAAGGCCAACTTGACTCCGGCCGTAGCCTTGCTCGCCCCTCTGGTGTTCTTATAAATGGTCAATCAGGTAGTTAATTATTGATATATTACAATATGTAGTTACTAGTAACAGAATAGGGCTCTTTTGAAATTAGTCTATTATAGCCATTAATTTGCTGAAAACAAAATTCATCTCCAGGAAAAGATAAGAAGCCACTTTTTATGATGGAGAAGGGAAAGACATACCGTTACCGCATTTGCAACGTTGGATTGAAATCCTCTCTTAATTTCCGTATCCAAGGACATGAAATGAAGCTCGTGGAGATGGACGGGTCTCACACTGTGCAAAACATATACGACTCACTCGATGTACATGTAGGCCAATGTTACTCGGTTCTTGTCACAGCCAATCAAGTGCCAATGGACTATTACATGGTTGTGTCAACCAGGTTTCTAAAGGAAACCCTAACCACTACGAGCATTATTCGTTATGCTGGGTCCAATAAGGCGCCAAAGCCAGCTCTACCTAAGGCACCAGTCGGCTGGGCCTGGTCACTTAACCAGTGGAGGTCATTCCATTGGAACTTGACTGCTAGTGCAGCTCGTCCTAACCCTCAAGGATCATACCATTACGGTCAAATCAACATTTCACGTACCATCAAGCTTATTAATACTCGCAAAATTGTGAACGGAAAACTTCGTTATGCTCTTAATGGTGTTTCCCATGTTAACGGTGCAACCCCATTCCGTCTTGCTGAGTACTTTAATGTCGAAAAGAAGGTGTTTAGCTATGGCCTTATTAAGGATGTATTCACAGCTGTCAGTGCACCGTTGAAAATCGCGCCTAATGTGATTAAAGCAGAGCACAGGACTTATATTGAAATCATCTTTGAGAATCCTGAGAAATCCATCCAATCTTACCACTTGGATGGTTATGCCTTCTTCCCCGTCGGGTATGTCATACCACTCAAAATATTTACTATTAGTGTAACCATATTTAATCATTTTGAATTGTTAGTTCTTTTAAAATTGGGAACCTACGGGTTTTTAAGATTTTCAATACCCATGTTACCTAAGTCGAATTAGATGTATTAACTCAACCTATAATGTACTAATAATTCTTTTTGATGAAAATAGGATGGGACCAGGCAAATGGACACCAGAAAGTCGTAAAACTTACAACCTTCTAGACGCAGTGAGCAAGCACTCGATCCAAGTCTACCCGCATTCATGGACTGCCATCATGACATCCTTTGACAATGTCGGTATGTGGAATCTGAGATCGGATACTTGGGAGAATCAATACCTAGGGCAACAACTCTACATGAGTGTTATTTCGCCCGCTCATTCGGTGAGAGATGAGTATAACATTCCTGAAAATGCGATTCGTTGCGGTGTGGTTGTTGGCCTCCCCTTGCCTCCTCCATATGTTCTTTGAAGAAATAAATTGATTAATGTATGATGATTTTGTAGTAATTAAATTGATTTTATGTATGGTGTATGAACAAAAAGAAATTGATTAACTAATTGGGTGTTGAGAATTTAGCCGCTTGTGTTGGGTCCTTGTTTTTTGTGTTGTTTATAGTAATAATGTAATAAGATGAAAATGTTGTTTTTGTTTTTTCTTCTTCTGAATTACATAGGGTTTTAAGCTAAATAACAGTTCATGGAGATTGGAGATCTGCAAAGTAGAGATTGCAACAATTTGATATGAATGTCATCAGCTTAACAGAACCAAATTTATAAACTAACTTGTATATTGGATGTTTTTTTTTGGGGTCTCAACTTGCCCATAGGGTTTATATACAAAGATAATTTGATCCTTACAAAGAGAGAAGCTTGACATGGCTCAAACCCAAAAAAATAGGTTTGTGCAAACCTCTAATATGAATAAACCTCAAGATCATAAAGCTAAACCCTATCTATCTATCTATCTATCTATCTATCTAAACTCCCCAACAAAAAAATAACAAAAATAGACAATCGAAAACAAAAGCAACTTTAACAAAAAAGGCCCTAACAAAAAACCCAAATAAAAGTAAATCCAAAATGCGAGATAGATAGGGTTGTAGCTTCTTCTTCTAGCTCGGAGGCATCATCATCCAACTCCGGTTGGGTCGGTTTGGAAAGGGAGCGGGTATGTGTAGGCCCAGCCCTACTTCATAGTCCAGTAGGCAAGTGTCAAAGACCTCCAACAAATAAGGGCCTCCAAAATATTTTTATTTTCTAAGTTCCATAGAGGAGCAAAACAAATTATTCTATTGATACTCAGCCCAAAGTTCACCCAAAAGCCAACAAAAAAATATAAATGCTCTTTTTGTTATTTGATCTTTCATGTAGAAAAAAAGACAAAAAAGAATGAAAATGACAAACAAGAAAAGGTAATGTCTTATGATAAGAGGTTATTTTTGCAGTCGTTATACACTTACCAAAAGAAATTTATAACCCTAAACTTAACTACAATACAGTAGACAGTGGAAATAGGGGTCGACCCACAGAGAGCTATTTAGACTAAATTAGGTGAAAATATTACTTCTCTAATGAAAATGGACACAACAAAAATAGAAAACTAAAATAAAGAGAAACCAAGACTGTAAATAGAACCAAACACAAGACCTAAAACAAGACACACAATTGGGGGGGGGCAGTTGATTGGTTGATTGCAACAAAATGAAAGTAACAAGTTAAGAGGAAACTTAGGGTAAAAATCAAGAGATGTGGTGGTTTTGTGAATTGAGGCATAGTTTTGTGTAGTGAATTTGTGTGTAACTTTATCCTTGACTATAATAATGAATTTGGAATTAATTTCTTAAGTGCAGTAAGATGAGCTCTAACCGATAAATAACTCAAACAAAAAGATAGGGTTTTAGTTTAGATGAGCTCGTAAATAAAAACACTAACCTACTTGAATATCATAACCAATTCAATAGAAATGATTGGTTATTTAAACAAATCAAAACCTCCTAAACAATGAGCTTGTTCAGAACTGTTTAGATCGTTGTGAGTTATTTGCACTTGGCTATTATTCAAATTCTAATGGAGGCTATTGAGCAAAGCAACCATAGGAATTTTGTGCCCCTTGTTAATTACTATTGAACATAGAATTGACCGAAATAAACTTAAAATAATTCATTGAGCATGAAAGATAGTAAGTAAGTGAAAACAAAATAATAACCGTTCAAATAAAATTCATTATTAATGGTCTCAAAAGTTACAACACAAAAGCATAAACACTAACTATGCCTCGAAGGGCTTACTCGAAATACATGGAAAATAAAGAAAATAAAATAATGATAGAACCCATTAATGAAGCGCGGATGGAAGAATGAAGCTTGCTTGACTTGCCCAACTCCAAGAGAGAGAATGATGAAGTTCAAAAGTGATTAGAAATGATGCCTTGCACCTGGTTATAACCCTCTCAAAAGGTGATCATGAGGGATGAATGAAGGTCCATGCAAAAAGTGTGAAGGGAGCATGGCAAAGGCATGAAGAGTGCATGCACATTGCATGAAAGATCTATCCAGAAGATGGTCAATTTGGGTCTTGTAGACTACGAAATTGGGCTCTGATGATATGGAATGAATTGTGGGCTTTGTTCTCTTCTTTTCCTTCTTTCCAACGGTATATAGTATGTATATAGAGGGGGCCCAGATTGTGAGTTATGGCCGAAATACTGAGGCTGTGTCGGCAGGCCCGAGTCTTGATTATTATTTCCATCTTGTGCTCCAACATCTTTTCTCCAAGTTATGCTCCATCTAAATCGCACCTGAAATCACATAAATATCTCATCAGTAGTATCAACATTCAAGTTGTGATTATTATCCATATAAATAGAATATTAATACATATAATGGTGCAATATTACATATGTATAGGGTATAAAATGTGTATAATTAATGACTTATCAAATCACCCCACACTTAAACATTTGATCGTCCTCGAGCAAACATTATAACTTGTATTGGTAAGATGGGTCCCTTGTTGAAGATTCGCTCTTCAATTATATACCAGCCAATAATGATCTTTGGTCCCTTGTGTAAGATTCCATGTACTTTGGTGAAACTCACACTCACTCTCATTTTGTATAGTGGAATATGAATGTGAAATATGTGGAGTGTCTCTCATAATATCTCTCAGTTCTCAGATGAATCATGATTTCCTACCTTGGTCGTGAGGGGAATTCTCAAGTTATGTTTGGTGGAATATGATGGATAATATATATATATATATATATATATATATATATATATATATATATACTACATAATTGGTTTGCTTGTCTACTTCGCCACTTTCGGTCAAATTGTCACTTGGTTTTCTAAACTCATGCCTCTACTTTCCGAATAGATATCGCTTATACCTCTATCTTCTTGGAATAATGAACCTCCTAATGTGCATACCTCCTAGCACCTTCAGTCATCTGGTCCAAAATGTGTCAACCTAACTGCTGGCCTGAGATGTATGACTGGGATCCACTCTTTCTCACAAATCGGGTAAACTAAGGTTTAGGCCATGTACAAGGGGAACAAGTTTGAGTCATGCATTCTTTTTTATTTTTATTTTTTATTAATTGATTTATTTTTTTATTATTATTATTTTTTTGTTTTGTTTGTTTGTTTGTGTGTTTTTTTTTATTTTTTTTTTAAGATTGTGACTCAAATCTATTAGGATTATAGGAGCCTAACTTGCCTTTGTGTCAAAAATAGAATTTACCCGAGAATCTACTCTCATAAATTTGTCTCTAAGATGCATCTCCTCACGAATACACTCGGTGCACAAAGCTCATCTACTACACATAAGCCCTCAACTTCTGACACTAACCTCTACTTCCCGTCCCCAATCTTCTTATATAATGCCTAACCCTCCTTCTCCAAAACCAAGCAACAAAGTGACTTTAGAAGCTAATAGACTTGGATATTATTTATATATATACGAGATGATATAGTGGGTTATTATGGATATTATACTATAAACAACTTGAGTTCCGGGTCACGGTCCAATGGTAAGTCCTCACATAATTTCTTACGCAAAACCCTAAATTATTGGCACTCAAACAACAAATCGAGTTCACCAGTGACAAAAGATCCCTAAACCAACGACCTCAATTCTTCTTGAACTGGTCTATATGATCCTTTTTGAGTCCAAACAAGTTCCACCACATTATTCAATACAAGTTACAGTTCTCTCTTAATCTTTTTGATTTTTAATTGGGCATTCTTTTTTTATTTGAGGCTTAAAAATGGGTTTTTATTATTATTATTTTTTATTTTTATTTTTTTTAACTACCTAACATGCAATAAAGACTCCACCCCACACTTAAACTTTTACTCGTCCTCGAGTAAAGTTAAGCACAAAGTAGTGATGTAATCAAAGAAAAAGAAAATAAACAAAGAAAAACACAACCTTTATTCGCAGGGTTGCCTCCCAGTAGCGCCTCTTTTTAACGTCGTTGGCCCGACGTTTCCATCTCCTCAAGCAGTGGATGCTGGCTCTCCAAGCTCGTGAATGTCAATCCAGCTCGCATCGAAACTCTCATGAAACCGCTTCAGCCGGTGCCCGTTGACCTTGAAGACTTTCCCTGAATCCAGACCCTGAATTTCTGCTGCACCATAATCGAACAATTTGGTCACAAGAAAGGGCCCTATCCACCTACTTTGTAGCTTGCCCGGGTGTAATTTGAGTCTTGAGTTAAACAGCAACACCTTGTCACCCACTTTGAAATCCTTGTGGGCAAGCTTCCTGTCATGATACATCTTGGTCTTCTCCTTGAAGATTCGGGAGTTCTCATACGCGTCATTTCGGATCTCCTCTAACTCTTGGATTTGCAACTTCCGGTTTAGTGCATCATTTGGATAATCTAGATGGCACTTCTTGATGGCCCAATAGGCTTTGTGCTCGAGTTCAACCGGAAGATGGCAAGCCTTTCCATAGACTAGCCGATAAGGGGACATGCCTACAGGGGACTTGAACGCAGTCCTGTAAGCCCAGAGTGCGTCATTTAGCTGAAGACTCCAGTCTTTCCTGTTGGGGTTCACCACTTTCTCCAAAACGCCCTTGATCTCCCTATTCGAAAGCTCTGCTTGGCCATTGGTTTGAGGGTGGTAAGCTGTCGAGGTTTTATGTGTGACATGGTATTGTTTCATTAATGCCTCGAAACTCCGGTTGCAGAAATGGGTTCCTCTATCACTGATGATGACTCTCGGGACCCCAAACATACTAAAGATCTGGTCCTTGACAAAATCCATGACTGTTTTTGCATCTGCCCGTTTTGTGGCCATGGCCTCAACCCACTTGGAGACATAATCGACTGCTAGGAGGATATACTCAAAGCCATATGAGGGAGGGAAAGGTCCCATAAAGTCGATACCCCACACTTCAAAAACCTCACATGCAAGAATATACTTCATCGGCATCTCGTCTCTCTTGGTTAGTCCTCCCGTTCTCTGGCATCGCTCACATGACTTCACGAAGAAGTAAGCATCCTTATGTAGAGTGGGCCAGAAGAAACCACACTCAAGGACCTTATGAGCTGTCCGCTTGGCGCCAAAGTGTCCTCCACACTCTAGAGAGTGACAAAACTCAAGAACGGATCTAACCTCATTATCGGGTATACATCTCCGAATAATCTGATCCGCGCAAATCCGAAAGAGGTAAGGCTCATCCCAAATATAAAATCGGGAATCATACCGGATTCTATCAGCCTGTTCACGTGTAAGATCCTCTGGTAGGTTTTTCGCCACCAAGTAATTCACTATATCAGCATACCATGGTGTATAGCTTTGCACGACATAGAGATATTCCTCAGGGAAAAACTCCGATATTGGGGTACCCTCCTCAATACTCATAGGAAGGCGGCTAAGGTGATCTGCAACTAGATTCTCTGATCCTCGTTTATCTCTAATCTCCAAGTCGAACTCTTGGAGCAACAATATCCAACGAAGAAGTCTCGGCTTGGATTCCTTCTTCTTGAAAAGATGCCTCAACGCGGCATGGTCAGAGTATATAATCACCTTAACCCCTAAGAGATAGGACCTCAATCTTGGATTTATCCACTTCAAGACCCCGAGAGGAAACCACATGGCCTAGGACTATGCCCTGATCTACCATGAAATGACATTTCTCATAATTCAGCACCAGATCAGTCTCTACGCACCTTTGAAGAATCTTCTTTAGGTTTCCCAGGCAGTCATCGAATGAATCACCATAGACGGTGAAATCATCCATGAAAACCTCAATAATTCGGGTGACATAATCAGAGAAGATGGACATCATACATCTCTGAAATATACCGGGTGCGTCTGCGTTACACAACCCAAAGGGCATCCGCCTATAGGCAAAGGTGCCAAAAGGGCACGTGAAGGTGGTCTTTTCTTGATCCTCGGGGGCGATGGCTATTTGAAAGTAACCAGAGAAGCCATCTAAGAAGCGATAATGGTGGCGCCCGGCACAGGCGCCTCGAGCATCCGGGTCAATGAAGGGAAGGGGGAAATGGTCTTTCCGGGTGGCAGTGTTTAATTTGCGATAATCAATGCATACTCGCCATCCATTTTGTGCTCTCGTAGGAACTTTTTCACCATCCTGATTCTCGAATATTGTAATACCAGTTTTCTTGGGTACCACATGGATTGGTGATACCCACTGTGAATCAGAGATAGGGTCTATGATTCCTGCATCAAGGAGTTTGATGATTTCCTTCTTGACCACTTCCATCATTGGAGGATTTAGCCTACGCTGAGGCTCACGGGATGGTTTAGATCCATCCTCCAATAATATGCGATGCATACACGTAGAAGGGCTGATTTCCTTAATATCAGCCAGAGTCCATCCAATCGCAGTCTTGTGGTCCCTCAAGACATTAACTAACTTCTCTTCCTGAGTAGCAGTGAGGCTACTAGAGATGATCACTGGAAGAGTGTCTCCTTTACCCAAGTATGCGTACTTGAGATGCGCTGGTAGAGGTTTTAGGTCAAGAGAGGGGGGATTCATAATGGAAGGTTTGGTGGGCTCAAGAGAGGGTTTCAAGTCTATCAAGGGAGGAGAAGAAGAAGAGGAAGAAGCCTCTCCAATGGCCAAAGCAGATAGACTTTGAAGAAGGTCCTGCTCATCTGGAGAGAGATCAAGAATGGTCTCGAGCAGATCTATGAACTCAAAAGAGGAGAAGTTGTCGACACACTCATCAACTGGGTCGATGGTGCAAATAGCGGATACATTCCCGTCAGAAGGATGCTTGATAGCATCAAAGATGTTGAAAGAGATATTCTCTCCGTCAAATTCCATAGAAAGAGTGCCATTGTGCACATCAATCTTGGTTCGGGCAGTTTTAAGGAAGGGTCTTCCCAGAAGAATGGGAGTCGAACTCGGTGAGCTATCAGACTCATCCATACGCGAGAATATAGAAATCCGCGGGGAAGATAAGGCCATTGACCTTAACCGGGACATCCTCTATAACTCCCTCCGGCACAACAAGAGAACGATCGGCTAGTTGAAGGATCACCCCGGTCTTTTTCAAAGGTCCTAAACCGAGGGAAGAATAGATAGAAAAGGGCATGACATTGATAGATGCCCCAAGATCAAGCATGCACCGAGCAAATTCAAGGTGCCCAATCTTTGCAAGGAATGGCAAACATGCCGGGGTCTTTTTGCTTCTCTCGGAAGCTTCTTGCGAATAACCGCAGAGACATTCTCACTCATTGTTACTCTCTCATGACCATTTAGCTTTCTCTTATTCGTACACAAGTCCTTGAGAAATTTCGCATAGCGAGGGAATCTACGAATGTAATCGTGTAGTGGAATGTTTATTTCCACTTTCTTGAAAACCTCTAGGATATCTCTCTCTGCCTCATCCTTTTTAGTGTTAACCGCTAGACGGCTAGGAAAGGGGCTCTAGGTTTATAAGGTGGTATTTCCTTGTGCTTTTCTTTCATCTTCTCGGATTCCGGCTTAATTACTTCAATCTCTCCTTCACCGTTCATGTTTCCCTTACTCCCTTCTATTTCTTTCCCACTTCTTAAGGTGATAGCACATGCATTCTCACGGGGGTTGAGAGTTTGAGAAGGAAGTTGTGAGGACCCTGAGTTTTTAACTGGTTTAATTCAGAGGATATTTGAGCAATTTGGGTGCCCAGATGTGTTAGGGCACTTTTTGTATCCTTCTGAAAAGAAGTAGTTGATGTGGCCAAGGAGGTCACAATGTCAGAAAGACTTTTCAAAGCAGGGTCAATTGGAGGTGAAGAAGAAGAAGAATTTTGATTATGGATTTGAGGAGGTTGTTGTTGGTTTCCTGGGTCACGCCATCTGAAGTTTGGGTGATCACGCCATCCAGGGTTGTACGTTTTGGAATAGGGATCATAATTATGGTTTTGACCCGTATTTGAATTTCCGTGTTGGTTTAGCTTGAAGATGCCGCAAGCTGTGGACGTGACTTTCTCCTCATCATGGAGTGTTGGGCACGCATCAGTGGTGTGTCCTGTTTGAGTGCAGGCACCGCATGCTTTTACTTCCATTTTGGTTCCCATGAATGACGCCATCATATTAGCCAAGCTATCTAATTTGGCGTCCATACCATTCACTCGCTTCTCCAAATCACAGTCTCTAATCTCACTAACTCCCCTAATTCGAGATCTGGTTCTACTAGATTGGGCATTTTTTGCCATGGTTTCTATCAAGGTTCGTGCTTGCCTAACGGTTTTATCTATGAAAGCACCCCCACTAGCAGAATCTATATTATCCCTAGTCTCTTGAAGCATCCCATCATACAAGTGTTGAATCAAGAGATTCTCTGGGACTTGATGGTTGGGACATTTTGCACACAACTTCTGGAAGCGATCATAGTACTCGTAGAGGGTTTCCCCTACTTCTTGTTGAATACTACAAATCTGCTTCCTAATAGAAGCGGTAAGAGAGACAGGAAAATACTTGTCTAGAAACAACTTTTGAAGTTCTACCCAAGTTGTTGGAAAATGTGCTAGATGGTAGTACCAGTCCTTTGCTGGTCCTCGAAGACTGTATGAAAACAGTCGCAGCTTGTAAGGACCTTCATCGTCAATCTCCACCGGCATCATTGTTGCGGTGATGTGGTTGAACTCCCGCATGTGAGAGTGCGGATCCTCTCCGGCGTTCCCATTGAAAGTCGGTAATAATTGAAGAACACCCGTATTGATCTTAAAATTCGGGACCGGTGGTAATACAATACCATACTGGTTGGTAGCAAAATCAAAGGTAGACAAATCCCTAAGTGTCCTATCCTCAAAATTAGCCATGACTGTAGTATTACCTCTTGTAGCGTGAGGAGGAGCTGGTGGAGTAGGAGGTTCGCTTTTGCTCTGCAAGTTCTCCACCTTTTCAGTTTCTTCGGCTGCTTTCGGTGTTACCGGAATTGCTCTTCTTCGCACCAGGTGTGTTCTCTCAATCTCCGGATCTAGTGGTTCAAGTGGAAGATTAGAACTACGAGTAGCTTTCATGAACTGGAATCAAGTGTAAGAGAGAGAATTAGTGAATGCAAGTAATGCAGACTCAAAG
Source organism: Juncus inflexus (assembly GCA_024447665.1). Taxonomy (NCBI): domain Eukaryota; kingdom Viridiplantae; phylum Streptophyta; class Magnoliopsida; order Poales; family Juncaceae; genus Juncus; species Juncus inflexus. The sequence goes on from JAJHPC010000004.1 coordinate 10,439,417, forward strand.
TGAAAATAAATAGTATGACTGACTCTGACAAAAAGTGAAAAAGATAACAAAGGTAATGAAAGTGTGGCTCTGACAAAAAGTAAAAAAAAAAAAAAAAAAAATGTGACTGACAAAAAGTAAAACGAATTTGGTTTACTCTAACACAATTGCAGACTACCGTACTACACAAGAGAAGTGTGAATATTGACCAAAACTAGTCGCGTTGCTAGCTCCCCGGCAACGGCGCCATTTTGATAAGAGGTACTTTTACAATCGTTACACACTTACCAAAAGAAATTTATAACCCTAAACTTAACTACAATACAATAGACAGTGGAAGTAGGGGTCGAACTACAGAGAGCTATTTAGACTAAACTAGGTGAAAAGATTACTTCTCTAATGAAAATGGACACAACAAAAATAGAAAACTAAAATAAAGAGAAACCAAGACTGTAAATAAAACCAATCACAAGACCTAAAACAAGACACACAATTGGGGGGGTTGTTGATTGGTTGATTGCAACAAAATGAAAGTAACAAATAAAGAGAAAACTTAAAGTAAAGACTAAGAGATGTGGTGGTTTTGTGAATTGAGGCATAGTTTTGTGTAGTGAATTTGTGTGTAACTTTATCCTTGACTATAATAATGAATTTGGAATTAATTTCTTAAGTGCAGTAAGATGAGCTCAAACCGATAAATAACTCAAACAAAAAGATAGGGTTTTAGTTTAGATGAGCTCGTAAATAAAAACACTAACCTACTTGAATATCATAACCAATTCAATAGAAATGATTGGTTATTTAAACAAATCAAAACCTCCTAAACAATGAGCTTGTTCAGAACTGTTTAGATCGTTGTGAGTTATTTGCACTTGGCTATTATTCAAATTCTAATGGAGGCTATTGAGCAAAGCAACCATATGAATTTTGTGCCCCTTGTTAATTACTATTGAACATAGAATTGACCGAAATAAACTTAAAATAATTCATTGAGCATGAAAGATAGTAAGTAAGTGAAAACAAAATAATAACCGTTCAAATAAAATTCATTATTAATGGTCTCAAAAGTTACAACACAAAAGCATAAACACTAACTATGCCTCGAAGGGCTTACTCGAAATACATGGAAAATAAAGAAAATAAAATAATGATAGAACCCATTAATGAAGCGCGGATGGAAGAATGAAGCTTGCTTGACTTTCCCAACTCCAAGAGAGAGAATGATGAAGTTCAAAAGTGATTAGAAATGATGCCTTGCACCTGGTTATAACCCTCTCAAAAGGTGATCATGAGGGATGAATGAAGGTCCATGCAAAAAGTGTGAAGGGAGCATGGCAAAGGCATGAAGAGTGCATGCACATTGCATGAAAGATCTATCCAGAAGATGGTCAATTTGGGTCTTGTAGACTACGAAATTGGGCTCTGATGATATGGAATGAATTGTGGGCTTTGTTCTCTTCTTTTCCTTCTTTCCAACGGTATATAGTATGTATATAGAGGGGGCCCAGATTGTGAGTTATGGCCGAAATACTGAGGCTGTGTCGGCAGGCCCGAGTCTTGATTATTATTTCCATCTTGTGCTCCAACATCTTTTCTCCAAGTTATGCTCCATCTAAATTGCACCTGAAATCACATAAATATCTCATCAGTAGTATCAACATTCAAGTTGTGATTATTATCCATATAAATAGAATATTAATACATATAATGGTGCAATATTACATATGTATAGGGTATAAAATATGTATAATTAATGACTTATCATCTTACAAAATAATAGAGGAACAAGAGAAATAAAAAAAAGACAACCAATAAGAAGGCCTACAATATCCTCAAATTATTTAAACTATCTCATTTTTTAACCTTAGCAATTCTGCCGATACTTGTAGTAAAATTAGTTGAAAGTTAATTTTTTTGTTTTCTTTAGTGTTAAATTATTTTCCTAATTTCCCTCAGTACCAAACTTTAACTATTTTCAAATATTTATATATCATTTGTTTCTTCATTTCACCTCCTAGATTTATGATATAAACAAATTTACAAGGAAAAAGCTAAATAATATTTACTTAATTTAAGATGCTATTATTTATTTCTAGTTATAAGGCCTCATAGTATTTTTCGTCAAATGCCTCCAAAAATACCAGACCGGCCCTGGGTTTGCGGACCCGGATTGTAGAAATCTTGCACATACGTGCTCCTTTCGCCAACCCATCCACCTTGGTATTTAGCTCCCGCCTTATGTGTCCAAATTTTGCCCCCACACATCGCTTCCCTAGCTTACAACATTGCCATACCTCATGGACGGGCCGCCAATCATTCAGAATTGGGAGTTCCTGTCCAAAATGGCGTGAATGAGTGTCTTGCAATTGGAGAGAAACCAACACCCATTTAAATCTAGTTGAAGTGTCCTTTTTAAAGCCTCAAGTAGAGCCATTGCCTCACATCGTAGGGCCGATCTCCCCCTCATAAATATCTCTTTGTATTCCATTAATCTATCCCCATTTTTAAGGATGAATCCAAAACTGCCCTCAACAATTTGCACCCATGAACCGTCCGTGTAACACACAAGGTCATTTGGTGCGAAAATTTCTTGGGCTCTCAGGTCTTTATGTTGGGGCTCGGATTGTGCATGACAAGAGAGGTAGAGGGCATGTGCGATAATATCTTGATGTACCGGTTTGTTGAGTTAGAACACAACCTTGTTGTGCGAGTGCCAAATGGTCCATAGTAGATTGGCGGCGAAGGAGAAATCGTTGACACTTAAAATTTGGTGGAGGCATTGTAGTATCTTTGTCGGCTCGGCGGGTAGTTGGTCGGTTCTCATTCCCAATCTTGAACCGTACCAAACCGCTCCGCTCGTCAGGCACCGGAAGAGGGCATGATCGTTGTCTTCAAATGCATCTCCATAAATGGCACAAGAAGGTTCAATGTGAGGTATTAATGAAGGAATTATTCCCTAGGCCAAAGTGTTGGACAAGATATTAGATTATGAGAAACACATTTATTCAGTTCATATATGAATGAATGTATGGGTGACTAATATAGTTACATATATTAGATCGATCATGAATGACACTTCGGGTTCACGTCATCAGAATACGTGATTTTGATAGTAGAACTGTGAACCAATGAATGACATTTATAAAATGTCCCTAGTGATATGTAGGATGTTTATAGAGATAAACATACTTCAGGTAAGAAGCTATATATCCACACTATTATATTTTTAGTCTAGATGATCATGTTCAGCTGATCATGGACATAGGGATATCAAGTCTGGAATATAGTTACGTGTTAGAGAACACGTACTGGATTGACCACACTATGAGAATATGCATGGTATATGTCATTAGTGATTCTCATATGAATAGTGTGCTTGTTCCTATGACCTGAGGTCACCATGGATTCCTGTATGTGGAACTGCATACTTTAATATGATTCTACGTCATTCATGGGATGATTATTAAGGTCATCATTAGGTATGCCCTGAAGCATGATGAGGAATGTAAGTGACGAAGATGAGATTTGTTCCTCTTGTTAAGAGGGAGATATTTTTACCCCCTGATGAACTAGGACGGAAGGAAATGCATGGCCATGCTCAAAATGGATTAACATGTATTGTTAATATCATTTTGTATTTACTCAGTCTAATTCTCGATCAGAAAAGAGACTTTGATCAAATTCAAGGATGACATATTAACTTGCCTTGTGCTCAAGACATATATCGTAGAACAAAAGGAATAAGCAAACGTCTATTCAGATAGGATTATGATCGCTAATAATTTTATTTAACATGGGTAGTCATAACGCCTGTCTAGAGGTCACTCATGACTTACGGTCTTTAGAAGATTGTTACTAGCGTTAAAGGAAACTTACACTGCCACACAATGAACTCCATTTATTCGGGAAGAAAATACCTCAAAAACAGTTATACATGTGATGTATAAAGTGGTGAAAGAATAAAGCATTAGATGCTAAAATTTTAGAAAGGCTGAAATTTCTCAGTTCGAATGAAAATGTTCCATTCGAACGGACTAGTCCTCAGTTTGAATGGAACAGATATGGTATCCTTGGTAGCCACTTTTTCAGATTTGAAAACAGTGTTCCGGTCGAACAGAACACAGGTTCCGGTCGAACGAAACTCTGGCGGCAGGAAGGATTTCCTTATCGAAACTTGCCATTCTTTCACCCCTCTCTCTAGTAGAAATAGAGGGGCATACCCCCTCTATTGTAAATAAAATATAGAAGCCTTACAGGCAATCGTAACACCAAGAGAGAGAGAGAGAGAGAGAGAGAGAGAGAGAGAGTTTGTGAGGTATTTTCAGAAAGTATTTTCAGACTCGTCTAGCCGAGTCCGATAATTCTCTCCGTCTGAAGTTCGTGTGGATACTAGTAAATGTTCTCTAACTTGAGAACTTACGAGCGATTATTCTTCATCCCTAGCAAAAACAAAGAGGTTTGCGGAGTCGAGCTTCAGGAAGGAGAAAATTACAAGTCAGAATCGTTCAGACCAACATCCGTTCTCCGTCTTGCGGATCAGGATGATCCGAGGTGTAAATTTTAATAGCTAATCTCGTACTTTTATTCCCTTAAGAATGATCCTAGAGTGGGTTGAATCTATAGATTCCACTGCGCTTGTAACGTACAACGCTATGGATTACCCAACAATTAAAGTCCCCAATTTCCTGGTTGTCGGGAGGGCCGCGATACACATTTTCCAAAGTAAAATTCTCACCTCAGGCACTAATTCATCGCTTTCCCAAATTATTTTGCATATTGCGGGTGTAAGGGCCAGTTGTTGTGCCATGTCCAAAGTTAGTTGCTTGTACATCTTTTTTACCGAGTACACATCGTTTGAGGCGGGTGTCCATGCGAGCTTATCCGGCACATCGACTAGTTCGGTTAGAATCCTAACTTCATTCATTATATGATAAGCCATGCCATACCCTAGCCTTTATATTATTTGTTACAACTGCCATTGGTTGGTGGATTGTTCGAATAGGTCGGCAACAACCCCGAATCTCCTCGAGTCCTTAACCCCCCTAGGCGCTTTTTCCATGTTTGATACCACGGTTCATCTTCAATCGGGCATATCCTCCCATTCCTAAGAATCCACATAAGGTCGGAACACATTAGGTCACAATTGCCGGCGATCCCTCTCCAAAAACTCGTACAATTTGTTCTCCTCTTTGTGCTCCAAAGCGTGTTTCGATGGTGTTATACCCTAGACCAAAGTGTTTGTGACCTAGGTTTATGTATTGAATTAAAAGTATTATATTTATTATAAGATATTTCATATAATATGTGTGTATAGGTTATTTTAAAATAATTAAAATAGACCATGAATATGCAATTCAGTTTTATGTCATCAAAGTGCGTGACTTTAATAGTAAAACTATAAAGTGTTATGAATGCTATTCTAAATCATCCCTGATCATTTAAAGGATATTTGTGGATACAAATATACTTCGGGGGACAAATAAATATATATTTGTAGACAAGCTATAAATGTACGACGGCATGTTAGTGGACTAATAATCATGTTTTACTGATCATGGATAAAGAATTATCAAGTCATTAACGTAGGTATATGTTAGAGACCATATACTAGACTGACCTGCCATAAGAATGCTACATGTTTTATGTCATTATCGATTCTTGTAACATAAAGTATTTATAGTCCTTTGACCTGAGGTTGTCTTGGCTCCGAACATGAGAAATTATATACTTTAACATAATGTAACATTGTCTTTAACTGGGTAGTCATAATAATTATGATTAGGTATATAATGAATCATGTAGAGGGATGAGTGCAATCAAGATGGGATTTGTTCCTCTCATAATGAGAGAGATATCTTTAGGCCTCTTGATGAATTGAACTAAAGAAATTCATGGCCATGGTCAAATGAATTAATAAGAGGTATTAATGTCATTTGTTTTGTTCAGTTTAATTCGGGATAAAAAAATATTAATTGATTAATATAAGGATGACGTATCACATGCCTTATGATCGATATAGATATCGCGTGACAAAGGGACTGAATGCGTGATTATTGATTAGGTAAATCGGATAACCGATATTCATTTAATTTGGGTAGTCATGATGGCTTGCTAGAGTCTGCTCATGATTTATAGACTGTCAAGTCTAATGCCAACATTAAGTGAACCTACAGGGTCACACGCAAAGAACAAACTGAAATGAGCGCAGAAAATTCTAGCGATTTATATGATGAATCGCATTTGAATGTCACAAAAGATATTGTCATATTATGTGATAAGATGTGATACATATGTATATAAATACTATGATCACAAAAGATATGTCATCTTATGTGATAAGGTATGATACATGTGTATATAAAAACTATGGACACAAAAGATCAAGTTATCTAGAAGAGTTTAGATGATGACATGTGGATAAGGATGAAGAATGTCATACACATTTCTTGATGTGTGAGAGGCAACTCTTCATCCATATATAAGAATATCGAGGGGTCCAAAATTCTGCACCACATCATTCTTTCTCACATTATTTCCCATTCTCTTTTGTGAGACAAAAGAGAGAAAATATTCTTTCTCATTTGTATGACAAAATTATAAAAGAGTGTTTTCTTTTTGTATATCAAAAATGAAAGATTGTGATTACATGAGAGGAATTATACATCTTTTGTGAGACAAAATAAGAAGAAGAAAAAGAGTTTTCTTGTGCAAGAGAAGAACAAACGTACTATTATATGTTGTTCTTCTTCCCATTTTAAGAAGTTTGTTCGTGTGCATACCGGTAGAAGTGTTCGTACTTTTGACGCTTATGATCTGTTCGGCCTAAGAATATGAGAACGGGTTGTTGAGAGTTTCGGCGGATGGATAATCGGTTTGAACGGTAACCGATTGAAAGACGCTTGATGACATACATGGTTTGAGCATCACGGATTAAGCATAATCCGAAAGGTATCTTTAAGTTTTATTTCTTTGATTTAACGGATATGCACGGATCCTGGGATTGGTTTTGGACAATTTTTTTTATTTTTCACTGCATTATGCACGTCCGAAACCCAATATGTTTAACGGGAAATATTTGGATTTTATAACTTCCGACCACATAGTTTGCGATTTAGAGGTTAATTTCCAAAGGGATTTGAGAAAAAGAACCTTTCCCTTAGAGCAGCCGCATGCGGATAACTTTAGATGAATCAAGAAACAAGATCTCTCATCTCGAAAATGGATGCATCGTCTCAATATGACGCAAAGACCCGCAGGGTCAACTTGGCTTCTAGCACCAGCTCCGAGACTATGGAAGAAACAATCAACAATCTAATAACTAAGTAATTGGAAACAGTTCTTAAGAACATTGATGTGAAGAACGAGATAAAAAAGTGTAGAATATGTGGTCCCCACGACCACACCTTAGAGAATTGTCCTCGACTTGTTGAAAGAGAAATAATGAACTACATGAATAACTATAAATTTCAAACTAATTTTCCAAACTTCAACCATTGGTACAATAACCACCCATGATTTAGATAGAGAGAGGACCTGCCACCACCCAAATAACACAACTCAAGCAATAATAACCAGTATCAAGACAGTGATCGCTCTTCCAAAAATGGTTAAATTATGTTCCACCTCAATTGCGCCAAGATCAAAACTCTTCTTAAACTGATCAAGTTTCTTTATCTTCTGGTGCACAAAAGAAAAATGATACTGCATCTATACTCTCCGCGGTGGGTAGCCTCTCAAGCATACTCGAGAATCTAAACGGTGTAGTATCGGAAGTGAGGACGGAAGTAGGAAGTCTGATGCAAGACCATAATGAATTCCGGAGACAAATAAAGAACCTTGAAGTGATGGTGAACTAGCTGGCCTCAGAAGTTAACACCATCAAGGAGCAAGGTGAAAGCTTCCATCTCAATCTAAACATACAAACATGGGCACAAGCAAAAATATGAATGCAGTCACAACCCGTAGTGGTCGAGTGTTGCAACAAGAGAAGAAGATAGAAGAAGAGGGAGAGTTGGAGGTTTCCGAGAGAAGAAAGGAGGTTGAGGAACCTGAGAAGGAAGTTGAGGATGAGGTGATTACACCAAAAGATTTGGATAAGGAGAAAAAGAAGAAGTCACTAGTTACTGAATTGACCCCACCATTTCCTGTGCGGTTGAAAGAAATAAGCTAGCTGAATTATACCTGGACATCTTCGAAGTCCTGAAGAAGGTAGAGGCTAACATTCCTCTTCTCAATTGCATTCGAGATATTCCTCTCTATCCGAAGTTCATTAAGGAACTTTACACTAATAAGTGTAAGCTGAGGGGGGATGAGACTTCGTGCACCTAATTCCCAGAAAAATAGAAGGATCCTGAAGTGTTTGCAATTCCTAGCACTATCGAGAATTGAACTTTTGGGGAGTGTTTGGTTGATCTAAGTTCATCCATTAATGTCATGCCCCACTTACCTTATCTTGAGTCAGGGATTGGACCCTTGCAGAGCACACGAGTAGTGGTGTAGCTAGTTGATTGATCCATCTCGAGTGTTCTCTTCGACAGTATTAGACACCCTGAGGATTTTGTGGCCTACACCGAGTCGACAAATGAAGAAGAACTTTTGGAGGAGTACATGACCGAATTATTAGTGGCAGAACCTGAGGAGATAATTGATAGTAAAGAAGATACGGGTTTGGGTAATCAAATTGTGGGGAATGTGAATTATTCAAGTGATTTTTAACTTGAGTTGACTATTCCAAGAGAGCGCATCTTATCTTCTACTGAAAAGGCACCAACTATCGAGTTAAAACTTCTTACAGACCACCTGAAGTATGCTTACCTACGTGAAGATGAAACCCTCCATGTTATCATCTCCTCTTCTCTCAAGCCCGAACAAAAGGAAAAAATTGTGAACCTTCTGAAGATGCATAAGAAGGCGATTGGTTGGACAGTTGCGGACATGCCAGGGATTCCACACTCTACATGCATACACCGCATCATGCTTGAAGATGATGCAAAACTGACATGCCAACCACAAACAAGGCTAAACCTGTTGGGAAATCCATAGCCATGTACGTTACATGCACAGCGGAACCTATGGATTTAATCCGCCCTAGGATCTACGTTAAAGGAATAAAAGTACGAGATTAGCCATTAAAATTTATACCTCGGATCTTCCTGATATGCGAAACAAGGAATGGATGTAGGTCTGAACTTCTCCGACTCGCAACCGTCTCCTTCCCGAAGCTCGGCTCGCCAAGTTCCTTCCTATTGCTCGGCTCGAAGAACTCCTTCTTGAAGCTCGGCTCGCGAAACTCTTCTTGAAGCTCGGCTTGAGAGATAGCTTCTTCTCCTAGCGATGAAGATAGATCGCTCGCAAGTTCTCAAGGTAGAGAACCCGTACTCATATCCACGCGAACTTCACTCGAACGGAATAACCGGACTTGGCTAGACAAGTCCGGAAATACTTTCCGAATATCTCTCAAAATTCTCTCTCTCTTTTCTGTGTAAAGACGGCCTCTCAGGCTATAGGGTTGTCTATCAAATAGAGAGACCCTGCCCTTCTATTTATACTAGAGAGAGAGGCGAACGATTGCTCAGTTACCATAACTAAAACCCTAATCTGCGCCTATTCCATTGCCAACGGAATAGGTATTTCCATAACGAAATACTTGGCAGCTAAGGTTATTACAGTTTCCATATTTATTCCGTTGGGAATGAAACTTTTCCGTTGCCAACGGAATGGTATTGTTGTGTTCAATCAATTATCCAATAATTGATTATTTCATTCACCAATTTATACATCATATGTATAACTGTTTTGAGGCATATTCATCCCGTACGAATGAAGTTCATTGTGTGACCGTATAGGTTCCATTTAACGCTGGCAACGATCTTCTAAAGATCGTAAGTCATGAGTAATCTCTAGACTGATGTCATGACTACCCATGTTAAATGACATGATCAGCGATCGTAAACCTATATGAATAGACATTTGCTTATTCCTTTTGTTCTAAGATATACATCTTCATCACAAGGCACGGTAATATGTCATCCTTGAGTTTGATCAAAGTCTCTTTCCTGATCGAGAATTAGATTGAGTAAATACAAAATGATATTAACAACACATGTTAATCCATTTTGAGCATGGCCATGCATTTCCTTCAGTCCTAGTTCATCAAGGGGGCCCAGAGATATCTCCCTCATGATGAGAGGAACAAATCCCATTTTGGTCACTCACATTCCTCGTCAAGATTCAGTGCATACCTAACGATGACCCTAATGATTATCCCGTTATGGATGACGTAAGATCATATTAAAGTATGCAGTTCCTCATACAGGAATCCATGGTGACTTCAGGTCGTAGGTGTTAGTAGTATGCCCTAGGCCAATATATTTGAGACCTAGATGTATGGATGTGTTAAACAAACATTGTGTTCATTTAGAGATATTTGATATAATAAATGCGTATTGGTTATTTTATTCTTATTACTAAAATGAACCTTGAATATGATATTCAACTTTATATCATCAAAGTATGTGACTTTGATAGTAAAACTATAAAGTATTATGAATGATATTCTAAACCGTCCCTGATCATTCATAGGATGTTTGTGAGACAAACATACTTTATGATAAGCTATAAATGGACATCAGTATGTTAGTTGACTGATGGTCACATTTTACTGATCATGAATAGAGTTATTAAGAAATTAATGTAAGTATATGTTAGAGACCATATATTGGATTGAACCACCATGAGAATACTACATGGTTCGTGTCATTAGTTATTCTCAGTAAATAATGTATCTGTAATCCTTAGACTTGAGATTATCTCAGTTTCCTACATGAGAAATTTTATACTTTAATATAATCTAACATCGTCTTTAATCGGACGGTCATAAAGATTATAATTAGGTATATAATGAATTATGCGGAGGAAAGAATTTAATTAAGATAGGATTTGTTCCTCTCATAAATTGAGAGAGATATCTTTAGGCCTCTTGATGATTTGATTGAAGAAACGCACGGCCGTGCTCGAGTGAATTAATAAGGAGTTATTAATGTCATTTCATGTTCAATCAAATTCGGTGTCAAGAAATATTTATCGACCAACGTAATGTTGACACATACCATGCCTTATGGATGATATAGATATCGTGTAACAAAGGGATACAATGCGTGAACATAAATTAGGTTTGATCGAATCATCCATACTTGCTTAATTTGGGTAATCATGATGTCTTGCTAGAGGCCGCTCATGATTTATAATCTGTTGTGATTATTGTCAACATTAAGTAAACCTACAGGGTCACACACAAAGAACAACTATTGAGACGTACAAAGAAAAATCATAACTTATGTGATAAGTTGTATGAAGAGCTACATAGTCAAGTGACATATCTAATCCTACATCTTATATGATAATGTGTGTTGCATATATGGTTACATAGTTACCATGCACATAGGATATGAAACTTATGGACTATATAGGCACAAGAGACACCCCAAAATTATTAAGGAAGGCATTATATTTTTCGTACATCTTATATGATAATGTGTGTTGCATATATGGTTACATAGTTACCATGCACATAGGATCTGAAAATCATTCTCTTGTTATTTCTGTGAGAAAAATGAAGAACGAATACTAGCATATATCGTTCTTTATCCGTTCAAAGGGGTTGTTTGTGTGAATACCAGTAGAGGACGAAGCGAAGTGCGTTGTCTTTGTGATTCGGGTTGAAACCGTGGTTTGTTTGGAGAATCAGTTTGTTTGGAGAATCGGTTTGCTTGGAGAATCGGTTCGTTTGGACATCGGTTTGTGAGACCGGTTAGGTGAAACATACAAAGGATCGGTTTGTAAACCGGTTTGGAATCGGGCAAAGAAAAGTGTCAACCTAATTCGCTTTTGATCATCACGGATTAAGCGTAATCCGAAGGTACAAAGTTATGAACTTTTCTTTGATTTAATTGTAATTCACGAATCCTTCTTTTTGGTTTCGAATTCGATTTTGTTTCAATTTTGTTTTTCCACTGCGTTATGAACGGTAGAAACCCAACAATGGTATTAGAGCCAAGTGAATTCCTATTAAATTAAGACAGATAAACCATTTTCAAAATATTTCTTTTGATTTTGAGGCGTTATTTTTCAATTGTTGAATTTTGATCATGAACGGTTGCGATTTCATGAAAAGATGCGACTTCATGAAAGGGTGCATGTGATATATCTCGATCATGAACGGTTGTGATTTCATGAAAGGATGCGATTTCATGAAATGGTGCATGTGATGTATCTTGATCATGAAAGGTTGCGATTTCATGAAAGGATGCAACTTCATGAAATGGTGCATATGATGTATCTCGATCATGAACGATTGCGATTTCATGAAAGGATGTGATTTCATGAAAGGGTGCATGTGATGTATCTTGATCATGAAAGGTTGTGATTTCATGAAAGGAAGCAACTTCATGAAAGGGTGCATATGATGTATCTTGATCATGAACGGTTACGATTTCATGAAAGGATGCGATTTCATGAAAATGTGCATGTGATGTATCTTGATCATGAAAGGTTGCGACTTGATTGAAAGGATGCGACTTCATGAAAGGGTGCATGTGATGTATCTTGACCATGAAAGCTTGCAACTTGATTGAAAGGGTGCCTTGGGTATGTCATGAAGGGATGCATGTGATGTATCATAACCTTCGGATGGGTGTCTAAATTTTATGAAAAGGTGTGAAACTACGTATATGATACACTAAATAAATTTCGAAAAGATGTATTCAACACATCAAGTTTTTTAAAGAAATTTTGAGTTTCGGCACTATATAAAATAAAATTTCTTCAGGGGCGCTGCCATGCCCCTTGACCCCGCAAGGGCTTTGCGCCCCGAACCCCGAATTCATGCATAGATTAATTGTAGACCCCGAATTTCATATTCATAACGCCTCATACATATTTCGTAAAATGGTTTAAAGTACAACATAATGCATATAACATGGCCTATTAGATATGTGATGAATGGTTGTGATTTGTGTGTGATGATGTGATATATGTAATATATGTATGTATGTAAAACGGGCATGGTTCCGTTCTTGGTTGATGTGATGTAATTTATTTTGATGGTTAATTATGACGGGTATGGTTCCGTTCATTTTATATATAATATAACTACCACGATCATAAACATCATGGAGATGAAAGAGTTCACGGTCCACCTCATACACATCATGGAGATGAAGGAGTTTACCGTCCCCCTCATACACATTATGGAGATGAAGGAGTTCATCAATGCTTTGTGGTTGAATGTATCTTAGGAAATGATCTTAATGATTGGCTCATTTATATCATATCATATTTATTTTATCTGTGCATGTGATATTCTGTGATGAAATACATGATAAAATAAAACAATTAAAACAAAAAGGATAAACATAACAATCCCTCATATAATATTGAATCATAGAAATGTCTCCCATGTATCTATACTTATCATCCCTTCGATCATGCAGAATTTGGGTATGCCAAAGCATAGTGAATTAGCATAATCTTAGGGTGATATGAAGCGAGAAATGGTGATTCTCGATATTTAGATATGGTTAGATTCAACTGAACTATCAAGTCAGACTTGGGTTCGGTGCATATGATAGGATGTATACGCCGAGCATATGATGCTCATCCTCCAAACCGCCTTAGCATGACGCATCTCTATCTTCATTCCTTCCCATAGGCAGACGCCTCAGAATCTCAAAACAAAGAAAAAGGAAAAGAAAGAGAAAAAAACATAAATCGTGATAAACTAAGCACTCTCGGATGGATTAATTAAGAGTTGTATGAGATACAATCGGAAATGTTCCTACCTAAATAATTAGGTTCTAGGCGATGAGCCAAAGCTCACTTGGAACTTGATGAAATATGGATCTTGGCCCACTATGAAATTTAAATTTAAAATTTCCGAATCAATACATTTGTGGGTTATTGATTTGAATAAAATAGTGGGAGCTAAAATTATATTAAAATATCTCAAATCACATATTAATATAAACCTGCATTTAATTCAATGTAGAAAATGGCAACAAACAACACATCAACTTTAACAGTGCGATCTGTCCTTGAGAAGGACAAGCTCAATGGGAAAAACTTCCTTGACTGGCATCGAAATTTGAGAATTGTTCTCAAGCAAGAAAGGAAGAACTATGTCCTTGAAAGGCCCATTCCTAACCAGCCCACTAATGATACTGATCAGGAAGTAATAGATACTTATGCCAAGCATAAAGTGACTCTAATGATGTGACATACCTCATGTTAGCCACCATGGATGCCGATCTTCAAAAGCAGTTTGAAAATTTAGAGGCATTTCCAATGTTGGCACAGCTCAAGGAAATGTTCCAAGAGTAAGCTCGAAATGAGAGGTATAATGCACATTGTGCATTAGCAAGTTGTAAGATGGTTCCCAACTCCTCGGTGAGTGCTCATATTCTGAAAATGAAGGGGTACCTTGATCAGCTTGAGAAACTTGGGGCTAAAGTAGGCAATGAGATGACTACCGATTTGATCCTTAGGTCCCTTCCTCCGAATTTCAAGCCATTTATAATGAACTATAATATGCATAACATGGACAAGAGTCTCACGGAGTTGCACGGCATGCTGAAGAACTTCGAGGGGACTATGAAGTCAAATGTTGTCAACGATGTTCTCTTGGTTCAGAAAGGCAAGGGTCAGAAGAGAAAAATCAAGGGCAAAGTCAAGGGAAAAGGTAAGGGCAAGGTGTTGTCCGAACCTAAGAGCAAGAAACCCAAGGAGGGTGTTTGTTTCTTCTTGCAACAAACCAGGCCATTGGAAAAAAAATTGTCAGGCCTACTTGGAGGATCTAAAGAAGAAGAAGAAGAGTAGTGAGACTACTACCTCAGGTATTAATGTTATTGAAATTAATTTATCTACTTCCTCATCTTGGGTATTAGATACCGGATACGGTACTCACATTTGTAATAATGTGCAGGGGCTGCAAAGGAGTAGAAGATTAGCGAAAGGTGAAGTTGACCTGTGGGTGGGAAATAGAGCAAGAGTTGCTACATTAACCGTGGGCATTTATTTATTATCTTTACCTTCTGGACTTGTAATAAATTTAAATAATTGCTACTATGTACCTGCTGTGAACAAGAATATTGTATCTGTGTCGAGATTTGTTTTGGATGGTTTTAAGTTTGTTATTGAGAATAATAACTTTACCATAAGTAAAGAAAACATTTTCTATGCGAATGGTCAACTAGAAAATGGTCTTTATGTTTTAAATCTTGATCATGAACATTACAAGTCTATATATAGCATTAATACAAAGAGATTTAAATCTAATGATTTGAATCCGACATATTTCTGGCATTATCGTTTAGGACACATAAATAAGAAACGCATTTCTAAACTCCACCTATATGGACTTTTAGACTCATTTGAGACGTGCGAATCTTGTTTATTAGGTAAGATGACAAAGGCTCCTTTCACAAAGAGAGGTGAGAGGACAAGTGAGTTATTGGATCTTATACATACAGATGTCTGCGGACCAATGTTCACACAAGCTAGAGGTGGTTTTCGATACTTCATTATTTTTACTGATGACTTAAGTAGATATGGATATGTTTACTTAATGAAACATAAATCCGAATCTTTTGAATTGTTCAAAATTTTCAAGAGTGAAGTAGAAAACCAGCTAGGTAAGAAAATAAAAGCACTTTGATCAGATCGAGGTGGCGAATATTTAAGCCTGGAGTTTGACGATCATCTTAAAGATTGTGGAATAGTTTCACAACTTACTCCTCCTGGAACACCTCAATGGAATGGTGTCTCGGAAAGGAGAAACCGAACTTTATTAGATATGGTTTGGTCTATGATGAGTCAAACAGATCTTCCGATATCCTTTTGGGGTTATGCCATTGAGACTGCCGCGTTCATACTAAACAGAATTCCATCAAAAGCTGTTCAAAAGACTCCATATGAGATATGGACTGGGAGGAGTCCCACATTGTCTTTTCTAAAGATTTGGGGTTGTGAAGCTTATGTGAAGCGTCAAATTTCTGACAAGTTAACACCGAAATCTTGATAAATGCTTATTTATGGGATATCCTAAAGAAACTAAAGGATATTACTTTTACAACCCATCCGAGAACAAAGTGTTTGTTGCTTGAAATGGTTTATTTTTGGAAAGAGAATTTATTTCTAAAGGAACTAGTGGGAATAAAGTACACCTTGAAGAAATTCAAGATCCACTAATTAGCAATGAACAACCATTGGAGGATCCACTAGTCTCTTCAAGAGTTGACGAGTCCGGTCTTGAAACACAAGATGCTCCTCGTAGATCTGGTAGAGTTCGTCATGAGACCGAGAGATATGGATTTCTCGTGACTGATGATAAAAATGTGGCGCTCATAGATGATGAACCCACATCTTACCAAGAAGCTATGAAGGATCCTGATTCTCATAAATGGTTAGAAGCCATGAAAACTGAGATGCAGTCCATGTACGATAATCAAGTTTGGAACTTAATTGATTCACCTGAAGATTCAAAAACCATTGGGTGTAAATGGGTTTTCAAAAGGAAAACTGACATGGACGGAAATGTGCATACCTATAAAGCGAGACTTGTTGCGAAAGATTTCCGACAAACTCATGGTATAGACTATGACGAAACTTTCTCACCAGTTGTCATACTTAAATCGATTAGAATTCTGCTTGCCATAGCTACATATTATGACTATGAGATATGGCAAATGGATGTCAAAACAGCTTTTCTTAATGGAAATTTAGTCGAGGATGTGTATATGACACAACCCGAGGGTTTTGTTGATCCTAAGAATTCTGATAAGGTCTGCAAATTGCAGCGATCCATTTATGGATTAAAGCAAGCATCTCGGAGTTGGAATCTTCGTTTTGATGAAGTAATCAAAGGTTTTGGTTTTATCAAAAATGAAGATGAACCTTGTGTTTACAAGAGGGTTAGTGGGAGCGCAATAGTTTTTCTAGTACTTTATGTAGATGATATATTACTCATTGGAAATGGCAATCCGACTTTAACAAATGTTAAGACATTTTTAGGAAAGTCTTTTGCCATGAAGGACCTAGGAGATGCCGCTTATATAGTCGGCATTAAGATCTATAGAGATAAATCTAAAAGATTCATAGGTCTAAGTCAAAGTACCTATATTGACAAAGTGTTGACATGATTTCGAATGGATGATTCGAAAAGAGGTTTCATACCAATGTCACATGGCATAAAATTGAGTAAGAGTCAACGTCCTGCTAATCAGGAAGAACGAAATCGCATGAATAAAATTCCCTAGGCTTCGGCTATTGGATCTATCATGTATGCCATGCTTTGTACTAGACCAGATATAACATATGCATTAAGTGCAACTAGCAGATATAAATCTGATCCCGGTGATAGTCACTGGACAACAGTCAAGAATATTCTGAAGTACTTGAGAAGAACTAAGGATTCATTCTTGGTTTATGGAGGATTTGAAAGTGAGCTAGTTGTAACAGGTTACACAGACTCAAGCTTTCAAACCGACAATGATGATTTTAGATTGCAATCTGGTTATGTGCTTTGTTTGAATGGATGTGCAATAAGTTGGAAAAGTTCCATACAGGACACTGTAGCGGATTCTACGACAAGAAGCGGAGTACATAGCAGCTTCAGAAGGAGCTAAGGAAGCAGTTTGGATGAAGAAGTTCATTGAAGAACTCGGTGTGGTTCCTAGTATCTCAAATCCTGTGGATCTTTATTGCGACAACAATGGGGCAATCGCGCAGGCAAAGGAACCAAGATCGCATCAGAGAACCAAACACATACTTCGACGTTTCCATTTGATCAGAGAGATCATTGCGAGAGGAGATATTAAAATATGCAGAGTTGATGGTGATGATAATGTTGCCGATCCATTGAGTAAACCACTTTCTCAAGCAAAGCATGAGGGTCATGCTAGGTCGATGGATATTAGATACTTGTTAGATTTGGCCTAGTGCAAGTGGGAGATTGTTAGTAGAATGCCCTAGGCCAATATTTTTGAGACCTAGATGTATGGATTGTGTTAAACAAACATTGTGTTTATTTAGAGATATTTTATATAATAAATGCGTATGGATTATTTTATTCTTATTACTAAAATGAACCTTGAATATGATATTCAGCTTTATATCATCAAAGTATGTGACTTTGATAGTAAAACTATGAAGTATTATGAATGATATTCTAAACCGTCCCTGATCATTCATAGGATGTTTGTGAGAAAAACATACTTTATGATAAGCTATAAATGGACATCAGTATGTTAGTTGACTGGTGGTCACGTTTTACTGATCATGAATAAGAGTTATTAAGTCATTAATATAAGTATATGTTAGAGACCATATACTGGATTGACCCACCATGAGAATACTACATGGTTCGTGTCATTAGTTATTCTCAGTAAAGAATGTATCTGTAATCCTTAGACGAGATTATCTCAGTTTCCTACATGAGAAATTTTATACTTTAATATAATCTAACATCGTCTTTAACCGGATGGTCATAAAGATTATAATTAGGTATATAATGAATTATGCGGAGCAAAAAGTTTAATTAAGATAGGATTTGTTCCTCTCATAAATTGAGAGAAATATCTTTAGGCTTCTTGATGATTTGATTGAAGAAACGCACGGCCGTGCTTGAGTGAATTAATAAGGAGTTATTAATGTCATTTCATGTTCAATCAAATTCGGTGTCAAGAAATATTTATCAACCCACGTAAGGTTGACACATACCATGCCTTATGGATGATATAGATATCGTGTAACAAAGGGACACAATGCATGAACATAAATTAGGTTTGATCGAATCATCCATACTTGCTTAATTTGGGTAATCATGATGTCTTTTTTAGAGACCGCTCATGATTTATAATCCGCTGTGATAATTGTCAACATTAAGTAAACCTACAGCCACACACAAAGAACAACTATTGTGACGTACACAGAAAAATCATAACTTATGTGATAAGTTGTATGAAGTGCTACATAGTTAAGTGACATATCTAATCCTACATCTTATATGATAAGGTGTGTTGCATATATGGTTACATAGTTACCATGCACATAAGATATGAAACTTATGGACTATATAGGCACAAGAGACACCCCAAAATTATTAAGGAAGACATTATATTTTTCGTCCAACAGCTTCTAGTTATTATGTTTAGTAGCTTCCGGTGGCTCCTATTGAAATTTTCATGTAATTTATATTGTTGGGGATATAAAAATATAATATTTAGAATATAAGATATAATGTTTAGAATATAATATATATTATTATGATATAAATGTATATTGTTTCTTTTTGGCAGAGAAATATTTTCATTACTCTCATCCTCCAGATCTGGGTTGACATGTTATCACATGAAAAATACTATGTGAGTTAAGAGGTATATTATTATGAATGTAAGGTATATTGTTTACAATATAAGATACATAGTTTGAAATATAAATGTATAATATTTAGAATTTCATGTATATTGTGTGAATATAAAGGTATAAATAGAAACCAAATAAAACTATGAAACTTTAGGCTGAAATATATGAGAGCTCATGAGCTAAAAATATGGGCCGGTTGAATTTTTGGGTTGAAAAATATTAGAGCCACTAGAAACTAATAAAAAAATATTTAAGTTTATATGAGACTCCTAATTTTGGCTTTTATTTTATTGAGAGTCACTATGAACTAAATAAGATGAAAGATGAGAGATTCAAATCTTTTTCCTAATAAAAATGTCTAAAGATAGATGAAAAATAAATGGATGGGTTAATTTAACATTGAACACTGAACCAGAAAGCAGCAGTGGCAATCCTTAATATCGTTAGGTGCGCGAACTAATTCAAGCCAATGAACCAAATTCGAATACAATAAATTGATTCATTGAACTAAGCCATCGTACATCGATCTAGTGAACACCTAACAAAATACAATAAATTGATTCAATGAACCAATCCACCACACACATCGCTTATTTAAGGCCGCATGTTTTTTTCACATAAATCATCAAAAACTACGTTTGAAAGTCTCTCTTGAAATTTTGTCAACGATTTTTCCTAATAGATTCAAGAAAGGATCCTGCTCATTTCGGCACCAAGGAGAACAAGTGAGAGGGACCAACCTGAATCCTTTCTGAGACAATTTACAATCCAAGGTTCAATATCCTCTTCCTTTAATCATTTATCTACTGATGCAAATCATTACATAAATAAAGTGCTTTCTTCTTTTCTTTCGACATAGTTTGGTTTTCATTTTTTTACGAAAAAAGTTAATATCGTCTGAATCAATTGAAAAATGCATGATTTTTCTGATCATCGAATGCAGTATTATTCATTGAGAAATTAATGCCTAGCTTAGGTCAATAAAGCTTTTGCTTGCGCTTGAAGAATATTTCCCTGAAATAAATAAGAAAAAATATAAACCGAGAAACATGTCCTATAAATTACATTGAAACTGATAATACAGCAAACGAGAATAAAAATAAGGACAGAAAGCATTCCTTATTTGGATTTCAAGCCCAAGGGTTGACGTTCCAAATTGGGTGTTCCCAGATTTATTGAACAGTAAGTATCAGTGACTTGCTCCAAGTTTGAATAATTGAGTTATTATCAGTTTTGTCTCTGCATGCACCAACATCATGTATAAGCTATTTGTTCTTTATCAATTTTTTTGGTGTAAACAATGAATTGTAACTAGAAGTAATAAATTATTTCAGGAATGACGGTCAACTGCGATATGCAGAAGTAAACAGCTCTACGATCCTTTTTGTTGAGCTGATGTACAAAGGCCGAAAATCTAATCCTTGAAAACGTAAGGGTACCTTTCACTTCAAATGGGCAGTTTCACCCGTACCGAGTAAAATCTCAAAATAATTCATCTATGCCCACTAGAAATCTCAAAATGTACTCGGGTTCCTATATCCAAAATGAGAAATATCATGGCAAATCCGAAATGTCCTGTGTACCTCTACAAAGCATGAAACTGTAACATTTTTTTCAAAGATGAGTTCTATGCATTAGTTGTCACAGAACTCAATCCGGAAGAACTAACAAGACTATTAACATATACGAAAAGCAATAAGCCAGATCCCCACTTTCTACATGTGAGGAGATCGAATCCCGCACTCAGCAGGATTGTAGAGAAATTTTAGAGAAAATTTTAGATATGATTAGATGTGTCATTTTAGTGTGTGTGCGTGCATGCGTTGTGTATGCATACGGATTATTGTAAAAAAAATAAAAAAATAAAAAAATCATTAGAGAGGACATTATATTATAATTATAATTATAATAGTATTAGTAAAGTTCAATATTTTGATTCAGATTTTGACATGGGTCACTATCGATAACGCATATTTATATTTAATTTGAGAATCTACAACAGAAATATCATGATGGTCCAATGGTGTTTCGCTTACTTTTCAATACATTGGACCTTGGTTCGATTCCCTCATCCATACTCTTTGTTTTTCTTTTTCGTGGTTGCACGTAGATGTATTTATAAAGTTCGGAAATCATGTTTTACAAACATAGTGTTGGTGCAATGGTGTTGCGCTCTCTCTTCAGTCATATTGACTTGGGTTCAATTTCGCGCTCTAGCACATGTTCATTTCTTCTTTTTTCAATTATTCTTGCTACTTTTTTTTTTACTTCTCAAAATTTTTTTATTCTTGCTACTTTTTAATTTTTTTTCCTTGAGACACAAGGCCCACTGACTAAAGTCTTCACACAGGCCCACTGTACTTTAAAAAAACTAAAATTCTTTCCATCCCATTTTGATAGTGATACATTTTTAAATTATATTTATTATTCTTTTAATAATAAATAATATTATGAAGTATTTATTCAGCCCATATCATAAAGAACAAACACCTGTTCTTTTTAATAGTCATTTAATTTGTCTTTCCAGTTATATGGTATAATTTAAGTCAAATTCAATTTAATATCACTATGAATTTATGTTATTACAATTGTTATTTAATTTGTTTCTCTAATTATATTAGTAAATCAATGTTAATATTTTTGTTAACATAAAATAATATCAAACCTACTAATTTTTTAAATTATACCTATTCTTTTTTATTATGCATAAGTATATAATTAGCACATATAAGAAAAAGTATTAGCTTTTAGAAGTATCTATTATTAATTATTATCAAATATTTTCATAGTGATGGAACGAAAACTACAACAAAGCCCAGGGAGAGAGCCCAAATGTTTGGTAAAATCAAATAAATGCCAACAAAATTAAGTTAGAAAAGGGACCCATGCCAGCTAAGTGCCCTTTTTTCTTTTTACTTTCAGATTAATGATAGATAAATTTTTTTTTTCTTAAAAAAAAAAACCATTTGAAATTTCTGACTTGTCGCAATCTAGCAATTTTAATTGATTTTCAGTTACATTTTGAAGTGTCACAGGAGAAAAACAGAGGATCAGTTGTTCCTTTTCAATTCAATAAAATCATATACTATTTTTTATAAAAATTATATTATCTTTATACAATTATATACTGCTTTCATATAATTATATATTTTTTAGTCACATTCTCCAGGTTCTTGATCAAGAAGGGGCGCCTCCTCAGAGTCTTGTGGATGTGGAGCACGATGGGGAGGATGGCCTCGCGGGTCGGCTGGGCGTCTAAGACGAAATAAAGGTGGCGTTGGCCCTCGTCGGACTTGAGGGTGCCGGGCTGGGTACGGCCGCCGGTGAAGACCACCTCGAAGAAGGTGTCGCCGTAGCGTGAGTTGAGGTCGCCCACATTATCCAGGTAGATCTGCACAACT
Source organism: Juncus inflexus (assembly GCA_024447665.1). NCBI lineage: Eukaryota > Viridiplantae > Streptophyta > Magnoliopsida > Poales > Juncaceae > Juncus > Juncus inflexus. The sequence continues at coordinate 10,462,213 of JAJHPC010000004.1, forward strand.
GCATCAGCAAACGCGGCCGGGTTGAGCGGCGCTGCTATGTTCCGTTTGCGGGTCTTAATCCGCTGCCCTCCAAGAGTCGGCTTCTCCTTTGAGCTCATAAACCAAGACAGAGATGGATCTAAAGACGGAAGAAAGATCTGGAGAGAACTTGTTGGAGGAGCGGAGTTGGCAATGCCAATAATATTAAAAAAATGATAATGAGACAAAAAAATGAGAGAAAAAATTATAATTTTATTAACTGACATTATTATAAAATCTTTGCAACAAATAAAAACATACCACAAGTTCCGAAATTGATATTCCCAGGCACATTTTTGAGAAGTACAGCTTTTAAAGTTTTTTATGACAATTTTATCCCATGAATGCATCATTTAAAATTCATAAACATGCTATCTTTCCAATTCAGAATTTTAACAGTCAAATGAAAGATTATCATTTTTTTCCTTATCTAAATAATATTTTTTATTAGTAAGATATCTCATATATTTGTAAAGATTTGGTAAATATATAAAAAAGAATGAAAAGTATATTTTCATGTATGTGGTGATATTTATATCAATCCTTATATTTTTTATATCATGTTCTCTAAAATATTTATTTCTTAAAAAATTATTAAAAAAAATGTAATACAACAAGTCATCTGCCAAGCCCAAATGAATATTATAAAGATATAAACATTTTTTAATTATTGATACATAAATTATTTTATGATTTTAATTTTATACATGAAGTAAATATCAAATCTTTCTTAATCATGAGCTCAATTATATTATACATTCAATAACAATTTTGTAGTTATTTATTATTTTGTTTATTCAGTTTTGCACTTTTAAAAAAAAAATTATCGAAAGAGATGAATAATATTTGAGATTAATTATAGGGAGCAAATAAGGAGTCTTTTAATTTGGCTCTCAAGATATTTAACTGATGTAATTATCATAAGGATAAAAAGGTAATTGTATATATTCCTTGCTTGTACACATCAATTGTCAACTTCCACAAGTTCTCTCTTATATAATAATTTACTTGATATAAATAATTGTAACAACAACAAGAATTAAATCTAATAATTTACCCTCCCAAAAAGAAACAACTTTCTATAATTTATGCAATTGCAGTTCCTGCAACTACACTTGTGGCTAATTACCAAATTAGCCTCATAAATATTAAAAATAATGACAGTGTATGTAATTTGTATACTATTATTTTTATATATCGTGGCCAATTATTCACATGTAATCACATTATGTTTTTATTTAGCTCGCTCTTTATACTAACGTAATTCCAGATGGATGACCTCCCCATTCTTCAAGCACAACCAACAAGTCACCACTTGGGTTCAACCAAGGATCTTGGCACATGATACCTAATAAAAATCAAAATTATATATCAATCATTAAACAACATTTAAATTTAGCATATCAATTTTGAGAGGATGAATGTTATAAATCGCACAATTTTATTCTGACATTCAATGCATATTATGTTCTTATTATGTTAAAAAAAGATTTTTGTGTAACTAATGCATAATTAGGAGTTTATCTACACTATTAGGGTTTAGTTTCAGGGTTATTAACTTATTAAACAGTATATAATTGGATTGTAACAAATTAGCATACCATTTTTGAGACGAGTCGCCACAATTGGTCGGATACTTGGTCTTTCTGTAAGTTCCAGCATAACTGCTGCACTACAATCTCCACTTGCTTTATAAGCCGGCCAGTACCGACCGATGTTTGGCCATTGACCCAAATTTGTCCTTTTCCCATGCTGCTCATATCTAGCGCAAGTGGGTTGTTACCGGCCGGTGCATTGAAGTAAGCCGAAATGTAAAAATAAACAAAACATATATAAAAAAGATAATAATTTATTTTTTTGGCAAAAAGGGTGTTTTGTTGGAAAAAAAAAATAATTTGTTGTTTTATATAGATTGTGATTTTGTTTTTTTTTATTAACAAATGTTTCAAATTTTGGAAAAATATCGGGTTTGAAATGAAAGCCATGTAGGCAAAGCCAGTCCTATCTTTTTAGAGGCCTTAGGCGATTCAATTTGGAACCTTAATATTCATAAAACGAGTATTTTTTTTTTATCTTCTAATACACATATAAATGAAAATTTATAAGCATTGTATGGCATCACAATAACTAATAAATATAATTATATTACTCTTCTTTGCTTCTAGAGAAATATGTATTGCTATTTTTTTTTTTTCATTTTTTCAATTAAAAAATCATTAATTGGGAAATTATTATGTAATATTGGTCCATTGACATATAATCACATAACATTAAAATCATAGTTCAAAATTTCTATTTACACATGTATTAAACTATGAGCTTAATTATTTCATTTTAGTTTGTTCTTTTATGAATTTATACAATTCAATTTGACAAGGGGGCCTTAACTTTTGTGGGGCCTAAGACGTATAATATAATGTATGAATTGCTCCATTCAACGGAAGAGCTTCCACTCACTGTATGAATCTCTAAATTTTCTCCTTTAAGATCAATCTAAACAAAGAATAAAACTAACGTAAAATTAATATAATATAATGTATACATATTGAGGGAAATAATTTTTTTACGCAATTTTTACCTGGTATGTCCATTTTTGGTTTGGCAGATCTCTCGTTTAATGAACAAGTAATTGGCATGAACTTAGGTAATTTTTTTTATTTTATAGAGAGAGTTCATATGTCTTCCATCTATATTCAAAGAAAACTGACTTTGCGAAGTGCACTTAGGTAATTATTTTATATTTATCGGAAAAATTAATGTTCATCCTTTATATGAAAATGTTTGTTTGCCATACAAACAAAGCATGCAAGATTCTAATTATAGACCACTAGAGTAGCCCTCACTCCGTTTTTGGAATGCATTAACTATAATTTCATAATTAAATAGCAGTTTAATTAAATTCTCTATTAGCATTTCAGCAAATTAAAATTAATAATAGTTAATTCACATATGATATAGTTTTTAATTGCAAATTTCTATCTTTCCTTTTTTCTATTATAATTGAGCGGAAAATGACTAGAATAATTAAGGAAATAAAAGGAAAAACTATGAAGTACCTCATGATGTTCTAATTATATTGTGTATCTTTTCTATTTAATTTTTTCATATAATTAATAATAGGCAGTTATTGAAAGTATATTTTCACGTTTCACATCAACTTATATAAAATAGTTCTACAGGAATTATTCATTGATTTTTTGTAAAGAGAGTGGTGAATTAAAATTTTATTTATTTAACTACTTTATTTGACTCATTACATATCGCATTTCAGTTTTGGTGCTACAGAAGATCAGAGCAAAGTTCATATAATAACATAAAATGAGTTGCTATTGTTAATATGGTAATTTGTATAAAAAAAAGATCTTGCTTATATTTGGGAGTAGCAAGTTGAAATATTACTTATTTAATTACATATAACTCGTTATATATTTTACTACTAAATTTGTGCAACAGAAAATTAAAAGAAGGCACACACATGCCATGTGCTACTTTCATAAATAATTTGTAAAACATGTGAGATTGTAGGGGTTGGAACCCCATCATTATTCCCACACCCTTCACACTTAAACACTAGATAAAACTTCAGTTTATGACATTAATTAACAACAATGGTATATATAATTCAAAATATATGAGGAGTTGAAATATGTAGGAAACGAATTAGGGTTTCGAGATTTGAGGCTGGACTATTGGAGGTGGGGATTAGGTTTCTATTGTGTGTTATCTATTGCCAAGACGTATATCTCTCTATTTATAGGCCAACGTAACTTGGCTGTCAAGAAACCCGAATATCATGGCACGATTTATTGCCATATATATCCTCCAGCTGCGTCTCAAACAGATTGATCCCTTCTCTAAATATAATTGATCCTAATTGATAACTTTCCTTTGAGATGAAAATGCACACATGGAAACAAATCCAACATCTACCACTTGTGCATTTGCCGAGCAAAGGACTTATGCCAACTGGTGACTCTTTGAAATAATGGGTTCATTATCACAATATATATCAACTGGTTCACTAATATTGCCGAGGTCAAAATCAGTTAAAAACTTTTTTATCCAAACCGCATGGGTAGCTGCCATGCTACGGGCAATATATTTTGCCTCTTGTGTGTACCATGCGACACACCCCTGTTTCTTGCTTGACCAAGAAACTGCACCACCTCCAAACAAAAACGCATGTCCAGATGTTGACTTGCGATCATCTATGTCTCCTCCGAGGTCAGAATCAGAGTAACTTATTAATTCAAGCGAATCTGCTTGATTACAAATCTTATAACTTTTAGTGCCTTTAAGATATTTAAATATCCTTTTAACCGCTTCCCAATGGGTCATACCAAGATTACTTTGGTCCCTACTAACTACTCCAATAGAATAAGCTAAGTCTGGTCTTGTACACAACATTGCGTACATCAAACTTCCCACTGCCTGAGCATAAGGCACATCAAGTCTAGGTTGACCTTCTGAGGGACATTGTGAGTTAGATAATTTCTTATCTTTTACCACAGGTATTGGAGCAGGTGTGTTATTTTGCATTCCAAATCTTTTGATCATTTGATCCAAGTACCTTTCCTGAGACAGACATAACATCTTATGCTCTCTATTTCTAGTAATCTGTGAATTCCTAGGATATAAGATGCTTCACCCATGTCTTTCATCTCAAACAGAATACTAAAATTAGATTTGATTTTATTAATTAATTTCAAATCTTTACCACATAGTAGAATATCATCTACGTTCAAAGATAAGATGCAAAAACTGCTCTCACTTTTCAAAGTATACACATAATTGTCTAACTTGTTCACAATAAATCCTAGTTGTAAAGTAAACTTATGGAAAGTCAGATACCACTGACGGGAGGACTGTTTCAGACCATACAAGGACATCCTTAACTTGGACATCTTGTCTTATTGGTTCTTTACCTCGAACCCTTCAGGCTGCCACATATATATGACCTCATTCAAATCACCATTGAGGAATGCAGTTTTCACATCCATTTGGTGCAATTCCAAATCTAGATGTGCAACTAAAGCCAATAATATCCTGATAGACGCAAAATTTACCACCGGAGAATATGTCTCCTAATAATCCACACCCTCAACCTGGGTGAATTCTTTGGCTACCAACCTAGCCTTATACTTGTCTATCGTACCATCTGGCTTTAGTTTTCTTTTAAATACTCATTTACAACCAATTGCCTTTCTACCAGCCAGGAGTTCACTTAACTCCCATACTTGATTCTTTACAATTGACTCGATCTCTTCCTTCATGGCATTCAACCACGACTCGGATTCCTGCGAATTAATCGCTTCTGAATAACTCAAAGGATCTAATGTATCCTCTGCATCCGCATTAAGTGCAATATATGAGATCTCACAATTGTGAACTTCAAAATCATCTAGGTAGGATGGCTCATTCCTGGTTCTCCTATTTCTCAACATAGGATGACCACTTGGTTGTACAATGTTCTCTTGAATGTCCTGAGGCTCATCAGACACTATAGGTTCTAATAGATCATCCTTATAGAAGTCGTCTAAAATTAGTAGAGATCTATCATCCTCTTTTATTGGTTCTTCCACCTTACCATTTTCAAAGAACTCAGCATCACACTTTCTATAACCCTTTTGTCTTTAATACTATAGAACCTATATCCTTTTGACTTCTCAGAATAACCAATAAATCTGCACTTTATAGTCTTAGAGTCTAACTTATCCCTATGTTGTTGTGGGACCAACACATGAGCTACTGATCCCCACATCCTTAAATGGGATAACATTGGTTTTCTATTTTTCCATAATTCATATGGAGTTGACTCTACCGATTTAGTTGGTAATATATTCAGGACATATGCCGCAGCCTTTACCGCTTCACCCCAAAAACTCTTAGATAAGCTTGACTGTGACAACATGCACCTAACCATATTTATTAAAATTACATTATGCCTCTCAGCTACACCATTTTGATGTGGTGTATAACTCATGGTTGTTTGCCTCTTTATACCATGACTTGTGAAATAGTTGTCAAATTCTTTTGAGTTAAACTCTCCTCCCCTATCGGTCCTTAATATTTTTTAATCTTCCTCAATCAATTCTCAACTTCGTTCTTGTACTTTATGAAGTGATCATATGCTTCAGACTTAGCATTGAGCAAATAAACATACCCATATTTAGAGTAATCATCAGTAAATGTTATGAAATACTCTTTACCAAGGACCGCATATATCCGAGTGAATAACTTCTAATAATTATGTTGCTCTTTCTCCCACTGAAAAAGGTTTCCTGGTCAACTTACCAGGAGGACAGAATTCACATGCGTCATATTCTACCTTAGTTAATTCAAGTAGTAAACCTATTTTAACGATTTTATTTAATCTTTGTTTTCCTGGATGACCTAAATGCATGTGCCATAATAGAGAATCAGCTAAATAAACATTGAGAGGCATAATATAATCAATAAAATCATCATTCTCATTAGAATTATCAACCGATACATCAAAATTATTTGCCACACTAATACTACTCTCTATTACATTTAACTTAAACAAATCACGTCCTAGGTCAAGCATACCACGGGCCAATGCCTCGCCATGCTTCCCAATTGTACAGTGTGGACTCCCAACTTCTGTTGTCGATAAAAGCGCATGTCATAGCCCTTCTTGACTAGCATCGGGATGGAGATAAGATTTTGCCTCATTCTGGGAGCATACTACACGTCTGTGAGAAGTATGTTGAACTTGCCCACATTTAGCTTGTAGGTGCCAATTGCTTGCAACTCAGTGTATGCATTGTTTCCCATATAGATCTGATACTCACAGGCTTTGACTCCACCAGTCCCTGATGTCTCAGCACTGTGTGCTTTGTGGCTCTAGAATCGATCCACCACCCATCGGTTAACAGAGAAGAGAAGTTGCACTCGGTCACCATGACCAAGTCCTTGTTAGATCCTCCACCTTGACCGTTCTTCTTCTGCCCTTGATTCGTAGAGCACTGGACTTTGAAATGACCCACCTTCTTGCCCTTGAAATACGCACCCTTAACACCGGGACCTGCGTTTCCTTTCAACTTGAAGTTCTTTGGGAACGGTTGTCTGAACTTGCCCTTCAGACGAAAAGGACCTGTGTTTTGAACCGATTTACCGGCATATGCCTCAGCATCTATGGGAGTTGCTTGCGACAGATTTAGATCTGTATTATGGACTCCCTTCATTCACTCTTTCTGATAGGCCAACTGATGCGGTAAATCATTCATGCTGATGTTTTTGATGACGATGCGCATTGCCGTCTGCACCATCGCCCAAGAAGGGGGCAAACTATTGATTATCGTCGAAACCTGCATCTTCTCCGAAATCAGAGATCCCGCGGCTTCAAGGTCCTTCACCATCAGCATCATACTGTTGACATGGTCCACCACATCAGCACCTTCTTGCACATGGCAATAGTTATAGCGTTGCAACAATAGTTGTATATGTGTTTGGGATTTAATGTCATATTTTTCTTTAATTGCCACCAGAAGTGCTTTAGCACTTGTGTGTTCTTTGAACACTTTCATTAAATTTTTATCTATTAACATTAGGATGATACTTCTAGCGACCTTATTGTCGCTATCCCACATCTCGGCTACCTTCTTTTCCGCTTCAGTTGTCGTAGTAGCCAAGACAGGTCGGTCCTTTTCCAAAACATAGTCCAAGCGATGGACTATCAAGAAATGGGTCACCTTCTCGACCCAAATATCGTAGTTACTGCCGTTCAAGCGCTCAATCCGAGAAATTTCAGCGTTAACAGTGGAATTCGACATCTCTAATAATTTAAGAGATATAACCACTTACAATCATTTTTTTTTCTTAAACTAGATATATAAATATACTTAATACTTGCTTCTTTACCGATGCAGAATAATAATAAAGCTAATTAATTTATAACTATTAATTTAATAAACTAAATAAACACAACACAATAATTATGGTCAGTAATGGATGGGCCGGTTTGGTAATACAACACTTGATAAACAATATGTATTATGATATTAGTTTGCTTAATTTTTTTTTTTGAGGTCTAAAAAAAAGGTTTGATTAAGCATACTGGACAAAAAAAAGAAATATAAGGCCTCGTTTTTTTTAATTACTATTATTATTTAATAGTATAAGGCTTGTGATAATTAAAGGTCTAGTAAATATCAGAACTTAAAATTGGGCCGGTTTAAGCAAACACTAGTAGAGTAGAAACAAAGAATATAACTTGATTCAAAACAGGTCACGTGCAAAGTATAGTTGGGTCTGGTCAAAAATGAAATAATTAAATGAGAAACAGACCTTTCTCCTCCAAACACACAACAGAGAGCGTAAACGAAAAAAAGTGGCGGACATATTAGAGGCAAATCGGAATCCACAAGCAGGAGAGAGGATTGTCCTTTTACGAGCAGATTCTTCCTAGTCACGAACAGCTTGTCGTCAACACCACCGTCATAGTAACCAGATCTAAGGTTTCGTAACCGAGCTCTGATGCCAATGTAGGAAACGAGTTAGGGTTTGGAGATTTGAGGCTGTACTATTAGAGACGGGGATTAGGTTTTTATTTTGTGTTATCTATTGCCAAGAGATATACCTCTTTATTTATAGGCTAACGTAACTTGTAATCAGATTGATCCCCTTTCTAAATATAATTGATCATAATTGATAACTTTTCTTTGTGAGAAAAATACACACATGGAAACAAATTGGACACGTGTCACATGTATGAAACACGTCCAAAATTATAGTATAGTAGAAATTTGACAAAAAGATGACGTAATAATTGAAATAGAAACTCTCGCCGCTAGACTGACTATGGGATCGTTAATAATCTTTGTAAAAAAAATATAGTTTCATAGAACAATATCAACCTTTATCAGAATTCCAAAATGCAGATAAAAGCATATTTTTAATGCTTTCTTCACTAGTAAAAAAAAACCTTGACTAGTGAGACTTTGTCACCAGAGTCTCTCGCCTCAATTCAACTTCGGAAGGATTGTAGAGGCAAAAAATAGTGGCAGAACCCGAAATCCCTATATTTTCACTCCGGCCTCCATCTCTCCCAAAATCTCTCCCCTTTCTAAACCGCATCTCCTCCTAAATTTCGCCAATTCCCTCAAAATACACTCAAGTTTGTCGAAACTTCTCACCACTGTATAGCCTGATTATCCTTGTCACTACTGTATAGCCTGATTATCCTATAATAAAATTGATTTGGTCTGTTTCAAGAGATGTGTTGACATGTTAGGGTTTAAATCAAATTGTTTTTGGTTGAGATAATATGTTGGTTGTATGAGTTAATTCAAGGATTTACATGAGCTTGTTTTGAATTTGTTTAGGAAAAGAAGAACCTTTTGGCAGTTTTTGATAACTACATTTTTCCCACTATTTGTTTATTGATTTGTTTTTTACTAGAATTTTGTCTTTCTAGATAATGTTTTTACCATTAATTTCTCTTATACATTTTCCAAATCAGGCCTCAGTTCTTAGTTTAAGTTTCTCTGCAGTACGGCGTGACCTATCGTGTACTTTTTTTAATTCTTAATTGATTATTTTTTGTTTGTTTGGCAATTATAGCTTGAAGACATTTATTTGGCAATTAATTGTAGGTTGAAGACATAAATGAGATGGCGGTGGTTAATTCACTGAATACCAAGTTCAAAGGTATTAACTCCTGCAACTTCTACTTTTGTAATTATACTAAATGGTAACTAAGGAGCAAAGTTATCCATTGTAAAGTGAACTTAATGGAAGCAAATTTGAGTGGAGTACTTGAGCGGAATAATCCTCTCCGAAAATGAACTAATTGGCGCATTAAATTTTATGATTTGCTTTAAGATAACTTTTTTTCGTAGAATCTTAACAGCAATTAGTAAGGTTGACTGGTACGCGAAAGGAATCCGCCTGGGAATTTAAATCCAAGGTTTTATTTCTTTGAAAGTGTCAGATGACCTTTTGAAAATTGACATAATTAGTTATAAGATGATTAAATGTATGATCTCCAAGAACCCAAGTGCAATATCTTAATTTTACTAGTTTTATACATGTAAAATTGGATCATTTTATTGTGACGTTTCATATTTTAATATGAATATTAAGTTAGGAATTTTATGTTATGAATATTGATTATATATTTTATTATTGTTTTTTTGTATTAAGAGTAAATATGTGATGCATGTAGTAATAGTATGATGAAGACTAAACTATATATCAGTGTTGCAAATAGCGGTCTGTAGCGGCGATATAGCGGTTCTGTAAGCTAAACGCTGTGTGCAGCAGTTTTGTTGCGGTATAGCATTTTTCGACGATTTAGCGGTGAAGCGGTCCGCAATAGCGGTGTTGCGTGTGTCTGCTGCGGTGTAGCGGTCTGAATAGCGTTTTTTATGGATTTTTTTTAATGGATATTTTTTTAATTTCAAACTTTTATTGTTAATATTTTAATATTAATTATATTTTAATATTGCATATTTCTTCTTTTAGATTTTGTAGTGCATATATTACGTAGTGATATATAGGGGAAAAATATTTACACATATTATCCGCTATAAATATGTATCTTCGCAACATCTGCGCTATACGCAATTCGTTACATGAAAATCTTAAACGCAACATACCGCTAAACGCTATTTACAACCTTGATATGTATATATATTTTAGAATTGTAGGTAATTTGTCTATTTAGACTTTGCAATAATAAAAGTGTTATAAAAGTTTTTATTTACAAGGAATTTTCTAATCATGTAGTTAGCTCAAGAAGAAAAATAAAGCCTATGTCCTAACAAGTTTAGACTAAGTACCCGACTGGCGGGTTCTCTGATGAACATTGGGCTTCCTAGCGGCCTTGAGTCGTGTCCTTCACTTTTTTTTCCATTCTTGAACATTTTCCAGTATGATGGAGAATACTTGTTCGATGCTGCTTCTTTTGTTTTGGAAGATCATGGTAGTTCTTTTTTTCCAGATTTCCCAGCAGTTTGTGCTCCAGACACGTTCACATTTTTTTCTTTGCATTTTGCTGATTTTCTTAAGCATCCAGCTATAGAATTTTATCGGGGAGTGGATTATTGGTGGTGGTGTTTTGCCAAAGATGATACATGCTTTGACCCACATCACGTGCGTATAGTTGCATTGTGTGAAAATGTGTGTATGGGACTCTTGTATTGTTGCGGCACAAATGGTGCATTGCGCCATCTATATGCATCCTTTTTTTAACTAATCTATCTCTTGTATTGAGTTTTTTGTTATTCATAAGCCATGCGAAAATTTTAAATTTTTGAAGAGTTTTGAGTTTCCAGACAAATTTGCCAAACGGTTTATTGTGTCCCCTATCTGTAAATAATGTTTATGCTGATTGGACTAAAATATTATAATACAGGGGCTTTTTATTGTTCTAAATTAGTGGCGATTTTAAGTGTCTCAATAGTGAGGCTGGGACAATTCATGGTCTGTCTCTATATTTTTCGAGACGGCTCTAGTAGGGGCAAATATGAGGCGGACACGAAATTTCACTAATTCTGTTGAGATGAAAACCGTCAGTACTCACTACTAGGGGTGTTCATTCGGTCGGTTCGGCTGAACCGAACCGGATATAGTAAAACCGGACCAAAACTGAACCAGGTTTTTTTAAACCGAACCGACCGAATAAAAAGTACAAACCGGAATAAAATCGAACCAAAAAAACCGGCTTTTTATTCGATTGATTCGGGTTAAACCAAACCAAGCGTAAAATATCCTGTATTCTGAAACAAGAACGAAAACCACATAAAACAGGGGAAAAAATGGTAAATACAAAAAAGAACAAACGAAATCTGAAATTGTTGTATATCATAATATCATCTTCGATGTTAACACTGCTACAACAGTTTAAATTTGACAATAACAAACCGTCAATCAACATAGAAATAAAAAATTAATAGTAAAAAAACAGAAAAAATATCAAGCAAAAAGTTTGAACATCTTAAAAATTTCTCAAGTAAAATAAATCTAGCCACACGAGCTCTCAAAAAAATCCATCCAAACCAAAAGCTGATGAAGTATGCACCTTCTGCCATTATTCAACAGTGATTTTTGCCCAAAAAAGAACTTGTTGAAGGAGAAAGAATATAGTTGAAGTTTCTCAAAAAACTCAAAGCTCTATTTTCATCGGAACAAGCATCGATCTTGTTTTGTTTTTATCATTTCTTAGCATATATTTTCCCCCTTTCTTTTTTTGAAGGAACGGTCGCTAAAGACGAACCATTCATTTGTATTAATATAAATATGTTAGGTATTGCAGATTACAGATCCGATAGAAATATTTTTCAGAAACTAGTACAATACTACAATGTCTGCTCCAGGAGATGACTTCTTCAACGGATTTCTTGGCCACTGCCATTGGTAGCTTTCTCTTATCATTGAAGATCCTCTGGTTTCTCTCTTTTTAGACGTTCCATGCGATAGTAGCCCACATGGTCTCCCATTGTATTCGTCTTTCTTTAGATAGCCGACGCCTTGTTTTTAGCCAACATTGAGTGAATTCTTCATCTTGCGAAATGATCACTAGATTAGGGTTGTTCCGTTGAGCAAGTCTCCAAACCACTTGCGTATAGGAGCAATGACCTAAGAGGTGGTTCCGTGTCTCCATTACCGCACCGCAAATATTAGATTTCTCATTATGTGGCCATCCTTTTTTGGCGAGATTGTCTGTCGTGTTTAGACGATTATGACATGTAAGCCATGTTGGGTTTCTACCGTTCATAACACAGCGAAGAAAACAAAAAACGAAACAAAATCGAATTCGAAACCCAAAATAAGGATCCGTGAATTACAATAAAATCAAAGAAAAGTTCATAACTTTGTACTTTCGGATTACGCTTAATCCATGATGATCGAAAGCGGATTAGGTTGACACTTTTCTTTGCCCGATTCCAAACCGATTTCCAAACCGATCCTTTGTATGTTTCGCCTAACCTGTCTCACAAACCGATCTCCAAACGAACAAATTCTTCAAGCAAACCGATTCTCCAAACAAACCGATTCTCCAAACAAACCACGGTTTCAACCCGAATCACAAAGACGCTGCACTTCGCTTCGTCCTCTATCGGTATCCACACGAACAACTTCTTTGAACGGATAAAGAACGATATATGCTAGTATTCGTTTTTCATTTTTTTTCTCATAGAAATAACAAGAGAATAATTTTCGGATTTTTCTCTCCTTTTGTCTCACAAAAGTTGGATGAAAAATATGCCTTTTTCTATATCATTTTGGGGTGTCTATTGTGCATATATAGTCCATAAGTTTCATATCCTATGTGTATGGTAACTATGTAACCATATATGCAACACACCTTATCATATAAGATGCAGGATTGGATGTGTCACTTGACTATGTAGCTCTTCATATAACTTATCACATAAGTTATGATTTTTCTGTGTACGTCTCAATAGTTTTTCTTTGTGTGTGACCTTGTAGGTTTACTTAATGTTGGCAATAAGCACAACGGATTATAAATCATAAGTGACCTCTAGCAAGATATCATGATTACCCAAATTAAGTAAGTATGGATGATTCGATCAAACCTAACTTATGTTCATGCATTGTATCCCTTTGTTACACGATATCTATATCATCCATAAGTCATGGTATGTGTTAACCTTACGTTGGTCGATAAATATTTCTTGACACCGAATTTGATTGAACATGAAATGATCTTAATAACTCCTTATTAATTCACTCGAGCACGGCCTTACGTTTCTTCAATCAAATTATCAAGAGACCTAAAGATATCTCTCTCAATTTATGAGAGGAACAAATCCTATCTTAATTAAACTCTTTCCTCCGCATAATTCATTATAGACCTAATTATAATCTTTATGACCGCCCGGTTAAAGACGATGTTAGATTATATTAAAGTATAAAATTTCTCATGTAGGAAAATAAGATAATCTAAAGTCTAAGGATTACAGATACATTCTTTACTGAGAATAACTAATGACACGAACCATGTAGTATTCTCATGGTGGGTCAATCCAGTATATGGTCTCTAATATATACTTACCTTAATGATTTAATAACTCTTGTTCATGATCAGTAAAACGTGACCATTAGTCAACTAACATACTGATGTCCATTTATAACTTATCATAAAGTATGTTTGTCTCACAAACATCCTATGAATGATCAGGGACGGTTTAGAATATCATTCATAATACTTTATAGTTTTACTATCAAAGTCACATACTTTAATGATATAAAGCTAAATATCATATTCAAGATTCATTTTAGTAATAAGAATAAAATAACCAATACGCATTTATTATATAAAATATCTCTAAATAAACACAATGTTTGTTTAACACAATCCATACATCTAGGTCTCAAATATATTGGCCTAGGGTATACTACTAACAAGCCATATATAGAATTTAATCTTAGGAGGGGCCTTAAGTTTCCATACATGCCTTTGCCAGACGGACTTAATGCCCGGGTTGATAATGAAGTTGTATGCCGATCTTGCACTATAGAGTCCATTTGCATCCCATTTCCAAGTTGTTTGATGGTTATGTTCATTGTTGATGGTACTCGTTTGATAGATACTCGACCGTTTCACAAGGTCGTTTACAAAGAACGATTTTATTTTCTGGTTCATTTTATGCAATTGCGTTGAGTCATTTACTCCATAGAGCAAGTTCAAGAATTGAGACCATACGCTGTTCCGTTCATTGTCTAGTTTCCATAACTATTTTAATAATAGTGCGGAATTTTGAGATTGGAGATCTTTGATCCATAAACCACCATTCTCTTTCAGTAGAGAGACACGTTTCCAGCTCACGGGGCACTTCCCCGGATTGCTTTTATCCTCGCCCTTCCATAAGAAGGCTTGCATTAGCCTTTCAATTTGTTGGATTACCCACTTGGGAATTTTGAGAGCTTGCACTAGATAGAAGGGGATCACACTTAGAGTTGCCTTTATAAGTGTTATTCTTCCTCCCATCGAGAGAAGCTTCCCCTTCCATGCTCCAATTCGTGATTGGATCTTTTGAATGAGTGGGAGGTACATAATTTGCTTGGGTTTTTTAATGGAGAGACGAATCCCAAGGTACGAGATTGAGAGTATCATTTTGTTGCATCGTAGTAGCGATCCTATTATTGGATGCAAGTGATGAGGTATAGCAATTGGGAAGAAGGCACTTTTTTCCCAGTTGATGGCTAGACCCGTGATTTCAGAAAAGATGTCAAGAGCATATGAAACGATCTTGAGATTTTATAGCCTTAGCTTCAACAAAGATGACCGTATCATCCACATATTGAATTACATGTGTACCAACATGAGACACATTTTGTATAAGTGGTGTAATTCTTAAGAAGATATCTTGGAGGATATTAACCGCCAAGTTGAACAAAAACGGAGATAGTGAGTCTCCTTGTCTCGACCCTCTTAGGCGAGAGAAGTAAGGAGAGTTAATATCGTTCGTTTTAATAGATGATGAGGAAGAAACAAGTAGGTTTTGTACCCAAATGGTCCATTTTTCGGGAAACCCCATTGCTCTTAAAAGCGAGATGATGTAGTGTCAAGAGATATTATCAAACGCCTTTGCAAAATCTATTTTAAGCATTAAGGTGGGTATTTTCCTCTTATGGAAGAAGTGGAGGAGTTCTCTTGACACTAGGAAGGTGTCGGTGATACTCCTCTTTTTTATGAATGCCGATTGATTGGCATGAATCAAATCATTCATGAAAGGTTGTAGCCTCAAAGCTAACAATTTAGAAATAATCTTAACCGGTGCCGATATTACGCTAATGGGTTGATAGTCTTTTATTCTCATAGGATTTTCTATTTTAGGTATGAGAATAATCAAAGCTTAATTAATCGTCCAAAGTTCTAGTGAATCATCATGAAATTCTTTGATTAAGCGCATGAAGTCATCTTTCATGAGCTCCCAAAATTTTTGGATATATTCAATCGGAAATCCGTCTAAACCACTTGTTTTGCCTTTTTGTATATTTTGAATACATTTCCTAACTTCCTCTTCCAGGAATGGTTCGTCTAGAGAGGTTAGGTTAACATTATGACCTTGTTGCAGTTGGCTTAAGCTGCCAAAATAACATTCACGATTTATATAGTTCCCATAGTTGCTTTATAGAAGGAATAAAAGACTTCATTTATTTGATTCGATTCTTCAACCATTTGATCATTATGTGTAACAGAGTTAATGTGGTTCTTCCTTCTTCTGTTAGAAGGTATTGCGTGAAAATATCGTGAATTCTTATCACCTAGCTTCAACCATATACATGCGGACCGTTGTTGCCATTTACTCTCGAGTCTTGTTGATATTTCATGAATATGCTCTTTATGGCTTATTCTCAGTTTCCTCTCCTCTATTGAGAGTGTTTGTTTTTCCTCTATGTTATCCAATATTCGAACAAAATATTTGGATCGAGAGAGACTTGTGTCCTCATTTTTGAACTGGTCTCTCGCCCAACTATTAAGAGCTCTTTTAGTTACTTTCAACTTGAGTAAGATATTTTTTGTAGCATTGCGATTGTTGTTAGCAGCCTGCCAAGTAGTATGAACTAATTTGTTGGCCTTCTCAAATTGAAGCCAATAACGCTCGAGTTTCCAGAGTCTAGTTGCGTTTGTGTGACACGTAATGTCCAATTTTAGGGAAGCGTGGTCGGAGGTAGTCCTTGGCAAATCTATTAGGTTGGTCATGACATTGCGGGAGAGGATGTGATGTGATAGGAAAACTCGGTCGAGTTTAGAGAAGGTCGGTTGTGGTCGAGTACTAGACCAAGTAAAAGTTCATCCTTGTAGAGACGCACTTCCTCCAGTTCCAACGCATTGAAAACTTGGTTATATTTTAGCATCGAACGTAGGGAGTGGCTATTTTCCGTCGACTCACCGGGATTTCTAATTTGGTTAAAATCTCCCCCCACTATCCAAGGTAGATCAAGAGTGGAGTTAATGCTTTGTAGTTAAGTAAGAAAGGCCAATTTTAAGGCGTTGTTTGTTGGTTCATAGATATTTATAAGGAGAAATTTGTACCCTGAAGGTAGGGATAGAACAATGCTTGGAGAGAACTCATTCACAAATGAATCATGAAGTGTGAAGATATTAGAACAAGCTGTCATTAAGCCTTTCTTTGTGCCTAAGGCGGGTTTGTAAGCAAAATTATTAAAATTTGACAGGCAAACATTTTTCATATCAAAAAAGATGGGAGAGTTTCATTTCTGACTCTTGAAAACAAACCAAGTTGCATTTAGATTCCCTAATGGAATTTTTCACTACTTTGTACTTGTACGTATCACCAAGGTCTCTCACATTCCATGATACAAGAGAAATAAAATTAAAAAATTTAACAACCATTACAAATTGTTAAAAAATAGAACTAAATTCTTGACTATCTTTCAGTAGCTCATATGAGATCATCCTCAGAACGGTAGTCAACCGCGTCCACATCTTCAAAATCAAATTTGCCAGTGAATTCTTCATGGAAAAGTATATACAACCCCCATTTACCAGCCCCCCCAATCCGTCCTTTACCACTGGTAAACGGGCCCCACATATATTCAAAATAAGTGGGTCCCGTTTACCAGTGGTAAAGGACGGATTGGGAGGGCTGCTGAGGAGTTGTGTATATAAACCCATTCTTCATTTATATTTTCTCCTTTCAATTTTGCTTTTTTTCCTCTTTCAAATTATTTTGTTGCTGCAGTATGGTATACTATAGATGTCACATTAGCTGGATAAAAAAATAAAAAACAAAAACAAAAAGACATTTGCACTACCCTAGAAAGAATTTTAATATTATGTAGTTTATATGAGTATATGGTCTTTACAGCGAATATAAAGCTTATTATTTTTAATAATATAATATTACACTACACAAACTATATAACATTGAATTACTCAGAAGATTTAAATCTGCAGCTTAGTGTACTTTCGTGCCTTGGGAAGAGACCAAAATTGAAATTGTTTGTCTTGATTCACACAAATAGACCAAGAACAAATTAAAAGAGTTTCTAATTTTCATTAGAAAATGTGCCACGTTGTATATATTTATATATTTAATGCTGCACCAAGGGTAAATACAAAAGTTCATGAGCATTGCATGCTTTCGGTACAATCAAGGACTCAGCCAAATGAAATCGGTTCGATCAAACCGATTTCCCCAGTGCATCAACCGAACCGAGAATCGATACCCGAATTATAATAGTTTTTAAACTGAACCGGACTAATTTAACCGAAAAACCAAACTGATTTGATCCAATTTGACAAGTTCAGTTCAGTATTCGATTAAATCGAACCGTTTGAACACTCTCACTGTATAAGACTTTAAAAAATAAAGATTGTGAGAGTTTTTTTAGCATAAAATGCTAAAAAGTAGAAGGAAAATTATAGTCTTTTCTCTATTTTTCCCTCTAATTTCTTGATGACGTGGCATGAGATGATAAATCTAATACAATGTGTAATAAATCAAAACAAATTATGATGGTGAATCTAATACAGCATGTGACAAATTTAAAGTTCATTTTTTTTATATATGATCACAAATTTATCAAGAGTTAGCATGAAACTTATATGCACATACCTTCCTCGTGAGGACAATATTTTCTTCTTTCTTACGATAAGAGTAGCTCATTGGGATAAAGAAACGACGATGCACTAATTATATTATGCAATTGTGAAGTTAATGTTACATAAAGTCAACTACATCATCTATCTCTATTATATGAAAGAATTATTCAGCCAACAACCTGTTACCTGTGCATTTACAAACAATTATTAAAAAAGATCTAAAGAAAATTGCAAATTGCGTGTGGGACTCCTAGCCTACCGCACTCTTATCAAAAAACGGAAATTACTGTTACTTCAAGTAAAAACTAAATCATCCAACTCGACTATAAAATCGAATCCTACTCTCCACCCTTCTTCTAATGGCCTCTCAAGGGGTTTAAGGATCCTGCTTCTAGCGAAGCAGGATACTTTATGCCTTTCTATTTCTTAGCATTTGATTAAGGGGCCCAATCAATATTAATAACTATATTTTAACGGAGGATGGCTCTGTTAATAGCTTTTTTTTGGAAGTAAAGCTAATCATAATCTTATCTAATCTTGTTGATAATTACAAAATAATTCATTCTTTCTTTCCTTGTTTATTTTGTAATTCTTTTCAACCGAACAACTTAATATCTCAATTCTAAACTTCTCTTTTACTCTAAACCTTTTCAAAACCAAAGAAATAGAATTATTATTTTCTCATAGAAACAATGGAAGAGAGCATCCAACTATCTCATACGACATACTTCATATGAGGTATATTTTGTTTTCTAATTGTTAAATAATTTAAGTAGTTATTTTTCCATAATTAAAAATTCTAAAAGAATAAAAGAATTTCACATGTCAAATTGAAATACAGAGTACTACATTTATTATGATTAGCTTTGCTTTCAAAAAAGCTGTTAACAGAGGCCACCCTCCGTTAAAATAGTCATTAACATTGATTGGGCTATATCACAGCCCATTAATGAAATAGCAAGGAATAAAGAGGCATGGAGTATCATGTTTCTCTAGAAGCAGGATCCCTGAACCCCCTCTCAAGACCCACACCTTAACACAAACCTCAACCAAATGATTGTTGAAGAAATCGCCGGTTGGCTCAAGTTATACAGCGATGGTAGAGTCGAGCGAACAGGTCCACCTGAGGCAGGACCACTCATAATTCCAGTCGCACCATATGACGCCCCTCAAAATGGCATAACAGTTCTTGATCTCCAAACCAACCCTCCTCTTCGTATATATCTCTCTGAATCGGCGCCTCGCCTCGGCCACCGTGCCCCAATCCTTTTTCATTTTCATGGAGGTGGCTTTTGTGTGTCTCACCCGTCCTGGCGTATGTATCACGACTTTTACGCCCGTCTTTTGATCTCCTTGGAAATTTCCGCTATAATTGCTCCTATTCTTCCTCTAGCTCCTGAACACAGACTCCCGGCCGCTATCGATGCTGCTTTCTCAGCTCTATTGTGGCTACGATCAATTGCCATACCGACAGATATATCACAGACTATGGTGCAGAAGCCCTTGGTGACAGAACGTTTGTGTCAAACAGGTGACTTTTCACGTGTTTTCTTAATAGGAGATAGTGCGGGTGGAAATCTCGTGCATGGGGTTTCTGCTCGAGCTGGTGCAGTTGGACCGAAATTGTTATATCCAATCCGAGTGGCAGGGGGCATCTTGCTCCATCCAGGGTTTGCTCGGGAAAAGAGAAGCCGGTCAGAGATGGAAAACCCCCCTTCACCGTTTATGAGTTTGGAATTGATTGATAAATTTCTGGCGTTAGCGGTACCAGTCGGCGAAACCAAGGATCATCCTTATATATGTCCAATGGGAAATGATGCTCCACCGATGGAGGGGCTTCAGATGCCTCCACTGTTACTGGCTGTAGGAGAGACAGATTTGTTGAAGGATCCCCAATTGGAGTATTTCGATGCGATGAAGAAGGCGGGGAAGGAGATTGAATTAGTAACTAGTCGCGGAATGAGTCATGTTTTCTATCTTAACAAGTTTGCGGTTGAGGGGGATCCTGTTACCGGGCAAAGGACTGAGGAGCTGATTGAGGCTATCAAAAAATTTGTTGACTCTCACTGATATTATTGGAAAATTATTTATTGTGGGGGTTTAATGTCTATTGTTTCTCATTAAATTGGCTTTTCGTGATATGTTTGGGATTATGTTTCTTGTGTTTGAGGGTCATCCTTAATTAATATCATGCAAATTATTGTTCCATATCTACTTTCTCTACTTGAATAAAATGCAAGTTGCACAATGAATTAATTATTGTATTTTAGGATATATATACGATTGTAACGTTGCTTATATTTTACAAAAGAAATAATCAAATAAATAAATTAATATTCAAAATAAGATAAAAAATCAGATTTGTACTCTTGTCTTTAAGATTTGTCATTTAAAAGAAATGAAGTCATAAACCCAATTTCTTTAAATTTTATTTTATATATGTGAAAGAATATATATTCAAGGAAAATATTTTTTAATGTAAATAAAAGAAAAATGTACATAACTAACTATATATTGTACATATGAAATGAGAGTGATCATGTGCAACTTATTAAATAGAAGGAAGAGAGGGGAGAGAGAGAAAGAGAGAGAGGGGGAGAGAGGAGAGAACTCTAGAGCTCTACACAGTTAAGCTCACAAGAATTTAGTTTGTGAATGTCTTTTTTTAGACTTAAACAGTTATACTCACAATGAATGAGTTGAAAAACTAGTTAAATATCATCCGTGTTAAACGAATTTGCCGTGACTCGAACTTAATATTTCTTCCAAAATTCAACAGGTATTTACTGCTTGAGATAGCAAGCATTGCCTTGTAGATGTCTTTTTATTTTTATATTCACATTTGTTAGTAATCTCACTTTTAATTATTTATCTAATCTTTTGTGAACCTCCCACTATAACATCTCATTCTATAAATTTTCTATGATGCATCTAATGTACATACAAAAAACCAGATATGAACACTAATACTAAATAAAAATATGATTTCACTTTTATTACATATTACTAATTTTAAAATTTATTAGTCTTATTTTATTTACAATAAAATAATCAGCAATACATAGAAGGAGTTGAACCAATGTTTACACCTTTATTTGCATGACTAGACTAAGTCAAGCCGTATTGTTAAATGTTTAAATTACTAGTCATGTTTTTACTTCAAAGACATACCGAATTCTGTGGGTGGCCCAATAGTACTCTTAAAAGTACAGGCCAACCCATATCCTATGAACAAGCCCAATATTTCGTACTACTTTTCAATGTAAACAAAATATAATTGGATGAATGCAATTTTCAAATTTACAACCTGATCCAACAAAGTTATAAGCACAAATATAAAATATCTTGGTAGAGAAGTTGAAATTGGTACGGCTCAAGCAGTGGTTTCTGAATTAGTCAAATGTTTTGTGACCGGGTTGGGCTGGTCGGTGGAAATTTGGGCCGGAAAGTTTGAATGGTTGAACCAAAATTTGATATTTTTGCAATGTTAAGTTTTTTTCAATTTAATACAAACTTTCAGTTAAAAACTACATCTAACTTTTTATTTGTTAATGATGCAATGAGCAATATACAAGTATAGGTATTTTCTAGTTAGAGGATATATTTTTCATTTCGACTGTGAGATGCAAAATTGAATAGTTTATTTTGAAAAAAATACACTCGTCTGCTAGTCAATTCAGTTTTTTGTGCTTTCCTGAGGAATGAGGAATTCATATTGGATAGTCAAAACTGTAAGAACTGTGAAATATATCCTGTTTTTTAAATAAATCTAAATCTTGTTTACTGCTAACACATGACAATATTGTGATGCCATCTTTTATGCTTATTCAATAAATTAGTTAAATATTACGTATATTCAGGATTTGTTTAAGCTGAAAGTTTTGAATTCCAGGTGTTTTAGTAGTAGCCGTTTCTCTTTGCCTAGTAAACCACATGCATCAAGATTTTTGCCAGCTTAATTGACTAATTATGATTAATTATTAATTAGATGTACCTTTCCACTAACACCATTTGTCTCATATCAGCAAACAGTTTCTCCATATGGAAAAAAAATACACATAATTGGATGAGGAAACAATCTAAATTGGTCTTTTTATTAATTCTTTTTATTTGTAAATTTCTTTTGAGTTTTTAAGTTACATTTGATATTCTTTTGTCAGTGCAAGTTCACCGAATATTTCATCCTGAAATAGTGCAATAAAAAATGGTAATTGCCAAGAAGGGATTTGCATCCAAAACAAATAAATTTTATAATGTTATTCTAATTTGTATTACGTACCTATACATAATTAAATAATATATTATCAAGACTAAATAATTAATTAAACCGACTAGGACTATTCAAAAGAAATAAATCGACTAAGATTTGGCCATTGCCTTATAGATGGAGAAATGGTAAATAATTAAGAAAAGGTGTAATTTCATGTGAACCCCTTCAAAATTTGTAAATCTCATATACATCCTGCACAATGCAAAATATCAGAACTACCTCCGTAAAGAACAAACTTGCAAAAAAATGTTAAAGAACTACAAACGCTTACTTAAATCTTTATTTAGATTAGGCTAATTTGCATTCATCTAAGTTTTTAAAATTCTGGTAGATATAGGATTCGAATCACTCACCAATGTAAAGAACGAGCATAGCGAATATGGAAAAATAAGTAACAATCAAGGGAAAGATATTATGGGGTACACATGATATTTCACATTTTTAGGGTTATATATTATTTTGATTCTTGTAGGGGTATTTATGAATTATGCATAAAGGTAAAACTAACTAACATTATAGCTGGAGCTGAGCAATAAACAGCTTATAATCATCTCAGTCCTTTTCACATTTCCTCTGATTTCTGACATTAATTTAATTTAATTTCTTTTTCTGTAAAGTGTCAATGACAAGGTGGCATGTCAGATAATTTCTTTGAATTATAATTCTTACAAATCACACCCTTTTATATACACTATATTTGCGATATGTATGATAATCTCTTTCAAAAAACATATATTTAATAGAATTCATTTATGAAAATTTTGTGGGCTGAGTCTGTTGCTTACGACGGCTACAGCTCAAGTTGTATGAACTTATCCTTTACAACCCCCACAAAGTACCTTATTGGTGCAATACATTACAAAAAGTAAAATTAAACAATAATATCCATATTTTGAATTGACTTATTGGAAAGTAAGAATTTCGTAACTTATTGACAAATTTTTCTAAACGAAATTTCGTTATGTCAGTGTCTCTTGATAAAAAATAAAAAAATATCTCCAAGCTGACAATAGATCAATACTAACTTAATAGATAAATAGATGTTGATTTGAATGCATAAATAAATGTTAATTCAGAAAATTATCTAAATAACCTATTGAATTATTATTTTCTGGAATGCATGGTATTATTTCCTAGCATGTAAATATCATTCAAAGTTGTCTAAATTCTTTAAACATAATACTTTTGATTGTGCTCTTTTTTAAGATTTAAAACTAGTTAGTTTTTATTTCCCTAACTAATATAATTACAAAATAAATTACATATCTTCCATGAAATCGAAAAAGACCAGACATTAATACTCTTGTATCAACGACAAGCATACTGTCGATGCTAATATATCACACAACAAGAATATTAATTACTGATGGGCCAACGGTGAAAATTAGTTATCGCCATTGTACTTTCATTGATATTAGTACGTATATCTGTAACATTGCATTTTCCTGTTTTATAAAGAGAAAAACTTAGTTTTGCACATAATTAAGAACGAACAGTTATTACATTGATAAAATAAATTTCAGTAAAGTACCTCTAACAAAGTAACAAAATTATGAAATAATAGGCGACTTGATACTTACGAGTATCCCAATCAAATGAAATATAATTGTCAAAGTTGTTACTAACTACAACTAATAGCAAACTAGAAAAGGCAAACTAGAAAAGTTAAATTGAATACTTTATATCCCAACTTGAAGTACTTCTTTTCATTTTGCTTGCATGCCAATTAACCAACACATTATATTTTAAATAAAATGTTGTTATCTTAAAAGTGTGATAACAATGAAAATTTATAATTAGTGTATAAAAATAAATATAAGAAATTTATTAGAAAATTGCTATAGTATGAGTCGTATCTTGTATCAATACATATCATCTACTTATTACCATGTAATCATCTCATTAAAAAGAATAATATCATAAATACCACTATATAAAAATATCAAAACTAGAAAAAGGTAATAAATACTAATTTATGAAATAACAAACAATATTATTGGTTGAATCCTATATTGATATGATTATACTTTTTTTAATCATGTGGTCCTAAAATGAGAATCTCTTCATGCAGAGGACGGAAATCAGGAGATCTTTATCAAAACTTCAAATTAATTAAACTAAAACTATCAAGAATCTATCCTTTATATGAGAACAAAAAAAATTAAAATCAAATGTATTCCAAACAAAATATTAAACAATGCTTCCATTTGGTGGCTTCCATGGTAGGTTTCTTGCAGGACACGAAACTCTAGCCCTCAAAAGTCTCTTTATAACCCAAACTTGCTTCCTTCTTTTTTCTCTCCTCTTTCAGACTCTCTTCTTCACAAAACTCTCATTTAGATTTCGAGCTTTTCTCTCTTTCCTTTTCTCTACTAAACGACTTGTTTTTTTTAGGGTTCATATCTTTCATCTAGGTTTTGAGCTTCTCTTTCTTTCCAATTCTGTACTGAAATAGTTGTTTTCAGTTGTTCAAATCCATGGGAACGTTAAACTTGCCTCCGGGCTTCCGGTTCCACCCTACTGACGAAGAGATAGTAACGGAATATCTCTGGAAGAAGATTTCAAACCCAAATTTCACTACAAACGTCATGGGAGATGTAGATCTCAACAAATGGGAACCTAGAGACTTACCAAGTAAGTTCTTCCTTCCTCTCCATTTACTCCTTTTTTTTTCACAAAATCATTTCTAAGGTGAGCTAAACGATTTTCTTGTATCCTTCTACTTTTTCATGAGCTTTAATTAGAGTTTAGAACTTCATCTTTAATTATAATTTTGAAATTGCTTAATTCAGGGATTAGTCATGTCTTGAAAGGGATTAGTCATACCTTGAACTTTAATTACAATTTCAGACTAGCTGATTAATTGTTGTTGCATGGAAATTGTTGTTGATTGGTCCTAATTAATTAATATGTATTTGTTTTCTTGGTATATTTTTATAGGTAAGGCTAAAATGGGTGAGAAGGAATGGTACTTCTTTTGCCAGAAGGATAAGAAGTATCCGACCGGGACCAGAACTAACAGGGCTACAAAGGAGGGGTATTGGAAGGCAACAGGAAAGGATAAGGAAATAAAAAGTTCCGTTCGAGGCAAAAGGATTCTCATTGGAATGAAAAAGACCCTTGTTTTCTACATGGGGAGAGCTCCAAAGGGTGAGAAGACCAACTGGGTCATGCATGAGTTCAGACTTGAAGGCAACTCCAAGACTTCTGAGTCTAAAATTGTTCAAAAGGTAAGATATCTAGTCTTCTTTCCCTAAAAAAAATAAAAGATATTTAGTCTTTATCTCCGCATTTGAATGTTGAATTTGTGCTATTCATAATCACTTTTCATATGGTTTGATTTGATTCATCCGTCTTTTTGTTGAATTTGTACGATTTATAATCAGTTTCATATGGTTTGATTTGATTCAATGGATTAGAAATTCAATACTACAGCTTGATTTTATTCATTAACTAGTTGAATCGAATTAGTGTTAAACTAAAGTAACTAAACCCTCTTGTTTTACTACCGTACTTGAACAAGATCTGTTATATAGGACTGTACAACTGTATCCTTGAGTGATACGGAAAGAGGCACCACAGTCTGGTTGATGAACCCAGACCACTTCACCCGAGCGTGATTATCGGTTGTAGATGATCGTTCCTCACTAAACCATCTTGTTTGATTCTTGTATTTTTTTTAATCTTTCTCTAGTTTGATAGAGAACGAGTTATTTGAAAATGAGAACATAATCTTCTCATTCTAGGAAGTTGCTACAATTATGTCAAAAAGTCTTGAATAATTAATTTGGAAATTGGAACTTATCTTGTGGGTCTATAGTTTAGGAAGTTGTTAGTTATGTCAACGAAGTCTTTACCAATTAATTTGGAACTTCTAAGGCTTTATGTTGCAAATTTAACTTTTTTGTAAAATGTTTTTTCTTTTTTCAGGATGAATGGGTCGTGTGTAGAGTTCATGAAAAGAAAAACCCAAACAACAGAAACCAACAGCCCGAACCAGAAATGTCAAACCAATTTGGGGACCAAGATATTATGGATGGATTCATCGATCAATCCTTTTTGGATTCGAACAATCTAACAAGCTCAACAGCTGGTACAAGCATAGAAACATTAGCGAATCATCCATCAACTATACCTACATCTACAAATTTCTCTACCATAATGATAAATCAACCCAACAACAATTTCGTCCCTCCTAGTTTATATAATTTCTCCAATGGTAATCATATTGCCAATTCGATATATTCTCCTTGGCAAAATCAAAGTTGGGTGAACAATCCTAGTTATTCCAACTTAGGGTTATTGCAGCAAAGGCAACTAATGAGAAATCCAATGGCCCCTAATTCAATGCTTGTGCCAAAGAGTGACATTGGAACTTCCCCGACATTTAACAATCTTGGATGATAAAGTTTTGGATTCGTTCAAAGAAAAAAAACTAAGTTTTGGATGATTAAGTAGTACATCATGTCTTGATAATCGTCATTGTAGTCCGTATTTTGGATAAAACACATGCTTATTTTTAAGTAGTTTTTTTTTTGTAAAGAATAGAGATACATTTACATTTGGTTGGAGTTTTTATTTGGGTAGTTTAGAGTTTGCACTGTTTGTCAGTTTAGTAAAGTTAGGGCTAGTTTGTGTTTTTATTGATTGTTTACCTTTTTTTCTGCTTTTGTAGCTCTATAAAGCTGTACATCTACACATATCATCAGTTAAAAGTAGGATGAGTTATCTTGCTCTTTTTGTATGTTTTTTTTGGGGGGGGGGGGTGGAGGAACTAAAGTTTGTGATTTAACAAAAGCTTTATTGCAACAATTAATTTAATATGTGTTGATTCAGTGTGTTGTGCTTCAGTGAAGTAGAAACTCCGTTGAAAAACTATCTTACCCCTAATGATTGCTAGTTCAAGATAAATGACACTAGTAATTTTTGTGAAAATTCTAGATTCTACTCCTTTTGTATATGCAAAATTTCCAACGGAGAAGTTGAATTATAAATGCCATACCAAAATAATCTTTCCTTGTGAATGATTTGAAAATTACTGGAGTACCACTCGCTATATTCATCAAAATAATTTGTATCCTCATTTTGAAGGTTATGTAATAAAAAAAATAGTGATTTATGGGGTCTTTTCTTGAGGAAAAAAAAATAAAACTCTTTAAATTTGAGAATAAATTTTAGTAATTAATGGGCTAGTACACACCATTTAGACCATAACAAGATCTACCCCGCATTTTTTTTCCTAATAGAACTCCAGTTGCGTGCCCGTATTTCCTGGCGAAAGTATTAGGGTTTATTAAAATATTGTACAAATTTATGTAAATAATTTATGTTTTCATAAAAGAAGTATAAAGTTTTATAAAAAACAGTATGTATTTTTGAAAGTACATTATTGACAAAAATAGTATATACTATATACATTTATAGAGTACATAAACTTATGAATACCGCAATAATTCTGTTTCAAAAGGTTTATAAAGAATAACATGCAGGTACTAAAAAACAATATTCCTGTTTCAAAAGCACATTTAAAACGAACAGTGTATAAGTATTACAAACAGTATTTAGTTTTATAGAAAAAATATTCAAGTTCAAATCCGTATAGGCATAACAAAGAAATGATTGCAAAAATAGTATATACTTGTATCAAATAATGTATACATGATCTGGATGTTGACCAGCCAACCCAGCCTTAACCAGTGCTCGGATGTGCAATAATTTGAGCTCGTAATAGATTTTCCCTTTCCTAATTTGTTTCAAGAAGTTTTTCTTGGTTTTTTCCTATGATATAACGATAAAAAATGCTACGAACCCACACCAGTCACAAATCTAACACCGAAGAATCAAAATAAGAAATGAAATAGTGAAAATAAGAAAGATAATCTTTCCATATTTTAATTTCGGTGTAATGTTTGTGACTGATTTTTGTGTTCTTAGAATTGTTGTCTAACTATCTATTTATTTGTTCCTTGTAAAAGCACGAAATTTCAAGCAATGCTACATTCATGCATCTTGCTCGAGAAGCCTCCAAATGGGCAAGCAAAGCCACAAGTCCTCATAGATGCAAGTTGAATATAGACTCGTCCAAATCACATGTATTGATTGGTTGTTCTAAGACAAAAACTCAAAGATACAATCAGCTTCAGAACTGTTAAACTGCCCCCACATCTACAAGGAGTTCGATATACATACCTATACACATGTATACGGGTTTATAATGACTATAGGAATGTAAATGATT
This sequence comes from Juncus inflexus, assembly GCA_024447665.1. Classification (NCBI taxonomy): domain Eukaryota; kingdom Viridiplantae; phylum Streptophyta; class Magnoliopsida; order Poales; family Juncaceae; genus Juncus; species Juncus inflexus. Next base: position 10,491,304 of record JAJHPC010000004.1, read on the forward strand.
TGAATAAGGCTCTTACTATACTCGTATTTTTTTCGTGTTTGGATATATATTGAACATATATACATACACAGTTCAGATATAACAGATAAGGTATATGCAAATACATATTATTTATCCAAATATTCCATTCGGTAACACAAAAATTTGCAATGCAACTTATCAATACCACTAGCAATAGAAAATGCAATGATTTATAAAAAAAGAACAGTAATATATGATTTGTCAAAAAAAAAAAGTAACATACTAGTTTATAAAACAATCTCAAAGTGGCATCAATTATTAATGTACTATGTTAAGTCTAGTGGCAAATATTTCATCTTATGGAGATTGAGAAGAGAAACCATTGATTGTATTGAAGAAGAAGTAAGCAAATTTTTTTTATGGATTGTGAATAAAAGGAAAACAGTTTTTAAAATAAATTTGAATGGGAATCCCATGAAAATGAATATCCAAGTACAAATATTATTTTGATCTAGATAATATCTGGACCCATATTCGTATAATCGTATCGGTCTCACGCATTGAGTGCCCATATATCTATATTTTTATCTGCATAAATAAATTATACGAAACCAAGTCCAACATTTTAATCAAATCCATCCATCATCTTTTTACACATGCCCAAATAATAACTTTTCACGCACGCACACACACAACATCTTTTCAATATTACACACAACTTATTAATATTAAATGTAATATTCCCTTCAAGTACCTCTTCAAATCACTTTCCTTGTAAATCATTAATGATATCCAGGGATAAATTGCAAGGATCAAGACTGAATTGCAGCATTCTTTTTTTTTTAATTAGGAAGTTCAATATTCAGAAACACTGTAATAGAAAAGGTCTTCCTGGAAAGTGTAACAATAAGTGAGATAAGGATAAAGAAGCTTTATGGAAAATAAAGTGGGTATCTTAAATGGAGTAAGATATTCAACTCCCATTTTCATCTCCTAATTGAAAGTTGTAGCTCTTTAGTGTGATCAGTATATAAAAATGACGAATGAATACCGTTTTTAAGATTGTGAAAATGTTAATTTACAATAATGCAATAGAATAATGCACCATTATATACCTATCATGGCATTCATCAGCTTATTCAAAGCCAGCAGGTTCCCTCATTCAAAATTCAATAATACAACTTCAAAATTTCAATAATACAACTCTGGTGCGCAGCTGGAATAACAGACCCAGGAAATAATTAATAATCTTGACTTAGTAAATTTGAATGGTTCATAGTTAAAATAGAATATGGAAGGAAAGATGGTCCAAAACATTCACGGACGACAATAATAATGCAATGACAGTCCTAGAGTACATTCAAGCAGATATACGATTATGCAAAAATCTACTTTGAAGATAAATACTCCACAGACCTCATACATTCTCAATTTCTTAAATTCTTATCCAGTAACTTGGTTTGTTTTCCCTTATTTCTTTCCATTTATTTGCTCCTTTATTTTATTTTATTTTCTTTTAATTTTATTTTTCGTCCATTTTAATCGCCGTTAAGGCCATTCTTCCTCTTGACAAAAGATTGTAATGAACCTATCATACATTTATTCTAATTAAACTGCAGTGGTTAAAATAGATCTTTTTTTTCAAATTACATATGCTCTTCATTTTTTTTAATTAAAGTTTATTTAATCTATATCAAATCAAATGGCGGTGGCACGTGCATTAAAGCCTCTTGGTTGACTTTTGCAACGTGGAGCTTGTCTTTTTTTAAGAATAAAACAGTAATCTTGATGGAAATACTGTTTTATGACAACTATATTCAAGAAAAATAGTTTGTGCTCATTCTATCCGTATATATAACAAATTCAGATATATTATATACAAAAGGCCCCTCGTTAAGACATTTTATGTCCGTCCCACAAATATTATCATGCAACAAATTTTATAGTTGAAATTTGAGGAATTGTGAATATAAGCTGCTCTCTCACCATTTTAGATTATAAAAAGATTCAAAAAAATAGATATTATCAAACAATTATAGCCAGAATAAATACTTTGAGATTCATAACATTGTTGTGTATTTAGGAAACAACTGTCCACATGAGAATGGCCTAACACACTTGTTTATGGCAAGTCGAATTGCACCACTTTGTAATACAACTATGTGTTTACATAGCCAACACAAATGAAGATATTGAAAATGTATTTCCTTTTTTGTAATATGAAGTCGAATGGTCAAACACGACTACCAATTCTTTGAGAGGACCACATACTATAAAAGGTAGATTTTGGAAGCTAATCATTTTTAAGGGTTTTATTTCAATATAGTGACATGTTGCTTATTCACTACAAAATGAGACATGTGGCAAAATTTGCATGATGAATTTGTTTCTTTCATGCCGTCAATTGAAAATCTCTACTAGTTTTAGGTTTTAGGTATCTCATATTCAAAACTTTTCGTCTACTGCTCAACAATGACATACAAATTCACCTTGACCAAGCTGATATGTATTGTATTGAGACAGAAATTTTAGCTCCTTTAATTTTTGGCAGTGTAGGAATTATTAATTTATGTATTATATTATCATAAAACTTAAAATTGTGTATTTGATCTCGCCCCCACTTTTTATATTTTGTTTAGATGAGGAAATCAATTATCTAAAGTTTTATAATGAAGAGCTTTTTAATTTTCATTGTTGAAGTAACTTACTTTAAAAGTTAATCGAGTCGAAATAGCTACATTGAAATAATATATACTTGAATGACTATAGTCTATAATGCAGTCACTTTCCTCAATGATTTTGCAAAGAAGGTAAAAGTGATAACTTAGAAAGAAGCCGCAAAGGGCGACCAGTTTGAATATGTGATGCAAAAAAGAGAACGGATATTTTTCTAACCCTCCCTAACTTTTCTGAATATCTAAAAAAACTCATAAATTTATAGATTCCATAAAATTTACCTTATAGAGTGAATTAAATCTTCTATTACGCCTATCCTGTATTATTTTTAAGAGAAAATATAGTCAGATTTACTTAAGCCAAACTACCCCACATTTAAATGTTTTTATTTTTTATTTTCATGTATAATTTTGTCACTTTAATATAATAAATACTGGAAAATCAAGACACAAATAAGAAAAAAATTATTATGTAATAATTTAAGATAAATATTATTTTTCCTTTTATGATATTTTGACCATGGTTTATTTATCATTTATATCGTTAAAAATATTTTTCGATGCATAAGAGAAAAGATAGAAAATTTATCATAAACTATTATATCATAATTTATTTTTTTTCTTTATTTATGTTTTGATTTTCTTTATTTATTATTTTTATTTAAGCAAATTACATATAGAAAATAAAAAACTTAAAATATAAAAGAGGTATATTGGTCCAAAATTTAATGCGAGTACATGAAATGTCAAAGTTAATACATGGTATGTAGACGACCTTTATGTCCCCACTTTTTTAAGAACCAAAATCTTTCCCCCTAACCACGACTACTCTATCCCGTTGAAGCGGGGAGCCCAACTTATGCAACTAAGACCTTACTGCATCTATATTTTTTGAGATATGTGAGATTCAAACTCGGGTTTTTTTGGTTCTCATCCAACAATTTAACCATGGATATAAACGATTGATTCTCACTATTAAAAAATGAAATTGAGAGAATCGTCAGAGAAATGCTTCGTAGTGGGGTCGAATAGAGCAATGTTTCGAAAATCGGAATCGGAGCCAGAGTCGGTGTCTTGAGATAACAAATTAGAATCGGCTGAATCGGATTAGAATCGGTCGAATCGGAAGAAGAATGATCCAATTTATATAACAATAATAATTTTATATACTTGTAAGAATCAAATATTAATCGGATCGGAGCTTGCTGATTCTGACTCGAATCGGAATTGGAATCGGCGATTCTCAAAATCATAGAATAGAGACAACCATAATCCCGCCTCGGCAGCCCAACAAAAGATTATCTGTCTGGGTTATCTTTATGGAGAGTTTTTTAGAAACCAAAAAGTGAGATTTTTAAATATTCATAAAAAGTAGTAGTTTAATGAAAAATTCCCAAAAGAAAATGTGACATACAAAAAAGATCTTTTCAGAAGATAAAGCCAAGTTGAAATTAAATACGAATTGTTCTAAGAAGTTTATGCTAGGCTCAAACAGCGATACGCATGTGGCACCATTTCCATCATGGATTAGTCTTCTATTTTTCAAAATAAACAGATTAGCCATTTGTCAAATAAAAGGAAAATGATGAGTAGTTTCATTTTTTTTTCTTTCTCAAGACATGTGGAAGTATCTAAATGGGCTGATGGGCTGAAATATCCTTTTGGTTATACAGACCATTTGTCAATTGCCCAACAGGCCGAAAATCATTTATATTTGCTTGGTGTAAATGCTGCTCATTTCATTCCTTTTTTTTGGGTGCTCCTAATTTGTTTAGTCTCATTATTTACAAATCACACTATCCTAAAGAGATAATATATTTAAAATTAATGTTGAAATCCAAATTACTCCTTGAGAAATTTTATAAATTAAAAAATATTATTAGATTTCTGATAATCATTAAGCTGATAATTCGCCGTCTCGTATTAACAGTTAGTTCTCATAATGAATTTTTTATTTAAAATTATAAAGTAGCTTGAAAATTGTAAATTGGATTAAAACTGAAAAGAGCAAACTGTTGCATGCCTACCTCCGAATTTTTTTTTAAATATTTGCTCTCAGAAGTCAAAATAATTCTCATTAATTTTATTTTTAACTATCATTCTATACAATTCAACTTCAATCAATACTCTATAAAACTTTCAAACACCAAATCCTACTTTTCAATTCTTTTCATGCTCTCTCTATTTTTCTGATTTTTCTTTTTTTCATATCCTTCTCAGTTCTCACATTAGGATATCTGATTCACATTTCATACACCCTATTTTGTTCAAATATTCACTAGGTACTTCTTCTAAGACCCATTAAATAAAAACCACACCATCCCTCTTCTCTACATTTTTCATTAAAAATATTCATCAGAAGGGTAATTTGGGGAATAAGTAGATTGATATGCTTCCAAATTTGAACCAAAACTGTGGCAATGGTTCGGACCAGTTGCAATTCTCGTAACAAACAAAGTAATGACATTAGGAAGTGTGGAAATCCTTCCTTAGCATCTTGTAAATTTTGCTCTTCGCCTGAAAAATGAAAAGAAGAATATTAAAAAAAAGAAGCCTTTATCTAAATTTATGAAATTCCGCAAAAAAAGAGAGAAAATACCTTTTACTAGATACGAGCCAATAGTTGCATTATAATAAGGGGCAAGTTATAGTTTTCCTTAGTCGTAATATTAGTGATGTTTCTTGATTCGTCACTACTCGCAATATTTCCAAAACTAACTTCATTTTCAGAAAAACCCTAAAATTCTCATCAATTGCTTTTCTAGATTCTTTTTCAAAAAAAGCTTCTACAATGCTCATCAATTGCCTTTATCTTCTTCTCAGCACTAATGTATTCTTCGACTCTCTTTTTTTCGCCGTTATCAAATGAAATTGGTTCTTAATTGAATTATCAGTTCTTCCATGAAATAACTTCGCAAACTTAGACCATTTATTTCCATATAGCTTCTGAACGGCGAGTAATGTATCTTTTTCGTTTTCACTAAAAGCTTCTTTGTTGATTTTGGGGTCCAATTGGTTGTGCCACCTACACTGCTTTCCTAATCATAAGGAAACACAAAAGATTTACTAATAATTAAAAAAAGATGCAAATGGGTATAATTATTGTAACCATGGTTAGAATGGTAATCACCTGATCGACCATGGAGGCCTCCTGCAATTAAATTCCCATTTCTGCCGCTGTGTTTTTCGACTTGGTATATTAGAAGAGCATCTTCTTCTATAGTCCAACAGCCCCTGCAAATTACTTTGTCGCCGTCACGTTTTTCTTCAATAATAGTATTTAAATTCACAAAAGCCCTTCCTTCATCTTTTTGGCACTGACCCATTTGTTCAAATGAGGATTTAATTTTATGAAACTTGCCAAAGATATTTAGAATCCTTATTCGTGAGGAAGTGAAAAAGGAATAGGAGAAATAAGGGATTTGCAATCTGTATGTAGAAATGAACTATTTAGGTATTTAAGTTGGTGAGAAATGGAAAGTAGTAGTTACGAAAGGAAAACCGTCTTGTTGTGACCGTTCAAATACCAAATATGGAAAAATACGAATAAAACGACTTGGTTTTGTAACGGACCAACGCACACCAGGTAACGGTCTTTCTGCAACAAACCCACATAACTTGGTCCTCGTGGTATTTATGTGATTATTTGGATGCAGTTTTCGTGGATTTGACATAAGAAAGTCTTGCATAACTTTTGAGGATATTTTTTTTTGAAGCTAACTTTTGAGGAAATTATTTGGGTAGAGATTTGAAAATGAAATATTCACGTAAAATTAATTTTTTTCAGCTACTGATAACAACTATTAGTTATATATTTAGTTAGAGTATATATAAGAATCCCCTAGATTTCCCCCCATGCCTCCGTGACGTCAGCTTATGTCAATACCGCTCGTAAGCAGTCCGAAACCGGATTCCGTTTTTTTTTACAGTTGCCAGTGTACTAATAGAGAAAATTCCGCCATTTTATTTTGAAATTTTTTCAAGGTCGATTACCGTCATGAAACAGTTGATTAACATAGGCAAGCAGTCGAAATCTCGATTAACACTGGTAAGCAGTCGAAATCCCGTCCATTTTTTCCAAAATTTTCAAATTAAACAACCATATATATAGCTTTCCTGAGAAGAGAGAGAAAGAGAGATAGTGGGTGTGTGCGCCCACGTGAGAGAGAGAGGAGTGGCTTGACAACTCTCCGGCATTCTCTCCGGTTAGCAGATCAAAATCCGCCTATTCTTTTTCAAAAAAATTCAAATTAACCAACCATTTTACAGTATTCATCTCTCTTTCCCTCTCTTGTCTAAAAGTAGTTTAATGAGGAAAAATTCCTGGAGAGAGAGTGGTACATTGATAATTCTTTGACAATCTCTCAGATGATGACGACTACTTGTCGCTGGTAATTAAGCAGCGACTGGTAAATATGTTATATCTTATATTTTTTTCCTATTTTTTCATTTCATTTTTGTTTTCCTATATTCTAATTGATATTATTTATGTATTTTATGTTCATTTTGGGTCATGGTTTTGTTTTGTTTCTTTTTTTTTATATATTTTCTTTTTTTCTTTTGTTATTTTTTTTTATTTGAGGTTTATTTGTTGTGGTTACTGTTTACTGGTGGTAAGTGCTACAATTGTTATTTCATATGTACTTTAAATAGTAATCGAATCTGTTCCCTTTACCAGCAATAATTGAACTAAATCCGGAGATTATTTAAAAAAAAATAAAAGTAATCTACTTATGGTTATTTTAAATGATGATCTTGAACAAAATATTTTCGTTGCAGGTTGTATTTTTATGGTTTCAGATGTGCATAACGCAGCGGAAAACAAAAATTTCGTCCAAAATCAAATTTCGTCCAAGTACAATATATATGCCAGTAACTTGTTCTCCTCTTGCATAAGAAAACTCTTCTTATTTTATCTCACAAAAGATGTATATAATTCCTCTCATATAATCATATATATGTGATATATACTATTTAGATACCATTTATAATTTTGATTTATAATTATAAGGCTTGCATATAGAGCATTCAAGTGTTGAATATTCTTAATAGAAAAGATGCGAATAATGGATATGACCAAAAGGTGCGACTAACGGGTGTGACCAAGGGATGCGATTCAAATGTCACATCCAAAAGACGCGATGAAAGGTTGCGACCAACGGATGCGACCAAAGGGTGCGATCAAAAGGTGCGACTAACGGGTGTGACCAAGGGATGCGATTCAAATGTCACATCCAAAAGACGCGATGAAAGGTTGCGACCAACGGATGCGACCAAAGGGTGCGACCAAAAGGTGCGACTAACGGGTGTGACCAAGGGATGCGATTCAAATGTCACATCCAAAAAACGCGACGAAAGGTTGCGACCAATGGATGCGACCAAAGGGTGCGACTAACGGATGCGACTAAAGGTTGCGACTAACGGATGCGACCAACGGATGCGACCAAAGGGTGCGATCAAAAGGTGCGACTAACGGGTGTGACCAAGGGATGCGATTCAAATGTCACATCCAAAAGACGCGATGAAAGGTTGCGACCAACGGATGCGACCAAAGGGTGCGACCAAAAGGTGCGACTAACGGGTGTGACCAAGGGATGCGATTCAAATGTCACATCCAAAAAACGCGACGAAAGGTTGCGACCAATGGATGCGACCAAAGGGTGCGACCAAAAGGTGCGACTAACTGCGACCAACGGATGCGACCAAAGGGTGCGACCAAAAGGTGCGACTAACGGGTGTGACCAAGGGATGCGATTCAAATGTCACATCCAAAAAACGCGACGAAAGGTTGCGACCAACGGATGCGACCAAAGGGTGCGACCAAAAGGTGCGACTAATGGGTGTGACCAAGGGATACGATTCAAATGTCACATCCAAAAGACGCGACGAAAGGTTGCGACCAACGGATGCGACCAAAGAGTGCAACCAAAAGGTGCGACTAATAGGTGTGACCAAGGGATGCGATTCAAATGTCACATCCAAAAGACACAACGAAAGGTTGCGACCAACGGATGCGACCAAAGGGTGCGACTAACATGTGTGACCAAGGGATGCGATTCAAATGTCACATCCAAAAGACGCAACGAAAGGTTGCGACCAATGGATGCGACCAAAGGGTGCGACCAAAAGGTGCGACTAACGGGTGTGACCAAGGGATGCGATTCAAATGTCACATCCAAAAGACGCGACGAAAGGTTGCGACCAATGGATTCGACCAAAGGGTGCGACTAAAGGGTGTGACCAACGGATGCGATCCAAATGTCACGTCCATAAGGTTGCGACGAATGGGTGCGACCAAAAGGTGAGACTAACGGGTGTGACCAAGGGATGCGATTTAAATGTCACATCCAAAAGACGCGACGAAAGGTTGCGACCAAAGGGTGCGACTAAAAGGAGTGACCAATGGATGTGATCCAAATGTCACGTCCATAAGGTTGCAACGAATGGGTGCGACCAAAGAGTGTGACTAAAGGATGTGACCAATGGATATGATCCAAATATCACGTCCAATAGGTTACGACTAACGGTTGTGACCAAGAGGTGCGACCAACGGGTGTAATCGACATGCGCAACTAAGAGGTACGACCGAAAATGTGCAATCGCAAGAGTTGCGACCTCTTGAATAGTTGTGTCTTCATGAAAGGGTGCATACCATGAATTGCCTTTTTTGAAATGGTGCATGTGATGCATCATGTCATGAAAAGTTGCATGTGATGTATTGAATTCATGAAAAGATGCCTATGATGTATTAATGTGTAGAAAAATGTGTGTTGACAAAGTTGACCATGTGTTGACCATGTTGATCATGTTGACAGTTGACTGTTAACCCACTGTGTTGACTGTGGACTATGTTGACTGTTGATTGTATTGACTGTTAATTGTTGCCAGTTGACTACACTAATTTACCCCTTGACTGTTGTCCATTGAATTGGTCAAAAGTTGATCATGACCTGGTCAAAATATTGACCATTGACTGTTGACCTTGTCAAATGTTGATCGTTGACCGAGCCAAATGTTGACCCAATCAAATATTGGTTTTTGACTTGTCAAATATTGACAATGACGACCGTGCCCCAAATTCGCATTCATAAGCCTTATATATATATATATATATATATATATATATATATATATATATATATATTTTTTTTTTTTTTTTTTATAATGGTTAAATAATCGAAACATAATATGATTATGTTTACATTTGATATATTTGTTAATACGTGTTGATATAATGAAAGAGTTCATTAGGCATAACACATCCATCATGGAGATGAAGGAGTTTATCATCTATCATGAATACATCATTAAGATGACAAGTTCATTTTTAACCACACATCATGGCGATGAAAGAGTTCATTGATTTCTATACATGGAGATAAGATTTTCATATACAATCTAAGAAAAATTTCATGGAGATGAAATATATTTTTAGGAAATCTTTATGTTAGTTCATAAAGATGAAGGCCATGATATATCATCGTTATTATCTTTATTCTATTGGGTACATGTGATGTTCTTTGAAGATTGCATAATAACATATAATATTAAATAAAATCCCTCAAAATAATGTTAAGTCATGAAGTGTCTTCCATAAGTCTAAATCACTCAATACTCTGATCGACCCTGCATAGGTCATGCCAAAGCTGGGTATGTAGGGACAATCTTAGGAGGAGAGAATGCGGGAAATGGGAGCCAACATAGGTCATGCCAAAGCTGAGTGTATTGGGTACTATTTTGCCGATGATTAGACACGGTTTGATTTAACTGGGCTATCAAGTCGGACTTGGGCTCGGGGCATACGATAGGATATATACGTCGGGCATGTGATGCTTATCCTATGTTGTTCAAGAGTTGTATGAGATACAATTGGAATTATTTCTACCTAAATAAGTTAAGTTCTGGGCGATGAGCCAAAGCTCACTTAGGACTTAATTGAAGTATGGATCTTGTATCACTATAAAACTTCATGAATTGAAAGTTTCCAAATCAATGCGATTGAGGGTTATTGATTTGATTAAAAAATAGTGAGAGCCATTATATGAAATATTTAAAGAATAATAGTCTTTAAATATTATTTAATTCGAATAGTATATCTATTTATGTCTCACAATAGGTCCTTGAGAAGGACATATAGCATAAGATGCTTATAATCTTTAAAATGAACATGGACAAGTGTTGTCAATGATGTTTTCGTGCTTAAAAAAAATCGTAAAGAGTAAAGATAAGGGTAAGGTGTTGTCCGGGCTTCGGCCTTAAGTAAGAAGTTGGTATCTTTTGTAATGAATTGGTTCATTGAAAGAAACCATAATTTCTCAAGAATATATGAAAAAGAGAATCAAAGGATAGTGTGACTATCACTTCAAGTATTTTTGTTATAGAAATTAACTTGTCTACTTCACATCATGTATATTAGATACACGATGTGAATCACACATTTATGAAATTGTGCTGACAAAGTTGTAGACTATTGAGTAAATATGATGTTAACATATGAGTGACAAATGTAGCAAAAGTTGTTGCATTTTCACAAGTAACTCATTTATTTACATTGTCTTTTTGGACTTATCGCCGACATAAATAATTGTTATTTAATGTCGACAATAAATTTTGTATTATCTATAGTTCGAGTTTATCTATGAATGATTATTAATTTATTATTGAGAATAATAATTTCACCATACACAAATGTCAATTTTCTTTGGAAATGTTCCAATAGAAATATTAACTTATGTGTTATATCGAACAAGATAATTATAAGTCTATCTATAACATTAATATTAAGAATTTAAATCTAGCATTGTCGCTTGGTCTACTTAAATAAGATGAATATTTATTAAAGCCATTAAGATGGATTTTCAATTTCATTTGATTTTGAATCATTTGAAATATGTGTAACTTATTTATTAGACAAGATGACATATACGTCTTTCAAAAAATAAGGTGAAAGCAAGTTACTTATTGGCTCTCATACATAGTGATGTATGTTCATCAATGAGTGAAGGTACTAGAGAAAACTACTTCATCGCTTTATTGAAACAATAAATTTGAATATTTTGAAAAGTTCAAAAGTTACAAATAATGAAGTAGAGAATAAAACTTGGCTTCGAAAAATTAAATTTCTTTGATGAGATCGAGGAGTCGAGAACCAAGTGTTTGATCATCATGATAACTATATCGAACTTTATTAGATATAGTTCGATTATGATGAGTCAAATATATCTTCTATTTCTTTCGGGGTTACGCTCTTATTGCGTTCATACTGAATATAATTCCATCTAAAGCAGTTGTAAAAAACTCCATATGCGATATGGACTGGTAGGTGTATCAGATTATCTTTTATCAAGATTTGAGGATATGATACTTAATTGAAGCATCATGCATCTAAACGGATTAGTGCTTATTGTGGAATATCCTAAGAAAAGTAAAGGATATTATTTCTATAATTAATATGAGAACAAAGTGTTTGTTACTTAAAAATTATATCTCTTTGGAAGAAGTGTTTCCAAAAGAATTAGTGGGAGTAAATTTGAAAAGTTCAAATTCCACATACTGACAGTAATGCTCGGATGGAAATTAATTCAGATTTCAACTAATGATTGAGTCTGCAATTAATCAACTAGACTCTCAAGATGTTGAAGAGTCTGAGTATATAACATAAGTGTATTCAAGTAGATCTATTAGAATTTATCGCAGGCCCAAAAAATATAGATTTTTCGTGTCTAATGATAAAAATTTCATACTCATAGATGATGAGTCCACATTCTCCTAATAGACTATGATGAGTCAAGGCTCTAATGGTTAGAGACTTTGAAAGTTGAGATGAAATCCATGTTAGACAATCAAGTTTTGAATTTGATTGATCCATCAGATGGAAATACGGTTTTAAAAGAAAGACCGACATGGATAATGTGCAAACATATAATGCATGATTTGTGGTTAAGTTAAACTCATAGTATAGACTATGATAATATTTTTCTAAGTCATCATGCTTATGTATTTCGGAATTTTCTTGGGCACATATTCATAGTATGACTATAAAAGATGCCAAGTGGATGTCAAGACGTTGTTTCTTAATAGAAACATATGAAAGTATGTACATGATACAACTTGAGAGTTTCGTCTATCCTAAAAAAAATTGAAAAGAGTTTGCAAGTTGCATACATATATTTATGAATTAAAGCAAACATCTCTAGGTGAATATTTATTATTTGATGAAGTAACCAAACAGTTTGGTTTTATCAAAAATTAAAGATAAATCTTATGTTGACAAGAAATTTAGTGGGAGCATAATTACATATGATATGAATTAAGTGTAACAAGCACACATAAGTTTAAACTTAGTGAAAGTCACTAAATAATAATCAAGAGTATGATTATATACTTGAGAAGGATAAAGTATTCTTCTTTGATTATGATGGACATAAAAATATGCAAAGTATTTGCATATGACAATGTTTGATAATCCATTTAAGAACCCAATCCCTTAAATGATGGTGATCATGTTAGGTCAACTGGTATGCGATACCACATAGATCAATGAGTATGAGATACTTGGTTGATTTGGCCTAGTGCAAGTGGGAGATTGATGGTGCTATGCCCTAGGCCAAAATGTTTGTGACCTAGATGATGGATTATAATAACAAACATAATATTTATTCTAAGATATTTCATATAATATGTGCGTATAGGTTATTTTAATATAATTAAAATAGATCATGAATATGCAATTCAGCTTTATGTCATCAAAGCGCGTGACTTTGATAGTAAAACTATAAAGTGTTATGAATGCTATTCTAAATCGTCCCTGGTCATTTATAGGATATTTGTGGAGACAAATATACTTGCGGATACATATAAATATATATTTATATACAAGCTATAAATGTACACCAGTATATTAGTTGACTGATGATTATGTTTTACTGATCATGGATAAATAGTTATCAAGTCATTAACATAGGTATATGTTAGAGACCATATATTGGACTGACCCGCCATAAGAATGCTACATGTTTTACATCATTAGCGATTTTTGTAACATAAAGTATTTATAGTCCTTTGACCTGAGATTGTCTCGGTTTCCAACATGAGTAATTTTATACTTTCATATAATCTAATACTGCCTTTAACCGGGTGGTCATAACGGTTATGATTAGGTATACAATGAATCATGTAGAGTGATGAGTGCAATCAAGACGGGATTTGTTCCTCTCATAAATGAGAGAGATATCTTTAGGCCTCTTGATGAATTGAACTGAAGAAATGTATGGCCATACTCAAATGAATTAATAAGAGTTATTAATGTCATTTGTTCTTGTTCAGTTTAATTTGGGATCAAGAAATATTAATCGATTAATATAAGGATGACGTATTACATGCCTTATGATCGATATAGATATCGCACGACAAAGGGACTAAATACGTGATTGTTGATTAGGTAAATCGGATCACCGATATTCACTTAAATTGGATAGTCATGATGGCTTACTAGAGTCCGCTCATGATTTATAGACTGTCAAGTCTATTGCCAACATTAAGTGAACCTACAGGGTCACACACAAATAACAAACTGAAACGGGCGCAGAAAATCCTAGCAACTTATATGATGAGTTGCATAAGAATGTCACAAAATATATTGTCATCTTATGTGATAAGATGTGATATATATGTATATAAAGACTATGAGCACAAAAGATCATATAATCTAGAAGAGTCTAGATGATGGCATATGAATAATGATGAGTGATGTCATACACATCTTTTAGTGTGATGAGACATGACTCTTCACCTCTATATAAGGACATAGAGGGCTCCAAATTCATTAGACCAAATCATTCTTTCTCTCATTATTTCTCATTCTCTTCTGTGAGACAAAAGAGAGAAAAATATCCTTTCTCATTTGTGTGACAAAATTACGAAAGAGTGATTTCCTTTTTGTATAACTACGAAAGGGTGTCATCTTTTGTATGACAAAATGAAAGGGTGCGATTATATGAGAGGAATTATATACATCTTTTGTGAGATAAAATAAGAAGAGTTTTCTTATGCAAGAGGAGAACAAGTTACTAGTATATGTATTGTTCTTATTCCCGTTTTAAGAAGTTTGTTCGTGTGGACACTGGTAGAGGCGTTCGTACTTTCGGCGCTTGTGATCTATTTGGCCTAAGAAGATGAGAACGGTTTGTTGAGAGTTTTGGTGGAGACCGATTGTGTGTGCGGTAGATGACTTCCGCACGATCCGACCTAGACGGCATAGACGGACGTAAAATCGGTTAGGACGGTAACCGATTTAGAGGCGCATGGACAACACGCATGGTTTGAGCATCACGGATTAAGCGTAATCCGAAAGGTATCTTTAAGATTTATTTCTTTGATTTAACCGATACGCACGGATCCTCGGATTGGTTTTGGACGAAATTTTTGTTTTTCCGCTGCGTTATGCACGTCTGAAACCCAACAAGTACAAAATTTAAGATTGGAGGTGGTAAATATGCCAACTATTGGCATACTAACTTGGGGGAGGGGATTCTTTCACAAAGATTTAATATTTTATACTCGCATGCAGAGATAACCCAAGGTACTTTGTACCAGTTTAAACAACTTCGAGACTTGGGAGAGATATTTTATTTAATCACAGCTCAGTTACCCCAAAGCAACAACTGCTGAAGTTACAAGGCATCATTGACCAAGTTCAGCCTACATATGCTTCTGATTCAGTGGTTTGGAGGTGGACTGATAAAAAATCATTCACTGCAAGGAGTGCCTACCATGCTCTCGCAATGGGAATCCACACCTCAAAGCCATTAAAAATAATTTGGTCAGTGACCTTACCTATGAGAAAGAAAATTTTTGTGTGGCTTTTTACTCAGAACAATTTGAAGAAGAAAGTTTTCCAACACGTTAATAGATGCTACCTCTGAATTATGAGGGCATTACCAATGGAAATCCGGCTTTTTGCAATATTTGAGCAAATAAAATTCCCATAACGCCCCCAATGAAGATATCACCGACTCTGAATTATGAGGGTATTATTGTAATTTTATAATCTTGTATAACAATACGACTATCCCTATTAAAAAATGTGCCGCTCCCAAAAAAACAAGGGTGTAATTCCGTCATTTCAAGACAAGGCGCATTACAAACATGAAAATTATACTACTTATATTTGGTATATTTGGTGTAGCTCAATTTGTCAATAAAGTTACGTAGTGCAGTTGGCAAGTTTTATGGTTTCTGTAGCAAGTTGTACCAGAGGTACTTGGGTCAAATCCCGCTGCCTCAGAAAAAAAAAAATTTAATTGCTTTTGACCTTTTTTTTTTTAATTTATTATTGGTCCAGAATTTATTTTTAATCCCGCTGCCCTCTCATTTACCAGCTCAATAATCGCTTCAATTATATTACACACCTTATGGGACCGTTTGGTAACATGAAATAAGAGTGAAAGAGTAGAAGAAGGTAGAAGAAATTTACTTATTCTGCCGAACAAGAGTGGAAAAAGATGATATAAAAAGATAGAAAAGTGATTTAACTTTATTTCATGGGGGGTGGAAGGGTGGAAGAGAGGTGGAATAAGAAGGTTTTTCTTCCTTCTCTCTTCTCTTTCCAAATTAAATAAATATTACATTAATTATTTATTCTACTCTTTCACTCATTTATTGTGCCGAACATCCTTAGAATAAAATGAAAGAGACACACTTCCATTCTTTCACTCTTCCGCTATTTCACTTTTTGCCGAACGCCACCTATAAGAATTTTAAAGTTCTCCAAAATTCTTCATGTTATTTGAATTGCAGGATGTGGAACAAAAAAATCATATTTAAAAACTGGACCAAAAAACAATGATTAACAATATTATTGCTGAGATCTTCTATGGCAACAATTTACCTATACTATGAAGTGACTCATATATAGAATTATTTAAATACAAATTTCAACTCACTATACATTATTCTTTTCTAAATATTCAACAAATGATTTTCTATGTACTAAAGAGAGGAAATGCATCCGAGCCTCTCCATCTCTTTTTAAAAATTTGTATCAAATTGGTGTTGACAAAAAATTTGATGTTTTTATTGTACATTTATATTCTTTTTCTCTTCTTAAAAGATTCACATTGATATTAAACATAGACATGAATATTTTTTTGTAAATACTGACATGACTAAATTATCAACTACATGTACAAGATATCAAAGATAATAAAAAATAAATAATACACAATAAATATTGTTAGAGAAAATTTTATGTGTCTATATAATCTATCTTTGAAGTTGGACCATTCAAATTAAAAATATTGTTATTTCCACTTCCATTTTTAGTTTAATTTTTAGTTGAAGTTGTCCATTATATGACAATACTAAATAAAATAATTTCGCAAAGCGGAGCGAGAGACGCTCTAATTATACTAATATGGATGAACTTCGAGCTCCATAATACCATCAAAACTATTATGGGCGGGATTTTCGTTGTGTTTCTCGCATTATTTGCCATTAACTTGGCACGTGTGGTTGTTCTTAACAAGGTATATAAATAATTATTTTTTTGTGAGTATCATAATAATTAGGTTTATATTAAAATGTATATTTTAAGTTTTGAAAAATTGAAATAGAGATTTAATATTTTTATACAGGAGCCGGTCAACTTCTCCTATTTCGAGAAAAAGTATGTCTTAGACAACTCAAGGTAAATATATGAAATTTTTTAATTTTCACACAAATTTAGCATGATTTGAAAAAGAATCCAAAATTTGCCGATTTTGTGAACCACGAAATTTAGTATGAAATTATAATGTAATTATGTATGTTTTCTTTTCATAGACAGAGCAATGATGCGGTCAGTAATCTTATGTACTTTGCGAGTAGGAGAAATTTGAATGTATAAACAAAACAAACAAGTAGATGAATCCATTGATTTTTTAAATATTCTTTTTAGTTTAAAGTGAGAAATTTTGTAAAAAATAGATTTCTTTTGTAAGAAAAGAAGCATTTTACTTTAGTATTTATCAAATCAAAACAACTTATGTTTTATCCCAAAGGGACCCCTGATATGTCACGACGCACTATAGCATTCCAAAATCACAACAACATTATATATAACTTACAAACAATATAATAATAATATATATAATTTATTTTTTATAACAATAAATAAAAAAATAAAATAGTATATTAAAATAGTATATACAAATTTCAAAAATAAAAAGATGCATAAAAAATAAGAATAGTATATAGAATAGTAAGAACAATATATAGAAAAAAAATATTATATTGAACATAAAAGAATATTATATATACCGTCTGTCGTGATTCGAGATGCTATAGTGTCGTCGTGATATCAGATTTCCTTATCTCAAACATTTCTATTTTTCTATTTCTATTTCACGCAGGAGGACAATTTTTTTTTCATATTTTTGGATGATAGATTTCACAAGCATGATTGCTCCAACTCTCTATATATAAAGCGAATACTTGTCACCCAACTTACAAATTTTAATAATTAAAAAAAAAAAATAAGTGTTCACAAAATAAATTTGATAAGATAGAATCGGGTTACAGTGGATTGTCACCCAACTTACAAATTTTAATAATTAAAAAAAAAAAATAAGTGTTCACAAAATAAATTTGATAAGATAGAATTGGGTTACAGTGGACTGTTAGTTATTTTTTAGTATATTTAATAGTATAGATTAAAAAATATACATAGAAGTTGAAAAATAAAAATAACAACTTGTTGGCGTAAAATGTAATATGCTCCTATGCATTTATAAACAAATATATAATCTCCATCTAACCAAATCTCGTTAGCTCGAGTGATAAAAACACCACCTCATCAACCAAGAGGTTGTGTGTTCACACTCACCAAGAGTAACATCATTTTTTCTTTCAAATAACCTTCCTCACTTGAGGAGTTAAAAATATATATAATCTCCATCTATGTCATAGTGACACAAATGTAATATGTTACTATATGTATTACCGCTAAGCATTATCTCCCAAAAATTGTAGCTCCCCGGCTCCCGTTTAAGGATAAATCATTACGTGTCCATAAAATTGAGAGTCATTTGAAATCTTTCGGAGCTCCCGATTCTATGTACTCCCGAACTCTCATATCTTACTTACAATATTAGAAGCTCCAAAATAACTCCCACAAAATTTAAACTCTAACTATTTTGTTTAGTTGCTCCTTACGGCTTTCAATAAATTTCTCATGTAAGATATTTTATTAGGAATATAAAAGTATAATGTTTAGAATATACGGTAACTTATTGTGATATAAAGGTATATATATAGATTCATTCATTCGAATTCAACTATTTTAGCATGATCTTTCTCTTGTTTAGAATATAAGGTTTATTTCGGTGAATATAATAAAAATATTATTTTTGAAATGTAAGGTATATTATTTGGAATATAAAGATATAATGTTTCGAATCTAATATATATTATTGTAAATACAAAATATAAATAAAAACCAAAATAAAATTATGAAACTTTTGGCGGAAAAATATAAGAGCCTTGAAGCCAACAATATAGGGTGGTTGAAATTTTGGGCTGAAATATATTGGAGTCACTAAGAACTAATAAAAAATATTCAGGTCTATGGGGCATGCTCCTAATTTGGGCCCTCATCTTATTGGGATCATATACGAGCTAATATAAGATGGGCAGTCCTAATCTTTTTCCTTTTTATTTTATTTGCACATGTAATTGTGTGTGACCACGTGTATTATACCTTACACAAAATTACAAAAATTAAAATAGGGTGGTACTATTTCTAGAGCGAGTTTTTCTTCGTCCAGAGCGAGATTTAAACTTTTTTCATAAAATGTCCGAAATTCCCTTGCTTTAATCAAGCTAGATCTTTAATACACAATTATTGATTTACTCTTGTATTGTTTCTTAATTAATTCCAACAAATATGGCAATAATATTATTGTAAATAAATCCAAGATTTTTATACTTTATCTTTTGTTTATGTTTTGCTCCCTGTTCCATAAACAGAAGTTACAGACCACCATGGTCCTTTGTGTGAATTATGAAATTTTAAATTTTAATATATGATGTTTATTGAATTAATATGATATTTTCACGAATGATACAAAATAATCGGATTATATATTATTGAAATTAATATGAAATTGTATCACTATATGAGATTATTATAGATTATTAAATTATGTAGTATATATTATTATTATGTATATTATTGTATTACATATTATTGAAATCAATATAAAATATTACAAGTTATATATTATTATGAATGACATAATGTCGAATTGGACTTTAGAGCGTCATATAAGTTCGAGTTTATGTACAGATAACTTATGTCTTTTCCTAATAAAATATAAATAGCAAAAGAAACTTAGTCAGATATAACAAATGATAACTATTGTCGAGCTAATACAAAAATAATTAGGACATTGATGACATTTTGGTGATTTTTAATTTACATAATATTTTGGTTAAAGCTAATTAGTGATAAAACAGAAACAAATCATTAATCCATGTAACAAATATTAACCACAATTAAATAAGGGGGTATTTTCGGAACTTTAGTTAGAAATCAGGTTTTTGCTCTGAATGAAGCAATGTTTGCTCTAAAAATAGCACTACCCATTTTAAAATATTGTTAATACATATTAGGAATATCTTGTACCGGTATTATTTTTACATATATGGATACATATGTAAATGCAGATGACATTAGGATGTATATTCGATTTGAATGTTACGCCGACTTACGCGAATACAGTTTCAATTTTAATACTAGCGGATATAAATATGAATACCCCAAAGCTTAGAATATGCATACTAACACTCGGGTTGGGGTATGGTGCAACAAGCATTGGAGGTTGCTAGAACCAACCTAACAATAACCATTGGAACATTGTTAATTAGCAAGAAAGGAAGGTTAATATTTTCTATTAATGAACATTCATTATTCAGTGAGGGAAGTTGTACTAAATATGGAACATGAAGCCATGTAGAAGAGCCCTGATTTTTTGGTAGTTGCAGAAGAGCCCCTACATTTAGAAACGACATGAAGAAGATTATCAGCGGCTCCAGCGACCTTATTAAAAAAATAAATCTTCATTTCTCTCATATTTTTTTTTGGGAAATTCTTCAAAAACCCCCTAACTTTTCTAAAATTTATCAAAAAATTCCTATCTTTTCAAATTCTTCAAAAAACCCCTACAAAGTGAATTGAATTTTTTTTTAACCCCCTATGGGGTTAACTTTAACTTTTCCATCCATTAAACTTTTTAATGGACCAAAATGCCCTTATATAATTATTTTCATATTTAATTTTATTCAATAAATATATTTTACATCAACTATTAATATTAAATAAGAACTAAAATATGAATAAACTTATATAAATAGTAGAGAAGAAAATAATATTTTATGCAATATAAAATTATAAATTATATAATAATAAAATATATTATGTAATATAATATCATAAAATGAATTAATGCATCAAAAACTGATATTATAAAATATCTTAAAAATAATATCATGAAATATTATATTAAAAAATATTATTTTTCATTCATTTATTATTTTTAATTGGATAAAATAAAATTTGAAAATAATAATGTAAGGCATTTTGGCCAATTAAGAAATATTTTGGATGGAAAAGTTAAACGTAACACCATAGGGGGCAAAAAAAAATTCAACCCACTTTATAGGGGGTATTTGAAGGAATCTAAAAAGTTCGGAGTTTTTTCATAATATCTAAAAAAGTTAGGGGGTTTTTGAAGAATTTCCCTTGTTTTTTTTGTGAACTGTGTTTTTCGGTTTTTAGTGTGTGGAGGTTAATTTAATTGCCTGTTTCTAAACTTCTTGCGAGGACTTTTTCTATATTAAGGCTGTGAATTTTATTGAATATCATTTCATTGTAGGTTCAAATTAGACTCATTTCGATTTAGATTTTCTTTATCTATTGCAAAACGAAAAGATAATTATGATGAAAACGAAGAATTTTACGAATGAGAATCGATTACTCCCAAAATCATGTGCTGAGGTATTTATTTATAATTATGATGTAAATAACAATGTATAATATCAATGGCGGTGTTATCGTTGAAATTTTTTTATTATCAATATTTCCATTTTTAATTTGTACAAATTATAACATTCAACAACTAAAAATTACAAAATGAGAAAACATCAACCCGCGCCTATCCGATTATCAATATTGTCATTTATTTTTTTATATAAAATGAGGTATTTATATACGATGTAATAAATAACAATAATACCATAGCTTATGACTAATTATTATTTATATGTTTTAATAAATTATAACTTTTGAAATAAGAATATAAAAAAAAATGATATCTGGTTAAAAAATGCATTACATGTTATATACATGATATTTCTTGTAAATATTTTTCATACATGTCTGAATATTTACAATTTATACACGGAATATAAAATTTCTTTTTCTCACATTGTTTTTTTTTTTTTTTTTTGTAATCGTTTCAAAGAATATGGTGCAAGCTTTTACGGTCGAGCATGTAATGCGACTCCTCGCTCATTTCTACATCTTCTATCTTCTCACCAGCCAAAAAGAATCAAAATTTCAAGAAAATTTGGTGATATTTATTGGTGCAACCTCAACTGGATTAGAATGTGCTGCCTTTTGCATTCCTCCTATTGCTGTATCCATTGGAAATCAAATGTATTCTTTCATGTATATTTGGCTTCTTGTTTTGATATATATGCATATGAAGGTCCATGATTTGTTCACAAATATAATGAGTGGGATTTTTGCTGCATGTTTTGTGTTAATGTCTATCTACTTGGCATTTATGCATGTTTCTAAGAACAAGGTATATTTTTAATATATATAGGTTTATATTTATTGGTTATTTTTAATCTTTTGAAAGAAAATGTGATAATAAAGATTCAAATTTCTCATGCAGGAGATACCCTTGTAATTCCTCCTTTCAAAGGAGAGAGAAACGAATCAGACAAAAGGTACATACATATATTTTAAGAATATATATATATAAATAAATGGTTCGTAATTTCCAGTCAACGCAAGGATAAAAAAAGGGATTCAAATACTTCCTTAGGATTTAGTTTTATGCAAAAAAAAAAATTAATATGTTAACTTAATGATTTGGAATCCCGTCTTTTATCTTTGACGGGATTTTGAATACTGAATAGATATAAAACAAAAAGATCACGAATAGAATTATTGAGAGAATTATATTGAAAATCAAGTTATTTTGAGTATTTGAAATATTGCGGGGCTTAAATTTCTTTGGATATCTAACATTTCTATTAGATAAAAGCATGTAGGTGTTTGGTGGGGTGGGGGCAGGGTTAAATTTCGGAACTCCATATAAATAAAACTGAAAAAGAAATTAAAAAAAACATTCAAAACTTTTTAGAAACAAAATCTAATATCATATGCATTAATCTTGCTACACAGGAAGCTGGATGACCAAGATAATCATGTGGTAAACCAAGAAGATTCAACTTGGAATCCAATTTCTGTGGCGTTCGTAGTGAGAAATGTAGCTCATGCGTATCTACTACGGCATCAGCTCATGAATGAGAAAGAATCAAATTTTCAAAAATTGGGAATATTTCTATGCCTAAGCTCTATATTAGTAGAATTTATGGAGCTTTCTAATTACTTCCATGGATCAAATAGAGTTCCAACCAAACTATCACTTGCCATACAAATGTATTCTTTCTTGAATACATGGATTGTTGTATTAATAATGATGCACATCAAGCTTCAAAATATTTTAACAAGCATTATTTGTGGGATTTTGGTCGCATTTTTCGCATTATCTTCTGTCAGTATTGCATGTGTGAATGTTTTTTATAAGGTAAATAGTTTGTTTTATAGTAGAACTATTTGCTTTTTAAGGTTTCATAGAAAATTTTGATGAAGATTTATATTTGTCATGCAGGATCCATTCTCATATATCAAAAGGAAGAAGAATTTCTCAGCCAACTCAAGGTACATATATTTATTTTTGTTTTTGTCTGCGGAAATATTATTTAAAATTATATAATTAATTCTTTATTCTTGTCGTAGGGATACCAGTGTCGATGACCAAGATAATATGTTATGCAATATAAATCGTAAAATAAAATAATGTATTGTAAAATATTATCACAAACATCATAAGATAACATATTGAAATATTATATTATTTTCATAACTTTTATTATTTTTAATTGAATTAAAATTCGGAATTTTTTTTATGAAGACTATTTTCATAACTATTTTTTCATAACTTTTATTATTTATAAAAAAATTGTTTTATTGGTACTAAAGACAAAATAGTAGGGAGTAAAAAAAAATCATTCTAGCTATTTGGTACTTAAAAAAAGAACATATAAAGAGCTTTTTGTAAATATTCACAAAAGTAACGAGTTTTTGGATAATTACCCTTTCTTAAATTTGTATTTTCATCATCCTTTTTTCTCATTTAACAGCAGAAAAAAGAAATTCCGGAAATGACGAGCGAGTTCGCGTTGATGTTAATTGGACATGGCTACTTCACTCTTCGTCTCATGAATGACAATGCATCATTTTTACGTACATTAGGCTTACTTCTAAGCTTTAGCTCTGACTTGGTAGCTTTCAACGCATACTTTTATATGCTTCGTGAGCCCGAAGGAATTTCGAATAAATTGTCGTGGGCAATGCGTATTTATTCTTATGTGAATTTGTTAGTCGTTCTTCTGCTAACAACACCAATCGAGAAACCTGATACTGTGACTTACGTGAAAATTAATGTTTGGTTTTTTATCACATTTATCCTTTTAATGGGTATCATTGCTGCATCTAAATATATTTTTGGGAAGGTAAATAATTAGATTTTGAGTTTATTTGGGTTGTTTTTTTAACCATAAGGTATTAAGATTCGAGTTTTTCATGCAGGAACCCAGCGACTGGTTCACAAGAGAGAAGGTGTCAAACAACTCAGAGTATGTATTTTAACTTTTATACGAAAAAAATTGTTTTATGTTTTACATTTTTTTACATTTTTTATGTTTTGATGTGAATATATTATTTATCTTTTTGTTGCAGAACTGCTTCAATTGTTCAGATAGTTTGAATGACATGACTAGACAAGAATTTAGTACTATGCGGAAATTGTACATTATGTTGAACTGAGTAATTAGTACAGGACTCGGGGAGATGCTAAACAACATACGTATGTTCGAACATACGTTTTTTTAAAATACCCGTAAAGTGGTTATTAAAAATAAAAATTCAAATTTCAACCGTATGGATGTAATATATATGTTATGAATATGTTGTGGATTAATTTTCACAGGAATCAGAATAATATATCATTGCCATCATGTATCATCAAACTATTATTCCGATATATGTTTTGAATAGTGCTGCATATTTTTGATGATATATGATGGCAATGTTATATTATTCTGATTTTTGTGAAAATTAATCTGCAACATATTCATAACATATATATTACATCCGTACGGTTGAAATTTTTATTTTTATATTTTTAATACGTATTTTGGGTGTGGCAAAAAAACGTATGTTGTGCATACGTATGTTGTTTAGCTACACCCTAGGACTCGATATATAATTTTTTGTTTGTAAATATTTGTTATTGATATTTTCAATTTTTTTTGCTAATACTTGAAATTTCATATTTTTACGATCATATGTCATCTAAAAACGAATAAAAGTTAACGGCTGAAAATGAAATGTGTCAAATGTTAATAAAAATATAAATCCAAAATATTATGAAATTTAATCTACAATATATTAATATGATATATTTTTCATAATATGGTTGAATATTAATTTACCACATCCCATTATTAGATAATGGAGATGAAGTGAAGATTCTGTTGAGAAGTTTCATCGTGGAGATTGACCATGAATTGGAGGGTGGTGAAACATATAATTGTGTTGTGAATATTATCGACTCTAGATTGAATGGACAGTTAAAATTTTCACAGGCAACTATTTGACTTTTTTTTTTATAGCACTATTTGCCAAAATAAAGCACCAGTTGCCACTGGTTTGAAAATAATGTGGTAACTACCATTTCCGCCACTATTAGTGGCGGAACAACCTGTGTTCCGCCACTAGTAGTGGCGGAACAGATAGATTTTCAGTTATGCCAAAAACGGTCCATTTGACGCACTAAACGTGGTTAATTAGTATTAAAAATCTTGTTCCGCCACTAGTAGTGGCGAAACATGTTAAAATATTTCATTAAAGATTAACATGGCTCATGAATGGGCAATTAGCGTAAAAATTGAAGAATTACTATGTTCCGCCACTATTAGTGGCGGAACAGGTGCATATTTCACCTGTTCCGCCACTATTAGTGGCGGAACAGGCCAAATGAACTTCTTAAATCTGACTTAAAAAACGCAGAAAAAACCACCTGTTCCGCCACTGTAAGTGGCGGAACAGGTGAAAATACTCTCTGTTCCGCCACTAGTAGTGGCGGAACATGTGGTGTTTTCACCTGTTCCGCCACTTATAGTGGCGGAACTGCCCAAATGAACTTTTTAAATCTGACTTAAAAAACGCATAAAAAATCACCTGTTCCGCCATTATAAGTGGCGGAACAGGTGAAAATACCCTCTATTCCGCCACTAGTAGTGGCGGAACAGGTGCATATTTCACCTGTTCCGCCACTTATAGTGGCGGAACAAGCTATTAAACCGAAAAAATCCCATTTTTCTCTGTTCTGCCACTAGTAGTGGCGGAACAGGTGCATATTTCACCTGTTCCGCCACTTGTAGTGGCGGAACAGGCTATTAAACCCAAAAAATCCCATTTTTATTGCTCTTTCTCTCTCCGCTTCCCCCATTTTTATTGTCCATACCCGACGGAACACAAAAAAGGGCGAAAATTTGGGTGATTTTTGAGTGAAAAAATTCTAAAAAAAGTGAAAATTAGAGGAGAAAGGAAGAATTAGAAGGAAGAATTAGAAGGAAGAAAAAGAGAAAGGTAATTGATTTTATTTTATTTTGAGTTTAGGTTTAGGTGTTAGTTTTGGTATTTTTTTGAATTTATTGAAATTAGGATAAAATAAGTTTGAATTAATTGAAGTTAGATTAATTTGTTTGATTTGTTAGATTAATTGGTTTGATTTGTTAGATTAACTTGTTTGATTTATTTAAAATAATTTATTTGAAATTATTGATTAAAATTAATAATTATTTTTTCAAATATCGTGAAATATGAATAAGGAAGGTTAAGGAGAAGAAGAAGGTGAAGGTGAAGGTGAAGGTGAAGCAAGAAGATATTAGATATTAGATATTTTAGAAGAAGAGGAAAATTAGAGAAGGCAAAAGCAAGTTAAAGAAAAGGAAGAAGAAAGTAGGTAATTTAGTAAAGAATTATTTTTTAAACTTATTAATTAATTCAATTTAGTATATATTTTTTTGACTTGTTGAAATATTATTGTAATTAGGAAAAAGAATAGATATTTGAAAGACGATGGCACAAAACTCAGTAATATTTCTATATTACGATGGTCGGATTGTTCGTAACAACAACGACTGCGATTCTACGAGCCATCTGAGCCTGCTGTCTTACCGGAAAGTACAGCTTCAAATAGAAATTATGTCCAATTGTGTTATGAAATTTATGAAAATATTGGTTGGTCGTCCAATGACACTCTTTTAATTCGAGGTAAATACCCTTATCTTAGCGGCAACGAATGGCATTTTAGACCAGTAAAAATTACGAATGACAGACAACTAATTCAATTTGCTGAGCGCGTCAGAAGTGTTGGTCTAGAATTAGAAATATATGTTGATCGAGAACCAAATAAAGAATTCCATATAGGAACTAGTAGTAGAACAACTGTAGTTGCAAATGTGGATGAGAATGAAATGAATATTGGAGATTGTCAGGGTCAATTTCCGATATTTGATAGGAGGGTATTAGAAGATGAAGATGATGAAGATGAATTAGATGAGGAACCAGAAATGGGTCCAGAAGATGAAGAAGAAATATATGGAGATGGCGAAGCAGAAAGGGAGGGAATGAACTATCAGACGGGATTTATTTATACAGAAGATGGTCAAATGGGTAATGTGGGGACTTTCGGCAATCCGCCGGCAGCGGAGTTCGAAGATACTTCAATGTGGAAATTTGCGAGAAATGATGTTATATCGGGAAGTAGTATGCATGAAGGGGATGGAATGTTATATAAGGGTCAGACATTTGAAACGAAATCAGAGTTACAATCGGCTATAAGATTATATAGTGTGATGTGTCACCGAGAAATTGAAGTCGTTAGTTCAGACAAAGAGAGATATATTGTGCGCTGCAAGCTTAAACATGAAGCCGACATGTGTAATTGGAGGTTGCATGCATCAATAAATAAACAAGAATTATGGCAGATTAAAACATATATGCAACCACACATATGCAACCATCAAACACCTATAAAAGATCACAAACAATTAACCAGTGCGCTTGTTGGGGGTTTAGTTCTAGATATTGTTAGAGCAGATTTAGCAATTGAACCCGTAACAATAATAGAAACCGTTAAAATGAAGTATGAATATAACATATCGTATTGGAAGGCTTGGCATGCGAAGCAACACGCGCTTAGATTCTTATTCGGAGGTTGGAAAGAGGCTTATAATTTGCTACCTGAATATATGGCGGCAATAAAAACAGCAAATGTCGGTACTCGTTACTCTTTTAGACTTGGTGCTATAAATAGTAACGGTGAGACCGAGTTTGAAGGGCTGTTTTGGGCATTTGGCCCGTCACTTAGTGGTTTCAAGTTTTGCAAACCCATTTTAACAGTAGATGGAACATTTCTAACCGGAAAATACCTAGGAACCTAACTAACGGCAATCGGTAAAGACCCAAATGGTCAATTATTTCCTGTAGCATTTGCTTTGGTTGAGAGGGAGAAAAATGAGACTTGGGAGTGATTTTTTGAGTGTTTGGATAACGTACTCGGTAATCGCAATGGCTTGTGTATTATTTCGGATAGACACGCGGGAATAATAAATGCAATGAGGGGCGACAAATGGAAGGAACCTTACGGATTTCATCGTTATTGCTCGCGTCATTTGGAAGCAAATTTGAGTACCCACGTAAAAAACAAATCAGTATCTCAGTTGTTAACACCATTAGCTCGAGCGCACAATATATATAAATTTGAAAAAATATGGAAAAAAATTGAGAAGCAAAGTAAAAACAAGGCAACAGAATGGTTAGCGCCATTGGCGAAAAGCAAATGGGCTCTTTCATACGATGAGAACGGTCGTCGGTGGGGTGAAATAACTAGTAATAATGCTGAAATAATGAATTTTGTTTTCAAAGGAATAAGAAAACTGCCTGTTACGGCAATTGTGATGGCGACTTTTTACAAGCTCAATTCTTATCACGTGAGATATGGAGAGAATGCTACTAACATGCAAAATAGGTGGCCCGATGTTGTTTTGATGGAAAAATTGGAGAGAAGGATCAATAAAGCTGCTTCCCATACAGTCACTTGTTATAATTTTAACAGAGGAATCTATCAGATACAGGCAATGCCTCGGCGTACGATTAGTGGTATCGGAAGAGGAGGAAAGCTTTGGGAAGTCAATTTCAATGAAGGTAGTTGCGGGTGCCAGAAGCCTCAGATATATCATTATCCGTGTTCACATATCATAGCAGTTTGCATGCACAAACGAGTTTCGCACGAGCCGTTCATTAATAAATGTTATTCACTAGATAATCTGAGGCGTACATACAATATGAGTTTCTATCCTGTTAAGGACAAATCGCATTGGAGGCCACGCGCAGAAGTTTGTGATATTACATTAGTTCCTGGTGATAAACTTGTACGGAAAGACTCGAACGGAAGAATACAGCGCGGTAGAAGACAGGAGAAACGATTCCACAATAATATGGACACCATGAACAAAGAGAGTCGTGGGAAAAATTGTAGTATTTGCAAATTACCCGGACACACTGCACCAAGGTGCACGCAAAGGGGTGGAGGCCAATATAGAACGGAATCTTAAAATAATAAACTGTAACATAACAAATACCCGGACACACTGCACCAATATGTTGTTTTATTTGCGAACTTGTGTTTTAAATTGTTGTTTTTATTTAAGAACTTGTAGTTTGATATTTGTTTTTCTTTAATAGCTTGTTTTTCTTTAATATTTGTTTTTATGAAAGAACCGTTACTAATATATAATTAGTAACGGTTTTTATGAAAGAACCATTACTAATATATAATTAGTAACGGTTTTTATGAAAGAACAGTTACTAATATATAATTAGTAACGGTTTTTATGAAAGAACCGTTACTAATAGTATAATTAGTAACGGTTTTTATAAAAGAACCGTTACTAATTGTATAATTAGTAACAGTTTTTTTAACATGTTCCGCCACTACTAGTGGCGGAACAAGATTTTTAATACTAATTAACCACGTTTAGTGCGTCAAATGGACCGTTTTTGGCAGAACTGAAAATCTATCTGTTCCGCCACTACTAGTGACGGAAATGGTAGTTACCACATTATTTTCAAACCAGTGGCAACTGGTGCTTTATTTTGGCAAATAGTGCTATAAAAAAAAAAAGTCCAACTATTTGCTTACAAGAAGAAAGAAGCAACAGGCCCAACAAGGAGTCTGAGAATTGGGTTGAAGTTCAGAACACTTGTGATTTCCACGCCAATTCCTTGAGAATTGCTTAGCCAGTGACACAAAGTCTATCCTGCCTTTGCAGGCTCCCCAACAAATTAAGGGCTTACGGTTTTTATGAAAGAACCGTTACTAATAGTATAATTAGTAACGGTTTTTATGAAAGAACCGTTACTAATATATAATTAGTAACGGTTTTTATGAAAGAACCGTTACTAATAGTATAATTAGTAACGGTTTTTATGAAAGAACCGTTACTAATATATAATTAGTAACGGTTTTTATGAAAGTACCGTTACTAATAGTATAATTAGTAACGGTTTTTATGAAAGAACCGTTACTAATATATAATTAGTAACGGTTTTTATGAAAGAACCGTTACTAAAAGTATAATTAGTAACGGTTTTTTAGAAGAACCATTACTAATTTTAAAAAATCGTTACTAATTTTTCTAACAAGCCATAACACAATAAACCTAAAATAATAAACTGTAACATAACAAATCATAACAGAACAAATCCTAAAATAACAAACCAGAAAATAATAAATCCTAAAATAAAAAACTCTAACATGATAACACCCTAACATCCTCTGCCGGCTGCTCTCCTCTTTAGCGCTGCTCGAGTCATCATCTGAGGAGTCTGAGTTTGATTCTGAGTGAGTTGACTAAAGTCTTCTCCGCCTTCCTCTTCTCCTCCTCCTTCTTCTCCTCCCTCTGGCGTATTCAGAATATCCCATTCATCTCCCCCATTAAATTCATTAAGCTGCTCCAATGACATTTTCGTGCATCCTAACCATTTTTTTATGCCGGCTTTTATTTCTGTTAAACTCGTCGAACCAATCTCTCTGAACATCTTCAATCCTTTGGCAGCTCCATCCCTCATGCTTTGTGCCTTTCGAAAAATATTTATTATTTTAAACGTAACAAATTGTGAAAAATATTACAAAACACCAAAAATGATTATTAAACTTAAAAACTTTATGGAAAATATTTACCGCGGCTCTTTTGTCTGGAACAATAGGGCGGTATGTTCTCGATCCGTGCGGAACCTGAGACTGCACTATCGGATCGGACTCACTGTAATACCACCTCAAGTATGCGTCGGTTTGGCTAGAATCGTACGGTGGCGGCTTACGTTTTGGGGCTCGTAACCATTTACTCTCCCAAAGATAAATCCACTTCTTGTGAATCTCCGACCAATTATCTCCGCGGTCTTGTTGCCAGTCATGTAATTCTTCATCATATACGGGAGCCTCTTTCTGGGGGGGGGATTTTCTGCCGATACCCGAACTGTCGCATCACTCTCTGAGGGCGGACACGCTCGACAATCCACATATAAATCAACGGCAAAGAGAGTAAGCATGTATCTCTTTCTTCACCACAAATGGGTGGCAGTCTCGGGCGAGTAATTTTCATACCGAATAAAATTGAGAAAAAAATCAATTTTCTTTTTTTTTTCTTCTCCTTCTTCTTCTTCTTCTTCTTCTTCTTCTCTAAACAAATGAACAAAAATTCAAACAAATTTCAATAATATCAACCTATTTGAACCAATTTCAATCAATCAAATCAAACTAATCCCACTAAATCCAAACCTATTTCACACTAATTTCAATTCAAACAAATCAACAAAAATAACTAATTCAAAACTCAAAATCAAACAAAATAACTTACCTATTCTTCTTCTTTCTAACTCCTTCTTCTCTTCCTTTAATTTCTCCATTTTTTTTCTCTTTATTTTGCTCTAATTTCTCCCCTTATTTTGCTAAAAAATCGCACCCAATTTGCTCTTTTTTTTTTCGAAACATCTGGTAGCCTTTTTCTGGGGTCAAATTCAAGTCAGATTGTAAATTGTATAAATGCCTCCAGTTCCGCCAGAGGGTCTGGCGAAACCCATTATTTCTTAATATTTTCGCCAGAGGCAGTGGCGGAACTAGCCTTTTTTTGAAATTTTTTTGTCAGATTTAAGTCAAATTGTAAATTGAAAAAAGGTCTCCGGTTCTGCCAGACACTCTAGTGGAACCTATTATTTCTTCAAATTTCAGTTCAAAAATTGGAATAATGTAGTATGGCGGAACCTCTGAATCCGTCATTTGTGGGCCAATTTCACCATTTAAATTGGGCTGAAAATGAATTTTATCAAGTTTCACCAGAGGCTCTGGCAGAACTGCCTTTTTTTCTTAATTAATCTTGTTTAAGGGTGCCGAATGGTCGACATGAACAAAAGAAAAAGAATGACAGTTCTACAAGAGCCTTTGAAAAAGTGCTAGTTGATTAATTATTTTCAAAACAGTACTATCTGATGAATTGTTTTTAAAAAAAATGTCAAAACAAAAAAAATGTCTAAACTTGACACGTTAGCTGACTTCGTCGTACTTGACACGTTAGTTGACTTCGTCGTTGTCCGCAAAGGTTGCTCTCGTCAGATATTTCCACTGTAATTATTTAACGCGTTTCAGAGAACTTCTTCATAAACTTGACACATTAGTTCACTTGTTCTCCATTAGTTGCTTGTTAGAAGACATCTGAGACATTTCCCCGCCAATTATTTAAGCTACATAATATCTTCTCCGGTCGCCAATCGTCAAAGACTTTTTAAGAGCAGAGTCTTATTGCTAGACTTCTAGATGCTTAGGTTTATTTAACTCCGACTATTGGCACCAAGCGATATAAACATTGCCCTGATAATGAAACGAATCATATGAATTAATATTGTAGGTGCAACCCGGTTCACAAAAACATAACATATATGACGCCACAAGTGACTGAAAGTCATTGGAAAACTTTAACTTGTCTCTCATTTCCCCACAAAAACATCATATACATAATCATAATGATTTATGATGTCATAATTTTTTTATTTATAATTTCTATAATATCATAATTTTTGTATTTATACCTCTTATGATATTATAGTAACTTATATGTTACTTTTGTGCGGAAATGAGGGGGCATCGTATATGTTCTCAAAAACATTTAAGATCACAAAATTATTTTTCTTTTTATGATGTATTTAATTTTTTTTATATAACTATAACTTCTTTGAAATATGTTACACCCCGGACCCATTTTTGACCCGAGATATAACGGTCATATATTCTTAAGGATATACAACACTAAAATCGTATTACACAGCAGAATAATACAAGGAATTACAAAATCAAGTATCTAAAATTTTAATTACATTTAATTATTTTTACATTTATTTTCTTTTATTTATATTTGACGAACTCAACCCAATGCACCCGTCTAATAACTGAATCTTGAAATCTGAGAGAAGGGGAAAAGGGGGATGAGCACAAAACTCAGTAAGGGTATGCATCGCATATGTTAAAGATTATATTAAATTTTAGTAAATAAATATTTTAATAAATCGTAATAAATATAAATATATATAAAATTCTTTTATATTGGGATATGGATTTCTCATTTTACTTTCACGCACACACATTAGATCATATTTGATGATGGTTATCACCTACTAAATATAAATGAAAAAAGCTCACTTTAGCACCCTTAACTCTTGAGTTTGCTCACTTTTGCACCCCCAACTATTTTTTGCTCACTTTTGCACCCTAAACTTTTTAAATTGAGCAATTTTGCACCCTCCATCCGTTAAATGTCAGGTCAGCAGTTAGATAATGACATGGCACTATGATGTGGCAAAAAATATTGTTTATTTATCTTGATTTGGATATTTATTTAAAAAAAATAAAAAAAATATACCTTCCCTTCCCCTTCCCTCCCCCTCTCTCTCCCCTCTCTGCCTCACGAAAGAAAAAAACAAAGAAAAAAACACACACACCCGCCCCTCCCTCCCATCTCCGTCCGTCCGCCGGTCAGTTCGCCGGCCGCCGTCACCGCCGCCGGCCTCTCTCTCGCCGGCCGCAACCTCTGGCGGTAGATTTTTTTTTTTTCAACTTTGTAACGGTTCTTTCAGAAAAACCGTTACTAATTGTTATAATTAGTAACGGTTTTTGAGAAATAACCGTTACTAATTGTTATATTTAGTAACGGTTTTTTCAAAGAACCGTTACAAATTTAATTCTGTAACGATTCTTTAATAAAAACCGTTACTAATTATATTTTTTTCCAATTTAGTTACGGTTTTTATTAAAGAACCGTTACAGAATTAAATTTGTAACGGTTGTTTGAAAAAACCGTTACTAAATTGGAAAAAAATATAATTAGTAACGGTTTTTATTAAAGAACCGTTACAGAATTAAATTTGTAACGGTTGTTTGAAAAAACCGTTACTACATATAACAATTAGTAACGGTTCTTTCACAAAAACCGTTACTAATTATAACAATTAGTAACGGTTTTTCTGAAAGAACCGTTACAAAGTTGAAAAAAATAATAATAATCTACCGCCAGAGTTTGCGGCCGGCGAGAGAGAGGCCGGCGGCGGTGACGGCGGCCGGCGAACTGACCGGCGGACGGACAGAGATGGGAGGGAGGGGCGGGTGTGTGTGTTTTTTTCTTTATTTTTTTCTTTCGTGAGGCAGAGAGGGGAGAGAGAGGGGGGAGGGAAGGGGAAGGGAAGGTATATTTTTTTTAAATAAATATCCAGTCAGCATAAATAAACAATATTTTTTGCCACATCATAGTGCCATGTCATCATCTAACTGCTGACTTGACATTTAACGGATGGAGGGTGCAAAATTGCTCAATTTAAAAAGTTTAGGGTGCAAAAGTGAGCAAAAAATAGTTGGGGGTGCAAAAATGAGCAAACTCAAGAGTTAAGGGTGCTAAAGTGAGTTTTTTTCAATATAAATATATAAATATAATTCTTATTATATTAGGATATTGATTTCTTTTATATTAGCATCGAGTACGCGTATAAATACAAGTCTTTCCGAACTCGTTATTGGGTGATTCGGCAGCCCTAATTTTCACCTACTAAGTACAGTCTATCACCTTGATCATAATCAGTGACCTTGACTTCCACCTACTAAATACGGATGGATTGTTCTTAACTATTTCACTTTTCTCAACATCACATCTTTATCCCATAAAATAATTATCTCTCAAAAATATATTATTGTTATTATAAAATATATTATTTTCATAAATAATAAGATATTCGGTACGAGCAATGTAAGCTCAAATAAAATATAATTCATATTGCTAATATTTATTAATAGCAAAATAATTTAAAAATCATAAATGTATTTGAGAGCAAAATCTATTATCTCAAAAGAAGAATAACTGAATTAACACTTCAAAATTCTAATACGCATCACCCCGATATCTATATGAAATAGGAAGAGGAAATTGTTGAACAAAGTTCATACATAACTTTGGATTTTGATTGTAAGGTCAAGATTAAAAAAACCTGGATAATTCTGGTGAGAAAGGACCTGTCAGGATTACGATATATAATATAATATTGTTGATACCAGACATGAAATTGGAGTGCTAGAATGAATTGTCTGTTGACTTATTTATAGGACATAAACCTCATGTGCCAAGAATAACGTGTATTAATATGCAATATATTCCAATTTTCTTTTAGATGATTAATATATTGCGTTTAGAAGATGAAATGACTCCCCAACTTTAATACACAACACATAACCTCTCTTTGACCCTGTCCAGACACATTGTAAAAGAAATCAAGGATTTGGAGGAGTTACAACACGTTCACTGGAAGGATATTTTATAGCATGTAATTAATGCCAAAGTAAATGCACATTTTTAGAAATTAAGACCCCAAAGAAAATGAAGTTGACAAACCTGTATAACATGTGAATATGAAGGAAGAAAATGATTTTGTAAAGTTACTAATAGACCCAACAAATTAAGATTAATTGCCACTCTTAAAATATAAGTCAAAATTAAATAAAAATATTTATAGAAAAATATGGGTTATAACAAAATATATTTTTTTTTTTTTTTTGACAATAGCTCGTAGGTATACACAACACACGCACATACACTCACACATTAAGCTTTGAAATATAATTTTTCTTTCTAAGAATTTGCTTCTGGTGTTCATATTTGATGACGGTTATCAATTCCCATACAAAACTGAATAGTAGTATTTTCATTGGCCATTTATTCCGCGGCTCCTATCACATCTAGGGGTGGCAACGGGTCGGATTTTATCCGAACCGACCCGAACCGTATCCAAAAAAATATCCGAACCCAATTAAAAAAACCCAGATCCGTCCAGATCCGGGTCGGACCTGGATCCGTTTTCTCGGATCCGGATTCGGATATAGTACTCAATATTCAAGTCGGATCCGGATACGGATCCGGATTATATCCGGATCCGGATATTTATAAAAAACGGATATCCGTTTTACAACATTCATTAAAGTCCATCCATTATTAGAATATACCCGTTTTTAAGGACCTCTATTAAATTTGTGTCGGACCCGTTATTTACCCAGGGGCCACGTGACCATGTTTGATGAAATGAGCTACCCCCTCAAGCCTATTTATAGCCTTTGCATTGAGTGAGAGTGTTTAATGTGCACATGTGGGACTAATTCATACATGAACTTCTTTCCGGAACATGTTTTTTTTTGCTATTTGTTGAGTACTTTGATCTTGTGTGATATCTACTGTATAGATTTTCATGTAGCGAATTAATTACAAATGCAATATTTCATATATTTTCTTGTAATGAATCATTTATATCACATATAAGTGATATTTCATGATGCATGACATCAAAATTAATTATAGAGCTAAAAATATTACTAAGAGATGTGCATGATTATAAAAAATATTCAAATAAATGTAGACTTAACAATGTTTACTCCTTCAATATAAGGAAATGAGTAAATAGCAAAATCTTCTCTACAACTTGATTCTTAACTATATTAGGAAGGCTGATTAAAATACATATGAAAATATCAATGCAAGGAAAATAACTATATAAAATCTAACTATAGGAAAATACTTATAGTATTAATTCAAGATAACATAGAAATATGTACGATTCAGATATCACTCTCACAAAAGAGAGAACATTAACATATCTAAAAAATTGCGGGACTTTCTATCATAAAATTCACACTAGGATGTAAAAATATGTATCTAAATTTTACTAATTTTACAAAATGATGTATTAACTTTTTTGTGATGTGCATAAGCTACATATTTATTATACACCAAATATCCGTTTAACTATCCGAAAAGAGCCCGGATTCGTATCCGTATCCGAAAATATCCGAAACGTATCCGTATCCGTTTAATATCCGAATCGTATCCGGGTCCGAATGGAACCGTATCCGAATCCGGATCCGTAAAAAAATATGGATATGGATATGGTTTGACCACTATCCGAACAGGATCCGATCCGTTGTCACCCCTAATCACATCTCATTTAAATAGTGAACCCCACAAAACAAAGACTTGTAACAAAACTCCAACAGCTTCTCCTCTTGGTCCCGGATGCCTAACCCAGGATCATTTCAAACGCAAGCCAAGTCTTTGCGATATGGTTTTGTGATAAATGACGTGTGAATCAAGTCACGTCATTTCATATGTAGGGTCGTGAGCGAGAAGTCATATTAAAGAGAAAAATAAAGTAAACGGAGTGAGAAAGATTTTTCGGTCTGTTTAATTGTTAAAACAATCCCAAAAATTTATAGCTTAGCTCTGCTTCCGACCAATTTAATTTGTATTTGAAGTATTATGGAAAGATTATTTGAAATATCAATCATTTTAATGGATTAAAATGATTATATTGCACGAATTTACTGAAATAAAATTTTATTATTATCGTGCATTATAATCTATAATGGGATATGAATACTCGATGAAGTGATGGCAGTCTTAAGTTTTTCGTAAATACAAATAAATAGCGGAAGTGAAAAGAACCAAAGCAATGAGTGCAAAGATAAAACAGGTAAAAAGACAGTGTTAACCAATAAAATGAGAGAAGGCATCACACCGTTTAAATGATAAAATAATGGGAAATATGCAAATACGATGATACTGTAGTACGACTATAGCACAACGGAACTGTAGATATACTTTTTTTTTATTTTATATACTGGTTTGCCATTTTATATATTGTTGTTTATTCTTTGTGTATTTTTTTTATTTTTTTATGTTTATATACTATTTTCTCATTTTATATATTATTTTTCTCATTTTATATACTGTTTTTACTTTTTATGTATATATTGTTATTAAAAAATAAATTATATATACTATTATGTATATATTGTTATTAGAAAATGAATTATATATATCGTTATTAGATCCGTCGTGAACAATCGTGTTACAGTGCCGTTATGTTCTATTAAATTTCTAGAACAATAGTCCCAAGGAACCTTCATATATACATTTCGTCATCATTTAAATAACAGATGATTAGCAGTATCTATTCCCAAAAAACCAGGTTATACTATATATATGTATCCCCATGTATCCACACCTCCACTGTTCCTCTCGCTCTTCACATAGTCTTTAATTACTTCTGAAGATGTTTGATAACTGGAACCCGGCTACTTCCTGGAATAAAGCTGTGATCGCTGGTGTTGGTATGTACAAACACAACAAAAAACACCTCAACGAAGTAACATATCTTTAATTTGCAATTAAAATGTTCTAAACCTTTTTATTTATATACTTCCAGTGGTTTCTATAATAACTGTTGTTGGCTTGGTGATAATTGTATGCCTTATCATCAAATGTTGCAAAAAAAGTGGGCCGCCTTCTTTCAACCTAAACATGCAGAATACAAACCCTAGTGCACCGATAATGTCAGTTCACACTCCAGTCGATAAATCTCAAGTACAAATGGGCATGGCAAACAATTCCGTTAGGGGGAATATTGATGCTGATGGTAGGGTAAAAAGTTTCCTTAGGAATATTGAGAGAGAGAAACCAACTCGGTTTTCCCGTGAAGAACTTAAAGGGTACACCCAAAGTTACTCAACCAAACTTGGGTCAGGCGGTTTTGGGGAAGTATTTAAGGGGACGTTACCTCAAGGTATTATTATTGCGGTGAAAGTGTTACTTAACCATTTGGGTAAGGAAGGGGAGCAACAATTCATGGCTGAAGTTGGTGCTTTAGGGCGGACATACCATACAAATCTCGTGAGGTTGTTTGGCTTTTGTGTTGAAAGTGATTTCTGTGCTTTGGTTTACGAATACATGGAAAATGGTTCGCTTGACAAATTCTTGTTTAGCCAAGATAGTAATGGCGGTATAAGCTTCCCAATGCTGCATGGAATAGCAGTTCGTAGTGCCCGA
Source organism: Juncus inflexus (assembly GCA_024447665.1). Lineage (NCBI taxonomy): Eukaryota > Viridiplantae > Streptophyta > Magnoliopsida > Poales > Juncaceae > Juncus > Juncus inflexus. The sequence continues at coordinate 10,530,807 of JAJHPC010000004.1, forward strand.
GGGATTAGATACCTTCATGAAGAGTGTGAGCAAAGAATAATCCACTATGACATAAAACCTGCAAATATACTTCTCAATGAAAAGTATAATCCAAAAGTGGCTGATTTTGGGTTGGCACAGCTATTAAGCAGAGAAAAAACACATGTTACTTTGCTAGAATGTAAGGGAACAGCCGGCTATATGGCACCTGAGATGTGTACGGGAATTGGGATAACTGAAAAATGTGATGTGTATAGTTTTGGCATGTTGCTTTTTGAAATAATTGGCAGGAGAAAGAACTATAAATGGGCAAGTAACATATCCGAGAGTCAACGGGATTTTACACGAATGGTATGGGAATGGTACAGAAATGGACGAGTGAGAGAGATGATATCATCAGTACATGGAATGATGGATGAGGAGGACAGAGAAAAAGCAGAAAGAATGTGTAAGATTGCACTATGGTGCATTCAGAATCAGCCTGAGAGACGACCCACCATGAGTGATGTCGTCAAGATGCTCGAAGGGGAGATGGATTATGCCCCTCCATTGAACCCTTTCGAATATTTATCGGTGCCCATCCTTCCTTTTAATTTGTCGAGCGGCAGTTGTATGAATTCATCAAGCAACTGATCAGGGGTCAGTGAATATAAAAGTAGCAAGAAGAAGTTTTGAGATTGCGGTTACAAAAATATAGTTTGCCAATGTGACAAATTTGTTCATGTGTATGTTGTTTTTTAATTAATTTATCGTTGTGTTTGCTATTATTGTAACATTTGTTGGTGTCTATAGTCGAGTTTTTATATTAAAATATTTTCTTTTTTTGTCAGAGTATTCCCTGTAGTTTCAATTCAAAACAATGCTTCTCTTGCTGGTTCAATCGGAGGATGGATTTATCGTCATATTGATATTGAAATTTTGGATGGAATTTTGATCTAAAATATATTTGCATAACGGCTTGTTCATACTTTGATTCTTACTTTTGTGTGTGTAACGAGTTGTTGCCATACACATTCGTATTCTTTCAAAAAAAAAAAAAACATTGTTGTTGCACTTTTTATTACTGAAATCAAGCCAAACTTTGGCTTTTTGGATCTGCTGACCTTATTGAAGGATTTCGACAAAGTCGTCTGGGGACTAAATACTAATTGAGGATTATGAGGTCTCCACTTGTTTGTTGATTTCCCAGATCATAAACATAATGGATCTCAAATTTCTAGCTCCAAGCCAACCTGAAATTTCAGCTTAAATTACCCCCAACCAATTTTTCCTGCGCTTCTTCAAATTCATTTCTCACCTTTAAATCCACTTCTCCATATTCAAGATTCATTTCTCCCCTACAAATCTGTTAGAATATTTAAAGGGAATATAGAGGAAGAAGAGAGAGTGAACGATTTATTGTATTATTGCTTGATTGTGAGATTACACATAGCCCCTATCTATGAGTTAATCTAAGCCATTAGCTAATTAGCTGTTGGAACTATTATAGCCACTCATTTAGTAATCTAATCATAATCATACATTGAATAATCAACTAAATTATCTTCCTAATAGTCTATCAATATATCCTAATACTCTATCACCCCCCCTCAAGCGAAACTGCTTCTCGAAAGGTGAGCGCGCGACCAAGTAGTTAAAAACGTGGAGTAGACAATCCCTTCATGAGAACATCCGTGATCTGATCCTTGGTGCTGATGAATTGGACCAGCAGTTGTTTTGAAGTGGTAAGGTCGCGAACGAAATGAAAATCGATGCTAATGTGTTTAGTGCCGGAATGAAACACCAGATTTTGAGCAAGGTCAATGCTGTCGCACCATAGGACGGGGGGTCATGTTTGAGGGATGTAAAGTTCGAAGAGAAGGGATTGGAGTCACACGATTTCTTGGGTATCCATGGAAAGGCTACGATACTCAGCCTCGGTACTAGAGCGAGAGACTGTCCCTTGTTTCTTGGAACTCCACGAGATTAAATTTGGGACAAGAAAGACGCAGTAGCCTGTGGTGGATCGTCGGTCATCCAGACAACCTGCCCAAGCAGCATCAGAGAAGGCCTGAAAAAAGAGAGATGCCGCAGGGCGTAGTTGGAGTGCTAGAGTGATCGTTCCTTTGAGATAACAAAGAATTCGCTTAACAACGATCCAATGTGTGGTTGTTGGGGAGTGCATGAATTGAGAGACTTTGTTGACGGCGAACGAGATTTCAGGGCGTGTGATGGTGGCATATTGAAGGGCCCCAACAATACTTCGATACAGAGTAGGGTTGTCCATGGGTTTGCCATCAAATTTGGAGAGTTATTCTCCTGCAAGAATAGGAGAGGGGCAGGATTTTGCGCCATCCATTTTTGATTTTTGGAGGAGGTTGAGGATGTATTGAGGTTGGGAAAGATGAATGTCCTCGGGAGAAGTTTGAGCTTCAATGCCAAGGAAGTAGTGCAGTGGGCCAAGGTCTTTGAGTGAGAATCGGAAATGAAGATCATTGATTAGAGTTTGAATAATCGAGTTGTTATTCCCAGTGATAAGGATATCATCAACGTATACAAGAATGAAGGTGAGGTCATTATCCTTCTTGCGAATGAAGAGATATGGGTCAGAAATTGAGCTTGCGAAGCCAAGACTAGTTAGAGTAGTTTTGAGTTTGTGAAACCATGCACATGGAGCTTGTTTGAGGCCATAAAACGCTTTGTGCAGTTGGCACACGTAATGTGGCCTAGTAGGGTCAAAGAAGCCTATCGGTTTGAGAGGGAAAGGTCCACGATGTGACGGTGTTTTCGTTAAGCACACCCGTTCTGCTCTGGAGTATGCGAGCATAAAGTTATGTGTGTGATGGAAGGAAACGTTCGTCTAATTAGCAGAAACTCGGTGCCGCCGTCTGTTTTAAGCGTCATAATTGATCGAGAGAGAAGATTCTCAAACCTTTCTTTGAAGAGGGCGAAGATTTGTGGTACCTATGATTTAGAACAATAGAAATATATCCAAGTAAAACGCGAAAAATCGTCAATAAAAATTACAAGATAATGTGAACCAGAGTTTGAAATAACTGGAGAAGGAGGATACATCAGAGTGTCCTAACTCTAAAGGTTCACGAGAGCGAATGTCGGAGTATTTAAAACACAATTTATGCATTTTACCAACATAACAAGAATCGCACAATGACATTTTATTAGATGACACACTTAGTTTATTTGGGGAAATTAAATTCCTAATAACACTAGATGATGTATGGCCTAATCATTGGTGCCAAACTTCGGCTGGTGCCTTGGCACCAAATAAGGCAGTAGCTTGATTCTGAAGTGTAGAGGGTAGTCGATACAATCCGTTATCTAAAGAAGCCTTGGGAAGAGGGGTTCCAGTTACTAGGTCCTTAATAAGACAAGAAGATGGATTAAATTCAATAATAACTTAATTATCTTTTGTGAATTGTGAGATGCTTATGAGGTTTTTGGTTATTTGAGAGACATGTAAGATATTATTAAGTTTTAAATGGCATGTAGATGAATTAAAAAATGTTTGACCAAGATTTTGTATTTGCAAACTTGCTCCATTCCGGAGACGAATTTGATATGTGCCAAGATATGGAGTGTGTGAGTCGAGGTTGGTGATGTTAGATGTAACATGGTTGGTGGCGCCCGAGTCCGAGTACCAGCCATCAGTGATGATTGGTGGAGCGTTGATCGTATTGGCTTGAGGTTGGCGATTTTGATTGCGCCAACGACATATCTCGGCAGTATGACCAGGAATTGGCACCGAATCTTTTTACGAGTATTATTATTGTTATTATTATTATTATTACTATTATTATTAGTAGTATAGTGACGTTTGTCGTGATTTTTATTGTTGTCTTGATTATTAGAAAATCGAGTGTTGATAATTTGGTTAGCGAGTGCTTCAAGAAAAGATTGATTTGGAACTGGACCCAAAATAGAGGATTGAGAGTTGGATATTGAGGTTATTTGGTTGGGAATAAAGCGGCAGCCCATTGAGGTTATTTGGTTAAGGTTGAAAAGGAGAGAGAATAATTGGAGAAGAGAGAGATGGTACTTCCAGTGTTACTCCAAATCTCGAACTCGAACTCGAAATCGTCATTAGAGCGGATGGGAAGATCGATCGATTACTTTTGATTATGAGTTCCTGACTTAGCAAACTCGAGCAGAAAACGGGAAATGAGGGAGAATCTTTTTATTGGTTGTAGGCTATAACGAAGCGTTCGAACTCAGGACCAAGTCCAACAAGACATAAATGAATTAGATCGGGATCCATAATGGAACATTCAATCGTGGCTAATTGATCAGCTAAGAACTTCTTTTCTTTGAGATAGTCAGAACATAACATATCTTATTGTTTGAGAGTTTGAAGTTGGAGCATTAAATTGAAGCGATGAGGCTTGGAAGTGGGTTGGTATCGCTGACAGAGCGTTTGCCAGAATTCTCCAGTACTCGAGCAACTGATGAGTTGTGTTACGATTCCCTCCGATATGGAGGAAAGTAGCCAACCCAAGAGGAGTTTGTCATGTTGGTTCCATGAGTCGAAAACTGGATTCCCAATTAATTGAGGAGCCTGACTTGATGTAATCATGTTGAGAATTTGAATGGGTGATTTTGTGATGAGTCAAGATAGGATTATAAGCCATGGCCAATAATCAATATTTCAATTTGATATTTTCAAATTAGGAAATTGTTGTCCTCTAATTTTGTTGCTATTTAGTGCGTAAATGGCTCCAATTTTTGGGATCGAGAATTCTCATTGGCGGCATCCCGTTTGAGTGTTGGAATTAGTGAAATTAGTGGAATTGAGCATTTGTGTTCTTTTTCTTTGACGGAGATTTAAAGAAAGTATTTTAGTGTTGAATTTGGAGATTTTGAGAGGAAAAAAAAGGTTCTTTAGGCTTTCTTGGAAATTTCTTGAGAAGAAGAAAAAGTAAGATGATTCTTTAGATTTTTTTTGAAGATTTATTGAGAAGAAGAAAATGTAAAAATGGTTCTTTAGCGTTTCTTGAAGATTTTCTGGGAAGAGGAAAAAAAAAATTTGATCTAAATAGCGTTATCCTTTAGCTTCGATACCATGTTAGAATATTTAGAGAAAATAAAGAAAAAAGAGAGAGTGAACGATTTATTGTATTATTTCTTGATTGTGAGATAACACATAACCTCTATTTATAATACAAGTGAGTTAATATAAGCCATTAGCTAACTAGCCGTTAGAACTATTATAGTCACTCATTTAGTAATATAATCATAGTCATACATTAAGCAATCAACTCCTAATTATCCTAATTATCTTGCTAACAGTCTATCAATATATCCTAATACTCTCTCAAAATCCAAATCCGCCTCTCGTGATTGAGTTCTTCCATTCAAACCCGCCTATCTTCTAGCTCTTTCTTCTCATCGCATCGTACATCATCTCCATACATCCTTCGTCTCCTCAGGAAATAGCAGGAGCTCAATCTCTCTCTTATCAATCTCTTACTGAATCTCTATTTATTTCTCAATCTTCTACCTTTTGATGTTCTTTTATTGATATTGAGCTCTCTCATTTTCTCTCTTATATATATCCTGAAATTCAATACTGTTATGATATGCATCTTTATGTATTGTTTATGTGATTTCATTTCAAAATGATTCATGAAGGCATCAACTTAATTTGACAATGTTTGTGTTCTCCGTTTCGAGTCTGTTAATCTCCTCCGCCAACAATTAAAAAAAAAAATCTCCTCCACAAATTTCTGGTTTTGCATATAAATCTCATGCTTCTAATCAGCTCAGCAATTTGTATTTTCATGCACGATTGGAAAAGATGAGTGACATTTTGGAAGACCATGTGAATCTGGGTTGAAATTAACTCAATTAGTTTGTGTGTTATTAAGTGAAATTGGGTTAAAATTGACTCAATTAGGTTGTGTCTTCGGTGAATTTGGGTCGAAATTGAGTGAATTAAGTTTTTCGTTAAATGAATTTGGGTTGAATTTGATTGAATTAGGTTTTGTGTTACGTGTATCTGGGTTGAAATTCGTTGAATTAGGTTTTATGTTAAAGTGTATAATAAGTGTATATTCTATTGTATCAAGAGAAAAACAAATAATATGGAGTCCTACAATCTAATTTTGATGTATAATTGATTTTCTTATTTGTGAAATTTTCTCCTTGGTTTCGGGACTATGTATGATTTTTTTACTCTGAACTTTTAGTTTCTTTTGAGGTAGAAGGTTAAGACATTGTAGGAAACTCTTATGTCAGAATTTAAAGTTCTATTTATTTCCAAAAAAATTATAATTGTGTGATCTAGCTTTCATGTCCATTTGACTCCAATATAAAGCAAGCTATATATGCTCGAAATTGATATTACTAACAATAATAATGAATAAAAATAATATAAATAAAAATTTTAATTTTTTTTTCTTTTTTTAAAGTTACTTACACAATGAGCCGAAAATTGCAAAAAGTACGTGCGTCTAAACAGAATCCAATTGTGAGTAAGCAACTCAAATGTAAGTCAAATTCTTTTTTTTTTTTTTTTTTTTTTTTTTGTAATTTTAGTCTTGGATGCTCTCTATTATGGATTTTCCCCTTAAAATCCTAGAACTCAATTCTTTGTTTTATTTTCAATTTTCTAAATTACGTTTTTCCACATTTTTTAGGCAGCTTTGTTTCATGAATGGGGGATGAACTTGCCGAGAAATTGAAATCAATTTTGAGGAAGCAACTCAATTGTAAGTCAAATTCTTTCTCATTTGTAATTTAAATTGAAATTGTTCTTTTCTTTTGTTTTATTTCCAATGTTTTCAACTTCGTAATTTTTCTTTTTGTAGGTAAATAGATTTGTTTAATGATTGTAAATTTTGGATGAACTTGCCACAAGATTAAGAGGTCTCGACTTGTTTCTTGATTTCGCATTTCATAGTGGATCTAGTGGTGACAAGATATTATGCTCTTGTATTCAGCATAAAAGTTACTTCATGCAGAACAGTGAGGAATATAGGGTTCATTTGATATGTGATGACTTTTTAGAAGGTTATAGTCAACGAATTTTACATGGCGAGATGTCTTTGCCATCCTTCCATGAAGGTTGATTCGTTTCATCTTCTCATGATGTCTTACAAGAGAAAAATGGGGGTTTTACATGAATGAGTTATTACACGACGATTTTGGTATAGGGTCTAGAGATGAAACCAATTTAGTTGTAGATCCGGTGGAAATGGACGAACAAGTCAATTGGATCAAATCATGGGAGAGTTGCTAACAAGCAAGGTAATAATTTGTAATAGCAAGAATTTGATAATTTTTCTTAAGTTTTTAAATTACAATTTTCACTAATTTGACTATACCAGCGCACATTCGTCATAGTAGCTTTAAGAAGATAAATTGTATGCTCTTTAAGTCTTTTATCTTGACAAGTGTAGATTATTATTTCATTGAACTTTGTATCTTTTCGTTCTTCATAATTTAATATATTTGTACTCTTAATTTTAAGAATTTTGATTATGACAATTTTACTAATTTGAATATTTTGTTATAAAATTTGGTTATACCTTTTATACTTTTATTTTGTAAAGATAAATATTGTAATTGATATGGCATGCTGGAAACCAAAGAATTGCAAATTATGTGTTTTTACTACTTCAGCATAGTGGTGATTATAAGTGTCTCAACAATTAGACACTTTTAAGTGCCTCAACGGGGAGGCAGTTCTTAGTGCCTTAACATTGAGGAAGTTTGAAGTGCCTCAACGGTGAGGCACTTTTCATGGTTTTCTCTATATTTGTTGCGGCTGCCTCCAAATAGTGTCGAGACGAGAAAAACTGTATGTACCAAACTTTATTTAGAGAGAGACACAGAGAGGGAGAGAGACAGAGAGAGAGTTTTAAGTCGCATGGCCATGGAGCAACTCAATTCCAGCTTCCACACGCCACATTCTCGCTAAACAAACCATAAAATGAAAAAGAAGCATAAACATTCTTAAAATTTGACTTAAACCGGCCCATTATAGATCTGAATAACAAATCAATCATCAAAAAAAGTGTGATACAAACATGTTAAAGTAATGGACTCTATAACTTATTGGTTATAAAAGTATTTAACATCTTGGTTGTTTGAAACATAACAAACAGATGTGTTCTATTTTTATACTTTAATGATCATGAGATGTTGGAGAAAACTGATCTAGCATTATTAAGGAATTATACAATAGAAATCATGACTTTGATGTATGATTGTGCTTTCCATGTACGATAATTTCAAGTATTAATTTAGTTTTAAAATTTTGAATACAATGTTTAATGAAAACAAGCCTGATTCTTTCATTTTTTTAGGAGACTGAAAATACCACGTGATATTGGTCTCCGTGGGTTGAGAAATATATTGGCTACGTACTGAGGTATGTATATAAATTTTAACATATTTCATTTTTGTTATTATATTAAGATAACTATGAGATTTATATTCCAAAATATTCACATATCAATATCAATAGCCCTCTTCTTTGTTTTTCACAATCAACTATGTAGATTATAGAAATAGAAGATCTTGTTCACTCAGTGGGCTTACGCTCAAAATTTACTCAAGAATTATGTATTTAATAAAAGTAAAAAACTGCCTAAACGTTAGAACGGAGGATTACTTAAACTGGAACAAAAAGATCTGGGAAGATTATCCTGGATTTCTATAGGCCACCGAGCAATTAAAACAATCAAAGGTTTGAATTAAAACTGGTTCGAAAGTTTGATGGGTAAATCTTGAATTGCAAGCAAATGATGTTTAGTTTTTCTTAATTATGATTTTTCTGTGATCAGTTTGACAGTTTAATGTTAATATTCTATTCTTTAAGTTTTAATTTCTCTTCTTCTTGGGTACCAATTTGTTGTCCTCTATTTCATGTTCTTTTTTTATTACAATTTCCTGATTTCTTTATTCAGTAATATTATGATCAATCGAAACTAAACTTCTATTAAATTACACAAAACACTTTAGAGTAGATAATATATCAGCTTTTGGAAAATTGTCCTTTAATTCACAAGTCATAGTTCAACGAGAAGAGTTACAAGTGGAAAGCAAAACAGAAAGATTTTAGGTTTATAATAGAACTAGAAAATACTCTCGCTATGCAACAGTTGTGCAGGCAAGCAACAAGAAAGTGATAATAAGAAGAAAAATAACTAGGAAGTAATAATAAGAATTAAAAAACTAGGAAGTAATATAAAGAACGACGACTTGAGTCACTAATGAGTAATGAGTATCATGGAATCATATCAATTCATGCTTATGTTGTGATTATCACCAAAACTAACTCCATACTAGATCATTCCAAAAGACAAAAATATGAAGATATGTTTTGATGTTAATTTAAAGAAAGATACGTTTTGATCTTAGTTTGGAATATTAATGAATGTTTGTTAAAGATATGTTTTAAATGTTAAGGATATATTTATAATTTATAATAGGTTATAATCCTTGAAAATTTACTATTTTACGGTGCTTCCATGTCACTCTTTTTTCTGATCCATTGGATTGAAAATCTGATTTAATTTCAGCTGTTGGATTAAATATTTATCAGAGTACAAGTGTCAATACAGGTTGTGTCCAAGCTTTGGTCTCTTCGCCTCCCTTTCACTCTCTCACTCCCCCTCTCTCAGTCGCCCTCTTTCACTCTCCTCTCTCAATCGCTCTCACTCGCTCCCTTTCACTCGCTGGCTCTCTCTTTCCGCTATCTCTCTCAATCGCTGGCTCTCACTCTCTGCCTCTCACTTTCTGGCTCTCCCTAATCGCTTACTCTCTTTCTCTCCCTCTCTCAATCGCCTGGCTGGAACTCGAACGGTGTCACTAGATGCAATGGAGGGCGAACGAAATATTAAAATAATAATAAACTTAATATTTATTTAATAATTATATGTAGTTATGTGTGAAAATGTGTATAGTTATGTATGTGTGAAAAGGTGTGTGGTTATGTAAGTAGTTGTTTGTGTGTGAAAAGGATGTATGTGTGTCAAAAGGTGTATCTAGAGGATAAGATTCTAAAAGAGCATGTCTTTATATAAGGGTGTCTTGTGTGTGTCATTTGTAATGAGAAGATTATGATTAGAAATTAAGAAAATAATTAAGAGAGAAAATTTGTACTGTTCTTCCTCTTCCCAATTTTATTTTTTCTAACAAGTGGTACCAGAGGCATGGTTAATACCATTATGTCCGGACAATTGAGTTTTCCTCGTCTTACGAAGTCGAATTACGAGAATTGGAGTATCCAATTGAAGGTGCTTCTCGGATCGGAGGATCTATGGGAGATGGTGTCACATTGAAGTCTTTGAAGGAAAATCGCAAGAAGGATAAGAAGGTGTTTTACTAACTCTACCATGCGGTCGATGAATCCGCTTTTGACAAAATCGCCAGTGCACAAAATTCAAAGGAGGCATGGGGGATTCTTGAAACGGCCTATAAAGGGACCGAGTGAGTGAAGCAAGTTCGCCTACAAACACTTCGAGGATAACTCGAAGCGATGAAGATGAAGGAGTCGGAGGGAGATTCTGACTATGTTACAGCGGTTTTTACCGTCACCAACCAATTGAAAAGGAATGGTGAGACTCTAATTGATGGGCGAGTTGTGGAGAAAATTCTTCCATCTTTGACTAATGAATTCGAAAACATTTTGTGCACGATTGAGGAGTCCAAAGATTTGGACGAAGTGATGGTAGATGAGTTGACGGGATCGTTGGAAGCCCGTGAGGCGAGAAAGAAGAAAAAGAAGCAAGAGATGTTGGAGGAAGCGCTCCAAGCAAAAATGTCGATTTCCGATGAGAAGAAAAGTAGAGGCCAACAAAATCACAGTCGAGGATATGGTTGTGCTATAGTCACGATCGTGAAAGAGAAAATGTAGAGAAGAATTGAGAAGAACGGGTTTCTAATTTTCATGGCGGTCGTGGACGGGGAAGAAACGGAGGATTTAACAAATCTAATAAAAAGTGTTATAAGTGTGACAAGTTTGGTTATTTTGCCGTCTAGTGCAAAAGTAAAGCAGTACGATGCTATAATTGTAACAAAATTAGGCACTATACATCGAATTTTTGGGACAAGAAAGTTGACGAATAGATGAATTTCGCCAACAAAGAAGATAAGAGTAATGAAAGTGTGGCGTTATTAGCATGCAAGAAGTTTGGTTCCGACAAAAGTTGCATATGGTATTTGGATACGGGTGCAAGTAATCATATGTGCGGCTCTAAAGATATTTTTGTTGAGATGGATGAGAAAGTGAACGGAGATGTGTCTTTTGGAGATGCGTCAAAAGTGAAGATAAATGGTTAAGGAAAAATTCTAATTCAATTGAAAGATGGTAGCCAACGTTATATTACCAAAGTGTATTATGTCCCGGATATAAGAAGCAATATTTTGAGTCTTGGACAATTATTGGAGATGGATTATTCCGTTAATATGAAGGATAGAAGCCTCTATTTGCGGGATAAAAATCAAAAGCTACTTGCTTATGTGGAGATGGAAAAGAATCGGATGTTCCTATTGAATATTAAGAACGTTCGAGCGACGTATTTGAAAGCATGTGTTGGTGATGAATCGTGGGTTCGATTTGGACATCTCAACTTTGGATGGCTCAAACAATTGGCGAGCAAAAGTATGGTGAGCGGTTTACCGCACATAGACTATCCCGATAAATTTTGTGAAGGTTGTGTGTTTGGAAAACATCCACAGATTAGTTTTCCTAAAAAACTGAATTATCGTGCAAACAAACCGCTAGAGTTGGTGCACATTGATATTTGTGGACCCATCATGCCTACGTCGTTGGGTGAGCACCGTTATTTCATTATCTTTATTGATGATTACTCAAGAAAAACTTGGGTTTATTTTCTCAAAGAGAAATCGGAAGCTTTTGGTGTTTTCAAGAAGTTTAAGGTGCTTGTTGAGAAAGAAAGTGCTAATTATATCAAGGTGTTAAGATCGGATCGAGGCGGTGAGTTTACTTCATCTGCTTTTGAGTTATTTTGTAAAGAGAATGATATAAGACAAAATTTGACGGCGACTTACTCATCTTCTGTAAGTTTGGGGGGGGGGGGATGTTAAAATAATAATAAACTTAATATTTATTTAATAATTAAATATAGTTATGTGTGAAAATGTGTGTGTTGTTATGTGAGGTGTTATGTATGTGTGAAAATGTGTGTGCGGTTATGTGAGGAGTTGTGTGTGTGTGAAATGGTGTATGTATGTGAAAGGGTGTGCATGTGTGTGAAAATGGCGTATGTGTGTCAAAAAGTGTATCTAGAGGATAAAACTTTAGAATGACATATCTTTATATAAGGGTATCTTATGTGTATCATTTGTAATGAGAAGATTATGATTAGAGAATAAAAAAAATAATTAATAGAGAAAATTTATTTTTTTCTTTCTTTTCCCAATTTTATTTTTTCTAACACGGAAACCTTACACTGGTGGAGCTGGTGGTGTGGCGGGGTCGAATCATGACCTATGTTCGAACTATTTGATCCCCTGACTAGAAGAAAGCCTCAATATATAAATCTTTGTTGTGAATTTGTGTTTTGTGATTTTTTTTTCTTCGAATTTAATCATTTTATTGCTCATTTTTTGTTCTTTTTCAAGGTTGGTGATTTCCTTCTTCAAGATGAATCTCGGTAGAGAGAGCGAGTCAAATTATGTTTTCAGTTTCTGCTGTCTCCAGTTGCCAATTAATCCTAGTTAATAATTTAATTTTTCAACCTTAATTCTCAGACCCAATTAAGCCACGTCACCTAATTTAGTATATGCCATCTGATCTGATTTCAGCGGCTAGATTTAACATTTCATTGATTCACCGCCGCCTCAGTCCTTCGACTTCTTTCCCTCTCTAATTTCACTCCACACGCCTACTACCAGTTCCTACTCTCAAGCCTCTCTCTCTCCCTCTCTTAGTTCCTACTTTCACGCCCCTCTCTCTCTCTCTCTCTCTCTCTCTCTCAATTAAATGAATTAAATGGTTAATTTCCGAAATAACAGGGATTCCCGTGACGAAACGACAACGACCGCCTCTCGAACGGCAGGTCCCTCTGTTCACGATGACTGCCTCTCTCCATGCGACGTTGATTTTTGATGGCTATACCTGGCGATATCAGTTCTTGAATACCATGTCTTCAAACTATAGAAGGAAGAACATGACCCTAAAGTTCCCCTTACCTCTCCACCTTAAATTTCTTGATTACGGTTAGTACTTTCAATTTAAGTTTCATGTATTTGGCCAATTTCAAATCATTTTATGAATTCGATCAATTTCAAGCAGTTTTGAACATGTAATTTTGTGTAAATGGTGAGTAATTTTCAGTTAGTCTTTGATTTGTTGGCCCACTTGTGTCTATCGCTGTCTGATAATTATTTGAACATGTAATTTCAGTGAGGAAGAACACTGTTGAAATTGGTACTGAGCTTATTCATGAAGATGATATGAAGTTTTACTGGAGAGATTGAGTCTAAAAATGAAGGTTAAATGTTGCAAAAAGTGTGTATAGATTGAATTGAAGATAGAGAAGAATTTGAGGGCCTGGAGATAAGATTTGCATCCTAATGAAATCCCGAGAGGTCAAATGCTTACCGACAATCTTTTTTTATTTTATTTGATACTCATCTGATACAAGGGGCATTGATGCAAAATTGACCATGGATATTGAGCATCTTATAGATATTATTTGGGAAGATAAAAGGTCTCAGAAAGGGTAACTTAGCACTTCTAGGTTTTATGATTTCATCAAAAAGAGTTGTAGCTTTTATGAGTACCTCTAATTATAATTAACTTAAAAAAATCATGATTTTAGAGGAACTTTTTATGCAATTTCTCTTCTTTTCTGGTACAAAATGATGGTTTTAGAGGGGTTCTTTTGCTAATTATGGGAGCTGATAATGTGTGATGTTCAAGTCGTTCTATTATGTTTTTGTTATATGGACAGGTGCAGATAAAACCGTGTATGTTTTCTAAACAACAATATATAAATCATAAAAATATTATAACAGTATAAAATAAAAACAATATTAAGGTTGATGTAAAATTGTATATACATAAATTCTGATAATTGAGGGTTTATCAAATATTTTATAAGTATGGAAAATACTCCGGCGGCAATGTTCCTCCCTCACCCGTATACAGTTTTACAAGTCAATATACCATTTCGAATTGTAGGAAGAAAATATTAATCAATTCTAAATGGCATGAATCTTAACCAAAATTCATTAACAAAAGCAAAATTTGGGGTGTCTTACAGGTAAAACAAACAATAAAAGCAGCAAAAATGGCGTTCGCCATCTCCGACCAAACCAAAGAGAAACACACCTCTCTTCTCTCTACCGTAGAAGAGATGTAGTCGAGAAAGAGTTCTATTGAAATTACCAAAATGCCCCTGTCGGTTTTGAGCATCACGCAATTCAGCGTGAACTAGTTGAGTCTCACGTGGGACCTGCTCGAAGACGTGGATCAGCCGGGGAATTACGCTATGTGGCTCCATGTTGCGCCGCAAAATCAGGATTTCAGAGTTTGCTGTCCTGACGGGTCAAATTTCGTTAAAATTCCGTCTGGATTAGCTATTGTTACAACTGGCAAACAACTCCAGGTATAAAAAATTCTAAAAATGTAGATTGATTTGTGAAAATGCCCCCGTGTTGTGATGAAATTTAAAAAAGACTCCTGCATTATCGGAAATTGCAAAAAAGCCACTTATTTTCGACGAAATTGCAAAATAATACAGAGGCTTTATTGCAATTTTCAGTAATGTGGTGCCTTTTTGCAATTTTGGCATGATGCAAGGGCTTTTCTACAAATGCCCCTCCCCCCTCAAAAGATACTTAGAAGATCAAAGTCTTATTATTATTTATTATTATTTTGAAGTTTGAATAGGGTTGGCCAAAAAGGGAGTATAAGAGCAGAATAGGTGAAGTATGCATTAAGTGAGGATCCAAATCCGTTTTATTCGCTCGAATTCTTTTACGATATTCATGAAGAAATTACCGGTACTGAAACTTGTACTGGTGCCGGATTGATACAATATAATAATAATAATAATAATAATAATAATAATAATAATAATAATAATAATAATAATAATGATGATGATGATGATGTTTCGATTAAGCAACAAGTTTTGATCTTAGGCTTTATTTTCATGTTGGGAAATTGCAAAAAAAGCCCCTACATTATCCCTAAATTGAAAAAAGTCCCTGCCTTATTGGAAATTGCAAAATAACCCTCTATTCTTAAGAAAATCAAATTTTAGTCCCTACCGTTAGTTCATTTTAACACCGTTAACTAACACATTATAATCATTTTCATTTGCTTTGACTTAATTGAAAATATTTTTTTTTTTAAATTATGAAAAATATTTTTGTTTTAGAAACATATTTTTTAGCAATTATTTTTTACTAAAAAAATATTTTTTAACAAAAAAATTCTTAAAAAATAATTTTAATACTTTTTTTCTCGAAAAATAGTCCTCATAAAAAAAATTCTAATTTAAAAAAAATGTTTTTGAATTAAAATTATGAAAAAGATATTTTTATTTTTTTTCTGAAAATATTTTTCTGAAAAAATATTCTAAAAAAGCTTATTTTCTGAAAGAAATATTTTTTCCAAAATATATTTGTAAGAAAAAAATATTTCAAAATTTTTTTTTATGAAAAATATTTTTCAATTATTTTAAAAATAGTTCTTAAAATATTAACATTATTTAATATTTAGCCGTTAGCAAAAAAATAATTATATAATATTATCATGTATTGTCATCTATAATTATATAGTATTATATATTATATAATGATATTATCATAATATTAAGATTGTATGATATTATTATTTGTCTTAACATTGACTCGTTACATGGAATGACTCGTTACATGATCCGTCAATAAATAAGATCGTGTAAAATCCAAAAATAGACACATGTCAAATTTTGTTCAATTCAACTATTTTATTGATTCATTACATGAAATGACTCATTGTATGGTCTATTGATATATATGGTCACTGAAAATAAAAAATTGGACACATGTCAATTTTTGCCCAATTTATAAGATTCGTTACATGGAATGATTCGTTACATGATCCATCAATAAATAAGGTTGCATAAAATCCAAAAATAGACACATATCAAATTTTGTTCAATTCAATTATTTTATTGACTCATTACATGAAATGACTCATTGTATGGTCTATTAATACATATGATCACAAAAAATAAAAAAATTGGACACATGTCAATTTTTGCCCAATTTATAAGCTTTAGATTATATATATTAGAAGAATTGTACATTGTGTATAATGAATGTGCTTTTTGAGTCCAGTAATGAAAGGTCAATGTTCGGCCTTATAAGGTCAATGTTCAGCATTTAGGTATTCCGTACACGAAGATTGAAAAATGGAGGAATTATGGCAAAGCCATTAATGCTAAGCGTTCGGTCAAAAAGCGAACAATCTGCCGTTTCACAAAGGCATAATCCTTTGGAAGAACTCCCAAACTGGATGAACTGGAACAGTGACACGTAGGATCACTTTTACTACTAAACTCCAACATAATAGCGATAATACAGTGAGTCACGTAAAAAAATATAAATTTGACTCGTATCATTTTCACATACTTGAGAACGGCCACAATAAATCAGAAAAGTCAACTAATGCTTTGGTGGTACCAATTTTCTTCATTCAAATATTAATCCCACCACAAATGGCAAAATAAATGATTAAATCTTTAAATAAAGATACTTTTATATGAAAATAAACTAAATTATATTATGTGCTTCTTAGGCCTTGTTGTTTATCCACTATGGGATTCAACCCAGCGAGTATCAATGGAGATGCCATACCCGCATATTAAGCTGTACGAAATATTCAGATAAAATCCTCAAAATATGCATGTGTCAAAAGAGTCCCAATGTACATGATTTTTTACTATTTTAAAATAATAAAATATATAAAATACTATTTTATCTCACATTAAGAAGTATTATTTTGTCTTCGTTTTCATTATTTATTATTTTAATGAATGAAAATGATATTATTTTTGTCTTGTTTTTTATTATTTATTATTTTAATGAATGAAAATGATTAAACATAAATGAAAGAACAAATATGAGATATTAAGATGATGAATGTAACATGTCATATTCACAATATCAAACTGTAAAATTAAAATTATGTGAGGACAAACAAATTAGAAAATGAAAATTTTTAGTTTTTTCTATTTTGATAGAGTGAGACAAAATAAAAATATAAAAATAATAATCTATCTCGTATTAAAAAATATTATTTTTTGTCTTAGTTTTTCATTATTTATTATTTTAATGAATGGAAATGATATTATTTGGTGTCTTAGTTTTTCATTATTTGTTATTTTAATAAATGAAAATGACTTGCTACATGATTTTTTTTATTTTAATAGAATGAGACATAATAAAAAATATAAAAACAATAATTTATTTGGATATGATATTATTTATTGTCTTAGTTTTTCATTATTTGTTATTTTAATGAATGAAAATGACTTGTTACATGATTTTTATCTATTTTGATAGTGGGGCATAATAAAATATATAAAATAATAATTTATCCACATTAAGAAGTATTATTTTTGTCTTCGTTTTCTTTATTTATTATTTTAATGAATGGAAATGATATTATTTTTTATCTTAGTTTTTTAGTATTTATTATTCTAGTGCATGGAAATGATTAAAGATAAATGAAAGAACGAATATGAGATATCATATCAAACTGTAAAATTTAAATTATTTGAGGACAAATAAATTAGAAAATAAAAAACTATAATATTTTCCATTTTGATAGAGTGAGACATAATAAAAAAATATAAAATAAGAATTTATCTCATATTAAATAAATATTATTTTTTTTCTTAGTTTTTCATTATTTATTATTTTAATGAATGAAAATGGTATTGCTTGCGGTCTTATTTTTCATTATTTGTTATTTTAATAAATGAAAATGACTCGCTACATGATTTTTTTTCTATTTTAATAGAATGGGACATAATTAAAAATATGAAAATAATAATTTATCTAACATTAAAAAATATTAATTTTGTCTTTGTTTTTCATTATTTATTATTTTAATGAATAATGATATTATTTTTGTCTTAATTTTTTATTTTTTTAATGAATAAAAATGACTCGTTATACGATAGTCCATAAATAGAGTGCCACAAAAAATCTAAAAATTGGACACATGTCAACATATGCCCAATATATAAACTTTATATATACTAGAGAGGACCTCGCTCCGCTTCGGTTTTACTGAAATTTTTTTATTGAATTTATTTTGGATACTAATTGAATTTTTTTGGTTTATAGATGAAAATTTAATAATAAATAAATAAAATAAAATAACGTGAATCAACATAGCAGTTGACAAAAGTTTTTGCATTTACAAAAGCGATAAAAAATCTATCTCACTCTCATTTATGGCCCCAAACTGGTAATTCTATTTTTAATTTTTTTTAATTGCGATTTTTTTGAAATTTTTTGTTTCGAAAGTGATCCAATATATTTAAATTACCAGATATTCAAATTACCATATATTTTAAATTCCCTAATTATCAAATATTCAACTATAAAAAAATAATGAATACTTTAGGACAAAATGGTGTAATTTTGTTGCAGTCTTTAAAGATGAAGACATTATAATAGAACAATAATATTATAATACGAAAAAATTCTAACTTAAAGTCCATTTTCTCTAATTGTTACTTTCAGTTTGAAGTAATTTGTTGATTTATTTATCTTAGGGCTTGCTTGGTTTGAGGGGAACTTAGGGGAAGGAAAGTTAGGATAATTGGGTAGGGGAAAGAAGGATAAATGAGTTCTCTTCTCCTTGCTTGGTTTAGGCGAAGGGAAACTAAAAAGGCTTAAGATAATTGTATTTTTTAACTAAATTTTCTCTATGTAAGTATTCACATTTTTAATATAACAAAATTATCGTAGCATTCCAAATTGTTTTAGTATGATACTAATATCATTACACATATATATTGTAAAAATATTACTTTTCAATAAATTTTATGGAATATGCAAATTTTTTTATTTTACATAAATATTTATTTTAAACATGATAATTTTAATATATATTTGATAGATTATCATTTTAGAATATAGATGATTAAAAAAATGTGAGAGTTATATTCAAATTTTAGAAGATAAAAAATGTTATGTTAAGTTGAAAAAATAAAATAAAATTGAGTTATTATCTCCATTTCATATTATACTTGACATATCCATTTCTCTTAATTCCCCTTAGTTTCATTTCTTTCCACTAACTTACCCTCAAACCAAGCATGGTTAAATATTTCCCTTAACTTCTCTTCCCCAAAGTCCCCCTCAAACAAAGCAAGCCTTGTAATACTCGAAAATTGGCCTAATTGGAGATTGAAGGAAATATCATCTATGCCATTCGAAATATGAAAAAGATGTATTATATGAGTGTATTTTCTCTGTGGTGAGTTTCATATTCAGCCTTCTTCTCAGTCTTTCAATATGTGGATATTTGTATCTTATGAAGAGCTCGGATGAAGACTGCATACGCAACTCGCCACAAAGAAAACCCGTTCGTATTATACAACCTTAGAGATAAGTAGAATATTATTGTTCCTTTCAAAAAATTCTAATTGTGCTATTGTATAACTATAATCCGTCAATTCAAGAAAAAATCCAAAATTTCATTTTATTTTCTATTTTTTTCAAATAATTATTTTTTGAATATTAATGTCATTTAATTAATATCCAAAAATTAAATGATTAAAAACAAATAATCTCTGAATTTTTTTATTATAATTATGCTATTATTATAATATAATTTTAGCCTAATTAAGAATAATAATATACTATGTGTTGGGTTTCTACCATTCATAACGCAGCGGAAAAACAAAACACTAAACAAATTCGAATTCGAAACCCAGAAGAAGGATCCGTGAATTACAATTAAATCAAAGAAAAGTTCATAACTTTGTACCTTCGGATTACGCTTAATCCGTGATGATCGAAAGCGAATTTGGTTGACGTTTTTTCTTTTCCCGATTCCAAACCGATCCTTTGAATGTTTCACCTAACCAGTCTCACAAACCGATCTCCAAACGAAACCGATTCTCCAAGCAAACTGATTCCTCAAACAAAATGATTCTCCAAACAAACCGATTCTCCAAATAAAACCACGGTTTCAACCCGAATCACAAAGACACCACACTTCGCTTCGTCCTCTACCGGTATCCACATGAACAACCCCTTTGAATGGATAGGTTTACTTAATGTTGGCAATAATCACAACGGATTATAAATCATGAGTGGACTCTAGCAAGACATCATGATTACCCAAATTAAGCAAGTATAGATGATTCGATCAAACCTAATTTATGTTCATGCATTGTATCCCTTTGTTACACGATATCTATATCGTCCATAAGGCATGGTATGTGTCAAACTTACGTTGGTCGATAAATATTTCTTGACACCGAATTTGATTGAACATGAAATGACATTAATAACTCCTTATTAATTCACTCGAGCACGACCGTGTGTTTCTTCAATCAAATCATCAAGAGGCCTAAAGATATCTCTCTCAATTTATGAGAGGAACAAATCCTATCTTAATTAAACTCTTTCCTCCGCATAATTCATTATATACCTAATTATAATCTTTATGACCGCCCGGTTAAAGCCGATGTTAGATTATATTAAAGTATAAACTTTCTCATGTAGGAAGCTGAGATAATCTCAAGTCTAAGGATTACAGATACATTCTTTACTGAGAATAACTAATGACACGAACCATGTAGTATTCTCACAGTGGGTTAGTCCAGTATATGGTCTCCAACATATACTTACGTTAATGACTTAATAACTCTTATTCATGATCAGTAAAACGTGACCATCAGTCAACTAACATACTGATGTACATTTATAGCTTATAATAAAGTATGTTTTTCTCACAAAAATCCTATGAATGATCAGGGACGGTTTAGAATATCATTCATAATACTTTATAGTTTTACTATCAAAGTCACATACTTTGATGATATAAAGCAGAATATCATATTCAAGGTTTATTTTAGTAATACGAATAAAATAACCAATACGCATTTGTTTAACACAATCCATACATCTATGTCTCAAATATATTGGCCTAGGGCATACTACTAACACTATGATCTTATTATCAAATTATAATCGAACAATCATGGCACTTTTCTTTCAAGCTCTATAAATTTGACAATGAAAAGGGTAAACCAAAGCCCAGCAAGTATCAATGGAGATGATGTGCCTGCTTATTAAGTTGTACGAAATATTTAGATAAAATCCTTAAAATATACATGTGTCAAAAGAGCCCCAATTTGCATTAATTGTTTTCTATTCTAATAGTGGGACATAATAAAATATATAAAATAATAATTTATCTCACATTAAGAAGTATTATTTTTGTCCTCGTTTTCATAATTTATTATTTTAATTAATAAAAATGATATTATTTTTTGTCTTAGTTTTTTATTATTTATTATTCTAATGAATGAAAATGATTAAAGATAAATGAAAGAACGAATATGAGATATTAAGATGACGAATATAACATATCATATTCACAATATCAAACTGTAAAATTAAAATTATGTGAGGACAAATAAATAAGAAAACGAAAAATTATTATTTTTTTCTATTTTGATGGAGTGAGACATAATAAAAAAATAAAAAAATAATAATTTATCTCATATTAAATAAATATTATTTTTTGTCTTAGTCTTTCATTATTTATTATTTTATTGAATGAAAATGATATTATTTGGTGTCTTAGTTTTTCATTTTTTTTGTTACTTTAATAAATAAAATGACTCACTACATGACTTTTTTCTATTTAATATAATGAGACATAATAAGAAAAAAATTAAATTAATAATTTATCTCATATTAAAAATATTATATTTGTTATGAATATAATTGATATGGATGTCTGTTACTTAGCCCTTAAGCAACAATAAATTGGGAGATTCTTGTAAAGATGGAAAGAGTTATTATAGGGTATTAATTAGTATATTGTCTATTAATTTACATATCAAATTATTCCTTTATTGTAATCCTGAATCAGGCAAGAGATTTCTTGGCCAGCACTCACCCTCTACTATATAAAGGGGCAGTGACTATTGTATTCTTTAATCCACAATTCAATACATAATTCTCTCTTTCCAATTCTCTGTTTTATAGTTATTTGCTCTTTTATTTTATAATACGTTATCAGCACGACTCTGACCCAACGTAAGCGAGGTAGGAATCATAATTATTTCTTATATTCCAATAATTTTTATTCGGATTCTTTTTCTTCCTTTATTCGAATTTTATTTAATTTATTTATTTGAACATTAGACAACATGTTATTATTAATACATGTTTATTTTTTAAGCACCAGAAGTTGCTTATAAATCGTATATTCCAGCAGAAAATGTTGCGGCTCGTATTGAAATTCCCTTGGATAATTCTAAATGTGATATACGCCAGAAGCGTGGTCGACCAATCGGTTCCAAAGATAAAAATCCAAGGAAGAAAAGAGAGCACGATAAGAAAGTTGGAATAACTGAAGTTATCAATAATTTGAAGAAATAAATTCTTCTGAAAAGAATATTTACGATAAAATAGTAGAAGACATGAATGAGCAAATAACCCCTATAGAGGTTCAGGTACCTGACAATATTGAAAATATTGATAATAATGAGATCTCAATAAATTATGTCTCTACTGGAAAGAGATGGAACCGAAATAAAACTATTATTGACAAGAAGTTTGTATATGAAATCGCGATTGATATAATTAATGAAAATGAGGATCAAGAGCCAAAAACAATTGAAGAATGTCGACATAGGAAAGATTGGCCAAAATGGAGAGATGCAATTCGAGCAAAATTACATTCTCTTGAGAAACGTGAAGTTTTTGGACCTGTAGTCCGAACACCTGATGGTGTACAACCCGTAGGATACAAGTGGGTATTTGTGAGAAAACGTAATGAGAAAAATGAAATTGTAAGATACAAAGCAAGACTTGTTGCACAAGGATTTACACAAAAACCGGGAATTGATTATGAAGAAACTTATTCCCTTGTATTAGATGCAATTACATTTAGATTTTTAATTAGCTTGGCCGTCTCTGAAGGGCTGAATATGCATCTCATGGATGTTGTAACAGCTTATTTATATGGATCACTTGATAGTGATATTTACATGAAAGTCCCTGAAGGATTAAAAGTGCCTAAAGCATATAACACAAAGTCTCGTGGAATGTATTCCATGAAATTAAAGAGATCTTTGTATGGGTTGAAACAATCTGGAAGGATGTGGTATAACCGTCTAAATGAATACCTTACACAAAAAGGATATCATAAAAATCCTATTTGTCCATGTATTTTTATTAAGAGATCAAAATCAGGATTTGTAATTATTGCAGTGTATGTTGATGATCTAAATATCATCGGAACTCCTGAAGAGATTGAAAGTACTGCTGCATATTTGAAAAGTGAATTTGAAATGAAAGATCTTGGGAAAACAAAGTTTTGTCTAGGATTGCAAATCGAACATTTGAGAAATGGGATATTTCTTCATCAATCTACTTATGTAGTAAATGTCCTAAAGCGATTTAACATGGATAAAGCGCATCCATTAAGTTCACCAACGGTAGTTCGATCTCTTGATATAAAGAAGGATTGTTTTCGTCCGAAAGAAGATAATGAAGAAATTCTTGGTCCAGAAGTACCATATTTAAGTGCGATTGGTGCATTAATGTACCTAGCTAATAATACCATGCCTGACATATCATTCTCTGTTAATTTGTTAGCGAGATATAGTTCTGCACCAACACGAAGGCATTGGAATGGTATTAAACACATACTTCGTTATCTTCGAGGAACAACAGATATGGGATTATTGTATCTAAAGACCTTAGAATCCAAATTAGTTGGATATGCAGATGCTGGATATATGTCAGACCCACATAAAGCCCGGTCTCAAACTGGATATTTATTCACATATGGTAATACTGCCATATCATGGCGCTCAACCAAACAAAGCTTGGTAGCCACATCATCAAATCATTCTAAAATCATAGCACTTCATGAGGCAAGTAGAGAGTGCGTATGGCTGAGGTCAATAATTCAACATATTCAAAAATCATGTGGCATCAAAACAATCAAAGAGAGTCCAACAGTGATATACGAAGATAATGCTGCGTGTATTACCCAAATAAAGGAGGGTTACATTAAAGGAGTTAGAACAAAACATATTTCTCCAAAGTTCTTCTCCACACACGAGCTCCAGAAGAGCGGTAAAATTGATATTCATCGAATTCGCTCAAGTAATAATCTTGCAGATTTCTTCACCAAGTCATTACCAACTAAAACTTTCAGGCAATTAAGACACAAAATTGGACTCCGTCACTTTAGAGATACTTGTACACATGAGGGGGAGAAATAATACGCGCTGCACTCTTTTTTCCTAGCAAGGTTTTTAATGAGGCAGCTTCTAATGCGTAATGAAATACGGACATCCAAGGGGGAGTGTTATGAATATAATTGATATGGATGTCTATTACTTAGCCCTTAAGCAACAATAAATTGGGAGATTCTTGTAAAGATGGAAAGAGTTATTATTGGGTATTAATTAGTATATTCTCTATTAATTTATATCAAATTATTCCTTAATTGTAATCCTGAATCAGGCAAGAGATTTCTTGGCCAGCACTCACCCTCTACTATATAAAGGGGGCAGTGACTATTGTATTCTTTAATCCACAATTCAATATATAATTCTCTCTTTCCAATTCTCTGTTTTATAGTTATTTGCTCTTTTATTTTATAATAATATTTGTCTTTTTTTTCATTATTTATTATTTTAATGAATAATGATATTATTTTTGCCTTAATTTGGTTATTATTTATTATTTTATTGAATAAAAATGACTCGTTACATGAATGAAAATGATATCATTCGGTGTCCTAGTTTTTCATTTTTTTTGTTATTTTAATAAATAAAATGACTCGCTACATGACTTTTTTCCATTTTAATATAATGAGACATAATAAAAAATATGAAAGTTATAATTGATCTCATATTAAAAATATTATATTTGTCTTTGTTTTCATTATTTATTATTTTAATGAAAAATGATATTATTTTTGCCTTAATTTTGGTTATTATTATTATTTTATTGAATAAAAATGACTCGTTACATGATTATCCATAAATAAAATGCTACAAAAGATCCAAAAATTGGACACAAGTCAAAATATGCCCAATTTATAAGCTTGATTGTCCATAAATAAAATGCCACAAAAGATTCAAAAATTGGACACATGTCAAAATATGCTTAATTTATAAGCTTTATATATATGAACTAATGAACAAACGGACAAGATGAAGTTGGAGATTGTAAAGTTGACCCTTGAAGAACTTTTGCCGAAAATAATCCTTTTAATATTCACTCGGCCTTTTGAAAAGTATATGGCCTTACTGATGCACAAAAGCTCTCAATTTATGAAGCCTTGACCTAGGCCCGACCCAAGGAACAGACCCATGAGGCCTGGCCTTAAGTCCAAAATACAAGGGCAATCTTGGTTGTGTGTGTAAAAAAAATCTGGCCCAAAATCCACTTCCTATTGTGTCATCTGCGATTCTTCTTCTTTTTGGTGACATTCGGTAAAATTGAATAAGAGTGGAAGAGTGAAAAAATGGGTTATTCGAGCAGAATAAGGGTGAAAGTAAATAGAATAAATGAGTTGAAGAGTGAAATTTTCTAATTCTAGGGGAGAGACGGAAAATCTTTATTTTACGGAATAAGCCAAATTTTAGGACGAAAATACCCTCATTTATTTCACCATAAACTGATGTGGCACTAGCAATTAATGCACAGTTTCTCTCTTTCCTTTCTTTCTATAAATTTTTTGTAGAAAAAAATGAATGAAAAAATCATTAATTTTCGATAATAATTTCGAAAAATCATAAATTTGAAATATGCAAATGATTGTACTAATTTTTCTCTATCCGAAGAAATATGTCTTCCTATATTTTTGAATAAAATTTTATTTTTCTTTTGTTATTGTATTTCTAATTGAACATTTATATTTTTGTATTTTCTATCCTATTTAATTAAAAAATTAGAGGTTATTAAATAAATTATTATAATATAATTAAAATAAAGATATTATAGTAAATAGCAATTATTTCTATTTTTTTAGTCAACTTTTTATTCCATGAAACTTGCCGAACAATGATAGAATAAAATAGAAGGACCACTCTTCCACCTTTTGCCGAACGGGCCTTTTGTGTTAAAACCGTCTCATAACTCGTGGATCATTCTCACTCGTGAGACCCATACTCCGACTCTCCAACAGTTCAACAACTCAATTAACTAAAATAAATGCCGCTCCGCTGTGATTTTTTTCATTTTTATTGTTTAATAATTAACACATTATAATCTTATGAATTGATAATCATAAAAAGTCCACATAAATTATTCCAAGAAACAACTTATAACAGAAAAAATAATGAATTTTTCAAATTTTTATTAGAAATTATCTTTGAATCAAATAAGATTTATACAAGTCATAATAAAAAATATATAATGCCGACATAAAATTGTAATTTAACAAATTTAATCTTTGTTTCTCATCAATGTGATATTTAAAAGAACTAAAGTACAAAAAAAATCTTTTTATAAATTGATTATAATTTCATCTTTCTTTTCACAACAATTAATTTGTATATTTCTCATAATTTATATAAAATAAAAAAAAATTGTCGTAGATACCAACATTGTATATGAGTAATTTCCTCTAACAATAATTTTTTTGTTTAATGCTAAAAAATTAATAAATTTTTTCAATGGAAATCTCACATTTACATGTTAATCTCTTAGTTAGAAATTCAATAATGTACTTCTTATACAATATTATTTATTCACAAATCTTGGTGTATCATAACTGTAAGCATATATAAGATAAAAAAATATATAATCATGTTTTTACTACAGGTTGGTCTTGAGTTATAATGTCTTCTGACATTGTGATATTCAATCAATCGTTCTTACCTCAATTCAACAGCTCGTATAGAAAACATCATCTCGTTTGAAGACACATGATATTGAAAGTCATTATGAGCAAACATAATGATGCATTCGAAAGCATAACA
This sequence comes from Juncus inflexus, assembly GCA_024447665.1. Taxonomy (NCBI): domain Eukaryota; kingdom Viridiplantae; phylum Streptophyta; class Magnoliopsida; order Poales; family Juncaceae; genus Juncus; species Juncus inflexus. Next base: position 10,557,959 of record JAJHPC010000004.1, read on the forward strand.
ACTATGATCTTGAACTAAAAATCTCAGCATCCTTTTTCTATTTTTTATTTTTCACAAAAAAATTGAGCTATTGAAAAAACATATTTTGGAAGAAACTTCCGGAAAATTGCCCGAGAGAGAGAAAGGGATAGAGACGCATGAGACCCACATTCTATTTCTTTTTTTTAATTATTAATCTATTTTTATTTTTTTAATTACTTGAGGGAGAGAGAGAGAAAGAGATGGGACCTACATATATTTCTTTTTTTTGATAAATTATTATTTTTTTATTTTATTTTTTAATTTTTATTTAGGCATGAATTATTTGTAGCGAGTATTCAGTGGTTATTAATATTATAACTCACAATATATACGTTACATGATTTAGTTTTCAAAGAATTTATATTTGATTTGACATTTCACACTACATCAGAACATAACACAGAACACCGAATTAAACCAATCAATCATATTCTTTCTACTTTCCAACTACATATAAACCGTCATAAAATATCAGAAACTCAAAATGATCGAACGGTTCATATTAAAGCACATCAGACTATCCAAACGGACCCCAAAAGAGGGTGATGTGGGCCTCTTTTGGGGACTCCCTTGGAGGCTAAAATTAACCCTCTTTTGCAGACCCCTTGGATGCTAAAATTATTTTATGGGGGGGGGGGTGGTTGCTAAGTCAATCTGACCTGATGCCAACTCGACTCTTCGGCTAAAGAATGGACTCCTCATTTCAACTCATTTTCTGCTTTCGACTTCGAAAAAGGGCCAAGGATCAGAATGTTAGTAGGTGTTCGGCAAAATGCTTTGCTGAGGTGGAAAGTTTGGCAAAATTCTTTACTAGGTGGAAAGTTTGTGGAGATAGTATACCTCATTTATGATTCTAAAGATGAGAAATCAAACTAAATGTAGCGTTGTGGGATTAGGGTAACTGCTCAAATGGCAGATTTTAATTATGTATCGTAACGAGTCGATAAAATGTTTATTAACCGGGTTCATCATGATTCAAAATTCTAAATGATGGATTTGTAAAGAAGGCCATGTACATGAGAAAGAAAGGATTTTAATAACCATGAATGATAGCGGACGGGTCGGAAAATTAAAAGAGGGAAAAAAATAAGACATGATATAAGAGGAGTATTATCGACTTAAGAAATAACTTTATTAATAATTAATTAGTGTCCCATACAATACCTAATGGGCCTGAAGAGACACTTTCCTTATTTCTAAACTTGCTATAAAATATTGCCTAATACAAAATATAAAAAGGAAATAGAAAACACATAGTAATAAAGAAATCTCCTTACCAAGAGACCTCCTTCCTTTCTTTAATCTTTCCCAACTTGCACTTAAGAAAGGTTGAGTGCCACCATACGCCTCTACATCATGTAAACTAGTCCTCGAGTTCATTTCTTCATCTTCATATTACGGAATGAGATCCTTAACATTAAAAGTTGCTGAAACGCCGTAATCTCCGAGCATCTCAATCTTGTAAGTGTTGTCATTGATGCGTCTGTTGTTCTCGATTTGATGATGTTTAACACTATAATGTAATTACTAATATTGTTTGCGTTTCATGTTTAAGATCAGGAAATTATCAAGTTTGAGTCGATATGCAAAAGTTCTATCTCGATTGGACTAGAAGGCATCGGAGAATTGCATTGTGTTTCAAGATTTCAAGACGCATTCTTGGCGTTTAAGTTTTGGAGCCCATTTCAGATATTTTTTTAGGTGGAAGTCTTTATTTTGGAGTAATTTAAGTTCTACACGTATAGAGAAATTTTCGTACAAAATTGCTCAAAATTTGGTTCTGACTTAGGCTGTGAATAGTGCTTCAGTTCAGAAGAGAACATGTTCAGTTCTTAACGGAAGTTGCCCTTCAGTTCTGAACCGGACATGCAGAATTTCCTTTTTTGTGGGTTGCTTCTTCCTGCTTTCAAAGAGCAGCCCAAATTCGAATTTCTCATCAGTTTTTCAATATTCTAAAGCAAGAATTCTCTCTTAAGTCTTCAACAAAATTATTCTAAATCTTGTGTGAGATTAGGAGAGTTATTGAGTGATTGTTTGTTGTTGTTTATGATTGAATGAGATCAAGGTTAGTTTCACTGAATCCCTACGAGTGTTGTAAAGTAATCGGTGATTCGAGTTTTGTAACAAACACTATTTGGATTAGTGAATCAAGGAGCCGAAAGACATACCCGAAGAGTAGGCGCTCGTGAACACAGCAAGGACTGCTAGTGAGAACGGGTGATTAAGGTTAAACGCAACCACCTTGCCGAACTTCGTCAATAAATCTAGTGTTCGGTATCGCATTTACTTTCAATTATTTATCTTATTTCTTGTTTAATTTGACTACTTTGTTAACTAAGAATTTAAACAACCATCATCTAAAAGATCTAAGATTTAAAATTGTGAAATCCTAAGGGGCCGTTTGGAGCAAGGAATTTTGAGTGGAATTTACAGTTCAAAACTCCGCTTCATACAAATTCTTTGTTTGGTTGGCATCATGGAAAAGAATTACATAATTCTTGGAATTTCTCCCATATAAAAACTTAGCAAGATATAATTCCATCTCAAAGTTGGAATGCAATAGTGTGGCATCTCCACGTGGCACTTATATTATATTATATTATATTATATTATATTATATTATATTATATTTTTATTTTATATTACTTAGGTTATATTATTATACTTTATATTATATTATACTTTCAATTATTCACGCCTCCACACGAAATTAGGCCAGGTTAACCCCCCTATAGGTCTCAATCAAATAACAATTGGTAGCAGAGCAGGAATACAGACCATTTCAAATTCTAATTTGAAATAACGTGTATTCGATTCATGGCGACTCCTCCGATCAACCGACTTCAAATCGCATACCCCGACAATCTTGACGGCAAGAACTGGAACGTCTAGAAAAGATGTATGATGAACGCGTTTGATATTCATGGTATTCGAAAGGTAGTGGAAAATAGTTTTACCATAGATTTTGTAAAATATAGTACCACAATCTATACCGAGGACACTAAAACTAATAAGACACTTGACATAATGGGACAGAACCTCATTCTCACATTATGTTGAACACATTTTCTTTAAGAATCGATGGTTGTGAGAATTCTAATGAAATGTGGAAAACTCTATTAAATAGATTTGAGGGAAATAATCAAATGGAAAGAACCAAACTTATGGGATCTGAACGATAATTTGATAATTTCCGGATGATCGAAGGTGAACCCATCAAGGATATGTACACTCATATGTCGCATATCCGAAACGGATTCACTGCTTTAGGAGAGAAACTAACCGATGATCAAGTTGTAGGTAAATTAATTAGGGCGATGCCATCGAGCTCGGAAGTACTTCGCGTCTCATTGAAAACTAATGCTAGCAACGAAAAATATCGGGCCGGAAGAACTTGTCAACTACTTCCGTAATTTCGAAACGCGAGTGAACCAAATGGGAACCGATTCCCAACCCAAAGCCGTGGCTATGCCGGCAACAAGCTCGAATGATTAAGATGATGGGATAGCGTGCTTAGTACGACAATTGGATGAATTTCGAGCCAACGAAAAACAGTTTAACAACAACCGACATCGCAACAACCAAAAGACGTATTGCTTCGAGTGCAACAAGAAAGGACACACCATCGACAACGCCCACCTTACATCCCGAGCTCGCTACTTAGAACAAGAAAGATGATGAAAAACGTGATGGACGTTCAGATGATCGACGCAAGCGATACGAAAGACGGTCCGATAGTCAATACGACAACAGACCAAAAAAGAGTCACGATGACCGAGGAAAGGACAAGAAAAAGAAGCCGAAAAGTCACTCCGCAAAGGTAGCTATTTGGGGAGACGAGTCGAGCGATTCATCCGATGGTTCTGGTTCTGGTTCAGACTCCGACTCCGAATCGGACATGGTGAATGTCACATTCATGGTGTATGATGATGTAGACGAAGTGTGCGAAATGACGATACAAGAAATGATTCGACTAGGACAGCTTCCAACTCAACCACGTCCTCCTCCCCCGACATCCTTCATCGACACAACTTCCTCTAGTTCTTCCCGTGACACGATCTAGATCCCACTGTAAATTATGTTTTAGAAGAGGTAAAGATTCCTAGTTCCAATCAAGTTATTGAAAATGTAGAACCTGGGACTCGCGATGAACTAGAACAAGAGTTAAAAAGGCTTCGGGAGTCTCTTATTAGTACTCAAGAACTACTCATTGTCTCCGAAGGTTCGGCAAGGTTGTACAAGGCAAAAAGAAAAGAATTCAAAAAATTAATTTTAAATAATAATAACAACTCAATCGACGAAAACTTAAACAAGAAGATAAATAATTATTTTTGTGAAAAATTAAAAACTGAAATTAGTCATCTAAAAGTCGAAGTTGTAAGTTTAAATGTAAAATAAATCTCTCAAGTCTGCTTGTGCCAGCAATGTCACAAGTAAACTTGATTTAGACAACTTATTTATAGGGCAAAAATCGAATGATAAAACTGGCTTAGGATTCAAGAAAGACCTGAAAACCATACAATAAAAGTGGAGCTCAATCAACCGAAGAGTAGAGGAAGTACATTCATGTACCGAGATTACTCTAGGGGCCAAAGTCCTAAAAGTCAAACTTCTAAAAAATTTAGTAATAACAATAGGTTTCACTATTTTCATGATTTTCGGCACATTTATGAGAATAACCCCGGTGTCACAACCGAAAGACTTTATAAAAGAGGTCCAAAAGGTTATTTTTATGAAATAGTCGACACACATGTCCCGAGGAAGATTCAATCTAATGAATCACAACATCGAGTTACCAAACATTACACTAATGCACATCAAAAACAAAGTTTTTCAAACTCAAACAATTCTTCAAAATCACACAATTTTGCAAAATCAACTGTTTTTAGTGCCAAGTCGACTGAACCAAAGCTTAGGAAAATCGAGTTTTCAAACCATTATAAAAATTATTTTGTAAATGGTACTACAGAGACTTCGAACCCCACTTGTTCATTTTGCAACTATTGTTGCAAAACAGGCTATATCTCACTAGAGTGTCTAATGCGTAAATCTGCTAATTCTTCAAAATTTGTTTGGATGCGTAAAGATAGAAATACTAGTAGCCTTACCTCCGACTTGGAGGTACTGAAGTCTACCTAGACGCTTCGGTAAGCACCCCCCATTTTAACCTAAGCCATATTTTTAAGGGGGGTCTATGGGCAGGAAATCCTATTAGTTAAATGCTCGTATTCATTTTTTATGGTGTTATACTCTAGGCAAAAGTGTTTGTGACCTAGATGATGGATTTTAATAACAAACATAATATTTATTCTAAGATATTTCATATAATATGTGCGTATAGGTTATTTTAATATAATTAAAATAGATCATGAATATGCAATTCAGCTTTATGTCATGAAAGTGCGTGACTTTGATAGTAAAACTATAAAGTGTTATGAATGCTATTCTAAATCGTCCCTGGTCATTTATAGGATATTTGTGGAGACAAATATACTTGCAGATACATATAAATATATATTTATATACAAGCTATAAATGTACACCAGTATATTAGTTGACTGATGATTATGTTTTACTGATCATGGATAAATAGTTATCAAGTCATTAACATAGGTATATGTTAGAGACCATATACTGGACTGACCCGCCATAAGAATGCTACATGTTTTACGTCATTAACGATTCTTGTAACATAAAGTATTTATAGTCCTTTGACCTGAGATTGTCTCGGTTCCCAACATGAGTAATTTTATACTTTAATATAATCTAATACTGCCTTTAACCGGGTGGTCATAACGGTTATGATTAGGTATACAATGAATCATATAGAGGGATGAGTGCAATCAAGACGAGATTTCTTCCTCTCATAAATGAGAGAGATGTCTTTAGGCCTCTTGATGAATTGAACTGAAGAAATGTATGGCCATACTCAAATGAATTAATAAGAGTTATTAATGTCATTTGTTCTTGTTCAGTTTAATTTGGGATCAAGAAATATTATTCGATTAATATAAGGATGGCGTATTACATGCCTTATGATCGATATAGATATCGCTTGACAAAGGGACTAAATACGTGATTATTGATTAGGTAAATCGGATCACCGATATTCACTTAAATTGGGTAGTCATGATGGCTTGCTAGAGTCCGCTCATGATTTATAGACTGTCAAGTCTATTGCCAACATTAAGTGAACCTACAGGGTCACACACAAAGAACAAACTGAAACGGGCGCAGAAAATCCTAGCGACTTATATGATGAGTTGCATAAGAATATCACAAAATATATTGTCATCTTATGTGATAAGATGTGATATATATGTATATAAAGACTATGAGCACAAAAGATCATGTAATCTAGAAGAGTCTAGATGATGTCATATGGATAATGATGAGTGATGTCATACACATCTTTTAGTGTGAAGAGACATGACTCTTCACTTCTATATAAGGACATAGAGGGCTCCAAATTCAATAGAACACAACACATCATTCTCTCTCTCATTATTTCTCATTCTCTTTTGTGAGACAAAAGAGAGAAAATATACTTTCTAATTTGTATGACAAAATTATGAAAGGGTGCTTTCTTTTTGTATGCAAAAATGAAAGAGTGCGATTATATGAGAGGAATTATATACATCTTTTGTGAGATAAAATAAGAAGAGTTTTCTTATGCAAGAGGAGAACAAGCTACTAGCATATATATTGTTCTTTTTACCATTTTAAGAACTTTGTTCGTGTGGAAACCGGTAGAGGCGTTCGTACTCTCGGCGCTTGTGATCTATTTGGCCTAAGAAGATGAAAACGGTTTGTTGAGAGTTTTGGTGGAGACCGATTGTGTGTGCGGTCGATGACTTCCGCACGATCCGACCTAGACGGACGTAAAATCGGTTAGGACGGTAACTGGTTTAGAGGCGCATGGACAATTTGTATGGTTTGAGCATCATGGATTAAGCGTAAGGTATTATTAAGATTTATTTCTTTGATTTAACCGATACGCACGGATCCTCGGATTGGTTTTGGACGAAATTTTTGTTTTCCTCTACGTTATGCACGTCTGAAACCCAACAATTTTAACTAATATGTTTTCTTGTAGATATGTCTAAGTTCATTGTTTAAAATCGATCAGTAGTGTTTGGATAGTGATTATTCCCACCATATGACCCTGAGACCTTGAGACCTTGAGACCCTTCGACGGAGGAGATGCCACTTTTGGCGGGAATCAGAAAGGAAAGATAGTTGGTGTGGGCTCGATCGGCACAGGTAATTGGACATTAGAGAATATGTATTTTGTGGTAGGACTTAAACATAACCTAATTAGCATAAGCCAATTGTGTGATGCAGGATATGATGTGAAATTCGATAACATGAATTGTCATGTAATTCAAAATTCAGATCATATTATAATTTGCATGGGAAAAAGAATTTATTTCTTTGACTTTCATTCTTTTGTGCCAGACACTCATTGTCTGACTGCTTCGGAATCAAGTTCGTATCTATGGCACAGCCGACTGGGCCTTGTATGTATGAACATGATTTCTAAATTATCCCGTAAAGAATTAATTTCAGGTTTGCCATCACAGAAACTTAAGCTAAATGGATTATGCGATGCTTGTGAGCATGGTAAGCACTCCAAGTCATCGGGTTTTAAGTCCAAGATGATAATTTCAACGAATCGCCCTCTCGAGCTACTTCACCTCGATTTGTGCGGCCCTATGAGCATCTCTAGCCTCGCCGGTAAAAGGTATTGTTTTGTAATTGTAGATGATTACTCTCGCTTTACTTGGGTTTATTTCTTGATTCAAAAGAATGAAAATAGTGATGTGTTCATCAAATTTTGTTCCCTTGTGGAAAATGAACAAGACACCACTATCATTACAATTCATAGCGATAATGGTGGCGAGTTCAAAAATACAAAATTTGATGACTTTTGCTAAAAAATGAGATATAAACGTGAATTTTCCGCTCCACGCACTCCACAACAAAATGTGGGTAGTAGAGCGTAAAAACCGCACTCTTATTGAGCTTGCACGTACCATGTTAAGCGAACATCCCACTCCGAAATACCTTTGGCACTGAGGCAGTTAACACTGCTTGTCATGTCGTGAATCGTGTCAGCCTAAGGTCTATTTTGAAAAAGATACCTTATGAATTATGGTACGGTCGGAAGCCAAACATCTCCTACATGAAAGTTTTTGGTTGTAAATATTTCATTCTTGATGAATCTAATAAACTTGATAAATTTGATTCAAAATCTAACGAAGGAATTTTCATTGGCAATTCTAATACATGTAAAACGTATAGAGTTTATATTAAATCTTCACGGATTATTATTGAATTCGTGCATTTGCACTTTGATGAAACTAAAAATGGAGCCGAGAAAGGTATTTTTTTTACAGATACAGGTACAAGTGGTGGACTTACATGAGGTAATCAACCGAATATCATCGAGATCAATCTTGGCGATCCGACTTTAGACGAACCCGACGTTCCCGCTATACAAGACTATCAACCGAATGGGGAAAATTCGACTCAACAAGCTCAAAACACAAGGTCGTAGAGTCTGGCGGGCAGGTGTCGAATTACTTACCTCATCAGCCTGAGACCCTGGAGGTGGAACTCTGCCATTTCGACCAACAAGACGAGACTTGGTGGAGTGAGTAGGGAAGTGCCGTTCTACTTCGAGAACTGAGCTGAGCAGTTAGGAGGAAGAAGGCCTGCTTGAGAAGGGTAAGTGAGAGCGCCTCCGCGCAAGGACAAGTGAGATACATGTGCATTACAAGTAGGGAGTTTGGCAATCATAGCAAGTTGTCACAGAAAGGGCTTCCCCAGTACACATCACAGCTCTCGACTCCAGAATAGTCTGAGGACAAGTGATAGGTCCTCTTGATGATGGAGAACAAGAGAAAGACGGATATCAAACCCGTCACATGAAGGAAGAACCCCCTTCTAAGACGAGACGAGAGCAATACTGACAAAGACGAATGAGATCAGACGAAAAACTATGAAAGAGCTAGCTTGACCACTATAATCCTCTTTTATCAACTTAAAGATGACCTTCTACCGCGGACTAAGTTGTCAATTGTGACAACTTAGTCCGCGGCTCGATAAGCGACCACTTTAATTTAATTTATTTTATTTTTTATTTAAAAAACCAAAACCAACTAAAAGATTCAATCTGAACTACGTTAAAGAAACTAAAATTAACTACTCATCCTTGTTGATTCGGCATCCGAAGTATTACGCGTAGATCGTGAGCTTGTGATCGAAACTGAGTAATTTTGGTTAATTTGGAAAGCTATTTTATTATATACCTTTTAAACCACACCAGTGTGTTGTTGCTTCGGTTCAACCGAGAGTTGAATTCTCGATTGGGTTTACGTGAAATTTCACTGCGGTTCTAACCTCCTTTAATTCTTTCTCAATCCTTAATGCAAGTTTCAATACGTCATTCTAGGAGTAATACGATTGAAGTTGTACTCGGTCTCTAATATCTTTAAAGAGCCTTGGGAAATATCGTGCAATCTCTGTTCTTCCGGTTCGGATACTCTACACTTCATCATTAGAAAATCGAACTCCTCTGTAAAATTGCTAAGTGCAATCATCCTGCTTCATATCTTGGGTAGAAATTTCTTGCGAAGTTCTCTTTTCATCTTCTCCCACAAACGGATTTTCACCTTATCTTCTCATGCTCGTCGATGTTTTACTTGTTCCCACTATAGTGATGCTTCGGTCAGAGTTGTTGCTCAGAGACCGTGCCTCGATCGGCATTCACGAATCGATCGGTAATTTTCATTGACGCAAGATGCTTTTAGAGTTGTTGCATCTACTTTTGTACCTCATCGACTATGTGATCCTTCGAATTGGCTTTTGGAAATAGTTTGGTGGCAGTGACAGTGTTATGATCTCTTCTTTGACAGGCAGCAACCATTGAATGAAAGCTTTGGTATCAAATGATGGTGGATGAGTCAGATAATTGAGAGAGGAAAAAAGACTAGACATGATACAAAACGAGTATTACTCAATTCAAAAAATAACTTTATTAATAATTGATTAGTGTCTCTTATAATAGCCAATAGATCATTTATATAGACGAGACCTGAGAGATTACAAAAAAAAAATTCTTTATTTTTAAGATTACCCTAAAATACTACCTAAGGCAAAATAGGAAATAAGAAAAAAAAAATACATGGTAATGAAGAAATCTTTTTTCCAAAAAACTTCCTTTCTTTTTTTAATATTTCTTAATTTGCAATTAAGGATGGTTAAGTGGCAGAAAGAATTGATGAAATTGAATTATCAAAACACCAAATCCCCAAAAGAATACCACAATTATAGCTCGTAGAAGCATTGCAAGATAAAATCAACAAAAAATAAACAATTTCAGCAAGCAATCACCACAAAATAGAGATCTCAACTCGATTGATAAATTTCATCATATAATCAACGCGAAAACATAGATCGAAGCTTGATAAAATAAATCATAGTTCAATAGAAGGATTGTCGCCAAATTGAGGTGCATAGCTCGTTAGAACAAATCAGCTGGATGGAAAAAAAACACAGCTCAATAGAAGGATTGATCAATAAAAATTGGACACATATTTTCAAAGAACTATGGAAACTGTGCGGATCTTTTCTGAAAAATACTATGAGATTATAATTTATCGCGAGATTCAAAAAATCGCAAGAAGGAAAAACAAGCAGCAGCGATACGAGAAGGAATTTGGGTTGCAATATGACTGACGATGTTTAGGAGTTAAATAGGCCGGCGGTGCGAATGTTTTCTCTGTTATAATGTGAAGAATGCAATGATAACACTCATAATTTGATACCACCACAGGCGTGGCCTGATGGATGGTATGACCCTATTTATGCCCATAGGGCATCAGTTCGAAACATGCAAGAGCTGGATTTGACGGAGTTATAAGGATAGGTTGGGGTTGGGGTGTGTGAGTGTGTTGAGTGGTACCTACGGGCATGTTGTCTAAAAAAAAAGAATTTTTTGAATAGTAACACTATTTTGAAAAATAATTAATCAGATAGCATGATTTTCAAAATATTTGGGTAGGTAGCACTTCCGCCAGACCTTCGCGGCGGGCGAAGTAGTTCCGCCAGAGGGTCTGGCGGAACTAGGGAATTTTTTTTTTTTTTGCTAATCTCGGCCATTTGGCACTCTTAAACAGCCTTAATTAATGAAAAAAGCTAGTTCCGCCACTGGGTCTGGCGGAACTAGGTAAAATTTATTTTTGGCCCAAAAATGACGAAAATATAGGTTCCGCCAGTGGGTCTGGCAGAACTACACATTTTCCCAACTTACAATCAAAAAGTCTAAAAAAATGGTCTAGTTCCGCCAGTGGGTCTGGCGGAACTAGACCATTTTCCCAACTTACAATCTGACCCAAAAAATTTCAAAATTTAGGGTTTAGTAACGGTTTTTAATAAAAAACCGATACTAAATATTAATATTGTATCGGTTTTTTCGGGAAATTTTTTTTCATTTAGTAACGGTTGTTATAAAATAACCGTTACTAAATCTGAAATTTAGTAACGGTTCTTTACTAAAAACCGTTACTAAATAACCAGTTAGTAACGGTTCTTTCATAAAAACCGTTACTAAATTTCCAATTCGTAACGGTTTTTAAGGAAGAACCGTTACTAACTGCTTATTTAGTAACGGTTTTAGCAAAGAACCGTTACTAAGTTTCAGATTTAGTAACGGTTATTTTATAAAAACCGTTACTAAATGAAAAAAAAAATTCCCGAAAAAACCGATACAATACTAATATTTAGTATCGGTTTTTTTATTAAAAACCGTTACTAAACCCTAAATTTTGAAATTTTTTTGGGTAATCTAAGTTGGGAAAATTGTCTAGTTCCGCCAGTCTCACTGGTGGAACTAGGCCATTTTTTTGGACTTTTTGGGTCAGATTGTAAGTTGGGAAAATGTGTAGTTCCGCCAGACCCACTGGCGGAACTAGCTAGGCGGAACCTATATTTTCGTCATTTTTGGGTCAATTTCACCGTCTAGGCTGTTTAAAGGTGCCAAATGGCCGAGATTAGCAAAAAAAAAAATTCCCTAGTTCCGCCTGGACCCTCCGGCGGAACTTTTTTTAGTTCCGCCAAAAAGTCTGGCGGAAGTGCTACCTACCCAAATATTTTGAAAATCATGCTATCTGATTAATTATTCTTCAAAATAGTGCTACTATTCAAAAAAATTCAAAAAAAAAACACTCATAATTTGATCAAATAATTCATCACTTCAATGCTCGTAAATTAGACCGGTCTGACCGTTTCCACTTGGCGCCAATCGCAATGGAACTCACTCACTCACTCTCAGCCTTCCATTTTTCATCCACACAAAACCCAACATAACACTCTCAAAAAATATAAGAAAAACAAAGAGAGAGAGGAACAAATGGAAACAATGGCGAGACTTTTTGTTTCTCAGTCTCCTCCGCTCTTCACCCAGAAAATTTCTTCTCGCTCTGTTTCTCCCGCTCCAAGTTCAGCCCAATTCCGTGCATTATCTCTCTATTTCAGAGCAAATAAAATTGAGAATTTTGTTTTAACAAATGAAAAGAGGCGTATTGATCTAAGATGTTCAGCTAGCGACAATAAAACAATTGAATCTACAGAGAGATGGCTTCTTGAGCCCGTAGGTTTGTTCTTTGTCTATTCTACAATTTTCTGTCAATAGATTTTCTGCTCGACTATTCAGAGAATTTTTTTCATGAAAAATGTATTTAGAACAAAATAATTAAAATTAAAAATGACCACAAAGCACTACCGTTCTATTTTAGGTATGTAGTATCATCCGGTTTAGAATATAAAATAAAACACTCGCACTCCAAACGGTATATTGTTATACATAACACAATAATAATACTCATGAAATGGTATATTAATACAGTAAGTATATAAATGGTATAATAATTACGTAAATGGTATAATAAATTATTAAGATTTTAAGTTACTAATTGCAGGAGATGGTGATTATAGTCACATAGGATATAAAGTTTCAAGACCCGGTGCATTCGAAATTGCTTCTGTATGTTCACCATTCTTTCAATTACATCACAAAACCAATATCATTTTGTTTATTTTATTTTATCTTTTACTTTTTTCTTATTCAGAATTCCGTGACTGTGGGACGAGTAAAAGAGCAAGCTGATATTGTTCTTCCTGTTGCAACCGGTATTACATAACTCGTAATTATATTTCTTGATAATTTTAATAATTTGCTTAATTTTTTTCTGAGCTTTGAGATCCGTGCAGTATCAGGATTGCATGCAAGGTTGGAGAAGAAGAATGGATCATTATTAGTAACGGATTTGGACAGTACAAATGGCACATATATTGATGAGAAGAAACTCAGACCTGGCTCTGTCACTCCGGTCCAACCGGGCAGTTTCTTAACTTTCGGTACATTTTTTTTTTACAGAATATCTCATTTTTTGTTACTAATGTTACATTTGTTTTTGTTTGTGTTTTACTTAGCTTGATTTATGTTTTATTCCATGATTGAAGACAAACTGAGGCCATTTTTGTTTAAATTGGGACGTAATTGCACATTTGAGGGTTAAGTGAACTAAATTTTGGTTGAGTGAGGAACCAACTTCACAAACTGTGTCTAAATTTTTCTAAAAGCAAATTTGGGATTACCAAGCAATAATGTGTCTTACTTGTAAGTAGTACTTCAATAGAAGTTTAAAAGCTGAAACGTTGATGTTTATTTATTTTTCAGGTGATTCAAATTTAGCAATATTTCGAGTTTCAAAAATAAAGGTGGAACCAAAAGTAGAATCAGAAGAAACCGAAATCAAAACTAAATTTGAAGGAGAAGTACAGACTGTGAGTTCTGAAGCTTCTAGTGGTTGAAGAAGGATCATTCTTGAATTTAACCTTCTACAAGAATTTAAATAAGAAAGCCATTTTTATGTTGTATCTGGCTGAAAATTAAAGAATAAAAGAATAATTTGTGTTGATATTTCTAAAATTGAAATAATGAAAATTTTGTACATATAATGAGTCGATAATTAAGGATGTGAATCATAATCTGGCATAGAAATGTGGAACAAATTAATATTCCTAAAGATAAACTTACTCATCAACGGGAAAGCAATTTTTTTTTAAACGGAACGGGAAAGCAAATTTAAACGATAATATTCAATTTTACAATAAAGCCCTCCTAAATCACTAAATTAAGCTATATAACATTTTCCATCATATTTTTGAACTCAACAAAGCTAATTTTACCATCGCCATCTTTGTCATAAACCTTAATCATTCTCTCGCAATCTTCAAATTTTGTCCCTTCATTTAACCCCAATTTTTGCATTAAAAAACACAAATTTTCCGGATTTATGAATCCGTCCCCATCACAATCGAACATCTCAAATACTTCTTTCAATTCGTCTAAACTCCCATTCTTATCCTCCATTAACTCAGAAACATCTTCTATTAAAATACTTCTTTTACACACATTTTTATTATTACTAATTTCATCACTTAAATCTATCAAACCAAGTCTCTTCATGACTAACGTAATATCATCGTGACTCACCTCTGTAGCACATAAAACGCACTCATTGTCATTGGCCTTTTTGGAGAGAGAAATATTTTTTTGAATTATGAATTTGAAAGAGGAGAAAAGAAGCCGGATAGTCTTTATTGCGCACCAATATTCCATTTTGGATAAAATGGCTTTCTTGCATGGGAGAGTTAATTGCACTATCTCTGAAAATTAGTATAATGAAATTGAAAGACCATTCCGATTTCAGGCATTTGCAAGAGTAATATATAGTGATTAAAATATTATTTCCCCCAAATTTGAGACATGTGTGATGAAATTGCAAGGTAACTAAGAAGGAGAAACATCAAACCACTCCATTTGTGATATTTTACTTTTAAAATATAACGGCCAACAACTGAAATTTCTTGGAAGTTAAGGGTATATAAATTAAATATTTAAGGATTAGAGATCTCTCCATTTGATTAAATACTGGAATGTTCATCTCATTATAATGTTGACATGTGTAGACAAGTTATCTTATAAATCTTGACTACAGGACACTCTAAACTTGTATTTAAGGGAGATTTCCAGTGTTTACAATTGAAGATGATCAAATATAAAGTTCTTGACTTAAGTCAAGGGTCAATGTCAATGGATAAATGTATTTGGTTAGTCAATAATTAAATGTATTGCTTAAGAAAAGAAAGCCTGTCGGAATAGGTGACGTCACAGTAAGTTTGTTAGGTGATGTGTGAAATGGAATTAGGTTGGGATAATGGAAATACAATTTCACACTTACCATCCAGTTACTTTAGTTGAGTAAATTGATTAAATTGACCTAAAAAAAAGAGAGAAATCCTCTAGTCACAATTTGTGGCTGCATATCGTCACAAATTGGTTTATAACTTTTTGCCAGTGTGAGAATATATTTTGAATATTTATACCATGTTATATTTGAGTGTTCCTTCATACCATAAAGATGATGCGGTTGTCAAAGCTAACTTGATCCTTCTGTATTGATAAAAAATGTGAATCATTTTAGAGTTCAGCGAGAAAATATCCATTAGTCAATTTACATGTTAAGAATACAAAATAACAACATAAATCAGGACTTAGACAAGAGCCAGCTGACATTCAATACAAAGAGCAATATGGAAGGATCTCTATATATTCAAATACAATTTATATCAATAAAACACTCCAATGAACAGGCAGAAATTATCAAAGCCGAAAGAGTTCGGTGGATTGGGGTTTCTTAACCTAAAAAAGGTAAAATGAAACAATGTTAATGAAATAGTTATGGAAAATTGATACATAACAAAATGGCCTATGGGCTAACATTGCTCATCTAATCTATGGGATTACCTCAACGTCTTCTCTTCATGAAATAAATCGCTGTAATGCTTCCTTCTTTGTAAGAGATCTAGTCTCAATGCTTCCAACATGTATGAGAAGTCCTATCCCCTCATCGTGTCACTATTTGTTCAACCAAACCACTTAAGCTTTAAACATCTTATATCTTAATTGAACTAGTTTACATGACTCCACATTGAAAATATTAGTTCTGATGAACGGTCCAGATTATTCTGAAAATAGAGTACTATAGACTTTTTTTCTATATAAAATAAATGATAAAAGGCTAATCGTAAAGGGAACGGTTATTTACCTCCCATAATTAGTGACTCTTTATCTCCCGATCAACCATAGCGCGCCATGTGTCACCTAAATTGGAGATATTTAGAAAATAATTTTGGACTCCCATTTTACTACCTCATATCAACTTCCATATTTGTGACATTATTAGAAGCTCCCAAATTATCTCCCATAAAAATTAAGCATATATTTTTTTCTACTACCTCCCAGTAGCTCTCATTCAATTTCTCAAGATTTTAGTATAATTTTTCGGATTTTTTCAGTTTTTTTTCCAGGGTTTTTACCTAAACAAACACATATCAGATGAATATAAATTCATACCAAATTTCAACAAACACATAGTAGTCTTTATATTTCAAAAATTATGACAAATGCATACCAGTTGAAGCAAAAGATATACCAGTACACATACAAACAGATGAATTAATGTCCATACTAGTGAAATCAAAACACATACAAGTAAGTTATTACACACATACAAAGTATAAGCAAAACACATATCAAATGAATATAAGTCCATACCAGATTTCAACAAACACATACTAGTCATTATATATCAAATTTTGACAAACACATATAAATTAAAGCAAAAGACATACTAGTAAGGTATAAACTCATACAAGTCTAAACAAAACACATATCAGATGAATAGAAGTTCATACCAGATTTGAACAAACACATACTAGTCATTATATATCAAATGTTGACAAACTCATACCAGTCTAAACAAAACACATACCAGTATGGTATAAATCCATACATGTCTAAACAAAACACATACCAATCTGAACATATCGTGCGAAATCAAAATATTGCGAGATGATATGGATGGGAGCCGGGTGTAAGTCAATAATTTGGGTTTGTTGAATATTTGAGCTGATTTGAATTGGAGCAATTAGGAGGAACTTAAAAAATAGTTTCAAATATGGCCGTACTCCCTAAATTGGGCTTCCATAGTGTGGGAGGTAATGGGAGGTAGATATGATGGGCGCACTAAATCTTTTTCCTTCTGAGAAACGGAGAAAGAAAGAAAGAAAATATTTGGAATTGATTTGTTTCTTTTTTTGTTGTCTACATAATTGATTGTTATTCTAGAAGATTGTATTTATCTATAGCAAGAAATAAAATATTTGGCATGAATTTGTTTCTTATTTTTTAAGCATGACAATACTTAATATAGTATGACACAATATTATATTATATTATATTATATTATATTATATTATATTATATTATATTATATTATATCATATTATATTATATTATATTATATTATATCATATTATATTATATTATATTATATTATATCATATCATATCATATCATATCATATCATATCATATTATATTATATTATATTATATTATATTATATTATATTATATTATATTATATTATATTATATTATATTATATTATATTTTATTATATTATATTATATTATATTATATTGTATTATATTATATTATATTATATTGCACTGTACTATACTTCATCATACTATATTATATTACATTATACTTTATTATATTATACCATATTTTACTATATTACATTATACTATATTATATTACATTATACAATATTAGTATATTACACTATACTATTTACATTATACTACATTATATCATACTATAACATTTTATATTATACTATATTATGTTACATTATACTTTTTTTCTTATTATATTATATTATATTATATTATATTATATTATATTATATTATATTATATTATATTATATTATATTATATTATATTATATTATATTATATTATATTATATTATATTATATTATATTATACTATTTTATATTATATTACATTATACTATATTATATCATACCATATGACATTATACTATATAATATAACATCACATTACACTATATTACATTACATTGTACTATATTATATCATATGATACTATATTACATTACATTATACTCTATAATATTACATTACACTATATTACATTACATTTATACTATATTATATCATACTAAATCATAATGCATTATACTTTATTATATCATACTAAATTATATTACATTATACTTTATTATACTACAGTATACTAAATTATATCATATCATATTATATTATATTATATTATATTAATTACATCATACTATATTATAGTATATAATATCAAATATGTATCATACACTCGGCGGAGTTTGACTGAAATTTCTGGAGGGCTAAAAATATTCTCTCTACAGATTAATACTATATAAGATATTGGGGAGCCAAAATATATAGAAATACATATATTTCGAATTTTTCTTCACTAAATCAGTACTGATATATACTACGTTTTCCTTCGGTCAGAATAAAGCTCCGCCACTGATATCATATATTCTCATTTGAAAAAAATCTTATTGTCTTAAAGTTTTTGGTGGGCATGGAAAACGCGCCCATAGTAAATAGTAGGTAATTTCATTTTTCTATCATGTTTGACATGGTAGATTAGTGTAATAAAAAAACGAATTAATATTTTTCATTCAGTAGAGGAAGAACTACTATTTCATCTCTCATTTGGAACAAGCTTTATTCTCATTCTTATGCCCACATAATTGGAATAAAAATAAAATAAAATTCAAACTTACATATCAGTAAACTATTCGCACTCATTTAAAAATTGATTGACAGACACATCTTACATAATATCTTTTTTTTTTTTGATAAAAACACATCTTACATATCACAATTCACTCAATTAAATTAACTCACTCTAAATTAATTAATCAAAAGAAGTATTAGTATTAATCAGCAAAGAAGGGCGGGGATGGAGAGTGAGTTGGGATGGGTTGCTGTGTGGAGGAGGAGCCACCATGGGGAGCGAAGAGCTGCCATGCGGCGCGAGAAGAGTCGTTTGTTTTTTTTGCTATCTAATATGGAAGCTATTTAATATGAAGGGTTTTTTTCATTGATTGAAATGGAGAATATAATTAAGTGAGAATAAATTTAAGATTGAATCTATGTAATTAATAGCACATATACCGAAAATACCCTCCAAATTTTAATTGTCTTGATTGAATCTATTATTAAGTTAAAAAAAAAGAGTGGAGTACCATAGACAAGCTCCTTATTTAATATGTTCAATGAAGTAGATTAACAATCATTGATGTAAAATGTCCTTATTTAATATGTTCATTATTGAATATGTTCAATGAAGTAGATTAACAATCATTGATGTAAAATGCTTATATAGCTGTTTGAAAATGACTTGACTCTGAACTAGATTAAAGAATGGAGCATGTTCCAAAGACCCAAAATCAAGATTTATCATGCTTATTAAAAATAGAAAAATTGTGAAAGTTTCTTCAAGACAGCACAAAAAATGAAACCAAAATACATTTCAGTCAAACATCTAATACATTTTATTAAAACATCTAATACATTTTATTACCAAACTTGGAACCAATAATAGGATGTAGTCTAACCCTATAATTACAATACCTATCTTCCACCCGTACATAGAAGACAAGCAAAATCTAACCAAATCGAATCAACTCTACAATCTACCATTTCAAAAATTCCCCAAACATCTATTAATCAAAAACCACCAACTATCGGAAATCTACTACTAGTATTTTCATTTCTCTCAAACCTAGCAAATCGCCTTAATCGGTGCACGTTTTGTCTTATACTCGGCACCTTCCTTGCCAGCGTCTGCCAGATCATCTGAACTGCATCGTCCTTCTCCGATGGATATTTATACTCAAAATACCTACAAAAACCACCAAATAAGTTCATGAAAACTTAGTTACAACATAACCATTTTGACATTTCAATTAAAGTCTCAAGTAATTACAACACAAACGGAGCTACACCCACTATATAATTAAGGAATATTTTCAAATAACCCCCTAACTTTTCTCAATATTACAAAAACCCCCTAAGTTTTCAGTTTTCCAAAATACCCCCTATGATAAACATTTCATTTTCAAAAAAAAAAAAACTCCCATCCACTTTTCCATCAAATTATTAGTTAAATCTTCTGAAATTCTCATTTTACCCCCCTATAATAAAACTTTTCCAAAAAAATTCTTAGAAATTTATTTTCTAAAAAAATTTCTTAAAAAATATTCTTCTAACAAAATTCTTAAAAATATTTTTCTATAAAATTCGTAAAAAATATTTTTCTAAAAAAAAATTCTTAAAAATATTTTTCTAAAAAAAATCTTAAAAATATAATTTCTTAAAAAAAAATTTCTAAGAAAAATTCTTAAAAACAATTTTCTAAAAAAAATCTTAAAAATATTTTTCTAAATTTTTTTTTTCTAAACAATATTTTTCAAAGGTGTACGTACAACTATTCCCAAAACCAACCCAAACCAAAACAAAATAATCATTACCTATCGACTTCTTTCAACCTCTCCCACATCCTGGTCCAGTCCTCCCTGCCCACCCCCCTCAGCTTCTCCACCAGCCACCCCTCCCTCACCGCGTCCTCCGCCCTCACAAACACGCAAAACTCCGACCAATCCAGCACGTCCTCGAACGGGAGCTCGATCTCGTCGCTTATTACGACGGGCACGCAGTGGGAGACGACGGCGTCGAAGAGGCGGTTGGAGGACGGCGTGTCGCCCGCGATGTTGAGGCAGAACTTGGAGGCGTGCATCCCGAGGGAGGCTTTGTGGACGCCGTTGGCTCCGATGCTTCCGAATGCAAATTCTACTGACTTTTCGTTGCGCAGGAGGTAGTAGAGCTCTTGTCTGATGTTGCCGCCCTGTGAAGGGAATGGGATGGGATGAGTTTGGATGTTTAGTGATGAGAAAGATGAATTTGGAGGCGCTTTGAAGGATTAGGAAAATGGAGTTAGATATTTAGTGATGGATTAGTGAAAGGGGGTGGAAGAGATCTCGTCTTATGTTGCCTTCCCTTTGGAGAACGAGAAATATGTTGAGAGTTTGGATATTTGGTGATGTATGAAATGAATTGGGACAATTTTAATTTTATTTTCATTAGCACTAAGTGCATTGGTGTTATTAATTATCTAATCATAAGATATGCCTATGCAAAAGTGGGTTGAATTATTTTTAATGGACCCACTATAGGGGTTTTTTGACGAATTTGAAAAATTAGGGGGTTTTGATAAATTCCAGAAAAGTTAGGGGGTTTTTGAAGAATTTTCCTATTGGTAATTAACAAAAATGTTAAGACTCCAAAAATATCACATGATCATAATTAGAATATAGTATAATCTTGATGCATATATTATGGTCAGAAAATTAAAAGCATGGACACACTTGGTGCTATCATTGTTGATTAATCAAACTTCCTAATACATAAAAACATATTAAATCACACAAAGAAAATCAAATTTTTATTTACCTCTTTTCGATAGATAGCTCCTCTAAAGTACAACAGAGTGGGCCGATCATCAAATCCAGCAGAATCACTCACATAACTTCTCGCCAAATGCTTATAAGGCGCAATTACATCTTTTTCCAAATTAGCCACGTTTGGATTATACCTCCCAAAATCCGATAAAATAAAAACGCTTGAATAAAGAACTGATCTTGCATCAAGCAAACTATTTGGATGGTGTGCCACTATTACATGGTCTCTCCCCTCTGATTTCTTATATATTTCCTGATTCGACAAATATTGCACCAATTTTTGTTGTAGTAATTTGTTCAAGCTGATTTTTTCATCAGGGAGGACTTTAGAGTGGCGATTGTAGCTTAATGAGGAGAAAAACGGTACGAAAATTAGGTCAGCTTGATTTGGGTCTGAAACTCGGATTGCGGTACAAGGGCCGGTACGGTACGGATCGGTAGAGGATAAGAGGTCTAAGGTCAGCCAGTATTCTATGGAATGTTGGAGGTTCAATCCGCCTGGATAAGTAGGGATTTTCTGCTGCAAATCCGGCCAAACTGAGTTTGAATTCGGGTCAGGTTTCCAACCGAGCAGACCGAAATGGAATTCTGAGGGGAGGTTGTACATGTATATCTTCAATTTCGCGGTTTGAAGATCGCATTTGTTCAAATTTTGGTTTTCGAGTTGATTTTCGTGTTGTTTTTGTGGGTTTTTGAAATGGGTATTTTTTGTTTCGAGAATTGATAATAGTTTGTGGTTTGTGGAGAGGTTTCTATCGATGAATTGTGGTCGACTGGATGAACACAGAAAGAGCATTGATGAAATTACAAGAACAATTGCCATCGCAAACCAACAAAACAGTGTTTTACGAACCGCAAATTGGGAATTTCTCTCAGCCATTTGTTTAAATCGAATCCAAGCCAAAAATTGTAAATTCAGAAATGAAAATTAATATTCGGGTAAGTGGAGAAGCATTTCGGCCACAAACGAAAATTAATCCCAATAGGAAACGACCCAATTTGGGAAATCAATCAATAAAGCATTAATTCCGGAAAGAAGAAAAAATGGGTACATCAAACCCGCTGTACAATCCCCAAAACAGCAACTTGGAACTGTTTTCAGTTAATTTTCATCAAAAATGAAATGAAGGTCGAAAGCTCACTAAGAAAGACGAAAAGAAAGGAAGATCGGATCTGAAATTTGAGCACAAAGCAAGGAGAACAATCCAAAAGGACCAAAATAGAGTATAAATTCAGAAATCTTTTTCAGACAAAGCGTGAATGAATGAATGAATGAATGAATAAAGACGCCCCCAGTAACTAACTCGAGTGTGGATCTCAGAGACGACGGTGCTCAATCTATATACTAGTTTCACTGTATACTGTTTTTATTTTATATGTATTTTTTATTTTTGAAATCTGTATACAGTGTTTTAATATATTATTTTATTTTTATATCTCGATTTTTTTTACTGTTTATATATATATTATTATAAAATATAAATTATATATATTATTATTACAATATTAGTAAGTTATATGTATTATTTATTGTCATTTTGACGTATTACGCTCGGTTGCGTTACACATCGCGTTACATATGAGATCGTTTATAAAATCTATCCACGGAATTATGTTTTAATTAGTATGTTGTTTAATGTTTATTTTGATTCCTAGATTGGAAAGATAAGTGAATAAATGTTTGTTGGTAAGTAAAAAATAATTATAGGTTCATAAAATAATGAGTATAGATCTCTGTTGCAACTACCATATCAGGACTGTTTGTCGACTCATTCAGATGTGGGCTTAATGTTTAAAAATTGATTTGTTGCACAAATCATATAAATTGATAGGTCACAAAGAGTTTAATTTGTAGAAAGAAGTAGATTTTAGATGATTTTTTATAGAAAGCTTGGATTGTATTGCACATGACATATGTGACCAATTGACCAAATGACAAGGTTTATACTTTATATATATCAGTGTTTTAAATTGCGGCGCAATTGCGCGCAATTGCGCCGCAATTGCGGAAAACTACTATGAAACGCAACTCGCAACAAAAAAATAGCAAATATAGCGTTTTGGCCGCTACAGACGATATAGCGCCGCTATTGCGGTGATAATAGCGGACAAAAGCGGCGCTATTGCGCTATTGGATAGTTATTATCTATGAAAGAACCGTTACAAATATGCATAAATAGATTTTTTTTACAATTCTGTAACGGTTTTTACTAGAGAACCGTTACTAATTACATATTAGTAACGGTTTTTATTAAAGAACCGTTACTAATATGTAATTAGTAACGGTTTTTCTTAAAGAACCGTTACTAATATGAAATTAGTAACGGTTTTTACTAAAGAACCGTTACTAATATGTATGTTCTTATTGGAGAACCGTTACTAATATGTAATTAGTAACGGTTTTTATTAAAGAACCGTTACTAATATGTATGTTCTTATTGGAGAACCGTTACTAATATGTAATTAGTAACGGTTTTTATTAAAGAACCGTTACTAATATGTATGTTCTTATTGGAGAACCGTTACTAAAATGTAATTAGTAACGATTTTTATTAAAGAACCGTTACTAATATGTATGTTCTTATTGGAGAACCGTTACTAATAAGTAATTAGTAACGGTTTTTATTAAAGAACCATTACTAATATGTAATTAGTAACGATTTTTATTAAAGAACCGTTGGTAAAACGCACATAAGGCCGACTAGCATAAATTCTAGGCGTTTTGCTCCCGCCTTGCGCCTGGGCGGCGCCCAGGCGGCCGCCTGGACCGCATTTTAGAACATTGATTATAATTTATAACCATACAAAAGTGATATTTCCGCTACAAGGCCGTAGCGCCGCAATCTCGCCCGCTACCGCAATCCGCTACAAAAAAACTCCAAGCGCTACGGACCGTTATATCGCAATTTAAAACATTGATATATATATATATATATGAATCGGTAAGTAGATGATGTTATTAATTATTATATGAAATATTATTGATTAACATAAAATATTAAAGAATAATCATATTTATTCAAATATTAACATATACAGAACAAAATATTTAGTAGAACAATTAGCTGAAAAATAATATTTTGTCAATGTAAAATATTAAGATATACTTGCATACTTCTCAAGTAATTTATAGTAAGTTATCTAATGGGGCCGGTGGCATTCAGATTCAACTATAATCTACAGGGCCACCGGCTGAGCATTTATTTATATGGGCCTAATACGGAAAGATCTAAAATAAGGATCCACAATCCAAGGACCCGGGATATATTAAATTAACTAGGATAATACTCACATGATGTGAAAATTTTAATAATTTTATCCATTTCGATCAAAGTTACATACAATCAATGTAGGGTCTAAAATTTTAATAATTTTATCTCAATCCCTATCGAGCACTTTTGTGCCAAAGATGAACGCGGCTAAGCCGTCTGCTGAAGCTGTGGAATGTCAAAATGCATCAATAGAGGAGCGTTCCGCCTTAGAGGGAAGCAAGTAAGTTGTTTCCGGGAAAATGGACGTCAAGATGATGCGGGTAATTATGTGTCAAAAAAAGTCTATCCATATGGCGCCGTCGACATTTGGAGCGAGGCACCGGGAGATACACAGACTTGGTTGAAAGAAGACTCGGCTATACCATTGATTTGGTTGACCCGTCTCGTGCGATGCTTAATAGTAGGACTTCTGATTTCAAGTTAGCCGTCAATTTGGCTATGCAATTTCGAACAGAATCAAAGCCAAACATGTGAAAAACAGAAGGAAAGAAAATATGATTATAACCAAGTATAAGAAAAGAAAGAAGAAAGATAAATCAGTTATTATGGTCTCATGATGATTTATTATTTCATATTTGGTTATCCAATCTTAGAATTAACATGATTGACCTTTATTATTATTTTTTTTAATGGATGTTTGAGGTGAGTGATCTCACACTCAAGTGATTGATTAATTAAAATAAAGAGAAACAAGAGTTTAGGGATTTATTATTAATGATATTTGTAACATTATTTCATAGAACAGATATTTGTAACATTATTTCATGGAACAGATGTTGCAATGTATGTATTAAGATGAGAAAATGTCATTCCGAATTTTTTTTAGGAAAATGCGCAAACACGACGTACTGTAGCATGACACACGGTAGATATACTGTTATTTTTCATTTTATATATTATTTTCTCATTTTATATATTATTTTGCCATTTAATATTTTATTATTTATTCTTTGTATATTTCTTATTTTTTACTTTTATATATTGTTTTCCAATTTTATATACTATTTTTCCATTTTTATATACTCTTTTTACTTTTTATATATATATTGTTATTAGAAAATCAATTATATATACTTGTTATGTATATATTGTTATTAGAAAATAAATTATATATATATTGTTATTAGATCCCGTCGTGTTACAGCAAGTCGTGCTGTAGTAGGTCTCTTTTTTTGAACCTTGTCAATCAATTTATCATTCCAAAACTATTTATTGCACTATTTCATGTAAACCTGAAAAGTTATGTTGAAAAGATCAAATTTAAAAATGAAACAAAAATAATATTAAATTAATAAGCTTCAAATTTAAAATATAAAAATAATATTGAATCAGTAAGCTTATAGTTTAGAATTCAACGAGAGAGTTGATTTGAACAACTTACATAATTATAATAATTTGCAGTTGTTACGATTTTAGTTAGAACAAAATATTAAATTATAGATCAATATATTATTTTCGTTTTAACATATTGTTCTTATTTGCAAACAATATTCTTTTGTAAAGAAAAAATTTATATAAATAAAGCTAACTAAGTGCTTATTATTACTCTCTAACTCCATATTAAGCATATGTAACTCATAAACCAATTTTCCTAATAAATATAATAATATAGATATATAAATATATGATAAAGTTGTAAAATTTATTATGAAGATTTTACTAGATAAGAAAATTAACATATTTCTTTGGTCTCTTTTGAACATGCTCGTTTGATCTGGCAACATTTAATTGAACTTAAATCAATGGTGGGAGAGACAGAGAGAGAGAGTATATATTTTTCTACTTTTTTTACAACACGAAGAAATAAAACTACAGGTACGATGCAATATACGATGAATCATTTTTTTTTTTTTTGGAGATTCAACTCATATACGATAGATTAAAAGATTTTGTTAAATATATATTAAATAAGATAATTCACATCACCCCCTTAAAACAGTACATAAAATATGTCCACCATATATTTATGTCTTTTTAGCTGTTTACTATACCCAGGGCTGATCCTGTATTTTTGGAGACTTTTGACGATTATTGTTATGGGCAAGGCCGGCCTTGTGATTTTGGTTGCCAAGCCCGAAAATGAAATATTGACATGTTTTCTTCACTTGAAAATTTCGTCGAACACATTGCGTGCGACGAAAAAAAGAC
Source organism: Juncus inflexus (assembly GCA_024447665.1). Classification (NCBI taxonomy): domain Eukaryota; kingdom Viridiplantae; phylum Streptophyta; class Magnoliopsida; order Poales; family Juncaceae; genus Juncus; species Juncus inflexus. The sequence goes on from JAJHPC010000004.1 coordinate 10,584,908, forward strand.
AAACTAATTTTGTTTAAATCATATTAAATTTTTCATTCATCATTAATGGAATGCATGTATAATTTCATCATTATAAAACTTTCATAATTGAATTTGATTAAATAATATTTTGAAAAATATTGTATTACAGTTTACAATTACCTAATTAACTAAAAGATACAATAGCTTATCTACATGTTTCGTTCTCTTTTGCGGTTGCCAAAGTAAACACTGTTGGGAAATCCATAGCCATGTACGTTACATGCGCAGCGGAACCTATGGATTTAGTCCGCCCTAGGATCTACGTTAAGGGAATAAAAGTACGATATTAGCCATTAAAATTTATACCTCGGATCATCCTGATCCGCGAGACAAGGAACGGATATAGGTATGAACTTTTCCGACTCGCAACCGTCTCCTTCCCGAAGCTCGGCTCGCCAAGCTCCTTTCTATTGCTCGGCTCAAAGAACTCCTTCTTGAAGCTCGGCTCAGGAAACTCTTCTTGAACCTCGGCTCGAGAGATAGCTTCTTCTCCTAGGGATGAAAATAGATCGCTCGCAAGTTCTCAAGGTAGAGAACCTCTACTCGTATCCACGCGAACTTCACTCGAACGGAATAACCGGACTTTGCTAGACAAGTCCGGAAATACTTTCCGAATATCTCTCAAAACTCTCTCTCTCTCTCTTTTCTGTGTAAAGACGGCCTCTCAGGCTACAGAGTTGTGTGTTAAATAGAGAGACCCTACCCTTCTATTTATACTAGAGAGAGAGGCGAACGATTGCTCAGTTACCATAACTAAAACCACAATCTGCGCCTATTCCGTTGCCAACGGAATAGGTATTTCCATAATGAAATACTTGGCAACTAAGATTTTTACAGTTTCCATATATAATCTGTTGGGAACGGAACTTTTCCATTGCCAACGGAATGGCACTGTTTTGTTCAATTAATTATCCAATAATTCATTATTTCGTTCACCAATTAATACGTCATATGTATAACTGTTTTGAGGCATATTCATCCCGTACGAATGGAGTTCATTGTGTGACCGTGTAGGTTCCATTTAACGCTGACAACGATCTTCTAAAGATCGTAAGTCATGAGTAACCTCTAGACTGATGTCATGACTACCCATGTTAAATGAAATGATCAGCGATCGTAAACCTATCTGAATAGACATTTGGTTATTCCTTTTGTTCTATGATATACATCTTGATTACAAGGCACGGTAATATGTCATCCTTGAGTTTGATCAAAGTCTTTTTCCTGATCGAGAATTAGACTGAGTAAATACAAAATGATATTAATAACACATGTTAATCCATTTTGAGCATAGCCATGCATTTCCTTCAGTCCTAGTTCATCAGGGGGCCCAAAGATATCTCCCTCATGATGAGAGGAACAAATCTCATCTTGGTCACTCACATTCCTCATCAAGATTCAGTGCATACCTAACGATGACCCTAATGATTATCCCGTTACGGATGACGTAAGATCACTAAAGTATGCAGTTCTTCATACAGGAATCCATGGTGACCTCAGGTCTTAGGAACAAGCACACTATTCATATGAGAATCACTAATGACATATACCATGCATATTCTCATAGTGTGGTCAGTTCAGTACGTGTTCTCTAAAACGTACCTATATTCCAAACTTGACATCTCTATGTCCATGATCAGCAGAACATGATCATCCAGCCTGCGAATATACTAATGTGGATATGTATCTTCTTACCTGAAGTATGTCTATCTATATAAACATCCTACATATCACTAGGGACAGTTTAGAATGTCATTCGTTGGTTCACAGTTCTACTATCAGAATCACGTATTCTGATTACGTGAACCCGAAGTGTCATTCTTGGTTGATATAAGAAATATACATTCACAACCCACACACATATATATAAGAAAGAACCTTTATTGAATAAATAATAATGTCTTAATACATAATCTATTTTCTAGCACAAATACATTTGGCCTAGTGCACTAATCCTACAAACACGGAGTAGAGACGGAGGTGAGAATTGAGAAGGAGAAAATTTAATTTCCTCCTGCTAAGAGACAAGAACTATATTTTCTTTCATTTTTCTTCTTTGTTATCTCTCCATTTTATTTTATAAATGGATGAATTATTGAATATTTGAATGAAATTAAATGGACAACAAATTGAAAAAGAAATGTTAGTTAGAATAAAGAAAAATGACTGTTGGACTTGAACATTTTTTTTTGTATAGGACTTTAAACAAATAGAAGAGAATTTATTGTTGGATTATTAATCCAATATTGGACTTATATGTAAAATAATAATATGTATTATACTAATGTCAAATATGTTTATAATAAAGTGATCAACTTTAGTTAATGATATTAAACATTAATGTGTCAAATTAGGGTGTGGCCTTTGATGTGTAGAATTGTGGGTGGTGTATTTCTATATTTTATGATGGGCTGAATTAGAAAGTTCCACATTAGAAGTCAAAGGGTGTCTTTTCATGAAAGGGTACCTCTTAGACTATATAAGCAATTTGGTCCCCAATACATATGAACTAAGTCACTTCTTTCATCTGCCCCATTAAGAAGAGAGAAAGAGAGACCATTAGAGAAATACAACAAAGGAATCTCAATTGGCGTTCATAAAGTATTTGGAAGACCCTACTTGCTAATTCGGTATTCTATTCGGCTAACTTGAAATCAGAAGTCCTACTATTAAGCATCGCACGAGACGGGTCAACCAAATCAATGGTATAGCCGAGTCTTCTTTCAACCAAGTCTGTGTATCTCCCGGTGCCTCGCTCCAAATGTCGACGGCGCCATATGGATAGACTTTTTTTGACACATAATTACCCGCATCATCTTGACGTCCATTTTCCCGGAAACAACTTACTTGCTTCCCTCTAAGGCGGAACGCTCCTCTATTGATGCATTTTGACATTCCACAGCTTCAGCAGACGGCTTAGCCGCGTCCATCTTTGGCACAAAAGTGCTCGATAGGGATTGAGATAAAATTATTAAAATTTTAGACCCTACATTGATTGTATGTAACTTTGATCGAAATGGATAAAATTATTAAAATTTTCACATCATGTGAGTATTATCCTAGTTAATTTAATATATCCCGGGTCCTTGGATTGTGGATCCTTATTTTAGATCTTTCCGTATTAGGCCCATATAAATAAATGCTCAGCCGGTGGCCCTGTAGATTATAGTTGAATCTGAATGCCACCGGCCCCATTAGATAACTTACTATAAATTACTTGAGAAGTATGCAAGTATATCTTAATATTTTACATTGACAAAATATTATTTTTCAGCTAATTGTTCTACTAAATATTTTGTTCTGTATATGTTAATATTTGAATAAATATGATTATTCTTTAATATTTTATGTTAATCAATAATATTTCATATAATAATTAATAACATCATCTACTTAACGATTCATATATATATATATATATATCAATGTTTTAAATTGCGATATAGCGGTCCGTAGCGCTTGGAGTTTTTTTGTAGCGGATTGCGGTAGCGGGCGAGATTGCGGCGCTACGGCCTTGTAGCGGAAATATCACTTTTGTATGGTTATAAATTATAATCAATGTTCTAAAATGCGGTCCAGGCGGCCGCCTGGGCGCCGCCCAGGCGCAAGGCGGGAACAAAACGCCTAGAATTTATGCTAGTCGGCCTTATGTGCGTTTTACCAACGGTTCTTTAATAAAAACCGTTACTAATTACATATTAGTTACGGTTCTTTAATAAAAACCGTTACTAATTACTTATTAGTAACGGTTCTCCAATAAGAACATACATATTAGTAACGGTTCTTTAATAAAAATCGTTACTAATTACATTTTAGTAACGGTTCTCCAATAAGAACATACATATTAATAACGGTTCTTTAATAAAAACCGTTACTAATTACATATTAGTAACGGTTTTCCAATAAGAACATACATATTAGTAACGGTTCTTTAATAAAAACCGTTACTAATTACATATTAGTAACGGTTCTCCAATAAGAACATACATATTAGTAACGGTTCTTTAGTAAAAACCGTTACTAATTTCATATTAGTAACGGTTCTTTAAGAAAAACCGTTACTAATTACATATTAGTAACGGTTCTTTAATAAAAACCGTTACTAATATGTAATTAGTAACGGTTCTCCAAGAAAAACCGTTACGTAATTGTAAAAAAAATCTATTTATGCATATTTGTAACGGTTCTTTCATAGATAATAACTATCCAATAGCGCAATAGCGCCGCTTTTGTCCGCTATTATCACCGCAATAGCGGCGCTATATCGTAAGACGAACGGCCAAAACGCTATTTGCTATTTTTTTGTTGCGAGTTGCGTTTCATAGTAGTTTTCCGCAATTGCGGCGCAATTGCGCCGCAATTTAAAACACTGATATATATAAAGTATAAACCTTATCATTTGGTCAATTGGTCACATATGTCATGTGCAATACAATCCAAGCTTTCTATAAAAAATCATCTAAAATCTACTTCTTTCTACAAATTAAACTCTTTGTGACCTATCAATTTATATGATTTGTGCAACAAATCAATTTTTAAACATTAAGCCCACATCTGAATGAGTCGACAAACAATCCTGATATGGTAGTTGCAACAGAGATCTATACTCATTATTTTATGAACCTATAATTATTTTTTACTTACCAACAAACATTTATTCACTTATCTTTCCAATCTAGGAATCAAAATAAACATTAAACAACATACTAATTAAAACATAATTCCGTGGATAGATTTTATAAACGATCTCATATGTAACGCGATGTGTAACGCAACCGAGCGTAATACGTCAAAATGACAATAAATACATATAACTTACTAATATTGTAATAATAATATATATAATTTATATTTTATAATAATATATATATAAACAGTAAAAAAAATCGAGATATAAAAATAAAATAATATATTAAAACACTGTATACAGATTTCAAAAATAAACTCATGTTAAACTCATGTTCTTGGAGAAATACAATATAATCATCTGGTATTGCACTTTTTCTTTCTCTAATGGATCTTCTTAATATTATTTCTTGTGGTTTTTGAGATGTCCGAGTTTGTTGTTCGGCTACATTGTCTTGATCATTAGTGTTCTTAACAGAATCAAAACCTAAGTCCTGATTAATGTCAAGAACATCTGTTGGAATATTTGCATATTCCTCCTCGAAGACAAAATTTGTAGCCGTATTCCCCCCCGCAAACGAGACATCCTCAAAAAATTGCGCAATTCCCGACTGAAAAATCGACCTTGTTGTGGGATCATAAAATTTGTAACCCCTAGATTTATCGGCATATCCAACAAAATAACAACTAATTGTCTTAGCGTCCAGTTTCTTTTCATTAGGCCTATAAGGCTTTGCCTCCGCCGGACAGCCCCAAACACGCAAATGCTTTAAACTAGGCTTTTTACCTACCCAAAGTTCATATGGTGTCTTATTAGCTGCTTTAGTTGGAACTCGGTTTAAGGTATAGGCTGCAGTTTTAAGCGCTTCTCCCCAGAGAGATGGCGGCAAAGTAGTATTATTTATCATACTACGCACCATATCCTTAAGTGTTCTGTTTCGTCTCTCAGCTACACCGTTCATGCTAGGCGAACCCGGCATTGTATACTGTGGAACGATACCGCTTTCCTCTAGGAATTTCGCAAAAGAGCCCGGACGTTGTTCTCCTGAACCGTCATATCGACCATAGTATTCACCACCACGGTCAGATCTAACGCTTTTGATCCTTTTGTCGAGTTGATTCTCAACTTCAGCCTTAAAGATCTTGAACACATCCAGTGCTTGCGCCTTTTCATGAATGAGATAAATATAGCCATATCTAGAAAAATCGTCTATGAACGTGATATAATAATGTTGACCATTTCTCGCATCTGTTGAAAACGGCCCACATATATCTGTGTGTATCAGTTCTAAGACATCTTGAGACCTATTGGCTTCAAATCTCCTTATATTGGTTTGTTTACCCTTTATACAATTAACACATATATCAAAATCATTGAAATCTAAAGGGTGGAGAATTTCATTTGACACGAGTCTCTCTATTCTCCGTTTGGAGATATGACCTAATCTCTTGTGCCATAACGAACCGGAATTCTCGTAACTTAATTTTCGCTTTACACTACGTGTACTTGAGTGCAAGGTTTCTTTAGGTGAAGCAACAAGATCAATAGAATAAAGATTATCAGAACCATATAAAGAACCAGATCCAACTAATTTTGAATGTTGATACAAACCAAACTTTCGTTTCCAAAAGAACAAACATAACCAGTTTTGTCCAAAACAGGAACAGAGATTAAGTTACGCCTAAAAGTAGGTACAACAAAAGTATCACACAAATCCAAATAAAATCCAGAACTTAATAATAATCTAAAAGTTCCAATAGCTTCAACTTCAACGGTTTTGCCATCTCCCACATAGATGTATCTTTCACCATCACTTGGTTTTCGGCAATGCTGGCAACCCTGCATAGACACACTGATGTGAGTTGTTGCACCAGAATCTATCCACCACATGTGTCTATTTACCGAAATTAAATTAACTTCAGAACAAACCAAATTTAAAGGCATACCTTTCTTAGCACGCCAAGCATGATAGTTGTTGCAATTCTTTTTCTTATGCCCTTCGGCTCCGCAAAAGAAGCATCCAGTATCTCCGGGTTTCACCGGTTTCTTTTCTTGCTTCATTTTAGGTGCCGGTCCCGCAGCCGCCTTACTCTTGTTCTTTTTCCATTTACCCTTGTTCTTTGAGGTAGAGGCAAGATGAGCACTTTCTATCTGATTCTGCTTCAACCTTTCCTCTTCTTGAACACAATGTGAGATGAGCTCATTCATAGTCCAATTTTCTTTCAAATGGTTATAGCTCACCCTAAACTGTCCAAACTGTGTCGGAAGAGATATCATTATAAGGTACACAAGCAGATCATCAGAAATGTTCAGTTTATGTGCATTTAACTTTGAAGTTATCTGACACATTTCCATAATGTACTCTCTTATATTTTTGCCATTATACTTTATTGAAATGAGGTTTGTTAAGAGCGTACATATTTCCGCCTTTTCATTCTTACTAAACCTCTTCTCAATATCCTCAAGATACTCTTTAGCCGTAGCTATATTTTCCGATGATGTGTCCCTAAATGCTTCCGGAATGGACGTCTTCATGATCATCAAACTAATGCGATTCGACTTTTCCCACCTCGCCATCTCCGCCTTTTGCTCAGGCGTACTCTCATCAGTGAGTGCTTCGGGTTGTCCTACCCTTAACGCAAGGTCATGATCATTAACACCAAGGTAGATCAACAAATTGTCTTTCCACATCTTGAAGTTTGAGCCATTCAACATTGGAATCGAATTGATATCGCACTGATTTTCAATCCAGTTTTAGCTGAAAACAGGGAACAATAAACAAACATTGTTAGCTCTCCAAAAAACTAACCGTAAACAATAATAACAAATTCAATAAAAGGTAACCCCATCATAAAATATCGGTTTCCATTAATATTTTATCTTTGGACAAAATTATTAATTTCTTGATTGATATTTTGGCGTAGTTATTAATCATTGATAATAAGTAACATGTCAACAAATTAACCTTCCTTTGGGCCGATTAGATAAGTTACACGTAAAACCGAATAATCATCACATGCTTTTAATACTACTCATGTACACAATACTAAATAAATATGAACCTTCCTTTGGGCCGATTAAATATTTATTCAATAATATGAACACAACTGTTTATATTCCGAAAATAAAATTAATTTCGACATGAGAGGTCACTTTGGCGACATGATGTCGAAACAAATTAATTTCTGAATATGTAATACTTAAATACCTTAATTTGAACTTAAGATTATACCGCAAATCCGAATTTATAATTTAATATGGGCAAAATTCGGATTTTTTTTTTTTTTTTTTTTTTGAATTAAAAAAAAATATAAAGCCCATGAGCCCAAGAGCCCAACCGAATTATTAAAAAAATAAAACATATATATAATCATTTATTTTATTCTTGGATCATGGATCAAGGTACGCTTCCGTTATTTAGAGTTTTGATTCACATAGTTCGATCTTGAATTTGGCGGTACCGGTTCGTACCACCCTAACATTTATAATAAATATATTAATTATATATGTTTTATGTTGTCCTGGTCCAATTGTTGCCCAAGTCCTTGAGCTCACTGGGCTTATGACAAGAACGGCCCTTGTTATCGGGCCTTCAAATCTTAAAATAATGGTATCTTTTTTTCTAATTATTTTTTTCATTGGATTTGTCTTTTATTTTCTTTGTTTGGTTTTCCTTTTTGAGGCTATTTTCTTTGTTTCTTAAGAAAGAAAAAAATATTCCAAATGCATTTTCATTACCACAGAGCAATATTAGTATTTGTAGATCGTATTTTTATTCCTGAGTAGCTGATAAAATATAAATGCTTTTATTGATTGAAATAATGTATTGTACATGATTTAAGATAGAAGGATTGGGAGATCTCAAATATTTGGAGGCCTTTGACAAATGTCAAATACTTCACATTAGAGGGCCGTCCATGTCTATACCTTTGTATATAACTAATTAAAAAATAATATCGTTTATATATCACTATATTTTTATATACTTTTATTTTTTTAATTTTTACCAATATGCATTTTTGTAATTCATTCATGAGATAATCAAAAGCCAGAAATACAAATAATAGAAGTTCACCATATCTCACAATACAAAAAAGTCAGCGTTTGAAGCCATTTGTTTGTTTGACTTGTTTTATCTTTATTAAGTGGTATTAATTTTTTACCTTTTGAGAATTCAAAATACTTATTTCCCGACCTTTTAAAGTTCTAAATTTTATTTTTTGATTATTTTTAGGTAAATTTCAACATAAGTTACTAAACTTTCAAAAATGACCAAATATGTCACGCAAATATTATTTTTATAAAATACGAGAAAAATACTTTTACAAAATAATTATAAAAAAATTATATCATTTTTAAAAAAAATTATAAAAGAAAATTTAGAAATTTACTTTTCCAAATTTTTTCGGAAAAGAATATTTTTTTCAAAGAAATATTTTCATTTAAAAAAATTACATTTCAAAAAATATTTTATAAAAAAAATACTTTTGTAAAAATGAAAGAATTTAATAAATACTTTCATATAAAGTATTCTTTATAAAATATTTTCATTTTTAAAAGGCCAAATTTCACGTGTATCCCTATAAAATATTATAATTTCACGTATACCCCAACAAAAAATGAAACATCGCAAACACCCCTACAAAATCACTCAAATATCATGGATGCCCCAATGATATATTTATTGTTAAGATTAATGTTATTTTTTTTATTTTTTCGTTTTTACTCTATGTAAATATGGTAATTATTTAAACTGAGTCATTTTATATTCTTTTTAGACTTTTCGTTTATATATTTATATAAAGCGGGTTCAAGATGAATATGTTTGTGAGAAAAACTTACAAATTCCCAAAAGAAATTAATAAAAAATAATAAAATAATATCTAATAGTCATTTTATATTTTTAAGGGAAATTTTTCAAAAACCTTAACTTTTTTGGAATTTATCAAAAACCCCCTATCTTTTCAAATTCTTCAAAAACCCCCTATAAAGTGGCTTGAATTATTTTTTTACCCCCAATGGGGTTAATTCTAACATTCCCATCCAATCTAATTTTTAAAAGACCAAAATACCCCTCATATATTTATTTTTATATTTTATTTTATTCAATTAAAAATGATTTTTTTTTACATCAAATATAAATAATTGTGAACTAATATACAAAATCATAATAAATATTTTACGTAAAATAAAATTAGAATTTAATTATGGAATAATAAAAATATTTTATTGTAACATAATGATAAAAGAAAAGTAATATATCATAAGATAATACCATAAAATATCATCACCAAAAAATATCGTCAAAATAATTTAGTCAAAACTATAATTTGTAAATAATAAAAAAATAAAAATAATTTTTTTGTAATATAATATAATATAAAAAAATAATACATCATAAAATTTTACCGTAAAATATCGTCAAAAATAATATGGAATATTATACTCAATTTATTTATTATTTTTATTGAATAAAATAAAATACAAAAAATAAATAATTGAGGGGCATTTTGGTCTATTAAAAAATTGAGTGGATAGAAAAGTTAGATTTAATTGTATAGGGGCTAAAAAATAATTCAAATCACTTTATAGGGGGTTTTTGGAGAAAATTAAAAAGTGAGGGGGTTTTTGATAAATTCTAGAAAAGTTAGGGGATTTTTGAAGAATTTCTCTATTTTTAATAAAGTAATCAATAATACTGCAATAAGTTTAGATGTTATTTGACTAACAAATTTTGACGAAATATTAACCACAAGGGTATTTGTGATATTTTAAGAATTTTGTAGGGGTATTGATGATATATGTGTGGTTTTGTAGAGGTATCCATGATATTTGAGTAATTTTGTAGGGGTATTGCTGATATTTCACGTTTTGTAGGGGTATACATGAAAGTGCGTATGAAATTTGGCCTTTTTAAAAAAGTATTTTTATATACTATTTTTTGAAACATAATTTTTTTTAAATGAAAATATTTCTTTGAAAAAAATACTCTTTTTCGGTAATATATTTCGAATTTTGTTTTCTAAATATTTTTTAAAAATGAAAAAAAAATAGAATTTTTGTTTGGAAATTATTTTTTCTTCATTTTATAAAATTAATATTTTGTAACTATCTCATTTCTTTGCTAAAATCATGTAATTAATATTAAAAGAAAAAATAAGTCTCAATGAACTATATGCCAATAAATTAAAACCAACATTAAATTAATGATAGTCACTTTTGGTGGCATATTTGTAAAGTTTAGTGATTTACTGTGATATATTTTTAATGTTGAGTGACCTCATGTGATATATTTTTAAAGTTGAGTTACCTCCTGTGATATATTTCCAAAGTTGAGTGAACTCCTGTGATATATTATATTTTTAAAGTTGAATGACATTTGGTAATAAAATTTCAAGTTGAGTGACATGTGGTAAAATAAATGTAAAGTTGGATAACCTCTTGTGATTTTGGTATACTTGAGATGATTATTTGAATTATAAGTCGGCAATAACATGGACTGCTTAAAATAATGATAACGTGTCATACACGTGTCAATTCCGTCAATAAATGAATGAAAAATTAACCGGGTAATCTAATTTGGACAAATTAAAAGTTGAGTGACGTATTCGGAATAATTAAAAGTTGGTTGACTTATTTAATCATTTTTAAAAGTTGAGTGAGATAGGATGAAATTTAACCAAAAAAATAAATTTTGGTATTCTTCTTTTAATGTTGGGCATGAATAATTTCTAATCCAGTTTGACCTCCAAATTCATATCCATTAAAACAAGCCTTATTAATTTGTGGCCTGTGGGCTTTTGTAGGCTTTCTAAACTCCTGTGCTTTTATCTAGCTCATATAAATCCATCCATAGAAATCTTAGAATGTTTTCTAATGCGAAATGCAAAAGCACGCCAGCTTTTGTCTTTTCACTTTTGACCGTATTTCCCTCAAGTCAAATAGAAATTAAAATGCTTAAAGTTCATCCAACGAAAAACCGACACATACTCATAGTTTTGCAAATTCTCAGAATTTTTTTGAATAGTAGCACTATTTTGAAGAATAATTAATCAGATAGCATAATTTTCAAAATATTTGGATAGGTAGCACTTCCGCCAGACCTTCTGGCGGAGCTGAAGTAGTTCCGCCAGAGGGTCTCGCGGAACTAGGAAATTTTTTTGTTTTGCTAATCTCGGTCATTTCGCACCCTTAAACAGCCTTAATTAATGAAAAAGGCTAGTTCCGCCACCATGTCTGGCGGAACTAAGTAAAATTTCTTTTTGGTCCAATTTAGACGGTGAAATTGGCCCAAAAATGACGAAAATATAGGTTCTGCCAGACCCACTGGCGGAACTATCTAGTTCAAAATAAATTTTATCTAGTTCCGCTAGTGGGTCTGGCGGAACTACACATTTTCCCAACTTACAATCTAACCCAAAAAGTCCAAAAAAATGGTCTAGTTCCGCCAGACCCATTGGCGGAACTAGCTATTTTCTAGCTAGTTCCTAGCTAGTTCCGCCAGACCCTCTGGCGGAACTACACATTTTCCCAACTTACAATCTGACCCAAAAAGTCCAAAAAAATGGTCTAGTTCCGCCAGACCCATTGGCGGAACTACTAGTTCCGCCAGACCCTATGGCGGAACTATTAGTTCTGCCAGACCATTTTCCCAACTTACAATCTGACCCAAAAAGTCCAAAAAAATGGTTTATTTCCGCCAGACCATCTGGCGGAACTATCTATTAAGCTAGTTCCGCCAGTAGGTCTGGCGGAACTAGACATTTTCCCAACTTACAATCTGACCCAAAAAATTTCAAAATTTAGGGTTTAGTAACGGTTTTTAATAAAAAACCGATACTAAATATTAGTATTGTATCGGTTTTTATCAAAAAACCGATACTAAATCGGGAATTTTTTTTTCATTTAGTAACGGTTTTTATAAAATAACCGTTACTAAATTTAGGGTTTAGTAACGGTTTTTAATAAAAAACCGATACTAAATACTAGTACTGTATCGGTTTTTATCAAAGAACCGTTACTAAATCGGGAAATTTTTTTTCATTTAGTAACAAATTTTATAAAATAACCGTTACTAAATCTACACTTAGTAACGGTTCTTCCCTAAAAACTGTTATTAAATAGCATTGTAAGTTCTAGTTCCGCCAGTGGGTCTGGCGGAACTGCCCACTGCGTTTTTTTAAACTCGAATTTAACCCTACCCGTCCGTTCGAAAAAAGAAGAGAAAAATTTGGGGGCGAAATTTCATGCGATTTGAGAGGAAATTAAAGGAGAAAGAGGGGAGAAATTAAAGGAAGAGAAGGAGAAGTTAGAAAGAAGAAGAAATATATAAGTTATTTTGTTTGATTTTGAGTTTTGATTAGTTATTTTTGTTGATTTGGTTGAATTGAAATAAGTTTTGATTGAGTGAAATTAGTGCGAAATAGATATGGATGTAGTGAGATTAGTTTGAAATTGGTTTAAATAGGTTGATAGTATTGAAATTTGTTTGAATTTTTGTTGATTTCTTTAGAGAAAAATAAGAACAAGAAGAAGAAGAAGAAGAAGAAGAAGAAGAAGGAGTACATATTTCGTCAAATTTATTCGGTATGAAAAAAATTTGAAATTATTTTTTATTACTTAGTTATTTTAAAGAAAAATATAATATAAATTTATTTAGTAATATATTTATTTATAGTAATTGTGTATGGTTTTTTTTAATATATACAATTTTTTGTATTAAAAAAAATAGAATGAAGCAATTTGTTTATTTTTGTGTTAAATAGTATGTTTATTTAGTTATGTAAAAATATATTGTTTAGTTATTATTTATATAGGGATATTTTTATCAATTTTATTCGGTATGAAAATATTTAATAATTAATTTTCAATATGTAGTTATTTTAAGAAAAAAAATAAAATATATATTTGTTTAGTAATATATTTATTTATAGTGATTTGTTAGGTTTTTATTTTTGACTATATAGTATTATTCCTATTAAAAAAGAGTGAAGTAATTTGTTTATATTAAAAAAAGATTGAAGTAATTTATTTATAGTAATTGTTTAATTATTATTTATATTTAAAAAATAAAATTTATATAGGGATGTCATCTAGGGGCGGATCTAGTCGGGCCGGATCTAGTCGTGCGGATCGGGGGAAGGCTCCTATAGTTGAGCCAGAAGGTCCGGTATATCGTCCGCTGAACGAATTCCAGGATGATCACAGAACCGTATGTTTCAGCCAACCGGACAACACCAAGGCTAAAGCGAAAGGGGGTTTCCGATACAGGCAACATCATATTAATGTATTGTATATAAAATTATTTCTATATATCTATTTATTTAATTATGTAAAAATAATATACTTATATGTTTCGTTTCCGCAGGTGCCATGGAATGTTCAGTTCGAGCCATATTTTGCGAGTGCGTGTTTGTTACAAACGCAGAGAATCGGTTATATGCCAATCGATGGCATACTGATAACCGCTCTGCATGAACGGTGGAGAAAAGAGACACATACGTTCCACATGCCGCACGGAGAAATGACCATAACGTTAGAGGATGTTTCATGCTTGTTGGGGTTGCGGGTGGATGGCAAGCCCCTTTGTGTGAAGAACAACGGTATTAATTGGGCAAATAAAGCCGGAGAACTACTCGGAAAAACACCCCCCAAGAGATGTTCAGAGGATCAGGAAATAAGAAAAGCAACGTGTTGGTAAAAAAATGGTTCATGGAGAATTTTGCCGATTTGGAGTATGATGCCCCCATATTACGAGTCGAGCAATATTGTAGAGCTTACATGATCGGATTTTTTTTCCGACATTTTATTTACGGATCCGAATGGGGACAGTTATTCGCTCATGCCCCTGGTACTTTTAAAAGAAATGAATAATTTGCATGAGTGGGCATTTGGGAGTGGGGTACTTGCATACCTGTATAGAGAGCTGTGCAAAAGTACAGGTCCCGATCGGAAAAATATGGGAGGTTGCATCTTATTATTACAATTATGGGCTTGGCAACATTTTGCGACCGGAAGACCGAGAGTTTCATTGAACCCGGCAAGATTGAATATCTACGACGATCCGGATTACAATGATACGGTTGGCGTGCTCTGGAGAGATGCAAGATTTAAAGAGGATCCGTCGACTACTCATTTGTGGACGAACCGCGACATGTTAGACAGCATCCCTCAAAGTGATATCTTTTGGGCACCTTACGAACCATACCGTGATCGGCTACCGCCCATTTGTCAGGAAGAAAGAACTACGGCACTACTCAGTGTGCCGTTGATTTATTTCTGGATCGTCGAGCATTATCGTCCTGAGAGGGTGATGCGACAATTCGGGTATCGGCAAAAAATACCACCCGAAATACCTGAAGCCGACAAAATTGCCGACAAAGAATTACGCGACCTGACGAATTTTAAGGGAAACGATTGGCGTAAGATTCACAAGAATTAGATTACACGCTAGAACGATAAATGGTATTGGTATTCGCAAATGGATCCCTGGAGCCGTATACCCCTCTAGATTATGATGGTTACATGAGCTGGTATTGGCAGAATTCTGATCCGTTGGTGCAGAGCACCATTTCGCACGGTTCGAGCACATACCGCCCCATGATCCCCGAAAAAAGATTAGCGGTAAATTTTTCTAATATTTTTAAAGTTAAATTTAGAATTATAAATTTTTTATTTTTTTTAATATTTTAAGGCACAAACTGCCATGGAGGGAGCTCGCATAGGTTTCAGAATGCTCCGAGAATTTGGTGCAAATATGAGGGCGGAAGTAAGGGACGGCGTCAGAAAATGGTTGGGATGCCAAAAACTAATTTGTACTCAGCTTAATGAGTATCCCGGCGATACTGAGTGGGAGGTGCTCGACGAACCGAGAGCAGATGCGGGAGGAGAGGAAGGAGGAGAAGACGTCAGTCAGCTCACTCAGATGCTCACTCGGAACCAGGCGAGAGAGAGAGGAAGAGGACGCGGCCGTGGTGCACGTGGCCATGGTGCACGCGGCGGAGATGTTTAGGGTTTATGTTTGTGTTTTAGGGTTTATGTTTTGAGATTTGGACTACGTTATAGTTTATGTGTTTGGGGTTTGGGGATTTGCATTATGTTGCGGATTGTTTGTTTGATTTTTTAGGGTTTATGGTTTATTGAAATTGTTTTAACTTAAGCATTACAACTACTCAACAATAAATAAAACAAACTAAATAAAATAAACAAAATGAAAACAAACTAAATAAACCAAACTACGGTACAGTGTAACGGTCTCCACCCATTTGTGTGCACTTTCGTTTAGTGTGTCCTGGTAATTTGCAGACGCTGCAATTCATTACACGCTTTTCTTTGTTCATGGTGTCCATACTGTTTTGGATTCGCAACTCCTGCCTTCTTCCACGTTTCATCCTTCCGTTAGTATTTGTTCTTATAAGTTTATCACCAGGAAATAAATTGTAATTATAAATTTCTATGCGTGGCGTCCATTGTGATTTTTCCTTTACAGGATAGAAACTTTTTTCATACGTACATTTCAAATTATCCAAGGAATAACACGGATGAATGAAAACTTCGCTAGATATAACTTTGCGTATACAAACTGTTATGACGTGCGAACACGGGTAGTGGTATATCATAGGTTTCTGACACTCGCATTTTCCTTCGTTGATATCCACTCGCCATTTCTTTCTCGGAATTCCGATACCACTCGTCGAACACCGGGCTTGCGTAAGCACCTGATAAATACCTTGCTCTAAGTTGTAGCAAGTGACTTCATGCCTAGCAGCCTTAATGCGTCTACGTTCCATTTTTAACATCACTATATCCGACCAATTCTTTTCCCGCATATCAGCAACCGCCCGATATCTCACGTGAGCTTATAAAATGTCGCTTCCACAATTGCCGTAACAGGTAGTTTTCTTATACCTTTGAAAACAAAATTCATCACTTCGGCGTTATTGCTAGTTGGTATGCCCCACCGACGACCTTCAGTATCGTACGAAATCGCCCAATTTGATTTATTTATCTTTTGTAACCAATCGGTCACTGAACTATCTTTTTTTTCCATTTTTTCCCATATCTTATTAAATTTATATTTGTTGTGCGCACGTACTAATCCGTGAATCATTGGAACCACTGTTTTATCTGTTACAGCATTACTGAAATTTGCTTGAAGATGCCGCATACAATAACGATGATAACCATAAGGTGGCAGCCACCTTCTCACTCTCATTGCACTAATTATGCCAGCATGCCTATCCGAAATAATGCAATACATATTTTCTTCTCCGAGAACATCACGCAAACAATTAAAAAACCACCCCCATGTCTCATTCTTCTCCCTATCAACTAAAGCAAAAGCTAAAGGAAATAACTGACCATTTGCATCGGTACCAATCGCCGTCAGTAAAGTTCCTTGGTATTTTCCGGTTAGAAATGTTCCATCTACTATTATCACGGGCTTGCAAAATTGAAAATCATGTAGTAATGGGCCAAATGACCAAAATAGACCTTCGAACTCCAACTCACCATCTCTATTTGGGGCACCAGTTTTAAATGTATACAAAGTACCAGGATTTGTTGAGGTTATTGCCGCCATCAACTCAGGGAGCAAATTATAAGCCTCCCTCCAACCCCCAAATAAGAATCGAAACGCGTGTTGTTTTACGTGCCAAGCCTTCCAATACGATATGGTATATTCAACCTTCAATTTAACAGCTTCTATTATGGTTACAGGTTTAACATCTAAATCCGCTCTTACGATATCTAGAATTAGCCCCCCAACAAGCGCACTCGTTAACTGTTTGTGGTCTCTTCTAGGTGTTTGGTTAAGCTTGCATATCACAATATATCTCGTTTTATTCGAGTGGTCTACTTCTATTTCTCGGTGATGCTTCACACTGTATGCTCTTACAGCCGATTGTAGTTCTGATTTCGTTTCAAATGTACGTCCCTTATACAATATTTCATCATCATTTTCATGCACATTCATGCCAGATAAGACATCATTTCTCGCATATTCCCACATTAAACTATCTTCGAATTCAGCAGCCGGCGTATCACCGAAAGTACCTACACTAACCATCTCACCCTCTTCCGTATATATAAATCCCGTCTGATGGTTCACTCTCTCCATTTCTTCATCGTCATCTCCATAAATTTCTTCCTCGTCCTCTGACTCCATTTCGGGTTCCTCATCTAATTCATTTTCATCATCATCTATTTCGGGAAGTACATTATTGCTCACACGTGCCATATCAAAGGTCGCAAACGGGTCCTCATTCGCATTTTCAATATTTATTTCATTTTCAACGGGTTCTAATATCTCATTTTCATCTGCATTTGGAATTGCATTTGGTCTACTACTAGTTCCTATCTGATATTCTTTATTTTGGACGCGATCAACATATATTTCTAATTCCTCCATCCCAACCCTTATGACGCGCTCCGCAAAATTAATCAATTGTGTATTATTCATAATTTTCACTAACCTATAATGCCAAATTCCTTTCTTAAGGGAAGGAAGACGACCTCAGATTAAAAGAATATCATTATACGACCAACCGAGATTCTCATAAATTTCGTTACACAGTTGGTCATAATCCCTATTTGTGGTTGTACTTTCTGGAATATAAGCCGGTTCCTCCGGGTCGTAATTGCATCCGTTTGGTAGATTTACAATAAGACCATCATAATATACAAGAATTTGAGAGTTTTGTGCCATTTTCTTCTTACTAATTGCAATAATATTTCAGCAAATTAACAACAAATATATAATAAAATCAATTAATTATTTAATGAAAAAATAATCTATAATACAATACCTAATTTCCGTCTTTCTTTTCTTCTATTTTCTCTATTTATTTGGGTCAAAATCACCTCAAATACACTTCAAAATCGCCTGAATAGTAGTTTTATTTTTTGGGGGCGGATTTTAGGTTAGATTGGGGGAGAGAGAGAAAGATTTTCCTTTTATAACAGGCTCCAATGATTGAACAAGTTCCGCCAAAGGCCCTGGCGGAACTAGGCTATTTCTCAATTTTTTGGGGTCAGAAAATAGCTAGTTCCGCCAGTGGGTCTGGCGGAACTAGGGCGAAACAAACGATTATGCATATTTTGGGGATTTAGTAACGGTTTTGAACGAAAAACCGATACTAAATATAATACTGTATCTAACTGCTTATTTAGTAACGGTTCTTTGATAAAAACCGATACAGTACTAATATTTAGTATCGATTTGTTATTAAAAACCGTTACTAAACCCTAAATTTAGTAACGGTTATTTTATAAAAACCGTTACTAAACCCTAAAAAAAAATTCCCGATTTAGTATCGGTTTTTTGACAAAAATCGATACAATACTAATATTTAGTATCGATTTTTTATTAAAAACCGTTACTAAACCCAATTTAGTAACGGTTATTTTATAAAAACCGTTACTAAACCCTAAAAAAAAATTCCCGATTTAGTATCGGTTTTTTGATAAAAACCGATACAATACTAATATTTAGTATCGTTTTTTTATTAAAAACCGTTACTAAACACTAAATTTTGAAATTTTTTTGGGTCAGATTGTAAGTTGGGAAAATGGTCTAGTTCCGCCAGACCATTTGGCTGAACTAGCTAGTTCCGCCAGATGGTCTGGCGGAACTAGACCATTTTTTGAAATTTTTTGGGTCAGATTGTAAGTTGAGAAAATGGTCGCTAGTTCTGCCAGATGGTCTGGCGGAACTAGACCATTTTTTGAAATTTTTTGGGTCAGATTGTAAGTTGGGAAAATGGTCTAGTTCCGCCAAATGTTCTGGCGGAACTAGCTAGAAAATAGATAGTTCCGCCAGATGGTCTGGCGAAACTAGATCATTTTTTGGACTTTTTGGGTCAGATTGTAAGTTGGGAAAATGGTCTAGTTCCGCCAGATCCTCTGGCGGAACTAGCTACAAAATAGCCAGTTCCGCCAATGGGTCTAGCAGAACTAGACCATTTTTTTGGACTTTTTGGGTCAGATTGTAAGTTGGGAAAATGTGTAGTTCCGCCAGTTGGTCTGGCGGAACCTATATTTTCGTCATTTTTGGGCCAATTTCACCGTCTAAATTGGGCCAAAAATAAATTTTACCTAGTTCCGCCAGATATGACGGCGGAACTAGCTTTTTTCATTAATTAAGGCTGTTTAAGGGTGCCAAATGGCCGATATTAGCAAAAAAAAAATTCCCTAGTTCCACCAGACCCTCTGGCGGAACTACTTCAGTTCCGCCAGACGGTCTGGCGGAAGTGCTACTTACCCAAATATTTTGAAAATCATACTATCTGATTAATTATTCTTCAAAATAGTGCTACTATTCAAAAAAATTCAAATTCTCTGTCTTGTGCAGTGTGCGGCCGCTCAGATCTCAAATGCTTTCTGACATGAGATTTCTTGCTATAACATTACCATCATGAATCAAACCATTTATAGCATGCCAAGGTAGTATACTATATATGTGGCTTCATTTTATTGGCAGATATATTATGAACCGTTCCTATCAAAATTTTGCATCACTGACTCCGGTTCATCGTTCTTCATAAATGCACATTTAATTGTTAACAAACCTTCTCTGTGTATAAATTTTTATATTTACACCTCTCTTCTAAGCCAGGAGAAAGACAAGATCGAAGCCTCTTTAATGGCGAAATTTCTAGTATTTTTCTTCTCGTTTCTCATCTTGCTTTCCACTGTTTTTTGTGGGGTGGGTTACAACTTTTTACATGAGCCCTCCAGTATTTGATTATTTTATATCCCATTGTTTCTCAGCCTTTCCTTGTTTTTTATTTTGCTTGTAATTAACTACTGTCACTAGACTTTTGACTGTTGTAATTTTGACTTGTAGGGGCATTATGGACAAGAAAACCTGAGAACTACTCGTTAGTACATTTTTAACAACATTTCTTCAAGGCAAAGGCTTTTCTTTTGTTTAATTTACATCTTAATATATTATTATTTTTTTTATTTTGGCTAGAATGTCCTGGCGAGTGCACAAGGCGGTGCTCTAAGACGCAATATCATAAACCATGCATGTTCTTTTGTCAAAAATGTTGTCGAAAGTGCTTGTGCGTACCGCCTGGCTTTTACGGCAACAAACAAGTCTGTTCATGTTACAACAGCTGGAAGACTAAGCGCGGTGGTCCAAAATGCCCCTAACATAATGTCATCTCAGAAATGATGTTCTTTATTAGTTGTTTATGCATTTCATGCATGGAGTCGTATTACTCTATGATTTTTTAGTAATTTAGTATTTTTAGTAGTGTAGTTTGGGATGAGAC
Source organism: Juncus inflexus (assembly GCA_024447665.1). Taxonomy (NCBI): domain Eukaryota; kingdom Viridiplantae; phylum Streptophyta; class Magnoliopsida; order Poales; family Juncaceae; genus Juncus; species Juncus inflexus. Next base: position 10,605,833 of record JAJHPC010000004.1, read on the forward strand.
CAGTTATTAACATCCTTTTGGGTTAGTTGGTTATTATTAGTATTAGTAGTAATAGATTAGGAAGGGATCCAAGTGGATTTGTTTGTTTGATCCATGGATTATTGAACAGCCATTTGGACATTTTAAGATTCTGTGTTGTACCAGAATGAGCTGAATTTCTTGAACTGAGATTCAGTTGCAACTTGCAAGGGACTATTTTATTTTTTATTATTTTTTTAAACCCCTAGTTGCAAGAAATTATTTTATAACTTGTGTCAACCAGAAATTAGAATATCATCTGATTATTGATTATGCATATGCTACTTTTTTGGAGTTGGGTAACTGATTCGTATTGTATTTGTGGTTTACCTTTCCGAGAAAAGAGCATTTCCTTTAATTCTTTTGCTATTTGGGATTTTTGGTGTTCTCCAGAACTTTGATCCATTCAAATCTACACCATCTTGGGCCTGCAATGCGATGGTTAATTTTGCACAACTTGGACTTTTCTGAATATTATAGAGAACCCCTAAAATTAAAAAAAAAAATCTCTTTTAGTCCCTTTAAAATTGCTTGAATTTCTTACCCTTAGGAGGGTTAAATATAATATATAATGTGCTAAATAAATTCTTGATTAAAATATCCATCACATCCTATATTTGATTTTAAAATATATTAACATATAAATAGCATATTATAAATATGAGAAAAATCTATTTCTGACCCCTCAACTATTGATTTTGTGCATTTATTCCCTCCAACTATTTTCTTGTTCATTCAGTCCCTCTAATTATTTAAATTTATTCATTTTGGTATTTTCATCCGTTAAATGAAGATTTGGAAGTTAAATAATGAGATGGTGATTATTATGCATATGACATGCCACATTTTAATATGATAAAATCTTAATTAAAAAAGAAAGACTGCTTCTTCTTACTATACCATTTCTGGAAGACAGATATCACAGTCCAAAATACTGAAGGTTGATTGGGTATCAAAACTCATGATCCAAGAACAATGCCAAACTATTTCAAAGAAGTTAGCTTGACTTAGGTTTACCTTCAACTTAGATCAACGTGCACTCACTCCAACGTCATATCTTTTGCATTTACGGAGAGAGAGACCAGAAGAAATTAGATTCATTTGGATCAACGAGCCCTTTTATGAATCTAAGGAATGTCTTGAAGCTCAATGAAATCTCGAACAAAATCGGAAGCATTCCCATATGTTTGAAATTTACTTCCCTAAACTTAGGTTTAGGGTTTAGGGTTCTATCAAGTCAAATGACGTAATATATATATCACGTGGCCATAAAATTTTTGACTTGTCTAATAATGCATATGATCATAACATATTTAGAGAAAATAATTCTATAGCTTTTTATATTATAAATTTGTATTTTATAAAAATGTCAATCCATTATAAAAAAAACGAGCTATTTTAACTAATAAAATTTCTAATGTCAAAATTAATAAATCTCGTATATTTACTTAACTAATATATCCATAAAATAAAATAAAAACTATCGAAATGTTTTTCTCTTATATTCTTGTACGTTCTCTATACAAATTTTCATATAAATTCTCTTATCAGAAGACTTTTCCTTAAAGTCCTAAGAATCGTAACCACAATATATCAAAACTTAGCATATTTAAAATCTATAAATTTTCCTTTATCCTAGGTTAAATCAAAAGTCAAAACTATCTTACTCATCCAAACAAGCCCTCACTTAAAAACATAATAAGTGCATTTTAGAAAATTTAATCATGGAGAAATGCGATGGCACAGTATTAGTGGTGGGGAAAGGAACAACGAATTATACCATATTTTGTGTTTGAGTGGGAAAAGGATTCCGTTTAACCTACTAATGCATCTGGCGACATGAGAAGTGGAACAACTTCCAATTTCCGCCCGTAATTGGGCATGATTTGATTGGCACCATCATTTTTGTTTATCAAAAAGAAAAAAAATATTCTTAGGCATCCATCCCAAATTACCAATGAGCATCTAGATACAAACAAGTTGAGACTTTTGGACTTTTTTTTGAAATGGACAAAAAAAAATTATTCGGTGTATAGTCTAGTTTTCAAATTAATTGCGAAACTTGCCATTTCACTTAAGTACTGGACGAAACAGATTAAATTTTGCCCAGTAGCTGAGGAAATATCTATTTTCTCATTTTTCTCATCCGCTCAGCTGTTATCGCCAATACTGTTGTTAATTAACGAAAAAAATTACTGTTTCAATCAGTGATGGAGCGAAACAAGAAAATATTCATTTTTCCCCACTAAACTGAGGTTAGTAAGATTTTTGAGCAGAAATAAAAAAAAAATGAAAAATTTGTTGTTTATCGCCTCATTGATGGGCGAAACAGTCTTTTAGCCATAAAATTGAAAAAAAAAAGTTTTGTCCTGCTATTAGACGAAACAACATTTTTTTTCAAATTTTTGGGCGAAACGAAGTGAGCGAGATCAACTGAGCCCAAAAGCCCAAGAAAAAGTAATTAATTTTTCAAACGCCCCCTAACTTTTATGGATATTATCAAAAACCCCCTATATTCTTAGATTCCTTGTTTTAGTCCCTATAAAGAGTAATTAATTTTTTTTAGGCCCCTATGTTGACTTTTCCTTCTCATGTTGAGTTAAATTTTCAAAAAAGACAATTTCATCCTAATGGTTTAGAATAAGTTTTTATATTTTGCATTACATGTCAAATGGTAACAAACTAACCTGCCATAACTAAATTTACTTTTTTTCCTAATAAAATTGTTGAAAGATAAAATAAAATTGAGCAACAAACAAGATCTATATAATTCAATCTTAAAAACAGTTGAAGAATAAAATATAACGAAATCATAAATATATCATTTTTCATTAAACATATACCATAATTCATAATTTTTCACAAAGATAATTAATAAAATTAGTCCATCATAATTTTGAATTTCATAACCTACTTGAAAATATTAGTACATCATAATTCCAATAAAAACCAAAATACAACATCCTAACCCCAATTACAGGTTACCACAATAAAAAGCAATAGTAACCATAAAATATAACTTATAAACTCTAATTGTAGGGGTTATGACTAAACACAAAATATCCCTATCTATTACGTACAAAATGCTGGCTATTACATACAAAATGACAATTATAGATTAGTAGCTTGTCTTCATTTTAATGTTGAAATCTGCAAAAGATAATTTATTAGACGAGGTGAAATTTAAAAAAGAAAAAAAAAGATTGAATAAGATTGTTTTCTAATTACACAGAAAGCTAAGGGGCACAAAATTAGGATGATGCAATAGGAAACTTAGGATGATGCAATAAGAAAATTAGAACACATGATTTTTCAAGAATTTTTCATAACTTTTGGACACGTGATTTTTCAAGAAATTTCCTTTATTTTTATTTGTTTTGTACAGAGAGATATTTAGATAGAATGTATAATCACAAAATAATGTACTAATATTCACGAAACTAGAAAGAAATCCACCAAAAATAGACAGCAAGTATTTCCGTATAATCTTTGAAATTTATAGTATCAATAATTTTTCGATGACTAAATAAAGAGAAAAACAATAGATGAAATAACGCAATACAGTTAATAATCCTCAACATATCAAATAAAGTTGATGACATAATAGAGTTATTCAAAAGAGAGTGCAAAAAAATAACACAACTTTCAACTCGAGATATACTTGTCTCAGGCAAAGTCAAAAAGGAATGCTCGTCTCATGCTAAGTCAAAGAGGCACTGATCGAGTCACCGCTTTCAACTTTGAGATGAACAATCATACAAATAGAAAAAGACAAACCTTTAGCTACTGTTGGAGGCCAATTTACACAACGCATGGGAGGCGAGCCAACAAAAGGGTGAAATCCCAACTACATGACCGCTCTCCTGTTGAGGCATGATTTTGCTGGGCGAGGCTGTCTTCGATGGTGTGGTGATGAGAGATGGCCGGCAACTCAAGCGGATGAGCTAGGGTTTACTAATTAGGGAAGGAGATAGAGCTGAATATAATGGAGGGGTTTAGTAAATAGCGCTCTGAAATAGTTGGGTGTGTGATTTTGCACGAGTGAAGCGAAGGGTAATTTGGTACTTTTCTAAAATTTAGCGTTTCATTGGACGGAACCGTGAGGGCAGGGGGTGAAAAAAATTCAGCTCATGTCAGAGGGGCTGAAATAAGGAATCTAAAAATACCAGGATTTTTAATAATATCTATAAAAGTTAGGGAGTTTTTGATAAATTTTCTTTATGTGTTTGAGTGAAAAAAGGATGTTCCGTTTAACCTACTAATGCATATGGCGACATGAGAAGTGGAACAACGTCCAATTTCCGCCCGTAATTGGGCATGATTTGATTGGCACCATCATTTTTGTTTATCAGTAAGAAAAAAAATATTCTTAGGCATCCATCCCAAATTACCAATAAGGATCTAGATACAAACGAGATGAGACTTTTGGACTTTTTGTTTTGAGATGGACAAAAGAAAATTATTCAGACGTATGTAGTCTAGTTTTCAAATTAACTGTGAAACTTGTCATTTCGTTTGAGCACGGGCGAAATAGATTAAGTTTCACTCAGTAGCTGGGGAAATGTCTATTTTCTCATTTCTCTCATCCGCTCAGCTGTTACTGCCAATACTGTTGTAATTAACTAAAAAAATTACTGTTTCGCTCAGTGATGGAGCGAAACAAGAAAATTTTTATTTTTCCCCACTAAACTGAGGTTAGTAAGATTTTTGAACAAAAATATAAAAAATGAAAAATTTGTTGTTTCGCCTCATTGATGGGCGAAACAACCTTTTAGCCTAGTAATTGAGCAAGCCTAGAAAAAGTGAGCCCAAAAGGCCAAAAAAAATGAAAAAAAAAGTTTTGCCCTTGCTACTGAACGAAATAACATTTTTTTTCAAATTTTTTGGGCGAAACGGAGTGAGCGAGATCAACTAAGTCCAAAATTCAAATAAATGGTTGTCTTGCCTTCTGGCTAGGCGAAACAACCTTCTATGTTGTTAACCCCTCCCCTCGAGCAGTCCGCTCATTTGAAAGAAAAAAAATGACTGCTGGACAAAGAAAAGCGAAAAAAAAAGAAAGGGAAAGAAGAGAAGAGGGGAGGAAGAAGGAGGATTAAGGAGTTCGCTGCATTAGAAGGTATGTTGATATTTTTGAATTTAGATTTAGTTGAATTTGGTTATTTGTTTGAAATTTGTTATATTTGTTTGAAATTGGTTTGAAATTAGGTTTATAAACTAAGTTATTTGTCCAAAATTAGTTTCCGACTTGTTTAATTTGTGTGATGTTGTTGATTTGGTTAGAAGAAGAAGAAAGGAGAAGAAGGAGAAGAAGAAGAAGAATATTTGATTATTGAAAGTCAGTTTTATTTATTTTAATTTTTTGTAATTATTTTTTGTAGTTTAGGTTATGTACATATTTGTTTTTTTTCTAGTTTAGGTTGTTTATTTATTTATATTTTTTTTTGTTATAGATATTTTTTGGGTATATTATTTATAGTTATTTTTATGGAAAATTTAAAAAAATTCCTATAAAGTGTTATTTATATTTAGATAGATAGGTATGTTATGTATTTATTTATTTATTTATGTATGTATTTATTTAAATATATTAATTTTGGAAAATTAAAAAAAATCCCCTATGAAGTGTTATTTGTATTTATTTTTAGGGTTATTTTATTGTAAGTATGTATTTATATTGTTTTATTTATTTAATTATTTATATTATTTTAGTTTTTTTAAATAAAGATGTCATTTAGCGGGGGAAGGCTCCTATGGTTGACCCAGAACCTCCAAAGTATCCGCTTCAACCACAACATAACAAGCATAGGACGAGCGCTTTTAGCAAACCTGGAGTGGTATCTTTCAAACCCATGCGCTACCGAGAACACAAATTTCAAGTATTTATTGTAATATACATATATATACGTAATTTATTTTAGTTTACGTAGATATGTTTTATGTTTCTGCAGGTTCCATGGAACGTACAATATATGAAATTTTTTAAGAAAGCTTCCGTACTACAGACTCAACATATGGGTTGGCTGAAATACGACAGCAGACTGATAAGCGCTCTACAGGAAAATTGGAGGCCGGAAACACACATTTCATATGCCCCATGGTGAGATGACCATAAAGCTAGATGATGTTTCTTGTTTGTTGGGAATGCGGATAGACGGTGAAGCCATGCGTTTAAATAAAGAAAATGTTGATTAAAAAGAAAAGATCCAGCAACTACTCGGGAATGAAGTCCGGGAGTTGGAGTTTAAGGGAAAGGAAAGAAGCAAGATTTTTATTAAAAGGACATGGTTAAAATATAATTTTTCTGATTTGGAAGATAACGCCCCCGATAAGAAAGTCGAACAGTATTGTAGAACATATATGATTGCATTATATGGTGATGTATTGTTTGCGACTACGAATTGCACGGAATCATAAATAACCGTGGAGATGATTGGCTACCAGACACTCAGGACATCTGGCTGATTGGAACGATAAACGCTTGGGATGAGAAATAGATGTTTCTCCCTCGTAGTCGTATGATCCTAGCCAGCATGATGCATACTGGAATTGGTATAGAGGGGCGACTGATCCTCTGGTGCAGTTAGATATCTCACATGCTATGGAATCGTACCATCCGATGGTTCCGCACAAAATGAAAGCAATAATGAAAATAAATGAATATTATTTATATTATTTTATTTATTTTATATTATTTTTTAGCATTCATTTATTTTGGAGGCCTGCAAACATAGGTTCGAATCTCTCAAAGAAGGATGTAGCGATATACCTAAAAGTGATGTTAGGGTGCTTGAGGAGCGGCATAAAGGAATCAAATAAATATATCGGCAATTTCGATTGGGATTTGATCAACGAACATGTTGTAGAGGGAGGAGAAAGAGAAGAAGGAGAAGAAGGGGAAGAAGGGGAGGGAGTCAGTCAGATTATCAGGTTCAGACTCAGCCTCAGCCGCAGCCTCATTTTGATTTATCTTTCCTATCTAAGCATACCTACACCTCCTTATTTTTTTTCCTTAATTCTTTATACAACTTCTTAAATTTAAATTATGTGTGCGCCTTAACCAGTGGTATAATAAATGAAACAAATATTTTGTCTATTACGGCACTACAAAAATTTTCTTCTAAATGCCGCATGCAATAAAGATGATAGCTGTTACGTTTCTTCCATTCTAATTTGTAATTGTTCATTGTACGAATTATTCCAGCATGCCTATCTGAAATTACACAAAAACTACTGTGATGGCCGATCAAAGTACACAAACACCCAAAAAATCAACCCCACGTCTCAACCCTCTCTTTATCAATTAAAACAAAAGTTAGAGGAAATAATTGACCATTTGTATCACTGGCGACCGCCATCAATAAGCATCCTTGATATTTTCCGGATAGAAATATTTCATCTACTATTATCACAGGTTTACAAAACTCAAAATCCTTGAAAGGATGAACCAAATGCCCAAAAAAGACCTTCGAACTCTTCCTCACCGGCACGATTTTTGGGACCTCTCCAAAAGCAATATTAAGTAGTATGCTTTGCTGAATATATTGCTGCCATCAATTCATGAAGCAAATTGTATGCCTCCTTCCAATCGCCAAATAAGAATCTAAGTGCGTGTTGCTTTGCATGCCAAGTCTTCCAATATATACGGTATATTGAAACTTCAATTTGACGGTTTCTACCAAGGTTACTGGTTTAATTGTGTAATTCACTCTAACGACATCTAGAGTTAGTCCCCCAATAAATGCACTTGTTAACTGTTCTTGGTCCTTGTTATGTTGTCGATTAACATATGTGTGTGGTTGTGTAATTTTTTTAATCTCAAACAAACCTCAATTATTTTCGCATGCATACAACCTCTAATCACACCCAACGCGGTCTTCTTTTAGCTTGCGGACTATGGTGTAGAGAGTTTTATTTGATTTGACGACTATAAATTTTCAGTGATGGACGACGCTGTATAATTTTACTACCGATTGTAGCTCTTCTTTCATGTCGAACGTATTTCCTTCATACAAACTATCATCGTCACTCATACGCACGCTCTTACCATATAAGATATCGATTTTCTCTTATTCCCACAAAGTAGTATCTTCGAACTCTTTTGCCGAAAGATCGCCGAAAGTCCCCTTCCGTATAATTAAATCCCGTGTGATTAATCATAACGTCTCTTTCTGGTTCGTCGCCTTATTCCATTTCTGCCACTTCATCTTCATCCTATTTGTCCTCTTGAATATCTTCATACTCATCTTCAACACCATCTTCCTCGTCATCTTCAATACCAGTTCTTAACACTCTATCACAATTTTTTACATGTCCTAACCTCTCAAGCTCATTATCATTAAAAACTGTATTTGATCAACTACTAATTCCTACATGAGATTCTCTAGTTTGAATGCTTTCAATGTATATTTCTAATTCGGCCAACCGTGTTCACCATATTTGATGTACTAAACAAAAATAGTTAACTTTGAATCATTCAAAATTTTTACTATCTTAAAATGCAAACTATCCTCTATACGGTAAGGACAACTACCACTAATTTTAAGATCATCACTATTCGGCCAACCTTTGGTATCATAAATTTCTGAATATAATCTTTAATAATTCCTATTTCTACTATGCGGGAGAAGAACTTTATGTGAATAGTAATTGTACCAGCTGGAATCTTGAACAATTTGAAATGTAATATAGAAAAAATTCAGAATTTTGTGGCATTTTCTTGAAAGGGAGAAAGAGAGAAAAAGAAGAAGTTTGTATGAGAGACTTATGAGATTTGATTTGTTGATGATCAAGTGTAATAAGAGAATTCTTTAAATAGAAATTTAAACCCTATACTCTAAATTCTATACCTAGAAAAGCTTAGATTACACCTATACTCTAACTTGTTAAATTAATGTTGCCCATTAAAAAAAGCTGAATTATCATTTCAATCTTCAAAAGTAAAGATTTTCTAGTATCCTACATCTGAATTCTAAATCCTATATCTAAAAAAGATGGGATTTCACATATTCCTTAACATGTTAAATCAATATTACGAACTAAAAAAACAGAGTGGTCATTTCAATCTGAAAAAACAAAGATTGTCAAGTAAATACAAATTCTGGACAAAAATAAGTTTATTTTATCTTCAGGTTTACTTCCTTTTCCATGTAAAAAGGCTGAAAGGCTGATTTTTTTTTTATGTAAAAGGCTTTTTCACCTGGCCGACGAGCGAAACAAGTTTTTTTTGCATTTTTTGGGCTTTTTAAGCTTAAATTTTGTGGGCTCAGTCGTTGCCCAAAAACTGGGCCAAAAGAGCTGTTCACATAAATTTTTAATTTTTTAACTTTTTTTTGTTACAAAATCTTGCTAACCACAGGTATAGCGGGTAAAATGAAATTTTTTGCTGTTTCGCCATGCCATGTGGCGAAACAGTATTTTTTAGCTTAATTAACAACATTTTTAGCGGTAACAACAAAGCGAGCGAGGAAAAATGAAAAAAATAGTTGTTTCGTCTAATGAATGGGCGAAATGACAAGTTTCACGAATAATTTGAAAACTAGGTTATTCGCTTAATTAATTTTTTTTTGTCCATTTAAAAAAAAAGCCAGATTTTTGCTCCTCCAAGTTCATGATTATGTAATATATGTATTATTGGATTATGTAATGTATGATCATGATAATATAATTATGTAATTAAATTACGTTTTTTTCTTTTACATTCGCATTATTATGTAACACCACACAATTATTTCAGCTCTCAAATGTTCAAATACTAGCAAATTTTAATCATCCATTAATCATTATTTCTTATAGTTATTACTTGTCCGCAAAGTTTATGTGCACATATTTTACTACAATTTTCATGTAATTTTAGAAGCTGGCCGCATCAAGTTACATTTATTATATGAATCGTTGTCTTTGGTTGTGTTCATATAGTACAAATTTTAATATTTTCTTATCATTTCTATCTCAAAAAAAGTTTTTTTTTATCATTTGGGATTAAGTTCAAAATTTAACACAAAGAGAAGAGCAATATTTGTCTATCAAAACAAAAATAATTTTCTCATATTCTTCAAAAAGATTATAAGTTTTTATCAAAATTTTCATTTCACCTACTAAAACCGTCATAAGGAATTCATTTGAATTTTGTTTTCATTTTGAACTTCATATTGATGTTGTCCTGGTTTAGTTTTTTTTCTCTCGCTTATATATGTTACTTTGTTTCAAGTTTCATATTGGTGTGATTCTACTGTTTTTGTCATTTAAGTATGCGAAGATACACTACATAAGAATATATATATATATATAATCAGTTTACATTATTAAACTTTCATAATAAGATTTCTAAAATATATTGTACTAATTTTTCTTTGCTAATAACAAATTTTAGAGGTGTTTTGACGAGACTTATAAATTTGAACATTTTAAAGTAAATAATTTTTTAAGATGATTTGTATTTTTTTTTTTGTTGTGAGAAATGCGGTTCGTGACTCGTATTTGGGCCACTCTCAAAATTTAAGAGGTGATTTACCATTTGAACTAACAAATTTTTGCAAGTATTTTTATATGAAAGTGATGAGTATTTGAAACAGAAGGTCTCGAAAAAATCACTGTGAAATTCTTTATTCAAATTGAAATTAGTTGTTGTACAGACTTTAACTTAAATGAAATAAATATATAGCTAAAACTAGATCGGTGCTTTAAAGAATTTAATGCAGCATTTGATATATCTATTACGAGTCTTAATGTTCATTGAGTACGAACATTAAAAAAAATGTTCATTGAGTACATATGCTCTAGGCACCTAATTACATGCATGCTTTGTTTTAGGAAACAAAAGATCCTCCATGTTTTAGTCATCTAAATTACATGCTCTTTTTTTTTTCCTCTTTCTTGAATGAAATGGAGTAGGATCCTAATTGTCCACTTTCATGGTATATTATTAAATTAAAAAAAATGTACAAAAGTTATTTACAAAGAAAAGAATAAAAGAAGAAATAAAAAGGAAAACAAAAGCTTGTTACATGAGAAACTAGGATTCTATTACCAAACAGGAGATCTATCCTATCACCTACTTCTTCTTCTATGATAATCTATAGCGATTAAAAATGCTACAGGGGTAAAAACTGAAGCACTATAGTATTTTCACCTTTGCTTAAATACTGATAAGTAGAGATATAATATTCTTTAATTATATAAGTGAATAGAGAGATAATTTATAATAGGACAATCATTTTCTTCTTGGAATCATCATAGACCTTTTGTAATGTCAAAAAGGCTGATTGTGGTTTTGAGAAGAATAGGGGAAATCCAAAATAAAAATAAATTAGCACTACAAATGTGCAAGTTTTGCTTAAAATTGAAGTTTCCTCCAAAATAAGAAAGCAGAGAGGGATAAGATACCCACTCATGTCAATTCATGTCGCCTCATATCCTATTGTGGCTTCCATTAATAATAAGAATCTTAAATCTAAATCTGCCCTCTAATTTCCCTTTCATAGTCGCAATTCAAGATGAAAATTGGAAAGTTAGGAGACAAACTCAAAACAAAGGAAGATTTACGTCCCAAATAACTAGGATTTGGTTTCCATTAATGATAATTACCCCATCCATTGTAAAGGGAAAAATGAGAGCTATAATGAGTGAAATGGCGCAATCAAGCTTAGGTGGCAAGCCATTTAATTTGGTGAGAAGAGATTGATTAAAGTGTCACATTCTATCTATCTGTAAATCTTTATACACGTGTTTAGTTGGTTCACAAAAGAGACTACAATCCATGAAATGGAGCTTTCATAGGTTGCTTAGTTTCACACTCATGTTTCCTATTTACTATCTCGAGTCAATGATCAAGAAAAAGAGCAATATCATTGATTTATGACAGCAAACATTTGGAGCTGATCGTCAAATTGAAATTGAGATAGAATATTTTCGATGATGAATTACAATTAACTACTATCTTAAATAATGGTTTGCGTTGACTTGACTCAATATATTTATTAGTAACTATTATATCAGGGATAGTAGTCTAATTAATATTTTTAGGGCATATTTGAAAAAGAATTCCTTCTCTTTGCGTGTTCATGCGAAAGAGAGAAATTATTCGGAAGATAAAGTCTTGTCTATGGGTTTATTTAAAAAAAACACACACACATAAGAGAATAGCAATAAATAAGGCATATTTTTTCTTGTCAATAGATAAAATTCGAAATCTAACTTTCATTCTTTATTGTCTTAAATTTGAAAGTTTAATTTCTTTTAGCTTATTCAGTAAGCTGGCTTCAAGCAAATCCCGAATACTTGCGAACAACTAACATGCCATATCTTAATCCAAAAATTAGTTTGTACTTGTTATATGAATGATATAACTTCTATGGCAACATTGGATCAAATAGGGAATTTGTTTTACAATTTTGACCTAATCGAAAGGCTTTTTATCCGACAAATTAGATTTCTTGCACCTCAAAATGAGCTTCTATTGACTGGCTTTAGGACCAAAATCCAACAGGCCCATTCCATCTCCAAAGGACTAGGCGTTTAGATACTGTTTGAACACGGCGCACATGCACCAAATGCATGAACCTAAATAACAGCTTTGTAGGACATAGTGGGGAACCCTCCCTCCGTTTGAGACTATCGGGACCGGCCACAGTTTTCAAAGGCTCTCATTTCATGTTTAAAAAAGACCTCAAAATAATTTCAAATTATAAAAAAAATTGATTTTTTTTTTACTTTTGCTATATTAAAAAAAGAAAACATATACGATCCAAAAATTTCTTATCTACTTCACTCCAAGTTTATCTCAACTTGTTTTCTAAAAAAATATATTAAGTGTTACTTGATGAGTGTTAAAAATAATACTATTTTATTATCATATTTACTACATTTAATTTATATTTCATGATAAAAATATGATTTCATATTATTAATATGGTTGAAGGATTATCATATAATAATTTGTATTTTTATAACTATTTGTTGCATTTTGATGTATGATGAAAATATGATGAACTATAGAACAAAGGAAGAAACAATAGTAGATAATGAAATTTGGTACAAGATGGGAGATGAGAAGCAAAATATAAATTTGCATTAACATTCATTGACTGGTCAATGTTTTGCTACCTTTCATCCAAATATCAGGTTGCCATATGATACAAAACATGATATTCTTCAGAATTTTTTTGAATAGTAGCACTATTTTGAAGAATAATTAATCAGATAGTATGATTTTCAAAATATTTGGGTAGGTAGCACTTTCGCCAGACCTTCTGGCAGAAGTGAAGTAATTCCGCCAGAGGGTCTGGCGGAACTAGGGAATTTTATTTTTTTTGCTAATCTCGGCCATTTGGCACCCTTAAACAGCCTAGACGGTGAAATTGGCCCAAAAATGACGAAAATATAGGTTCCGCCAGACCCTCTGGCGGAACTATCCTACACATTTTCCCAACTTACAATCTGACCCAAAAAGTCCAAAAAAATGGTCTAGTTCCGCCAGTGGGAAATTTTTTTTCATTTAGTAACGGTTTTTATAAAATAACCGTTACTAAAAATGCTTTTTTAGTAACGGTTCTTCCGTAAAAACCGTTACTAAATAAACATTTAGTAACGGTTTTTCTTAAAAACCGTTACTATTTTTCACTTAGTAACGGTTCTTTCCTAAAAACCGTTACTAAAAAAGCATTTAGTAACGGTTCTTCCATAAAAACAGTTACTAAGTTTCATTTTCACTTAGTAACGGTTTTATGAAAAACCGTTACTAATGCTTATTTAGTAACGGTTTTTACGGAAGAACCGTTACTAAGTGTAGATTTAGTAATGGTTATTTTATAAAAACCGTTACTAAATGGAAATTTTTTTTGATAAAAACCGATACAGTACTAATATTTAGTATCGGTTTTTAATAAAAAACCGTTACTAAACCCTAAATTTTGAAATTTTTTTGGGTCAGATTGTAAGTTGGGAAAATGGTCTAGTTTCGCCAGACCCACCGGCGGAACTAGACCATTTTTTTGGACTTTTTGGCGGAACCTATATTTTCGTCATTTTTGGACCAATTTCACCGTCTAAATTGGGTCAAAAATAAATTTTACCTAGTTCCGCCAGACCCAGTGGCGGAACTAGCATTTTTCATTAATTAAGGCCGTTTAAGGGTGCCAAATGGCCGAGATTAGCAAAAAAAGAAAATTCTCTAGTTCCGCCACACCCTCTGGCGGAACTACTTCAGTTCCGCCAGAAGGTCTGGCGGAAGTGCTACCTACCCAAATATTTTGAAAATCATGCTATCTGATTAATTATTCTTCAAAATAGTGCTACTATTCAAAAAAATTCTATTCTTCATGTGTGATGAGCCAAGTCTAATTATTTAGCATTTGCTTCAAATTATTTTTATATAGACTAAGCTCAAATGATAAATAATAGGAAAAAAAGGGAATGAAGACTTTCTCACTCACGTGATCTGGCTAAGAATGAGCATGAAGTGTCTCTCTCTGACTCTTCTTTTTCATTTCTTTTTCTTAACCTTTACTTATATATAATATAGAAAATATATTATAAATGAACCCCTTCTAAATTCCGGAGCCTAGACCCGGGTCTTATTGGACTAAGGGTAGGGCCGGCTCTGGGGACTATATATGATTTAATTTTTTTAATTATTATTTAGAAATGAAGTGATAAATTATAATTTATGATGTTATTTGTCAATTACAAAAAATAACTCATACAAATTGAAACATAATTAAAAAAATACTTTATGTTTCATTAATTGTGACTAAAATATAACTTGTCAAAAAGTTATATATTTTTTCTATTAATTCTAAAGTAATAAATAAATAGAGTACTACTTTTTCACAATGTTTCACGATATTATTATTATGATATTTTATGGTACTATTTGCATTACATTTTACACTATGAAGTTAATAACAATTTTTTTTGTTTTATTGGAATTATTTTATTTTTTTATAAAATTTTATTTGTATTTTAATTATCCACTACTTAGTTTTATGTAAAATATTATTTCTTTCTTTATTCAAATATTTTTATTGAATAAATTAAAATATAAAAAATAATAATTTGATCCAATAAAAAATAGTTTGATTAATGTCAAAAAATAACTCAAGTGGAAAGTCTCATTTTGACTATAGAGGATAATCCTTTTTGGGGCTTATGAAGTAAAAAAAAATTGATATGATTTTAAATGATATAGAATGTAAAAGAAAACATAAAAATATTTTTTCAGAAATTCTGGAAAAAACAAAAACTTTAAAACATTGAAAAAAAATTTGGAAAAAATTGAAACATTTTTCCACAATTATTTTATTAAGAAATTATCTTTAGTAGTATTTCCAAGAAAATAATATTTTTTAAGTATTCTAAAGAATTTTTACATCTTTTTTAACCAATAAAAATTATATTCAAAAAATAATTAAGGGTTTTGTGAGGTATAATTTTGGTCTACATAACAAACCTCTTATACATTTTACGTTGCTGGGTACAATTTGGTTATACCTACAAATGGATGGCATGTTTTGATATGAACGGATGAAGTAAATTGAGGCAAAAAATAAATACCCTAACTCTTAAAAAAGTAACAAAAATGCCACTTTCTATAAAAAAAAATCTTAATGGCATATTGTTAATGGCATATAGTAATATTCTTGAATTTTAAGGGTAAAAAGGTGACCACAAAAAATCAGGCAAATAACTTATCATGTGATGAATTATGTGTACTGAATATTATTTTCGTCTCCAACACTTAAAAAGTGACTCACAACACCAAGGGACATAAAAATATATATGTATTGTTCTATTTACTGATGTGACTCATTTTGTTGCACTAAAGGTGCTGAAACAATGTAATGGGTCATAAAACTAAGATAATGACTCGTTTCATAATATAGATTTGTATATATGACATGTAAAGATTTGTATATATTATTATATTATTATTATTATATTATTACTATACTCCAATTGAGGGAAAATATAGACTATCTGGGTTGGTCCGTGAATGGTTCCGTTTAGGCTTGGATTTTATTACGGGTTGTATAGGGCCTGCTTCATATTGATCCACGGAAACTTAGTCACAAAAAATCAAGAAAATGAACCGGTGTGAAAAAACCCTAATTTATAAGCTTTATATATTAGAACAAATATCATATCATTCAATTGACTTGGTCGGTTTAATTTATATATTTTTCTAAAATAAAAATTAAATTAAAACCAATTTAACCTCAACCCCTTATTTTTTTTTCACTTCCTTTTGAGTCCTGTCGTTACTTTTATCTCAACCGTTTGATTAAATTTTTTTGTCAAATCTCAACCCTTTATTTTCTAAAATGTATTCATTTTTTATGCCAACTTGTGTGTGGCTATTGAAACATAATCATATAATTATTTGAATTAGTATTTTGTGTTTCATTCTCGATTTAGTGATAACTATTCAATTTGTTTGTCGCCATCAGATCTTAATCAGACAATTTCAATAAATCATGGATCAAAGTTATGTTCAAATATTAATACAAATATAATATGAAGAGTTCACTCATTAAAATATAAATAATTTTTATTTTCCTTTTTAAAAAATAATATCTTAATGAAATATTTTATTTATAATGTTAAAACCATTAAATATAAATTTGTGAAAATTTTCTCTTTATTTTGAATTTCATATTCTTATGGTTCATTTTTTTTACTAACTATGTGAATATAGATAACATAAGAGAACATATAAAAAAATGATGCGTTCATCATCAATTTATTTTTATTTCTCTTTGAGTATTCTCAAGAGTTCTATCATCAATTTTCTCTTAGTTTGTCGGATAAAAAATAGTTAAAATCTTAGTTTTTACTAAATTATTGCCATAATATCACATGATTAGTTAGATTAATATTTCATGTTATATCTCCAATTACGTGAGAACTATCATATCAAAAAATTTGCAGACCATTGAGACCTAGCATATTACTTAATGTTTTACGGGTTTCAAAAAAAAATATGACCAATCTATACATAATCCATATCATTTTAATAACTAAAAAATAATAAAAATATTGGTGAGGTGATAATTTTTTTTGAAGAAAATGAGTTATGTCATATTTTCCTATGTATAACATACATATTTTTCTCATATATAAACAATCATATTTTCTTTTTAAACATCGTGTTTAATATAATTATTATTTTTTATCTTGTATAAAGTTAATCATCTATAATTGAATTTTAGGTAATTTCAACTAAAATCTATGAAATAAATTAGGGTAAATTTCACCATAAATCACTCAATTTTAAAAAATAACCAAATAAGTAACTGAATTTTTAATTGTCCCACAGATATCACTCAACTTAAAAATAATTATCAAATAAGTCACTCAATTTTCAATTATCCCATATAGGTCACTCAACTTTCAAAAATAACCAAATAGGTCACCCGTTTAATTGAAGAAAAAAAAATAATAAGTCACCCCATTAATTGAAAGTTTGGTGACTTATTTGTTAATATTTTAAAGTTGAGTGACATCTTTGATAGTTTTTTAAAGTTGAGTGATACATAGGGGATAATTAAAAGTTGAATGACATATTTAGATATTTTTGAAAGTTGTGTGGTCTATAGGGGACGATTGGAATTTTTTTTTAACTCCTCAGGTGAGGAGGATTATTTGAAAGAAATCACTATTGACTAGTGTTATAGAAATCGCTAGGCGGTCGCCAGGCACTAGGGTAGCGACTAGCGCCTAGGCGTTTTAGACTCATAATGGAATCTTTCTCATTAATATATGCACATATAAAATAAAGATATGAAATTAAGGAAATTGGGACAAAAATTCTTGAAATTAGGTGGGAAAATCGGAATTAATTGGAAAAATCGTGATCTAGGTGGATAAATCGGAATCTAAGTGGAAAAATCGGTAGCCGGGTGGAAAAAATCGGCAGTCAGGCGGCTAGGAATTAGGTGGAATTAATTAGTAAAAATCAAAATAAATCGGAAAAATCGCTAATTAATTGGAAAATTCGGAAATTAGACGGTTCTAGACGATAAATCCGATATTTTTTCAATCTTTTTAATTATGAATTTTCGTAATTACAATTTACACATTATATATTGAAATATTCACAGGGAACCATGAATATTATCTTACTAATAGAGAATTCTAAACCTGAATTGCACCGTATAATTTACTAGACATTTAAAATCGAATTAACTAAAATTGATATTGATTTCTATGTTACGTAGATATTTCAAAAATCCAACCAGATCGTATTCGACACTGACACCCATATCGGATACTCGTATATTGTATCGAATGTGCCAAGTGCCATGTTCTAGTAAATTAATTCATAATAACGGATAATTTAAGATATTTCCGTATCTACATCGGATACTTCTAATGTAAGAAAATATAAATTTAAAACATATGATAGTAAATATAAAATCAATAAAATAAGATTAAAATATTTAATTAAATAACTAACAATAACAAAAAAATATTTTGAATAAGATGTTTCTATAAATACAAATTGTTACTATCTCCTAAACAAAATCTTATTTCTAAATATATAAAAAATAATTAATATATTAAATTATCGTATCGTATTCTTAGTTTTTCTAAATTTTTTATATCGCCATACTCATATATTATTGGATATTCATGTCCATATCCATTCAACATAGTAGAATTTCACAAGTGTCATAACTAGTTATGCATAATCAAGTAATTTGTTAGATGCACATGGCTTACTCCTGCATGTAATAGACTATCACTGATATCTCTCCAGAAAGGAAAAATATAAATGACCCTTTAAAATCCCCATCAATCTCCTTCACCACTGTTAAATGAGCTTCATTTATCAACATTTTCATTTAATAAATAAAATAAATGAATGGCCACCGTTTATAAATTTTAAGTGGGCGCCAAGTAGACGGATTCCTCCAGAAAATAAATACAGTAAGCTGAAGTAAAATTTGTGAGCCAACGGTTACTATTATGTCACGTCGTGAAATGCAAAGAGAGGTATACAAGAATTATATTGTGTTGTGCGTTAATTCTAGCAAGGACATTTGAATTTTAAGAGAGTGAATTTGTTACTCATCGCAACAAAAATTAAGAGGAGATGAGATTTTTTCTCATTATTGGTTATTATTAAAAAAAAGAAGTTTGTATTTAAATAGTTAAGGTCTCATTTGGCATCATTTTCGTTTTTCTATTTTTCGTTTTTTTAAAAAAAAATCCGTTTTCTGTTTTTCTGTTTTTGTTTTCAAAAAATCTGTTTTTTGTTTTTAAAACTGATAATAATTTTTCGTAGTTATTATTTTATCAAATGCACATTTGTAACATTTTCAGTGTCAATATATCAAGTTTTCAGTGCCAATATGTCGTTTATAATATCAACATAATATTTTCAGCGTTAGTATACCGTTTTAAGTATCAATATATCATTTCTAGTATCAATGTACTGTTTATAATGTTGATTTATCATTATTGAGTATTAATTTTCAGTAATCATTTTTAGGGTTAATATATTATTTTCGATGCCAATATATTGAGTATTCAGTGTTAATCTGCCGTTTACAATATCAATATATCATTTTCCGTGTCAATATACTATTTTCAGTAAAAATATATTATTTTTAGGGTATCAAAATATCATTTTTTAGTATTAATAGAACACTTTCAATGTCAATATATCATTTTTAGTATTAAAAAATATTAATATATCATTTTTAATATCGGCATATATTATTTCTAGTGTCAATATACCATTTCAGTGTAAATATAAAGATTTTAGTATTAATAAACCTTTTTTCAGTATCATTATATTATTTTCAGTGTTAACTTACTGTTTTTACTGTAATATAAAGTTTTAGAGTGAATATTTTTAATTAGTGTCAACTTACCTTTTTTAGTGGATATAAAATGACGCAATTTATTCTATTTTAGTGCCAACTTAACTTTTTTAACGCAATACAATATTTCAAGGTCAATATTCTATTTTAGTGCTACCATATATATTATTTTTCTGTGGTTTCAGACATTTATAAGTTTGACAATGAAAAACAGAAAAGAAGAAATAATTTTTTCTTGTTTTCAGAATCCTATTTATTTTTTGCCATTTGGACAGAAAAAAAATGAAAGCAGAGTTAATTTGCCAAACACATTTTGTTTTTTTTTACTGGACAGAAAACGCGATACCAAACGAAACCTAAATAAATCTACTATAACTACTACATACTTGGAAATTTTAGGTCAGTTGTAATGAGTCGCTAGAATTCTTAGTTCTAATAATGAATAGTGGAAAATTGGACAATTTGTTTAAATTTACATCAAACTAATGAATTTTAAATAATTGGAAAATGATGCAATTTATTGTTACTATGAAATAATCAAGTACAGAGAGCTTTACAGGGATTAGGGGTCATATGCCCCTCCATGATTTTTGTAGTCTTTTTTAATGGATGTCTCCGCAGGACTAAGATTTTTGTAGTCTATGTTATTAAAGATTTAGTGAATAAAGTTTTGATATATATAACTTTATGTGTGTTAGCTCTCAAACTTATGTATCAGTCATAGGTTTTTTGTTTATCCCCAACTATGGTAATTATGATAAAAAAAAAACAATACGTACATGTAGTAAGCATCATATAAGAGAAATTCATACATATTCCAGTTAGGGTAATCTAATATTATGGTTGCACTGTAGCACACTGAATTACGACGGACAGTATATATACTGTTTTTCACTTTTTAATATAAATCTATATATTGTTTATGTTGTTTCATATATTATTTTTATTCTTTATGTATTTTTAATTTTGGAATTTGTATATATTGTTTTAATATACTATTTTGTTTTTATATACTGATTTTATTGTTTATGTATATACTATTATAAAAAATGAATTATATATACTGTTAATTCATTGATAATAAGTTATATATATTGTTATCATGGTGACATATCATGTCACTTTTGGTTATACTGATTAGATAACAAACCTAAACAAATGGATTGAACTCCAAACCCGCATGAGCATTTCTTTTAGCTAGAGAAATTACTCTCTCTAGCTAATTCCTACTAATTCGCTTGGACCACATAAATATTGCATGTGTCTGCAATAACTAAAAGTATTGCAAAGTTGGGAGAGAAAAAAGAGGTGCATTATTTAAGAAAAGAGTACAGCTCCACCAATGCCCAGCTCATTCCCATATAAACCCAACCACATACGTGATAGAGATGTTGATCTACCTCATTTCCATTTCCAATTTGCCCTCTCTCCCTCCCTTTCTCTCTGGCCTTCATTTTCACTAATTCAAAAAACTCCATCAAAAATTACAAGACAAAATCAAGTCACAGAGACCATTAGTTACTACTATGGGACCCCAAAAAGACCCCAAGAAGGCATCTTACGGAAACGGGTCGGTGACTCGTACGACAACTCCAAGCCAAAAAGAGAAAGTGGTGAGATACAAAGAGTGCAGGCGTAATCACGCGGCTAATATCGGGGGCTATGCAGTCGATGGGTGCACTGAATTCATGGCCTCAGGCGTGGAAGGCACGTCTGAGGCTTTCATCTGCGCAGCCTGCAATTGTCATCGTAGTTTCCATAAGAGAGTCGTTGAAGCGGAGATTGAGACTGAGGCTGATACTGATTGCGATTGCTCCTCCATCTCCACCTCTACTAGATGATGATGAGGATTCTTTGGAGGAAGGGAATTTTTCAGTGATTTAATTAATTGTAATGATTCTCGTAAAGCTCCGCGACTTACTTGATAATCATGGAAGACCTATTGGAGAGGTTCTTTATTTAATTTTTCTTTTTCAAATACCATTCATGAGGTACGTTTTTAGTGAGAAAAATGAGCGGTGCTAAATGAAGTGGTGTGGCGAAAATTTGGTACTAATCTTCGCAAAATTTATTTATTTTGAGGTGTGTTGATAGGATTATGTAAACTTTGTTTTTGGCCTACAAGGAGGCTTTTGTAAGGTATGAATTTGAGAAAAAGGGGGCGGTAGGCTTGAGTGTCTTTTTCTCTCTTTTTTTTTTATTTTTGTCTTGGATTGATTTTGGTTTTTTCAACGATCTTGGGTAATGTAACACAATTATTTTTTGGGAGTATATATTTTGAATTTCTTTGATTTGAAATTATGTATATTAATTGAAATGTGTTTTAGGAATTTGATCTGACTAAAGGTCAGTAAAAAGATGAAGAGGTAAGTTTCCATTTTCAAGTGTGAAATGGCCTATCCTAATTTTTTTTTCTTTTTAATATAGAAGACTACATGACAAAGTACATGACCTTCAATTTCCAAACAAAACAATGTGCATGAGTTTCATTTTTCTCTTTTTTTAATGGAAAAGAAGGTTAATTAATTGAATTCTACGATTGTTAAAAATATTTCTGAAGGAAAAAATAAATCTTTAACAATCATAGAATTCGAAAAAAGATGTTAAACAATGCAAATCTATGATTTCTTCTATTTTTCTCTTTTTTTTTCTGAATTGAGAAGTAGCCTATGGAATTCAAGTTCTTAGAAGAAGTGGAAGAGCTTGAACTTGAAGATGTTGGTTATAATTCTAAAAATTAACCAAAATAATTGATTATAAATTAAGAACTGAATAAAGCTTGGGTTTGTTTTGTAATCATGAGATCGTGACGCCGATTTTTATTGATTGACATTCTTCTATGCACAATTTTTTATTTATTCGTCTCTAAAGTTTTACACCAGAGCATATATCTTGTATCTGCTGTGGTAACACAGTCATAAAAAAAGAATACTTCATTTCAAAAGAACTGAGGTCTTTCACTCGCATCATATTTTTCTAATCAAATTTTACATTGGTTAATCACCCATTTGATTAGAGGATGCATATGAAATTTATTTTCTTTCGTTACTTAATCTTAGTTCATATAATCATCTTGGGGATGGAAGCACTAACACTAATCGAGTATTTATTCAAATAATAGTATATTCTTTTCGAAATAGGAGTATTTAAGATATTACACTACCAAACTCAAAGTCTAGGGTCTCAAGCTTGCTTATAAATCTATCTGCGCTATATTACATGTTTGAGATATTCTACGGAAGAAAGCGGATCTTGTCCAAAAGGCTTAATTTGGAGGACTAACACTAATCAAATATTTATTCAACTAATAGTATTTTCTTTTCGAAATAGAGAGTTTGAGATACTACACAACCAGACTAAGGTGTGTAGTGTGTTTCTAAATCTGTCTGCTAGATTGCATGTTTGAGATATGTTAAGGAAGAGAGCGGAACTTGTCCAAAAGGCTTTGGAGAAATTAAATTTTGGACCCAATGGTGCTCAATTCTATGAGCAAATTTATTACTACAAATATGAGTCAAATATATTATTAAAAATTGTAATTAATTTTTTTTCAAATTTATATTTAAATTAGATAATTTTAGTAAATTCCTTTCATTTTCATTAAATTTAATAAATACTAATTACAATCATACTAAAAACATGTAAGTATAATTATGAAGGACTTTGGAAGGTTGTCCAAAGCTCCTTGGAAAAGACATTTTCTCATTAAGGACATGTATACATTTCAAGTGTATTTCCATTTTTTGTTTAAGAGATAAATCAATTGATTATGTAGGCGGCAAATTTTTATGCCAGAGATCTAGGAGAAGACATTGGTAAGTAAATTAACAATATAAGCACCTTGTGTATTGGAGAAGTATTTTAATTTATTTTGATCTGAATCTCCGCAAACTGCAAATTACGGAATAAAAAAGAGAAAAGTGTTATGACCACCCTTACAAATCCTACAAATATCTTGAAACACCATAAAAAAAAAGAAATAATGTATACATACTAAGGTGGATTTATATACATGTCAAGGCGTAAATCTCGTAGATAAGAGTTTAAGAGCTTTTGTAAAAAAAGACAAGCATATATCAAATATGTACCATGGAGACATCTTATCTAAATAAGTTTTTAGACATGATAAATAATTTTGGAATCTTTCACTTTGAACTTTGAAGAATAAACTATTCTATGAAAAAACGTTTTTTCGCAACCCTTTTATTCAGATTTGGCGTGAGCCCTAAAACTTGATCTGAAATAGCAGTACAAAAATTGTACGAAAAAATTTGTAGGTAAATTCGAGTATTTGCAAGGTTATATCTGCAAAAACTATTTCATACTTTCATGTTGCACCGCTAGAAATTTTTAATTTGAAATATTTAATGTGGCTCTGAAGATTCCATATTTTACTAATCAACAAATGCAGGGACTCCGGCGTGAAGATTGCAAATGCTCTGCACTTTCAAATTTTTAATGGAAAAGTTGACAATGCATCTAATTTTTATTTTCAATTGGTTATTAATTAATCTTATCTTGCTATCAAATCAGGTGTTGGGCTCAACTTTAGTACTACATGCCTCACATATTTTATTTCCATTAAGACCAATCAAATTTTAACATTTTTCGACATCTCAATTAGGATAAATTGAAAAAGTCTCACTGTTCTATACACATCCAACCAATCAAATCTTTTGAAATAAAGAATAAAGAATTTTTTTGGCAAGAAAACAATGCATGAAACAAGGAGATATGAATATCCAAACCTGGTGGACTTCACACAAATTTGGGGAGACATTTTGAAATCTTGCATATGGATAGATTCCTAAATTTTTGATTGAATAATGAAGTTTCGACAAGTGAAAGACACATGACACGAGTATAGATGAGAGTGATGCCTAACTATTGTTGAATCCCCCATTAAATGTGACTGCTAGGGTGTATATAATCATCTTACCTATAGAAATTAAAGTACAATTAATTATATAATAGTATAGTGATGAATAAATTAATTACATAAGATTTTATTAATTTCATCTCACTCGCCTTCCATTAAATTGTACTTACTTTTGTGAAAAAGATCTATAGAGGTGTTGTTTCATAGAAACAAATATTCTTTGCAAAATTACTAATAAAAAAGTCTAAAATCTAAATATATACGCGATAATGTCCATTATGTTGTTGATTTGTACATCTTGTAGATTGTAGTTATATTTTTTTTATTGAATGAAATATCGGAAAGCCCCCTATTCATTATTTAATGCTGATGTAGTTTGAATAGATACTATTATGCAATGACTAACTAATTAAGTAATGAATAATTGGCAATGGCAACTATATATTAAAATCATAAATTGACAGATACCATTGATTTTGTTATTAATGCTTAACACTTCCTCTGGCGTCTGTAGTTTAAGAGACGACAAATGCGAATATCATGTTTGAAGGAAAATAATTTATATGATTAGGCCGTCTAGGTCAAACCTATTAGTCATTTATATAAACATCTTCTAATTATATGATGAAGATTGAAATTAAGGTACAATCAGTATCAGATGAAATTAAGAAGTTTAGATCTCCCACAAAACAAATATACAGTTCAAAATCTAGATTATTTAATAAAAGAAAACCGAAAGATCAGATCAAACAAAAAAATAAATTCAGTCAATTATGCATCTAGGTTCAACTACCTAATTACTTGACCTTTGGGTCATGAAGAAATTAAATCGTATTAAAAATGTGCCTAGCGAGACATGTGGCATGCATGTGTGATAGAAAGCAACCGGGGATTTTCAGTTTTCTGTTTTTGAAAATGAAGAACAATTTTTTGTTTTTCTATTTTGTTTCCAAAATAGAGGGAATTTCATGTATATCCCTGTAACGATTGGAGTATGTTAGGAGATAATAAATGATATTAAATATGGAGATAATTAGAGTAGTTGATTAAGAGTCAAGTAGTAAGATAAGAATGTTATTAGGTATAAGCTTGTGATGTTTAGTAATAAGAATAGTTGAGAGTAAGATAAGAATGTTATTAGGTATAAGCTTGTGATGTTTAGTAATAAGAATAGTTGAGAGGTTAGATGTAAATTGTGGAGGTTTAGTAGAACTAGTTGAGTGATGACTATAAATAGGGATATGTAAGTGTTAAGAGTGTGTGTGTTGTGTGTGTTGAATAATAATGATTTGTGTTTTAATTGAGACTTAGTCTCTTTATTTATCTCTTTCATGTTCCATCTTTATTATTCGTTTCCACCTCCATTAATGTTCGTTTGAGCTTGTATCTTTTTATAATCATAGAATACCAATTAATCCTAATCCATCTTTCCAAAACCTAATTGATCGACAATATCTCATTCTATCGCCGAAACCCTAAATTTGTCCCCAAATCCCTAAATTCGAGCTATATCAAATAACGCCCAAGTCTGGTTGTTACATATCCTTTCTAAACTCTAAATATCAAACGTATCTCTCTTAAACTCAATTAATATCAAATTTATCCCTTTAAAACTAAAATTATATCAAAATTATCCCTCTTAAAATAATATCATATCAAATATTCTCATACCGTTAACTCTCCATCCAATTAAACATTATTAAGAATTATTAATTTTATGTAAATTATTAAATACCAAGTTATATGACCAAAATGCCCTTATAACCCCTAAAAAGCATATCTCTCTTGTGCGGACTCCAGTGGCGGTGTCTCCGACGATGGCTCGGACTCCAGCGATGGGTGACTCTGGGGATGACGAACTTCGGTGATGGGGGACTCTGGTAATGGCAGACTCTGGAGATAACGAGAGAGGGAGAGATGGGATCTAGGATGTTCAAGGGTAATATAGTCTTTTTACATATTTTCCGTTAGATTTAACGGAAAAGATAAATTTGGATAAATATAATACTAATTGAATTTAAGAGGGATATATTTGATATTTAGAGTTTAGGAAGCATATATTGATATTTAAAGGTTTAGTACGAATATACATGAAATTCCCCCTTCAAAATAACTGTGTGTGGTTTCTAAAATAAGTAACATTTTTCCTACTTATATATATCAAAGGATTTAATCTCTAACAAAATTATAAGTGTCAATATATTAATTTAATTGTTGTTATAATGTTTTGAGTTTTAGGACAATGTTTCACATTAAATATAAAGGTTTTGTGTTAGTATAAAGTTTAGATGTGGCAAAATTTGATCCAACCCGGAAAAACCCGCCCAACCGACTTGAACCCAAACCCAAACCGAACCCAAAATTGTTGACTAGTAATTGACCCAAATCCGACTAACCCGAATGATCCGGAACTCAAATGACCCGTGTCCGGAACGACCTGAGATCTGAATGACCTAAATACCAAATGACCCGAAAGACAAGTGGCCCAAACTCAAATGACGCGCCAATATTTGAAACCTAATAACATGTGATGCAACCCGAATAACATGTAGTTGAATATATTGTTGTTGGCAAAACTATGTTAGTAGTTTTCGAAATGCGCCAAATTTATTTGCTATTCTTAATTTATTTTAGATGATTATTTTCTAAGTTGTTTTGTGTGATTGTTTGTAGATTTTACCATAATTATTTTCTTTCTGTAATTATATATGGAAAAACTTGCATGCATACATATATACAAGGATTGTTTTTTAGTACTTACATCTTATATCTTTTGATATTATTACAATGATCCAAAGCACAAATCCGAATTATCTGAAGCACACACCCAAATTACCCATAACCCGCTTGATCCGTAACCCGAATCCGTTTGACCTGAAATCCAAAAATCTGACACCAGTACGATCCGAGACCTGATCGACCCGATACCCGTACGACCGATATCCGAACGACCTGATACCCAAACGACCCATGACCCGAATGACTCGAATAACCACAACCTAAAATGACCCAACCCGAACCCGACCCAACCCGTCTATTTGTCACTTCTAATAATGTTTCCAGTGTGTCAATGTATAGTTTTCACATTATAAAATTTTAATGCACTAATATATCATTTTCAATGTCAACATACTATTTTTAGTATTAAAATATCAAGTTTCATATGTTAATACATTATTTTTCAGTTTGCAATATACTGTTCTTAGTACAAATACATCATTATTAGTATCAATATACTGCTTTCAATATCAATATATCATTTTCGATACTATATGAATATAAATTTTTTATGTTCAATAGTCATTTTCACTGTAGCATACCATCTAGTTTCAATTTCCATATTTTTTATTACAACATATTGTCATTTTCATGTGGCTTGAGGCATATATGAAATTTAAATGTTTATGATGAAAAAAAAGAAATAACATTTCCTTGTTTTCAAAAATATTATGTTTTTACCATTTGAAAAGAAAAAATGGAAACCAGGCTAGGCTAATTACCCAAAATATTTGTTTTTCTTGCGAAAAAGGTGGAAATAGTAAGGCAACGATGCAATCAAGATTACTAATTAAATTTCTTTACGAACTAGAAATTAGTGGGAAATTGGTTTTTATACAACACAATAAATTGAGGTTAAGATGTAGGTAGTTACATTGTTATTGAACCAATTTTGTCTCAATTAATCTTGACTGTGCAATTGATTTCTTCTTTCGCAGAGCTTCTTTGAGTAGAGAAAGTTAGTAAATAAACTCCAATTTAATCTAATTTATAAAAATTACAAATAAAAAATAAATGATTAAAAAAATAAAGACAAAAAGAAAAGTGAAACAAACAAAACACTAGGTCACACTAATTTCTGTTCTTTCTTCTTCCCCAAAAAATTGGTGTGACTTTTTAACCTCTTATTCGGGATAAAAGTCAAAACTTGGGCCTAAATATCCATTATAGACTAATTTTTTTAAATGGAGTAGGCTCACAGATTTTGGACAAACAAAAAAATAGTTACAAAGTGTTTACAAAGACTGTACAAAAGAAGGAGAGAAAAAAATAGGACCTCAATAAGGTAAGAAAAGGAAAAAGAAGAAAAAATAGTAAAAGAAAAACTGAAAAAGGTGAGCTCAAAGTTTGAACTCAATCATGTCTCAGTTGCTCGGCGAGAAAATTCTAAAAAGAGAAATATTAATTGTTTCGCAAATTGGATAAACTCTCTTCTTTGCTGAAGGGTAGACTGGGCCAGTTCCCCATGGTTCAAAGAATTCTCTCTTAATATGTAGGCATCTACCATATGCAAGTTATTTTTTGAGAAGAAATAAACTAATAGTAGCAATGTACATAACAAAATATTGTTACTATAAAGATACCCATTTGTCATGTCTAGCCCATTAATTTGGGGACCAATATAATATGGTTAACTGTGTTCCCATTCTATGCATTTATTTTCTTTCCTTTCCCACGTGCTCCCGTTAGTTGTTCGGATGGCAATGACAATTCAAGCACAATCTGATGCAAAATTTTCAAAATTAATTGGAAATGTCCACTCGTTTGGTGTAGTGGATTGTCAATTTCTTACTTATTTAGACCTAAATCAGTTTTTTTCCCAAAAAAATGTCATTTCAAAACAGTTTTTCTTAATCTGAAGTATTTATCTCGGGAGATCACAAATCAAATACAATTTTGCTTATATAAGCGAACTTATTTGCATGTATACTCAAAAATCAGAAATGATCCAAATCAACAATTGCAACACCAAGAATTCTGATTGCAGTTTTGCTTGTATACCCAAAAAAGAAAATTTGCTTGTATGTCCAAAAGGATTTTGTGTAATTGTAGCTTCAATTTTGGATCTTTTAGCTCAAGTTTATTATAATACTTCGGAATTTTGGCCCAAATTTTCTGTAGAGAATCAATACTACATTCAATATATTGGATGTCATTGACGTGTTCTCGTGAATCCACATCACACTCATCCTTTAGATCATCCGATTTTGATCAGACAGCTCACATTCGAGCAGGGTTCATAGAGTCTGATTGCTAAGAATGGCCAAAATATGCTTACCTGATTTCTGATTGGGCAAGAGAGATTGGTCTATAGTATACTAACATAGACTAGCATCCCCTTCTCCTTCAGTTATTTTCCTCTCTCTTCTATGAACATTGATGTTTTTTTTTTGAACAATTGGACCCAGGTCAAGCCTGAAGTCGAGCAATTTTATTAAGGAGATAATGGAAGTTTAAGATTTTACATTAGTTCTTGCCAAGAAAGTTGGCTGAAGGAAAAAAAAATTCTAATTAAAGCACTCTTTCCCAACGATAAATATCAGCATGAACATTGATGTTGAATTGCTGACGGGCGAAAATGGCCCTCTCTCTCGGCCGAAACCCTACCGATGAAACTAGGTCCGACATCCATCTTTCCTCTATGTGCTAACATTGACACATAAGCATTGCTTCCGCCGAATCGTCAATCCCTATCTTGCTGGAATGTGCTTGTGTACCAAATAAGAAGGGTTAAGCTTGTGCCCCATTTTTTATTGTAAGTAATTTTGACAGTTAGTGGTGGAAATATGAGAACCCTATATCAGAAAATTGATATCTTTTTCTATTAATAATTTCTTACATTTTGACTTGAATCTTTTGTGTAGGTCGAAATGAATTATAGATAATATATTATTTTTCAACTAATTTCCTTAATCCTGGTTTAGCCACGTCATTAACACATAATGACCCTTGGAGTAGATTAATTACTATTATCTTATCCATCCAATATTAATTAATTATACATAGTAGTAAATTATTTTTCAACTAATTTCCTTAATCCTGGTTTAGCCACGTCATTAACACATAATGACCCTTGGATTAGATTAATTACTATTATCTTAGCCATCCAATATTAATTAATTAAAAGTTCAGCCGAAAATAAACATTCTTTCCGCCCCTCTCTCTCTCATATCTCCATCTCCCCTGCTCTTTACGACGCCAAAAAAACCTAACTTCACGACTCCATTCTCTCTCGCGTTACCATCCGTCCCGCCTCTCTCACCGTCCTCTCGTGTTTAAACGAAAATCGTTTTGAAGGACACGGTTGAAGAGGAACCCTAAATCGAAATCTGCTATTGAAGTTGATATCGAAACAGTTGCAACGACGCCAGTACCTTAATTTCTCCGTCCTCTACAGTTAAATTAATAGGTTTTCAGTTTCTTACATATTCCGATTTCTCATTTCTTTTAGAAATTTGACTTTTGTTTTGTGTTTGCAGAAATTGTTTCTAATTAGGGGAAAATTTTGATTAAACTGTCAGGCAAGACCCCTAATCTCATACGTTCCCAGATTTTATGCATGCTCTCCACTTCAAATAATAGGTATTTATTTATAGAAAAGGATATTTGACAATTTTTTAGGGTTTCAATGATAAAATTTAATTAATTTCGTCTAATTAGGGAATTTTTTTTTTGCTGATATAGGGTTCAATTACATCAGAACTATGTTAAATTAGTTTTTCCAACTATCCCATCTTTTTTTTTCTGTTCTTTTTTCATCTTTTATTATATATGGCTAATGATATATTCATATGTATATATGTTTGAATTAATTGCATATTTGAGGATTAATAGTATGAATTTTGTTTTATGCAAATTTCTGAGTGTGAAATCGTATTTGTTGGTATAATTAAATAAAATACACTAATCTTTATTATGTTTTTAAATCGCTGCAGTGTCTTGTTAGGTTGCATTTGCAGCCGATCCGGTGAATTACGAGCATCTGTACAAACTTCCGTGTTTTGGAGCTCTGTATGCCGCATTATTTATCTGGTATTTATTTTAATGCTTTTAAATAAAAGGAAATTTTCATTTCACCCATTTAAATATCTATGTTTTGCTGTGTCAATCTTTATATTATTTCCTATGATATTTTCATTTTTTTCATTTGTTTTTCTGAAAATTTAATACATGTGAATATATCTATGTCAAAATTGAACCATTATAATTTTAAATTTTATTTTATTTTATTGTTGTTTCCATGCTTAATCTGATAAAAAATGACTTCAACTAAATATTTAGTTAGGGCAATTGTGACGAGTTTAGGGTTTAGGGCAATTGTTACTGTAATATTAGTCATTTGTTTGTGATTTTAATTTGAACTGAACGCAGTTTTGTCAAAATATTTTTTCTATTTATTATAATATGAATTGCATGTATAAATAGATAATATAGGAATATGATAGTTTGACATATATATAATAGTTTTCTTGCATTTGTAATCATATATATGTAATATGGTATAATTATAGGTCACCAAGCACAATAATTATGAACTACCATTTTTATCATTTTGTTGCAATTAATCCCTGATCAAAATCAAATGCTTTAAAGCTCATTATTAAATAATTAATTTAGGGAAAATTAGTGGACCTACTTGTAAATTACCAAGAATTAATGATAATTTATATATTTTTTTCTATACAAACGTAAATAAAATTTATTTTGCCTTATCTTCACTATTTTGCTTTATCTCTCTGCCCGAAAGTGCCGAGTTCACACAGTTGTGCATCTCTTTGTCGAGAAATCTTTGTTAGTATTATGTTATTATTTCTCCTTAAGTTTTCCGTAAAATTTTGTCTTTCAACTCTATAACTTCTCCATATTTAGGGTTTCCGAAATTCATCATTTTCCCCCAAAATTTGGGTTTAAATATTTGATTGGTTTTTGTTTGAACATTTTTTAGTGACATGGATTGGAATTTTGATCATGGTCTTACCTAGAGGTGGCAAAATCTGACCCGACCCGAAAAACCCGCCCGACCGACCCGAATCCGAACCTGACCCGATCCGACGATGTTGACAAGTCAACGGTCCGAAACCCGACCTGACCCGAAACCCGAATGACCCGAAACCCGAAGAACCCGAAACCCGAATGGCCCGAAACCCGAACGGCCCGAAACCCGAACGACCCGTAACTCGAATTACCCGAACCCGAATGACCCGCCCAATTTTCGAAACCTGAATAACATGTAATGCAAGATGAATAACATGAAGCTGAATATTTGTGTGCTGATTTTGCCATAATTATTGGACTTTCGTAATTTTACATTGAAAAAGTTGTATATCTACATGTGTTATGTGTATAATGATGATTTTTTAATTCTCACATCTTATGATATTAAATTATTAATACATTAATGAATTAATATTTTTTAATAGAAAACTTGGTTTGGTATAGTGAACTTATTTTGTATAAATAATACATAACTAATAACAACATACAAAATTAATATTATATAATATCGTGCAATAAACAGGTCAACAACAAAATTAAACCAAGTTCGATTTTTTTAATTTTTTCTAATTTTTTATTTTTTTCGATTTTTTTCATTGCCCCTCTTAAAAAAAAATATAGTCAAAAATATCATATATAATAGATATATCCAAATGTATATGATTATATTTTATTTGAATCTTTCCATATTTTTATAACTTAAAATTTTTTTTTTCATTTTATTCTATTTTTTTAATTTAAAGATAATACTTTAAAAAAATCAAATTCTCCGATTTAACTCGGCCAATTCCAATCAGAGTCGGATGATTCTCACTACAAGACAGTGAACGAGTTAGATCCTGATTCCAATTTTTGGAACTATGAAAATTAAGTCGAATTTTCGATATTTCGTCTATCTATATACAAACTTGAATTGCTCAAAACACAGACCAAACTTTTTCGAAACACAGACCCGAATTACCCGAAATACAAACCCGAATGACCCATAACCCGATTGACCTGTAACCCGAACTCACCTTACCCATAACCCGAATGACCCGAGACCCGAATGACCCGAGACCCGATCGACCCGAGACCCGAACAACCCGGTACCCGAGCGACCTGATACCCGAGCGACCCGAGACCCGAACGACTCGTGACCCGAACGACCTGTGACCCGAACGACCCGTGACCCGAACGATCCGGAACCCGAAATGACCTGACCCGAACCCGGCCCAACCCGCCCATTTGCCACCTTTACTCTTACCTCTATTGTTGTTTTTTCTCAACTTCTTGAATTTCTCCTTTAGCATTATTATAGATATTCTTGAAATGATGCAAATTAGGCCTTCCGATTAAGAATGAGCATAGTTAATTCAATCATGAAGTCAATTAAAACTTAATATTGATATAAATAATTTATATTAGCCGATTAATAAATGAATCATTAATCGTAGGTGTCGTATGGTAAGCCATGTATGGAAATGATAATCATGACAAAATAAAATGATAAGTTCAATATTTTTATTTTTGGATTTTGAATGATTTATTTCTTCTTTTTTCCTATTTTTCTTATATTTTCCTCATCATATCATGTTTTAATCATAGAGAAAAATAAAATCATGTTTTTTAATTTAATTTTACCCAAGTCCTCAACATTTGTGGCAACAATTTGTTCCAGCCTCATGAGTCAATGTAGAATGTATAGCCCACGGGCCGATGATTAAAAAAAATGTATGAGTATTTACTGTGATGTTTATAATCATGTATTAACTGAATCAATAATTTTATCTTTTGTGCATGTTAAATAATATACAAAAGTACCATTAAATGTTGTATCTTTGATAAATTTATAATTCTAAAATTAATAACCATATGCTACGTTATTTTGATTTGATTTCAATGAATAAAGAAAAGGTATGACTGAGGAGCATTGTTTTTGTAAATATATTTTTACCAAGTTTTTCTTAGAATTGCATAATTTTTAAAATATAATTTTAGGCTTGCATAGTTTTTTAAATATAATTTTAGGCCTGTTTTTGTTGATAGTGTTGTGTGGTGTGCAACACTAATTTTGTGCCGTATTTGTATGGTATACAACATTGATTGATGTATGGTGTGCAACACTAATTTTATGCGATATTTGTATGGTGTGCAACACTTATTGTTGTATGGTGTGCAACACTAATTTTGTATGTATTTTATGTGCTAAAGTCATTTGTGCGGTGTAAATTCTGCATTAATCGTATTTTATGTGCTAAAGTTATTTGTGCAGTGTAAACTTTGTTTCTACTGTGTGATACAGAACGTCCATGCAGTACGAAGTTAATTTTTATTGTGTGCTACAGTAATTATGTACTACATAAAATTCATTAGTTTTAAAATAGATGTACATCACTAACATGTGTTTTTATTGCATATTATAAAAAAATACTAAATCTTAATTATATATACATATGTTCTACGTCATTAATGCATCAATGTGAGACTTCATGGTTAAGGCATACATCATTAGCGCATGTATTTTCCTAGTTAATTTTCAAATTTTAACCATTCTTGGCGCAATTGGTACTTAAGATAAGCAATTGCTCCCATCCAGTTGTATAATTTTGTAATATTTGCTTTCAATTGAGTATTCATCTAATTATGAAAAAAAAAATTGATTATTCATCTTCATTCATTAATCATTCGACCAAGCATATTCCTTCAATTGAATTCTCATTATTTCTGAATTAAATGCATCTTGATTTCTGAATTTTTTTTGGTCTTTCAGGGACCAATTCGATTATTACCAAGATGGCTGAATCGTGAATGAATCATGAATCAATAATTAGATTCAAATTCAATTGATATTTATTAGTCCTGGGGAAAATATAAAATTTGAAACCAAATAGAGGCCATACACTATGGTGTTAAGATCATGATGGATAAAGAATGAATTTCAGGTAAACTTGAGAGAAATGAAATTTGTTCTCATTTCGTTTCTGAAAAGTTTCAACTCCAACACATGATGTATGCTTTAACCATGAAGTCTCACATTTCAATCAAAATTAATAAAATATGACATGTTTCCCTAATTTACTTTGGGACAAGTAACGTTGTGGATTCCAAAAACTCGCAATCAAACTTTAGAAGACTTACACTGTTATATTAAGTTATTCATCATTTAAGTGCCTGGTAAGTTAGATATTACAGTGAAATTATATCGAGATATGGCAGCAAAAAACACAGTCCAGAAAAGAGAAGCATGTTAGATATTTTCGGTACAGTTGATATTACGGATTATATATAGAGATATTTATCCTTCAAAAAAATATATATAGATATTTCAGCAAAAAACAAACATGTCAGAAAAAAGAGCTGTATGTTATTTTTTCCTAATGAGAGCAACATGTTAGAGAGTCATTTAATTTGAAGTTTAATTAAACATCAATTAATTATCCCTCAATTGCACAATTATCAAATATACTAAGAAATTGAAGTCCTTGATTGAAATAAAATTCTTGATTCAAGCAATTCATCAAACACCTAATATGCACTTTGAGAAGCAAATTAAAATAAGAAAAGAAAAGACAATAGAACCTCACAAAACGAAATTTCATGATCAATTACCAAACTGACAATTAAAGAAAGAGTAAAACCAATGGTAAATTGTCATCCTTTAATAACAAAAATAAAAAAGAAGCATGAATTGGATGAGGACAATTATAAGCTACACATATTAGATGTTCACAAAAATTAGTAAAATAAACAAAATATTTAAATTACAAAAGAATATTTGCATAGTCTACAAACCGGTTTTGCACATTTAAGCTTTTAATTTGGGCCTTCTATCTCAAATTTGACATAAAACTTCTATCCTGTTTCCGTTTTATATTATTTCAGCCCAAATTCACTCTAAATAAATCATTTTACAGATCCAACCCGGCCCATAAAAGTCTATTTACCAAGCAAACAATGTTTACAAGACCTGGTCTAGCCAGCAATTTCCCATCAAATCTAATCAGTAAAAACGTGCAATAACGAGCGCCAAATTTCCAAATTAATTCGCGCGCGTTTCACCAAAATTTTCAGAATTCAAACCATTTCAATCCCCAATTCCAAACAAAGCCAGCATGATTTGCTTCACTTCCGCTACTCTCATCTAATTTGACTAATTCGCTCCACAAACTGAAGTTCTTCGCTCCACTAACTCGCGTTCTCACTTTGAAAAAGGGATTTTTGCTACTAGCAGCTTCAATATTGACAATGTGGAATTTCGGTTTTTCTGATTTATATTTTGATTAGGAGATTTGTAAGATTTCTTTCTCTTAATTGATTTTCACGTACTGCCTTTTTTTTTTTCCTTCTCTTTTTCTGCTGCTTCTTTTAGTTTAATTGGGATATATGATTTCCTTATTATACATAGATCTGGATTAGTTTAATTGGGATATATGTTTTCCTTCACGTGCTTAATTTAATATTGATTTCAAGATAACCATTTCAGATCTGGGTTTTGCATTTGGAAAATTGTTCTGACAAAAATTTGAAACTTTCCTCAAAATTTTGTGACTTTTTGCGTTCAAATGAGTAAATTGGAAATGATAGCTCAGATCTGAGTTCTATCTTTTTTTTTTCTTCAGATATTGATTTAGTGGTCAGTGGGAAGATTCATTGGTACAATCTGATACACGCTCTCTTGCTACTTTTCTTCTTATCCTAAATATTCAGGTACCAATTTATGCATCATGTGCTAACCCTAAATTTGCAATTAAGTCTAATTACCCCTAATTTTCCCCAATTAAGCACAATCATATCTTAATTAATGCTCATTTAACTAATCTTAACCTCATTCATTCCATTTCAACCCAACTTATGTTTCATTTGATTTTACGGAAATTCGCAAAAGACCCTTCCATTATGTCTAAATTGCAAAAAGAAAATTATATTATATGAAATTGCAAAAGATCCCCTCCATTCTTTATAAAGGATTTACTTCTATTTTTTGTGCTATTTAAGGTTGTGAGATAGATTATTTTAATAGAAAGCTGTTTGTAATTTTTTAAAGCAACAAATCATTTGTGTAAAAAGGATAGTTATAGATAGTTGAATTCATCTATGCATAACCCTGGAAATTCTAGGTTTGCCACAAAATTAGCACTTAATTCTATTATTGATTTTTTGTGTAGGTAATATTAATTAGGGTTTGAGTTTATGTTTTAGAGTTTAAGGTTTACAGTTTAGGGTTTAAAAGGAATTTAATTAGGGTTTGGTTTATGTTTTGATTACAAATTATGTTTGATATTTTGGACTTTATCATTTATGGTTCAACATATGTGTTCTGGGCAGCTCATATGTGTTCTGGGCAGCTCATTTTTTTAATAAATATATACAAATAAGAAAATGTTCTAATTATCATTAAAAAAAAAAAAAAATTTACAAGTAAATCAACCATCAGTTCTTACTTTGAGGCACAATGCTATTTTGTTCCAAATAAAGTAAAATTAAGCCCAGTTAATCCAATATATTAAATTAAATTGAAACAACAAAGGCCAAAACTCGAATCTTTTTCAAGCAGCAAACTGAGCATCACTTGTACAGTAACAAATTGAGAAATGCAACATTTTGACTTACTTTTGACTTTCATATCTGGAAATTTCTTAGAATCGACATTTTCTATGAATTGATATATTCTATGTTTTTTTTTTCAGAATAAGCTTTGATTCCTCAAAAACCTGTCTTTTGCCCTACATTTTGTATTTGGCATTTCACAAAATACCTGTATTGGCTCACAGGTTTGACTTTATTATAGTACGAATTTAATAATACTTCTATTTCCTACTTTTCCCCTGTCGTATCATGAATCTTAAAATTCAGTTCTGAACTCTTTTGTCGAGTGAAGATTATGTCATTAAACTGATTCTCATTCTTAACTCGTTCAAAAAGTTGATAGATTTATTTCTTTTGTGATTTTGTTGAAACTTAATTAGAGTGTATTCTTAATTCACTTTTTTAGAATTGGTCACTCATTTTTCTTTGACTTGATGAGATCCAAGTTATAAATTTGTCAATTTAGTTTACTTAAACTGATATTTCTATTAGATGGTACATAAGACAAGTTAGCAATGTATCATATTAAAAATAAAGTTATTAATATATCCTATCAAATTAGTATAAAATCTTACAATAAAACTATGATATAATACTAACCCTTTTATATTTCCAGAGCACCAATTCCACTCACTCCCCAGTCACAATGAGAGAATCCCAAATCAGTTCCTTCTACACGAAACTCCGCGCCTGCGCCTTATCCTGCTCCAGCGCCCCTCTTTTAATCTTCCCCTCCTCGACCGACGCCGACTCCCTCACCGCCCTCAAAATCCTTACTTCAGTTCTCGCCTCGGATTCCGTGCTCTACTCCGTCTATCCGGTACTCCAAATCCCGGACATCAATTCCCGACTTTCCTCCTTCAGTAAAGAACAACCTCTTTGTATTCTTTTGATCAATTTGGGCTCTCAGACCGATTTGAGGAGGGTTTTGGGGTTGAGAGAGGAGGGTTTAACGAGGGTTTTTGTGGTGGATAGTCATAGGCCGATACATTTGCATAATTTGAGCGGGGGAAATGAGAAGGTGGTGGTTTTGTATAGTGGTGAGGACGAGATTAATGCGGATTTGAGCTATGATTTTGACGTGAGTGCTCTTGCGAATGCTTCTGATTTGAATTCTGACGATGAGTTTGATGATGATGATGATGATGATTCGGATTCTGAGACTGATTTGGAGTTTGAAGAGGGAGAAGAAAATGGGAGGAAAAAGAGGCGGGTTGAGAGAGAAAATGAATCCGACCCGTTAAGGCTTTACGGGAAGTTGAAATCGGAGTATTATAAATTGGGAACTTTTCACGGTAAACCCTCTGGTTTTTTATTATTCGAATTAGCCCATATTTTGCGGAAGAATAATAATGAGCTTCTTTGGCTGGCTTGTGTTTCATTAACGGATCAATTGGTTCATGAGAGATTAACGAGTGAAAGGTACCAAAGTGGTGTAATGGAATTGGAACAGTATATTAATTGTACCAGTAATTTTGAGAAAACTACGTGCGTAACCCTAAAAGACGGTACCAAAATCCAGGCTCCAGAAAATTCGAAAATTTCATATGAAGACGAACCGAGATTAATGTTGCTAAGGCAGTGGAGTTTATTCGATTCGATGTTATATTCTTCATATTCAGCGACTAAATTAAGAACTTGGAGCGATAACGGATTGAAGAAATTAATGTTGTTAATGGCAAGAATGGGGTTTCCATTAATAGATTGCAAGAAGAATTTTCAGTACATGAGTTTGGCCGTTAAAAACGGCATGAAAGAGAAATTCGAGCAGTTTTTGCCTGAATATGGATTATCAGATTTCTTTTTCAGAAGCTTTTTCAAAATTAACGGATATTTAAATAGTAAAATATCGGCTGCTGATGTGGTTTATGGTGTGACCGCTTTGTTGGAATCAAAGAGCGATTTTTGGGAAGCTTATTCAGCTTTGAATAATTTAGAAAAGTTAAAAAAGGGAATGAATTTCGCGATTGAGATTCAAAGGGCGATTTTGAGACAAGGAAGCAACGCGATTACCAAATCGGGGTTTATAAAAAGCGGGCGGAAATTCAGATGGGTCAAAATCGATGACGCGGTTGACTCGGTCAAACTAGGGCATCCAATGGCGTTGACCAAATTTTCGTATTTTTTAATGGACGCTTTGAAGGAGAGAGGCGCGAAAGTGAAGCCGTTGGTTTGTGTGTGTGAGGTGAAGGGGAATTGCAGGGTTCTGATTGTAGGGATTTGCAATCGGCCTAGAATTGGGGCGGTTAAGGGGAATGAGTTTGGAATTGCGTTTAGAATTGCGGGGAGGGAAATTGGGGCGGAGTTTTTTGAGGAGTTGGTTGAGAGCTCGTGGGTTTTGCTCGATGTGAGTAAAGTGAGTAATTTTATGGTGAGATTGACTGAAAAACTTTGAATTTGTTTGGCTTTGAGTTTGGTTTTGATTTGGGCTGGTTTATTTGTATAAGTGTTGGGAATTTAGGGTTTAATTTGATATTTAGGTTTGTTTTAATTTAGTTTTGAGTGAAAGATAATTTCGTACCTGTAATGCTTTTTTAAGATGTGAAACAAGCTTTGGAAATGTTTACTAATTAATTCGTGTTGTTTTTCTTTTGAATTTATATGTTGTTTGGATAATTACATTATTTGATATCAGAATCTGAAAAGTTTCAGTAAGATATTTCTTTTCAGGAGTATATACTTTGTTTTTTTTATACTTGAATATTGCATTGCAATTTATGTTTGTGCTTTTTGTGCATTTTTTTTATGCTTTGACAATGAATTAGGCATATTGTTGAACTTATTCAGACAATATATATATATATATGGGCCGGTTATATTGATCCTACTTTATTTTATCTCACTTTTACCCCGTGGTTATAAAAAGCGAAAATTCAAATTTCAACCGTACGGATGGAATATATATGTTTTGAATATGTTATGGATCAAATTTCACAAGAATCGGAATATTATATCATTACTATCGTGTATCATCAAAATTCATCATGTATCATCAAAACATATAAATACATATTTTGATAATACATGATGGCAATGATATAATATTTCGATTCCTGTGGAAATTCATCCACAACATGTTCAAAATATAAATATTCCATCCGTAAGGTTGAAATTTGAATTTTCGCTTTTTATAACCAATTTTTTCATCGGGGTAAAAGTGGGGTCAATATAACCGGCCCATATATATATATATATAGGGGCCGGTTATATTGACCCAACTTTATTTTACCCCACTTTTTACCCAATGAAAAAATTGGTTATAAAAAGCGAAAATTCAAATTTCAACCGTACGGATGGAATATTTATATTTTGAACATGTTGTGGATCAATTTCCACAGGAATCGAAATATTATATCATTGCCATCATGTATTATCAAAATATGTATTTATATGTTTTGATGATACATGATGAATTTTGATGATACACGATAGCAATGATATAATATTTCGATTCTTGTGAAAATTGATCCACAACATATTCAAAACATATATATTACATCCGTACGGTTAAAATTTGAATTTTCGCTTTTTATAACCACGGGATAAAAATGGGGTAAAATAAAGTGGGGTCAATATAACCGGCCCCATATATATATATATATATATATATATATATATGTATGTATGTATGTGGGAGGGGATATATTGACCCCATTCTTACCCCATTTGATGGACGGCTGAGATTGAAGCGCTGGCTTGAAATCTGATGATGTACGCCGGACTTAAAAAATCTCCGTCTCCACTTCCGTTACATCTCTCTCCCTCGATCTAGTCTCTCTCTCTCACTTCTCTCTG
This sequence comes from Juncus inflexus, assembly GCA_024447665.1. Taxonomy (NCBI): domain Eukaryota; kingdom Viridiplantae; phylum Streptophyta; class Magnoliopsida; order Poales; family Juncaceae; genus Juncus; species Juncus inflexus. Next base: position 10,647,689 of record JAJHPC010000004.1, read on the forward strand.
AGCCTTGTCACTCTCTTCCTCTCGAAGAGCTCTCTCTCTCTCAACTCTCCAAGCGCTGTCGAAGATCTCTCCTCTCTCGAAGCTCTTTTTCTCTGGCTCTCGAAGATCTCTCCTCAAAGATTTCGCTCTCTCGAAGCTCAACCTGCCAGGGACAATCGATCCGACGAATCTGCAGCGACGAAGCTTCAACAAATCGAATCGACGAATCGATGATGAATCTGCAGCGACTCAACAGATCGCCTTAGCACCCTCTACCTGGTGAGTATGTGTTCATTTTGTAGGAATTGGGCTGAGATTGAAATTGAATTAGGTGTTAATTTTGGGAATTGTGCTAAATTAGGGCTGAATTAGATGTCTTTTTCGAGTCGCGCCAGGTCTCCATTGCTCTTTCTAGAACGAGACACGCCAGGGCTCTCTCCCTCTGATTTTAGTCGCGTGTGAAGAAGACTCAACTCAAGATGCAAATAGATAGGACTCAACCACAAAGCTTAAACGAAAGGTATTGAACTGATATTTTTTTTTTTTCTGATTTTCTTAATAATTATGCCTGATTTTGGCCTGATTTGGACTGTTATTGGTGTGATTTCACATAATTATGCCTTAATTTCGATGAGTTTTGTCTGAATCTGGTTAAATTGGGAGAATTAGGGTTAGTTAAGTCTGAATTTTTGGGTAATTTGGTAATTAGGGTTTACTGGTGTGATTAGGGTTTAATAATAGAAATCTGGGTTTCTATGTAATTAGTCCACATATTAAGGATACTAACTAACTAATACTAGTAATAGTTACTAATAACTGGTATGCTTTGGTACTAAATGATAGTTGCTAATAGTATTTGCTATTCATTGGTATCATAAGGATTATTTCAATAATAGTCTTTACTGACTGGTATAATTGGTCCACATATTACATTTGCTAAATAATGTGTTATGATGATTATGTTACTAATTAGTTAGCAAGTAGTCCAAATTATTATTTTACATAATTCAAAAAAGAATTATTATTAAAAAAAAATATTTTACATTTTGGGGTTTCTAACTTAATTAGGTTTCTTTTGTGGAGATATGGCTCACGGGTGATCAAAGTTTAGAAGTCTAGAATAATTTGAAGCAACATATGATTGTGAAATGCTGTAACGTTTGGATGAATGTTATGATTAGGGATGGGGTTATTTTGTTTTTATTTACGGCTAAGGTTAGGGTTGTTTATTTTGATATTGATGTATATTATTTGAATATATGGATATATCTTTTGTCTATGAAATGTTTTAAAACTGTATTAAAAAAAAAATGAACTATTCTTTGTTGGATTGTACTAAAAATTCCAGTATTTCTTTTGTTGCAGGATGATATTTTGCCTAAAATGCTATCTGGAAGAGGACTTACTTAATAAAGAAGTTAACAAGGCAATCTGAATGAGACTGATTTTTTATATCAAACAATATCCAGTTTAGTGAAATAGTAGGATTATTTTTTAGTAAAGAAGTGAACAAGGCAGGATCTATGTTGTGATTAGTAGGGTTATTGGTGTAATTTATGTGTTTACAGGTGAATTGAAGATGTATTTTGTATATTACAGGATATAATAAATTTGACACAAGCTTAATATTTTGTTGATGTTAAGTTCAGCATCAATTACATGTGCACCAATCATGTTTGTATCAAATCGAATACCATATTTAACTTGCAATATAGTCATAATTGCTAAGGTACAATTCAATTGCGATATATAAAAGAATTCTCAAATCAAATTGCAATATTTAAATAAATTTTCAAACCAAATTACATTCAAACAACATTAGAGTCAAAATTGCAATACCAACTCTTACTCAAATTACAATACCAAGTCATTTGACCCTAACAAAATCCTAATACTCAGTCCTAGTACAACCTTAATACTACACTGTGAAACTGGACCATATACAAGCCTACAACTCACATTATACCATCTCCATCTACTAGATTTGTGCATAATTGAGCCAAATTTGTGGCTCGCTTCCAGGCTAATACGCCTATGTCCCACGAATCCTGATTTAAAAAAAAAAATAATAATAATATAACATAGAAACTAAAATAAATTAACAAGTGTAAAATATTAGAGAAGTTATTTACCGGATACAAAATTAAAAGTTTACAAAAAAAAAAAAATAAATAAATAATTTGTGGCTCGCTTCCAACTAATACGCTAAATTTGAGTATATAAAAAAATTAAAATTTTACAAAAATTAAAATAAAACATGAAAAAAGTATATAATGAAAAGTTAACTTACCTCATAAAGACATGTCGTTGCGATTATATTAAATACAGATATGACTCCATATTTGGAAGTCGGCGGGACTGGATTCACAGACTTATTTGTTGCCTGTAAAAAAATGAAATAATAATTACAAATATAGCAATTTAAAATCAAATTAATGAACTATTTTTTTCCATCTAATTGTCAGTTTAGTTCACGCTCAAACATTAGCATTATGCACTACCAATTGTATAAATGCATGATCGACTAATTCCTATCTCTTTCACTCTTAAATTGTATTATGAAGCTCCAATATTAAGCAAACAACAGTTACTCAGACTTAAATCCATCATAATAAACCCCAATTAGATATAATAACCATACCAAATGACCAAAATTCACTAAATTTATCCTAATTTAGGCCTAAAATCAGGTAAAAAACTTGATTCCTACTGGTGCACAACTAAAAACCCTAATTTAGCCTATAAACCTAATCAAGAAAAATCAGCTATTACAAATCAAAATCAGCCCTTTACACTTAAAGAAAGCCAAATCAGCATTAAATACGAATTGAAAACCATAACCATCCATCAAAAATGAAATCGGACATGTGTACATGGAAGAAAGTTAGGATCAGAGAGTGCCGATCAAGACTGACTCAACCTGATCGAAGAGATCGTGTACTCTTCGTCCATGTTTCTGTCCAATGACTGTTGGTCGAAGCAACCCGTCCAGACAAAGCTTCTCTCCTTCGTCGGCCCACCTACTTGTTTGTGAATCGAGGCGAGAAAGAAACTTGTTGTTGTTCGAGGCGATCTGGCGAGGAGAAGAGGGGGATCGAGAGTTGGAGGTCGAGACGAAGGTTAAGGAGGAGACGAGCTGCAGGTTCGCGGGGCGATTCCAGGTGAGGAGAGAGGAAAGGGGCAGTTTCAAGTTTCTACTCAGAGAACGTCGATAGAGAGAGAAGAAGAGATAGATGGAGACATAGTAGAGATAGAGAGTAACGGAGAGTGGAGACGGAGAATTTTTAAGTCCCGCGTACATCATCATATTTCAACCCAGGGCTTCAATCCCAGCCGTCCATCAAGTAGGGTAAGA